>CM062804.1:1383643924-1384243924 GCA_031772625.1 Pinus tabuliformis | reverse complement strand
GTGGAGATTAAAAGAAGATCAAGTTATTTTCAATGGTCGAAATTAATTTGACGAGGATCAAGCCAACTAGTCGTTATTTTCCACTTGGAGGGGTTTTCTCTATATAAAGAAGCTATTAAACTTTTATTTCCCATCTTTGGATGAGGTAATTTTGTAATGCATGTATTGAGCTGCTGCTCTGCTCGAAACATTTTTCTCATAATAGAAAGACTTTGGGGTTCAGTTCATGGTGTTCTTCTGTCTATTGATCTGTGGTATGTGCTAGTGGTGTTTATCCTATATTGTCTTGAATATTTTTTAATTGTTATTTCTTTTGTCGGTGATAAGAACATTCTATTGGTATGAGTTATCTTAGGTGATCCGATTCACTATATGATCTGACAGTTTATCTTGAGATTAAATAGAGATTTACAGGTACACTAGCCCTTGGTCTCCAAGTTCACAGATTGTGGGGAAGAGCCGACCTTGTTTGGGCTCTAAGCTTTCTTTGTGACGAGTTATTTTGCAGGAGGGTTTTGGCTGATTTATCTTTCGAAATTATTCATCCACGCAATTTATTTAAAATTCTCTCAAATTTTTTATTTGATCTTTGGCTACAAAGAAATAATTTGCTAATGAGAGCTAATAATTTTATTTTGTAAATATTGTACATTTGTATTTTTTGTTGTTGTTGTTAATGGGTGATTCACAGATGGCCGTTGAATCCACGGAAAATCTGGGCAGACCAATCCTGAAGGGTATCTTTTTAAAGCCCTTCGGCCGACTAGCATGGCCTAACCCCAAGAGTGTCGAGGAGAATTGACCCTGTGACCTCCCGAATTGCGAGGTACTTAACAACGGTGACTCGACTAGTTGAGTTAACCCTTGGGGCTATTTTGTACATTTGTAAATATTTGTAAAACTATTTTCTAACCCTTGTTTTATTTTTTTAGGACTTGGGGTTTTTTGGGTTTTGAAACTTTTGTATATATTTGGGTTTTGGGAAATTCTTTCATTTATTTTTGCAAGAGGATCTTCAAGACTCAAAGGAAATGGAATTTTTTCGTGGAAGATCTATCACTAAAGCTAGGGTTTGCAAGATTTCACTCCAAGTGAGACGTCTAGCCTAATTGAGCAATTTCACTAGAGTTTTGACGCTGATCTAGGGCTAAGAAGGCAAGATCTACCGTTTAGACCTCCTCCAAGCTCAACGACCAGCCAAAAAGGGAAGATGTTGGCCCTCAAGGAAGTGAATTTCGGCATTTTCATGGTAAATTTTTGTGTTCGCAAGGTTTCCAAATTTTTTTAAGGCCTCTAAGGCTTAGTCGTCACCTTTTCTAGCCTAGCCATGACCTCTCCTCCCTTTGCGTCAACCTTTCTTCCTTGTTTGGGTGAGCTGCAGGCCATTTTGGCCATGTTCCCTTGTTGTCAACCCTTCTAGGGCTCTCGACTGCTGTTTTTGGGGCCTACTACCCATGCCAAAACCCTAAAACTGCTTTCCTTGCCTAGCCATAGGCCTTTAGGGCCTTGCCGTAGCCTTAGAGGGGCCTCAAACACTCTTGGCCCCCCTCCTTTGCCCCTTTTCCCTTAGTCGCAAGCCTCTTAGGCCTTGTCGCTGCCTCTAGGAGGCTTCTCCTTGTGTGGCCTTTTAGGCCTTCTTCTCCTTAGACGTAGCCTTCTTAGGCCTTATTCCCCTCATCGTTTCCCTTTCTTGGCCTCCTCTAGCCCTTCTTGGCCTATCATTGCCCTTCCTCTAGCTGTAGCCTATCATTCTAGCCCTCTTTCAACCATTCTTCACTCACTGATTGAGTTTGCATTTGGTATTTTGACTCTAACATCTTGTTTTGCAGCGATTTTGGAGCTAACATTGTGGTTGCAGGAAGGCATTTTCATTGGGAGACTAGTCACTCATCTATAAGGTCATTAGGCCTATTCGCTGTCATAATAATTTAAGTATGATATATGTTGCATAAGGTTTGATATAAACACAATAGTGGTGTCAAAGGTTGTTAACAATCATCTAATTTCGTTGGGCATTCGATTCTAGCACATTGGGCATATTGAGTAAGTGTCCTCTTGTGTCATTGGGTATTTTTCCCACTGCTGCAATCATTAGTCTCTTGGCTGCCATCTCTTGCATTTCATTGCATTTGCATCCATTTCACTTTGCATACATTTGCATTCTTGTTCTCAAGCATATCACTGTTTGCATTCTCATAAGAACATAAGTGCTCTAAAAGTTTAATTGAATTGGTAATTGTTGGATAAGATTGGCTTATTGTTCTAAAGAAACATATTCTTAGTGAATGCTCTCTTTCTCTCATTGATTGCTAGCGTTATTGTGACATTGAAATATCTCTACTTGTCATTGCTATCAGATTGCTAAAGAGGTGGATAATTGGATAATTGGTTATATTATTTCTTATGGATCTATTTTGGTAATAAGCATACTAACATTGTGTATTGCAAGTGAGCTTCACATCTAAAGTTTATAATCTTGCATATCAAGTCACTCTTAAAGCATTTGTCTAATCATTACATTGTGATAAGAATAATCTTGAGATTGTCTAAGGAATCGCTAATTGTGTTCATAAGGAATTTAAGTTCTTTTGTTTATCTAATTGGCACATTGGCATTCTATTGTTATGATCTAAGAAGTTGTTAATCGTCATTATCTAATTGGCTGTCTAGCATTGTTAAAAGAAGCATTGAATTTGTTTATTCATGGTCATTTCATGAGCAATTATCTTTTGTGATCTTGATTACATTTTCTGGCGCCATCTATTTGGTTTATTGAGCACTTTCTTTTGGTAGAGATTGTCATTGTACATTGTTAAGTACTTCATTGTTCTAAATTGAAATACCATTGTAACTTATCTCTAAGTACTTAAACCCCTAATAATCTCACCTAAAGAATAATCATTCATCTTGCAGTTGCATTTTAGGACTAATCTTGCATTAATTAATTTACCTCCAAGCATAAGCTTGGTTGATAGAGAGATAGGACCACCTTTCTCACCCAGTTTGCAAAACCTAGACCCTCTTTTGTGGTTAACACGATGACCATGCAGTCCTCAGAGGCGCCAGAGGCAACGGGTGGTTAGAACTCCAGGGGAGGTATCGCTAATATAGCCTTTGCTATCTTCCCCTGGGTTTCTCTCTCACAACTTACTCTAGAGACTAGCTTCAAAATAGTTGAGAGGAAGGATTCATCTAGTTAGGCATCTAATTTAAAATTAATCAAGATCCTGCATTTCAATTAGATTTTAGGTGTCACATTTCATATAGGATAGTGAAGCATCCTAAAGCAACAACTGTTCATCCGGTGGCTTGGTAGATAATTCACATAAGGCAAGTATTTTGACTCCATTTAAGACACTGGTCTTTCAAAGTAATCTAATTTAATCACTAAACTTGCCAAATTAACCAAGTTGATAGGACATTCAGTGGTGTCTCTCGGACTTGTCGGTTGCCGATGAAACTTTCATCTTCACATTTTATAGGGACTGCCCCCCATAGCCTGCTATTGGGAGACAACTAGAATGGAGAGGGCGGGGATTAGAGTGACAACCCTCGTCCTGATTGTTGTACCATCTTGCTTGTACAATTTGGGTGACAAATTTTTTTGGCGCCATTGCCGGGGACCGAAGTTTCTTGTTCCCGGTGTTTCGACATTTTCCAGAACCATATTTGGTTCTTGATTTTCTCCATCCTTCATTTTTTCATTTGAGTCGACAATGCCACACTAATTTTTGGCGCCGTTGTCGGGGACTAATCATTTGTTCCTTGGCGTTCATGACATCTTTTCATCATATCATCATTCTCATTCTTCATCTTTTCATTAACCCATCAAGCGACACATTTTCTGGCGCTTTGACATCTCACAAATCTTCTCATCAACTTGTTCACCATCACTTTTCTATTTGCACCTTTAGCACCTAGACATTTGGGTTAGTTTCCTGTTTGGGTGGCGACTCCACTTATTCATCCATTCACAATAGCTTATACTAGAAGAAATCCTGGTAGCTTGGTTAACCCTGCTTCTGATCTTGAAAAGGCTTTTAGAGCTCGGTTAAACAAATTACATTCTAGTAAGCATTTAATCTTTCTTGGATAGGAAGCCCTCCTTGATATCCACTTGCTTTTCCCTGATCTCGTCAATCAAGACATTATGGAATTTTATAGACCTTGCAACTTCGCCAATATTCAAGGATATCCTCATGCTATTCTCGGTTCTAGTTTGGATAAGATTCCTATGTTTCGGGGAAACAATGTAATCAATGCAGACACACATCTCAAGAAATTCACATCCTTCATGCTAAGACATGCTCACGCAACCGCATATAATCATGAAGATGTTAAGGTGAAGTTCTTTGTTCTTTCGTTAGAAGATGATGGATTGCAATGGTTCTTGGATAGGCTTGATAACTCTTTTGATTCTTTGCAAGCTATCATCAATGCTTTTAAAGGTAAATATGTGGACAAGAGCGAATGAAGATATTTATTTAAAGCTATCTGTTGACCACTGAAAGTTGCACCTAAAATTGTTTGAAGACTCCATGCCCGAGGATATGTGAGAGGCTTCATGTACCATCAAAGTTCAGATATCATCAAAGTTTTTTAACTCTAACTTCTTCTCATCTTCTTTTATATTGTACTCAGATTCCGCAAGCCCTACGAGGATGATGTAAAATGATGCTAATGTGATGAATTGAGTCATGTAACAGGGCTAGGTAACATGAGACATTGTCATCAAGTGTGTTTACTTTGGGAGGTTTTTTTTCACTTGGTTAATTATTAAGTACTTTCTAGCACTTTATTTTTCCTCCAAGCATAACCCAAAAGCCGGAGTGCAGCTTGATGGGGAGGCCTTGGGTGAGTCCTAGTGTCTAGAGTCATTGTATATTACCATTCTAGATCACTCGTAAAATTTTGCGGAATTTGATTAGATCCAGGGGTCATTTTTAAAATTTTTGAAATTTCCCGCTAGACGAGAATTTAATAAATTCTGATTGTAAAATGTAATAAGTGATGTTTAGAGAAGTTGTATGGGGTATGTGTGCTCAAAATTACACTTGTCACCCTCAACTTTCTACAAAGACACATTTTAAGGGGTAAAAAATAAGTTCTAGACCCTCAAAACCGACTTTTCATAAGTTTAGTGGAAAATGTAGCAATAAATTAGCCCAACAATTAAATAAATGGAAAAAATTAAATATCCATACATGCTAAAATGATGTGGAAATGAGGTGGAAATTCATCTAAAGGTCAAAGTCAAGTTAGAAAATGATGTGGACTCCACCTAAGGCACCCATCAAGGGAAATCAAATTTTTTGGAGGGGACCATAAGTTCCACTGGGCAAATCACATTTTTTGGGGAAGATAGCTCGAGTTTCATGGATGAGTCACTCTTTGGTGGGATTTGGACTTGGAGATCATGAGATATGAGTGGAGAGTGGTCTCCTACCACTCCACTCCCACTTACACATGTTCCTTCTCAAAGAATGCGTCGAAGCCTCCAAGGAATGCGTTGGGCCAACTAGAGAATTTGAATTGCATGAGGGTACACTTGGCTCCCCCACTCAAGAATTTGATTTTGCCTTAGGATTTTCTCCAACTCCACTTGTCACATAGTTTTCTCATTGGGGTTTCCTCCAAAATTTGTTAAAAAGACCCATTGGAATGCCATTATGTATTCTTGATACTAGCTATTGTACTTGTGGAAGCACTGTTGCGTTGTACACTTTCAAGATATCAATAAAGACTTTGGGGTTTCATTCATGAGGTGTTCTTCTTCCTTGAGTGTGGTATAAATTTTTGATCAACACTATTATTTCCTTCTACTTATGTTATGATCTTATTTGCTTCCTTATACTCTTAGAGATGTGTTGATGTAGAGCTATCTTGCATTGACATATGATTTAGAAGTTTGCTCTAGATATAGAATGCTCTAGTTGGTTTCACATAAATCTCTAGAATTTCTTATCATTGTTTATTGCTAAATTTATATGGAGCTAATCTTTGTTGAAGTTTTGTAGAAGCAACATCTTGTTTGGATCAAAGATCAAGCGTGAGGGGAAGTCTTTGGAGAGACCAACCCACTCTTGATATGCTCTTGAAGGAACTCTCATTTGTTCTTTGAGCCTCATAGTCTAATCTTACAAGTGGTTTTGCAGGGGTTCTAGCCATAGTTTGTTTTCAAGCCAAGTATTTTCATATTCAAATCATTTTTCTTAAATGTAGCTTAGCTTTTGTAGATTAGATTGTATATATACATTTCATTTTGTTGACTTTTCACTAACATTTGACTTGTCTTGCAACCCTTGTTTGAAGTGTTTGCTAACTCATTTTTGTGGTAGCCTGAGGGATTCCTCACTTGAAACATCTAACAAGTTGTTTGCAGGACCTTTGGCACATGTTTGGGGCTTAGTTTTAAGGAGGCCGTGGGCATTTAAGACATAAATTTCTGCAAGGCCGAGTTGCATTTGAGGGCAACAATATTTTTGACAAGGATGTGGGCTTTAGAAGGCTCATCTTCCCTTGTCCAAGCACAATTTTCCACTCCCTTTGAGGCTGATTTGTTGTTGCAAGAAAAGTCCCTTATATTTTCAGATTTGAGGAAGTTTCATTTGTAATTGTGGTTGCTAAGTTTTAACTTGTCTAAGGAGGAGATTTAGCTCTTATGAGTCAAACATTTGTAAAGTTTCTCCTTCATTCATTTGGCAGCCTTTGAGAGGTTTCTCCTCATTGCAACACAACTCCAATAAAATCATATTTTTGGCTTGAGGGAGCTTGGGAAATTCTCCCATTGTATCCCACCTCCTCATTTAGAAGGAGGGCTCTATTGGGTGGATTGATTTGCATGCCCTAGTTCTTAACTATCACATTTGGTTCACTTGCATGCATATTTTATTTGCTCATCTAATTTACATGTGGTTAATCTTTAGAATTAACACAACACTCATTTTTTCTTTCATTTGCTAATTTAGACTAGTCAAGTTTGCACATCATTTTAATTCACTTACTTTAGAGCACTTTTTAATTTACTTGCAAATTTATTTATCCCATGTACTTGTCATGATGGATGACCTCACTATCTATTGAAGTTATTATCTCTTGTTGTTGAGTATTTCATTTAGCAAGTGCAACATTTACTTTTGCAAGTAATACTTTTGCATCCATTGAATCTCATTTGCAATTTCAAGTTGTCTCTCCTTCAAAATTAGCGTATTGCAAGTAGTATGGATTTTCATCTTGTCATATTCACTTTACTTGCCAAATTGCTATTACATGTGCTTGATATTTATGCTTATGATCGTGGAATGATTTTATCTTTTACTTGAGCATTTCTTTACAAGCATAATATTCCATTTGTATCTTGCAAGTGATATTTCATATTTCATCTAACATTGTTCTATTTTGCAGGACTACTTGTCATTTTACTTTGAATATCTATTTGAACAAGTATTTGATTATTTCATTTTGAGCAATTATTTACAAGACATTAGTTTACATTCTTGTCTTTTCATTGAATATACATCTTTATATTGCTCATAAATCCACAAGCTTGCTTATATCTTGAAGTAGTCCCACTAACCTTAGCCTCCTAGAAAAATTACATCTCACTCACTAAGTTTCATTTAGGGACCAACCCCCTTAGCTTTAACTAGGAGAGAGTTTTAACGGAGAGAGCTGGGAATAGGTGACAACCCCATCTCTTAGGTTGCCACCAAGTCACACCTTGTGGGGTTGAGGATTTTTCCCACACTAACCTAGGTGTGCAAACGAGGCTGCATCACTATCAACAATATTAAGAAAAATAAAAATGAAACAGTTGAAGAATTCAATCAAAGGTTCAATGGCATTGTCAAAGAAATGACTCAATACTATAAGCCTCTTGACAAATCCTTATTAGAGCAGTATCTTGAAGCATTTGTTGTTGATACCTCTTATGAGATTAGACGTGCTAAACCAACCGATTTGGCTACTACTCAAGCTATAGTCGAAGAATTAGAAAAAGATAAGAAAGCATCTGGTAAATATGAAATTTCTGGTTTTGAAAGAGGTTCGGTCAAAGCTTAAGGGGAAAGAGATAAAGGAGGTAGAGCATGACCCAATTTATTAATTAACTCACATGATTAAAGGTGAGAATTGAGCATGCTAAAGAAATGAGGGCCATGCAATCTTGGCTAGTCCAAATGGAACGAAATGAAATTATGCAACCTAGGGATAATAATAATACATGGCCAAAAAGGAATCCTCCCGCTGAGCAAAGACCTCCTGATCCGCCTAAATTTGCAAATATGGTTGCTCAACCTTTGTCTTTTTGTAGACCTTGCCAAAGTTTCCATAATGAAGAATCTTGTGTTGTTGCAAAGAATATATCGAGTAATGATTTTGTGACGACAGGAGATCATATTAATATGTTTGGAAAGGAATATCCCTTCCCTTTGGAGTATTGGAAGGAAGTTATAAAAAATAACCATAGTGATAAGACTCTCATTCCTCCTAGCTTAAACAATGTTGAAAATGAGAATGAAGTGTTGATTGAAGATCAATTTATTTTTGATGTTCTGGATTTTAATTTAAATATTGATTTAGGAGAATGGATCAGTTCTTGCCTATCAATGAAATAGTCAAGATTCCTTCCCAAATGCCTATGGTCATGGAAACTATCAAGGCTCCTCAAATAAAAGAGCCCAAAATTGAAAACCAAGCTCCTTCATCTCATTGGCCATCCAATGGGTTTATTGAAATTGAGAAAGTTCCATGTGAAGTATCTTGTCCCAAGGACCCTCAAGATGAGCTCGTTGTGGAACAATCCAACATAGGAAATTATGCTGTCCTTTCTGATCCTATAACCTTATCAGAACATGAGGATGAATTGAAAAGTTAGGTTTGGTACATGAATTTTGATGGTGCTCGCTCTATGCAAGGTAAAGGGGTTGGGATTGTTTTGGTTTCCCCTTCAAGGCATGTGTTTAAATTCGCTTTCAGGCTAGAGTTCGAAGCTACTAATAATGTGGCTGAGTATGAAGCTTTGTTGATGGGCCTTGAAATAGCCAGGGATCTCAAAATAAAATTTCTTAATGTAAAAGGGGACTCTGATCTTATCATCAAATAGGTCAAGGGTATATTCTCATGCAAAAGTGATAAGACTTAAAAAGTACCAGAATGTTGTATGGGATACTATTGAATTATTTGATGCCTTTGATATCTAGATCATTCCTAGAGAGGAAAACGGTCAAGCTGATGAACTTGTTGTGGGTGCTGCTACTTTCCAAATATCTGATAATATGATAGAGGATAAGTCTAAAATGGAAGTAGTTTTCAGACTGTCAGTCCTAGACAATGTCGAGCATTGGCAGGTGTTTCATGATGAGAAACAAATTGTGTGTTTTCTTAACCAGTTGGAAGAGTTTGAAGGATTTCAGGCATGCTCGAAGGTGGAAGGGTCTGATTTCAGTTGTAAAGATATGATAAATCCTACCCTAGGAAATATTGTAGCTATGGAACAACTCTTTGATAGAAATGATGCTACCAAGAAGAGTGATGAAATGAAGATAGACCCTGGTGAGTTTATTGAAGTAAATATCAGTTTCCCCGAAGATCTGAAAATTGTCAAAATTGGTAAAGGAACTTTTGAAGAGGAAAAGGAGAACCTGATAGACTTGCTCATTGGATACCGTGATGTCCTATCCTTTTCATATGATGAACTTAAGGGCTATAGGAAAGACGTTATTGAGCATACTATTCCCTTGAAAGATGAAGATGCTAAACCATTGAAGCAAAAGCCTAGGCAATTCAATCCTAAGTTAGCCCCTCTCGTTCAGAAAGCACTGCAAAAAGTGCTTGCTACTGGTATCATCAGACAAACTCGTCATTCATTCTAGTGTTCAAACTTGGTGATTGTTAGAAAGAAAAATGGTACTATTAGACTATGTGTTGATTTAAGAAATCTTAACTTGGCTTGCAAAAAGGACAATTATCCTTTACCTAACATGGAGAATATGCTTCAAAGAATAACTGGTTTCGATATGATGTCATTACTGGATGGTTTCTCTGGCTATAATCAAGTATGGGTTAAAGAGGAAGACCGACATAAGACGACTTTCACCATGCCTTGGGGTACATTCAAATATCTTAGAATGCCTTTTGGGTTAACAAATGCAAGAGCTACTTTCCAGAGGGCTATGGACTATGCTTTCAAGGAATTGATTAAAATTATTGAAATATATCAAGATGATCTCATTTTCTTCTCGAAGGATGGTAAGGCTCATATAAGTCATCTTAGACAAATTTTTGATGGGTTGTGAGAATTTGACATATCATTAAATCCCACCAAATTTGTATTTGGGGTAACTGAAGGGAAATTACTGGGTCATATTATCTCCAAAGATGGTATCAAAATTGACCTTGAAAGGGTTGAGGCTATTCAATAGGCCCCCTTGCCGCACAATGTTAAGTCCCTTCAATTCTTCCTAGGGAAGATCAATTTCCTTAGGAGATTTATTCCAAAGCCCATACAATGTCTATTGAAGGACGCTAAATTTGTTTGGAAAGCTGAAGGTAAAAAGGGATTTCAGGATATTAAAGATGCTATAGCTATGGCTCCTGTCCTTGTCATCCTAGAGTATTGAAAGGATTTTATGGTCTTGTCTTTTGCGTCTGAAGATACTATAGCAGGCATCTTGTTGCAGAAAAACAAGGAAGGTCATGAACAACCAATTGCCTTCATGAGCAAGTCCCTGCAGAATTCAGAGTTAAATTATAACATTATGGAGAAACAGGCCGATGCATTGGTTAAATCCCTTAAGCATTTTAGAACATATGTGGGTTATTCTAAAGTCATTGCCTTTGTTCCACATTCTGCTATCAAAGATATATTGACTCAAACTGATTGCTTAGGGACTCATGCCGATGGGTGACCAAGATTCAGGAATATGATCTTGAGATTAGACCAACAAAGCTTGTTAAAGGCTAGGGATTAGCTCAAATGTTGACAAAAAGTAATGAAAAAACATTGGAGTTAGTTTGCCAGAATGATGTGGCTGAAGCTTATGTTTCCCTTGAGCTTCAGAGGTTGGAAGGAATCGAGTGGTATAAAGATATTGTTTATTATTTAACAAATCTCATGTGCCTTGAACACCTTATAGCTCACAAAAGAAGGGCTCGTAAGCTAAAAACATCAAAGTATTGTATTTTAAAGGATGGCCTTGCATGGAGGAATCCAGATGGAATTATACTTAGATGCATAGACGAAGCTGAAGCTAAGAGACTTGTCGTTGACTTGCCTGTAGGATTTTGTGGTGGTAATTTTGCAACAAAAACCATTGCTCACAAAATTTTGCATGCTAGATATTATTGGCATACAATTTTTGCAAACATGCATAAATTTATCAAAAGTTGCTAGGAATGCCAACTTTTCAATGGAAAACAAAAATTAGCAGCTCTACCTCTTCAACCGGTTATAGCAGAAGTCCCTTTTCAACAATGGGGGTTAGACTTCATTAGTAAATTCAATCAGAATTCTAGTAATGGCTATTCATGGATTTTGATTGCAACAGATTACTTCACGAAGTGGGTTGAGGCCATTCCAACAAAGAATGCCACTAAGAGGCTGTCATGGATTTTATTGAAAATCAGATTATCACTCGATTTGGTGTTCCTGCTAAAATCACAACAGACAACACCAAAGCCTTCAATTCTTCCGAGTTCTCTTCTTTCTGTTTCAAGTATGGTATTATTCTATCTCATTGTTCGAACTATTATCCCCAGGGTAATGGACTTGCAGAATCAAGTAACAAAAATCTGATAACCATCAACAAAAAGATTGTGGGGGATAACAAGCGGTCTTGGGACAATAAGATCAAATATGCATTATGGGCTGACAAAATCACAAAAAAGAGGGCTACCGGGAAAATTCCTTTTGAGCTTGTTTATGGTCTGGACGTGACTTTACCTGTTCATCTCAAGCTTCTAGCTTATTAGCTTCTTCAAAATTTCATAGATGACAAAGATGTGATACAAAAAAGAATTCGTCAAATTATGGGAACTTGATGAGGCTCGCATAAATACTTTTGACAACCTTTGCCAAGGTCAGGCCAAAATAAAGGAGAATTTTGACAAATCATCTTGAAATAGGTCTTTATAGGTTGGTGATATGGTATTATTATGGGATCATAGAAATGAGAAGCTCGACAAACATGGAAAGTTCGACAGTTTATGGCTTGGCCCTTATATTATCATAGGAATTGCTGGAACAAATTCTTTCCATCTAAGTACTTTGGAGGACGATCCCTTAGAAATGCCAGCAAACCTGAAAATGTTTAAGTTGTACTATAGAGATGACATCTGACGCCATAGGACATCCTTTGATTCTGGATTCTCACATTCCTTCAATGAAGAAACATGTCCCCATGTGTAGCGAGATCTTGACAACACTTTGTCAACAATCCAAGAATGAAGAGTACAAAGAAGTGGATGTCAAAATTTGGGTACCAGAGGACAAGTGGTTCCCTAAGGCTTTGATCTTTGGCTTGGGGAAAAGTGTCCAAATTTATTTTTTACTATTCTCCTAAAATGACTTTATAAGTGGTAAAGTCAATTTAATTTAAAAGTGACTTTATAAGTGGTAAAGTCACATTCTAATTTAAAAGTGATTTTATAAGTGGTAAAGTTACATTCTAATTTAAAAATGACTTTGTAAGTGGTAAAGTTACATTCTAATTTAAAGGTGACTTTATTAAAGTCAACGAAGAATTAGAAAGTGAAAAAGTGAGTATGGAAATAAAAGGCTAAATGGGTCTTTATTTAAGTGGGTGAGTTAAAAAATAGAAAGTGAGAATTAAATGCACATTTATTCTCATCCCTAGATCTAAATGAATCTTAGCCATTAGATCTTAGGGTAACCCAAAAGGTCATTTAGAGAGTAAAAGGAGAAGAGAAGAGGAAATGATCAATTCATTCCTTTATGAGCATTTGAGAGAAAGAGAAGAGAGATCAAGGAGAAAATTTCTGAGCAGTGAGGAAGTGAAGGAGAGCAACAAGAATACATTTCAGCAAATCTCGGCAACAACATTTATTGGCACGCATCCCAAGGCAAAACCATACAGTAGGAGAAAGGCACAAAAATCGAGGAAGAGGGACAATAGAAATCAAGGAAAAGGGATAGCAGCAAGGGCACAAATTTTGAGGCAGATTTGGGCATGAATTTCGAGGCAACTGTACTGCTGAAATTTGTACGGTTTGTACAGTCTGTACAACAAGTTTTGGGCACATTTTTCAAGGCAGGCCGTACATCATTTAATGTTGTTTTATTGCTGTAAATTTTTTTGTTTTCCTAGCAGTGACAACAAAGCGACTGGGATCCTTGACTTGATTCATAGCGATGTGACTGGTCAGATGTCTCATGTATCCTTGAGTGGCTATGAGTACTATGTTTTATTCATTGATGAACACTCCAGGAAGACCTGGATTTATTTTTTGAAGAACAAGAGTGAGGTCTTCAAGCGGTTTCAAGAGCTCAAAGCTCTTGTGGAGACCCAGACAGGTAGGAAGATCAAGGTCCTCAGGTCAGACAATGGAGGGGAGTATACCCTTGGTGAGTTTGTTGATTTTTGTGTTGAGGCAGGCATTAGGAGGGAGTTCACAGTTCCTTACAAATCCCAGCAAAATGGGGTTGCGGAGAGGAAGAACAAATCCATTGTAGGGGCTGCCAAAGCCATGCTTCATGATCAGGGGTTACCTTTATTTTTGTGGGTAGAGGCCTGCAACACTGCTGGGTACTTGTAGAACATGAGTCCACATCGTGGCTTGGGGAATGTGACTCTGCAGGAGGTTTTTTTTGGGAGGAAACCTGATGTTGGGCACTTTCATATCTTTGGGTGCCTTACATATTCCTATGTCCCCAAGGAGAACAAGACCAAGCTAGAGTCCACTGCAAACAAGGGCATCTTTGTGGGTTATAGTGAGACATCAAAAGCTTATTGGATTTATATTCTTGCGCAGAGGAAAGTGGTTGTCAGGTGGGATGTGAAGTTCGAGGAGGAGAGAGCTTTCAGGAGGTCACGGGAGTTAGAGTATCCAGAATCACTAGACCCTTAGGAGCAGTTAAGTCAGTCATAGGGATCCAGTGGTAAGGGATGAGGAGGTATATTGATTACAGTGTTAGGTCCATCAGTGAGCAGTGGCTCTCAGAGTCAGGTGGGTGGTTCTTCAAGTAGCATGCAGGGCAGTCCACAGAGCAGTTCACAAGGTAGTCCACTAATGGATAGTTCGCACGGTACTTCAGCATCTACAGGCAGAAATCCAGGCATGAGGACAGTTGGCAGGCCTTCAGGAGTTCAGGCTTCTGATGATGATGAGGATTCTTTCACTCTGGTGGGAGAAGTATGCTCAAGGAAGAGGAAGCCCAAGTGGCTTCAAGATACCTTGCGCGAGGCCACATCAGTTGTTGGGCCAAAGAGACAGGTTAGAGAGAGTAAACCCCCTGAGCAGTTCTGTAGTTACATGGCATTGGTAACAAGCATTGCTGACTCCGAGCCTTCTAGTTATGAGGAGGCAGCCGACCTGCAGGTCTGGAGAGAGGCCATGATGGAGGAGTATTCTTCTATTATGAAGAACGATGTTTGGGAGGTAGTGCTGAGGCGTGAAGGTAAATCAGTTGTTACTTCCAGATGGCTCTACAAGATAAAGCATGCTGCAGATGGCTGCATCGAGAAGATCAAAGCTCGATTTGTGGTGAGAGGGTTCTCACAGGTAGAGGGAGTTGACTATGAGGAGACCTTTGCTCCCATACCTCGGCATACATCTATTGGCCCCATTATATTGATTGCAGCAGAGATGGGTTGGAAGATCCACCAGATGGATGTGAAGATTGCATTTCTAAATGGCTTCATTTAGGAGGAGGTTTATATTGAGTAGCCACAGGCTTTGAGGTGCATGGGAAGGAGTCCCATGTATGCAGATTGAAAAAGGCTCTATGGCCTGAAGGAAGCTCCTAGAGCTTGGTACTCGAGGATTGATACATACTTGCAGCAGTTGGGTTTCACAAAGAGTGAGGTTGATCCGAACCTATACTTCATTGTGGTGGGTGAGGAGCCTGTCATTCTGGTTTTGTATGTTGATGAATTGATCATCACTGGTGCAAAGAGACTCATTGAGGGCTGCAAAAGAGATCTTGCTTCAGAGTTTGAGATGAAGGATATCGGCGTGATGCATTATTTTCTAGGATTGGAGGTGTGGCAGAAGGAGGGGCATTTCTTCCTGGGACAAGGGAAGTACATTGTGGATATTCTTAGCAAATTTCACATGGAGGACTGCAAACCCATGTCTACACCTATGATCATTAATTGGAAGAAGCTTCACGCTTCTGATTCCGAGTTGGTGGATCGTACTCTATACAAACAACTGATTGGTTGTTTGATGTATTTGGTCAACACTCGACCATATATATGTTTTGCAGTTAACACTATGAGTTAGTTCATGTGTGAGCCCAGGAGAGTGCACTAGGTGGCTGCAAAACACATTCTTCATTACTTGTAAGGGACTGTGGATTTTGGTCTATAATATAGACAGGGTGATGGAGTGAGACTGGCAGGGTACACGGATTCAGATTGGGCAAGTTGTGCCTCAGATAGGAAGAGTACTTCCAGGTGCTGTTTTGGTTTGGCTTTGGTAGTTGTGTCATGGATCAGCCGGAAACAACAGTCAGTGGCATTGAGCTCAGCTGAGGCAGAGTATATGGCTGCTAGTTTGTCTAGTTTTGAGGCCATATGGCTTCGCAAGATGTTGTTTGGTCTATTTGGTCAGACATTGAGACCTTTAGCAATTTACTCTGATAATCAGAGTTGCATAAAACTCATGGAGAATCTAGTTTTTCATGACAAGTCAAAGCATATTGAGATCAAGTATCACTTCATTAGAGACTATGTCTAAAAGGGCGCTGTCAAGCTTGAGTACATTTCCACAAATGAGCAGGTAGCAGATATTTTCACCAAAGCCTTACCACGAGGCAAGCATGTCTACTTCAGAGACAAGATGGGAGTGGTGAGGAATACTTTCCTCGGTAAGAGGGAGTGTTAACATTTGGGTAGGAAAGGACAAGTGGTTCTCTAAGGCTTTGATCTTTGGCCTAGGGAAAAGTGTCCAAATTTATTTTTTTCTTTTTTTCCTACAGTGACTTTATAAGTGGTAAAGTCAATTTAATTTAAAAGTGACTTTATAAGTGGTAAAGTTACATTCTAATTTAAAAGTGACTTAATAAGTGTTAAAGTTACATTCTAATTTAAAGGTGACTTTATTAAACTCAATGAAGAATTAGAAAGTGGAAAAGTAAGTATGGAAATAAAAGGCTAAGTGGGTCTTTATTTAAGTGGGTGAGTTAAAAAATAGAAAGTGAGAATTAAATGCACATTTATTCTCATTCCTAGATCTAAATGAATCTCAGCCGTTAGATCATAGGGTAACCCAAAAGGTCATTTAGAGAATAAAAGGAAAAGAGAAGGAAAAGATCAATTCATTCCTTCATGAGCATTTGGGAGTAAAAGAAGAGAGAGCAAGGATAAAATTTCTGAGTAGTGAGGAAGTGAAGGAGAGCAACAAGAATACATTTCAGCAAATCTGGAAAGCCGCATTTATTGGCACACATCCTAAGGCGAAACTGTACAACAGGGGAAAGGCACAGAAATCGAGGAAGAGGAACAACAACAACGGCACGAATTGAGGCAGATTTGGGCACGAATTTCGAGGCAACTGTATTGCTAAAATCCGTATGGTTCGTACAGTCCGTACAACAAGTTCTGGGCACATTTTTCAAGGCAAGCCGTACACCATTTAATGTTGTTTTATTGCTGTAAAAATTCATGTTTTCGCTATTTGTTGATTGCCACAATTTTCGAGGTGGAGTTCAAGCACAAAAATCGAGATAAGTTGTAATTTGTGGTTGCTGGAATTTTTACAGTGTATTTCAGTTTCTTTGTAAAAGCATTTTTAGAAATAAAGAAGAGCTCTCAAATTGGTTTTCCCCAAGAGTTGTAGGGGGTTTTTCTAGGGTCACACTGACCAAAAATCACTGTGTTATTTTCTGTGTGTGGCTGTCATAATTTTGCTGTGTTTTATTTCTGCAATTTCAACAGTTGTGAAATCTCTAAATTTGTGTTTTTAGAAAATATTGTCATTTCCAGATTTTACAATTTTTATCATGCTTGGATTTAAAACTAAATGCATAGATTGACAAGGAAAATATATAACCGGAGTGGGGGTTGAAATTTTTTCATGGTATCAGAGCTTGGTTGGCTGAAAAGTGCAGTTTCGGACAACAAAGTGAAAATTACAAGAAGCTGATTTTTACACAGAAAACAAATTTTTTTACCACAGATTTGAAAATTTCAGTTTGGTAGGATAGTGAAACATAGCTTTGGGTTTGAGAGTTGAAGACTGGTTGGATGGGAAAAACAACTACGGTGCATGGAAAGAGAGAATCCAAAGCATCTTTGAGGAAGCAGAAGTCCGGGGCATTATGGTAAATACCGCACAGAACCCAGTAGTAGTACCTGTTGGCTCTGTACAGTTGGCAGAACTTAACAAAAAGAATGCTAAGGCGAAAAGATTGATTCTGGAAGGAATCAAAGACCATGTCATTCGTCATGTGAGACGAAAGACTTATGCACATGAGATGTGGACAACCTTGACCAGTCTTTACTAGAGCTCAAATGAAAACAAAAAAATGGTCCTAAAGCAGAAACTGAAGGCCATTAAAATGGCTAAGACTGATAGTGCTACAACATACCTCACAAATATCACTTTAGTGGGAGATGAGTTGGCAGCATAGGTCAGATCATTGCACCGACTGCGATGGTGAGGATTTCTTTGAATGGTCTTCCCAAGACTTGGGAGAATTTTGTGGATGGCATTGTTGCACGTGAAAACCTTCCCGATTGGAAGAGGTTGTGGGATGATTGCATTCAGAATGAGATTAGAAAGAACCATCTTGGAGCAGCCAAAAAGGTGGCGGAGGATGACAATGTGGCATTGTTAGCAAGAGGCAAGAAGGGCAGAGCAAAGAAGCAAGCTTCCAACAGTGGAGGCAAAGGCAAAGGTAAAGGCAAGCAGCAGAACAACGAGAAGGAATATTCCAAAGTCAAATGTTGGAATTGTCAAAAGTTGGGACATTATGCTGTTGTGTGTCCGGAGAAGAAGAACAAGAAAGGGAAAGACAAACCCATGGCAACTTCTGCAAAGATAGAGAGCTTCTCAGAGGGCTTTGATCGAGAGTTTGGGTTCATAGCTTATGAGGCCATTAGTATAGGATCACTTGCCATACAGGTTCAGAGGGAGTGTGCATTCCTCGCTACTAGCAGAGCGTCTTCTAGCATTTGGCATGTTGACAGTGGTGCTTCCTGCCACATGACAGGAGTCAGAGAGTACTTCTCAGAGCTTTTAGAGGGTGATACTGATATGGAGGTAGTACTTGGTAATGACAACATTGTTAGAGCAGTTGGTGTGGGGACATTGACATTTGATAGGTGACCCAAACCTCCCTTGAAAGTGTAAGATGTTCTATATGTGCCTAGAATGAAGAAGAACCTGATATCCGTCTCAGCACTTGAGGATAGAGGGTATGATGTGTTGTTTAGGAGAGGGAAGGTGCTTATATATCCTAGGGGAACTCCAACTTCTTTAGCTAGAGAGATTGGTTTGCACCATGCCAAGGTGTACAAGTTCTCATTCCAGCCCCTAATGGCATTGAGTAGCAGCACCCGAGACAGGACCGACAACAGATGTAGCAGTTTAGAGTTGTGTGAGATATGGCACCACAGGATGGGGCACAAGTCTCATGGGGCCTTGAGCACATTACGGGAGATCACCACTGGTGTGCCAGATTTCAGTTCTGATCACCTTCATGTATGTAGAGGATGTGCTATGGGGAAGTTTGCCAGATCCCCTTTCCCAGCAGTGACAGCAGAGCGACCATGATCCTTGACTTGATTCATAGCAATGTGAGTGGTCGGATGTCTCACATATCCTTGAGTGGCTATGAGTACTATGCTTTATTCATTGATGACCACTCCAGGAAGACTTGGATTTATTTCTTGAAGACCAAGAGTGAGGTCTTCAAGCGGTTTCAAGAGCTCAAAGCTCTTATGGAGACCTAGACAGGTAGGAAGATCAAGGTCCTCAAGGCGAACAATGGAGGGGAGTATACCCTTGGAGAGTTTGTTGATTTTTGTGTTGAGGCAGGCATTAGGAGGGAGTTCACAGTTCCTTAAAACTCCCAACGAAATGGGGTTGCGGAGAGGAAGAACAGATCCATTGTAGGGGCTGCCAAAGCCACGCTTCATGATCAGGGGTTACCTTTATTTTTGTGGGCAGAGGCCTGCAACACTGCTGTGTACTTGCAAAACAGGAGTCCACATCGTGCCTTGGGGAATGTGACTCTGGAGGAGGTTTTTTCTGGGAAGAAGTTTGATGTTGGGTACTTTTGTATCTTTGGGTGCCTTACATATTCCTGTGTCCCCAAGGAGAACAAGACCAAGCTAGAGCCCACTGCATACAAGGGCATCTTTGTGGGTTATAGCGAGACCTCAAAAGATTATCGGATTTATATTCCTGCGTAGAGGAAAGTGGTTGTCAGGTGGGATGTGAAGTTCGAGGAGGAGAGAGCTTTCAGGAGGTTATGAGAGTTAGAGTATCCAGAATCACCAGACCCTTAGGAGAAGTTGAGTCAGTCACAGGGATCCAGTGGTAAGGGATGAGGAGGTACATCGATTACAGTGTCAGGTCCATTAGTGAGCAGTGGCTCTCAGAGTCAGGTGGGTGGTTCTTCGGGTAGCATGCAAGGCAGTCTGTAGAGAAGTTCACACGGTACTTCAGCATCTACAAGCATAGATTCAGGCATGAGGACAGTTGGCAAGCCTTCAGGAGTTCAGGCTTCTGATGATGATGAGGATTCTTTCACTCCGGTTGGAGAAGTATGCTCAGGGAAGAGGAAGCCCAAGTGGCTTCAAGATACCTTGCGTGAGGCCACATCAGTTGCTGGGCCAAAGAAAGAGGTTAGAGAGAGTAAACCACCTGAGCGGTTTTGTAGTTACATGGCATTGGTAACAGGCATTGTTGACTCCGAGCCTTTTAGTTATGAGGAGGCAGCCAACCAGCAGGTCTGGAAAGAGGCCATGATGGAGGAGTATTCTTCTATTATGAAGAACGTTGTTTGGGAGGTAGTGCCGAGGCCTGAAGGTAAATCAATTGTTACTTCTAGATGGCTCTACAAGATAAAGCATGCTGCAAATGGCAGCATCGAGAAGTTCAAAGCTCGATTTGTGGCGAGAGGCTTCTCGCAGGTAGAGGGAGTTGACTATGAGGAGACCTTCGCTCCTGTAGCTCGGTATATATCTATTCGCTCCATTATATCGATTGTAGCAGAGATGGGTTGGAAGATCCACCAGATGGATGTGAAGACCACATTTCTCAATGGCTTCATTTAGGAGGAGGTTTATATTGAGTAGCCACAAGGCTTTTAGGTGCATGGGAAGGAGTCCCATGTATGCAGATTGAAAAAGGCACTCTATGGCTTGAAGCAAGCTCCTAGAGCTTGGTACTCGAGGATTGACACATACTTGCAGCAGTTGGGTTTCACAAAGAGTGAGGCTGATCCGAACCTATACTTGATTGTGGTGGGTGAGGAGCCTCTCATTCTGGTGTTTTATGTTGATGACTTGATCATCACTGGTGTAGAGAGACTCATTGAGGGCTGCAAGAGAGATCTTGCTTCAGAGTTTGAGATGAAGGATATCGGCTTGATGCATTATTTTCTGGGATTGGAGGTGTAGCAAGAGGAGGGGCATTTCTTCTTGGGGCAAGGGAAGTACATTGTGGATATTCTTAGCAGATTTCACATTGAGGACTGCAAACTCATGTCTACACTTATGATCACTGACTGGAAGAAGCTTCACGCTTTTGATTCCGAGTTGGTGGATTCTAGTCTATACAGACAACTGATTGGTTGTTTGATGTATTTTGTCAACACTTGACCAAATATATGTTTTGCAGTTAACACTATGGGTCAGTTCATGTGTGAGCCCAGGAGAGTGCACTGGGTGGCTACAAAACACATTCTTTGTTACTTGCAGGGGATTGTGGATTTTGGTCTAGATTATAGACAGGGTGATGGAGTGAGACTGGTAGGGTACACGGATTCAGATTGGGCAGGTTGTGCTTCAGATAGGAAGAGTACTTCTGAGTGCTGTTTTTGTTTGGGTTCGGCAGTCGTGTCGTGGATCAGCCAGAAACAACAGTCAGTTGCATTGAGCTCAACAGAGGTAGAGTATATGGCTGCTAGTTTGGCTAGTTGTGAGGCCATATGGCTTCGCAAGATGTTGTTTGGTCTATTTGGTCAGGCATTGAGACCTTTAGTAATTCACTGTGATAACCAGAGTTGCATAAAACTCATGGAGAATCCAATTTTTCATGACAAGTCAAAGCAGTTTTTTTGTGGTAAATTTTGTGTTTGCAGGGTTTCCAAATTTTTTTAAGGCCTCTAAGGCCTAGCTGTCACCTTTTCTAGCCTAAACATGGTCTCTCCTCCCTTTGCGTCAGGCTTTCTTCCTTGTTTGGGTGAGACACATGCCATTTTGGCGTTGCTCCCTAAGGCTGTAGGACCTCAAGGCCTAAGGCTGTAGGACCTTAGGGCCTTGATCCCTTTTTGTCATCCCTCCTAGGTCTCTCGACTGCTTTTTGGGGCCTCCTACCCTTACCAGAACCCTAGAAGGGCTTTCCTTTCCTAGTCACAGGCGCTTAGGGCCTTGCTGTAGCCTTAGAGGTGCCTCAACCCCTCTTGACCCACGTCCTTCGCCCCTTTTCCCATAGCCGCAGGCGTCTTAGTGTGAAAATTCTTGAATCGAACAAGTCAGAAATCCTACTGCAGTAAACTGATTTGCATTACCTACTTGTGTTCTTCAATTAACAAGTTGTTTTTAGAAATATTCGGAAAATATTAATGCAAGTACACTACAACCTACAACAATATACAGATCAAGTACTAAAAAATAAATGAGACAATCATGCAAATGACACACTTATTTTTGAACTAAACGTCCCCGGAAAAACCCAATGCGGGAAACCCGGTGCAACAACTCTGAGGGTTTTCTATTATTAAGCAGAATTTCTGAATACAAATGCTGGTTTCCCTCCTGAAAAACCAGTGGCAGAGAAATATAATGGCGGAAAACCTGAGTGAGTTTTACCTCACTTCACCTGACAGATTCCGGTTGATTCGGCAGCAAAACTGGCTGGCACCGGCTACAACTGCGCTGCCCCTTTGCAGTAACTGTGTGGGTCTGTGTGGAGCTCTTTGAGGCTCTGCATCAGCTCTTCTGCCCACTGCGTCAGCTTTCCCCCAGTTGTTTCGTTAGTTTCCGGTAGTTCTGACACTCTACGTGGAAGGCAACTCTCCCCCTCTGCACTTGCCCTTCTTGCTTTGCGTCAAGACTGCGTGGGCGCAGACTGGCCCAACGTCAGCTCTCCTGGCTACTGCGCTGTCTCCACTTGCTTCTCTCCACCTCTATGTCTGTATTGTTGAACTATCATTGCCCCTCGGCTGCAAGATCTCTCCAATCGATTTCCCTCCTGAGAACTTCTCACCTCAGAAAATTGATTTCCTTAATCTCTCTGCGTATTCCCCAACTGACCCGAAGCCTCCATTTATACTTTTCCCGTTGAGAAATCAATGACCGAGATTAAGTCTCTAATCAATGACTAGTATTAAATTAGACTTTATCCTTGTCTCTTAGAAGCTTCTCACCCATATTTTCATTAATACCCATTAATATTTTAATTTTTCTAAGTTTAGACTTAGGAACCCCTTTAAAATATTAATTATTTTAATAAAATACAATCCGGGTGGAATTTCACCAAACGATTTTTGGGCCTTGGAGATCTCGTGTGTTCTAGCCCCTCCACAAAATTTTGGAGCTAGAGCGCATCCGACGCTACCCAAAAATCAACACTCCCTCTTAGCAAGGAATGTGTTCTAGCAATACTTCCCAACAAAAGTATCACACTGATCGACGACATCGGTCCTCTGCGCTTGCTAATGCAAGGCTTGTTGCCCCTCATCCACTGCGCTGCTGCAATCTGTACTGCTGCCCCATAATAGTGGCACTTTCACTGCTACATCTATATTGCAACTCCCTCTCAATATGCTGCATCATGCTACCCATAGCACTGCCACTGCTAATTGCTGCACTGCAACTCAGTTGCTGAGAAGTAAGCAACTGAAAAGTCACCCAAAAACTGACATGTTGGTCAGTCTGGATACCTCGTGATGCTGAAGCTACCTCTGCTGCTAATCTGTGCTAACCCTCTGATGCTACTGCACTGCTGTTGTATTTGCTCTATGCCTCCTGCACCACTGCAACACTCTACTGTGCTGCTTCAGACTTTGGCACTCTAGCTCTGCCACTTTCGCTCCATCATCCCTCGCACCAACTGACTCTCATCATCCGTCAATAGTCTCTACGCTGGCCCAATGTGTTGCCCTCTTTAGGAACAACATCACCCAATTAGGCTAACGCAGGCTCTGCGTGAGCTTCCCGTGGTGACTGTGTCACCCCTCCTCTGCTCTCTTGGCCCGAAACTGTGCTGTCTCTCGGGACAACTGTCTTCAACACAGATTTTCCTCTGTCGTTTCGCTAATGGCTTCAGTCCTCCTTCATTTGCAATCGCTCTGGTACCATGTGAAAATTTTTGAATCGAACAAGTGAGAAATCCTACTGCAGTAAACTGATTTGCATTACCTACTTGTGTTCTTCATTTAACAAGTTATTTTAAGAAATATTTGGAAAATATTAATGCACGTACACTGCAACCTACACCAATATACAGATTAAGTACTGAAAAATAAATGAGACAATCATGCAAAGGACACACTTGTTTTTGGACTAAACGTCCCCAGAAAAACCCAATGTGGGAGAACCGGTGTAGTAGCTCTGAGGGTTTTCTATTATTAAGCAGAAGTTCTAAATACAAATGCTGGTTGCCCTCTCGACAAACCAGTGAAAGATAAATACAATGGTGGAAAACCTAAGTCAGTTTTACCTCACTTCACCCGGCAGATTTTGGTTGATCCGACAACAAAATTGGCTGGCCCGACTACAACTACGCTGCTCCTTCGTAGTAACTGCGTGGGCCTCTCTGAGGCTCTGCGTCAACTCTTCTTCCCACTGCGTCAACTTTCCCTTGCTGCTCCGATAGTCTCGACACTCTGCGTGGAAGGCAGCTCTCTCCCTCTGTGCTGGCCCTTTTGGCTTTGCGTCAAGGCTGCGTGGGCCCAGACTGGCCCAACGTGAGCTCTCCTGGATACTGCGCTGGCTCCAGAAGCTTCTCTAATGGTTAAGATTAAATTAGACTTTATCCTCGTCTCTTAGAAGCTTCTCACCCATATTTTCGTTAATACCCATTAATATTTTAATTTTCTTAAGTTTAGACTTTGGAACCCCATTAAAAATATTAATTATTTTAATAAAATACAATCTGGGTGGAATTTCACCAAATGATTTTTGGGCCTTGGAGCCCCTCCACAAAATTTCGGAGCTAGAGCACATCCGATGCTACCCAAAAATGAACACTTAGGGCTTGTCCCTGCGTCTAGGAGGCTTCTCCATGTGTGCTGTAGGACTTTTAGGCCTTATTCCCCTCATTGCTTCCCTTTCTTGGCCTCCTCTAGCCCTTCTTGGCCTCCTCTAGCCCTTCTTGGCCTATCCTTGCCCTTCCTCTAGTCGTAGCCTATCCTTCAAGTCCTCATTAAGCCATTCTTCAATCATTGATTGAGTTTGCATTAGTATTTTGACTCTATCATCTTGTTTGACAACGATTTTGGAGCTAACATTATGGTTGCAGGAAGGCATTTTTATTGGGAGCGTAGTCGCTCATCTGCAAGGCCATTAGGCTTATTTGCTGTCATAATAATTTTGAAGTCTGATATATGTTGCATCAGGTCTGATATATATTATAAACACGACAGTGGTGTTAGGTTGTTGACAATCATCTAATTTCATTGGAAATTCAATTCTAGCACATTGGGCATGTTGAGTAAGTGTCCTATTGTGTCATTGGGTATTTTTCTTACTGCTGCAATCATTAGTATCTTGGTTGCCATCTCTTGCATTTCATTGCATTTGCATACATTTGCATTTTTGCACTCAAGCATATCATTGTTTGCATTTTCGTAAGAACATAAGTGCTCTAAGAGGTTAATTGAATTGGTAATTGTTGGATAAGATTGGCTTATTGCTCTAAAGAAACATATTGTGAGTGAATGCTCTCTTTCTCTCATTGATATCTAGCATTATTGTGAGATTGAAATATCTCTACTTGTCATTGCTATCACATTGCTAAAGAGGTGGATAATTGGATAACTCGTTATATTATTTCTTATGGATCTATTTTGGTAATAAGCATACTAGCATTGTGTATTGCAAGTGAGCTTTGTTACCGCTCAAACTAGCAGGGGTCCTAGGAGGGGATCCTATATAGCCACTACTAGGTCAAGGGCAACAATGGAGGGATAGCCCATTGTCACCTTAGCTAAGGTTCCCTACTCTTTACGAACTTTCATCAATGGGAGGAGACCCGGTATAAGAGGAATCACAAAGAAGGATGAATCTATGAAAGGGTAAGAGGTGATTCCTAGGGCCTATTCACAAGGGAGACTCAATTAGATGGCTTGCTTGCTTCAAAAGCAAGGTGGTGGGCTCTCTAGGAAGGGCTAAAGGGATTCTCGAGGTTAGGGTTTGGGAATATATTTTGCCAAGATGATTCCTAGACCAAAGAATCCTTATGGAGAATTGGTCTTTATGTGATCTTTGTGAAATTAGAGTTGTAAAGTTGCAGGATCACAAAAGACCAAGTGGACCCAAAATTAGGTCAAGGGTATGGAGTTGATCACTTAAAGAGGGGCTTGACCTAATTGGGGAGGAGAATAGGATCAAAGGACTGATTTTCTTTTGAAATACAAATACAATGACCCAAGTGAGGACACTAACCCAAATCAACCTAGGGTAAGATATGGTCTTGTGGCTAGGGCTTGCTATATCTCAGGATTCCACTGTCGGAATTGCTTGAAATTTGGATGACCCCTTGAGAAAACTACAACGCAGTAGTGGACCAATTTTCAAGGTGTTTGGATGGCTACAAAGAGATTCGCTTGATGCCCTAGGTGACCTTCTAGGGTTAGGCCTAGAAATTGGAAAGGTGAAGAAAAGAGATGTAAATTTGACCACCGAAGGGATACGAGGATCAATGCGTTATTGCTTGGGCTTAATGGAGTCAAGATACACAGATCATGGATTTTCGTGAGCTAAGAAGCCCTAATTAATCTTTGATAGCCTCTCCAAGGGTAACAACTAGATCAATAGAGATTTATACAGACAATTTTCTTTGCCTTTTGCCTTTGATTGATTTTTCTTCATAACTGCACGAGGCTTCAAGGGATAAGAGCAGGATGTGTAGGATGTAGCAATAGGTACCCCCTTTTGAGGTGGGGCATTTCATTGCCCATCAGGGGTTGGGACAATCATGGGTTCCTTAATGATGGAGGGGGCTCATCTAGGGCCCATAGGAACCAAGATGATGGCCATGGATAAGGGGTAGAGCTCATGTTTGGCTTTTGCCCACATGTTAAATTTGTATGTCTTGACCATCTTTTGCATTTTTGGTACATTTCTTATTGAGTGGCCAAATTATGCTTTTTCTTTCCTTTTTAGATGCATCAACCTCCGGGGCATCGTTCCAGGCTTGACCCAAGGTGTGGACAAGGGGAAGGGGATGCTAACCCTATGTGGATCTAGTGGACACATGTGGACCCGGATGGGAAAAATGATGAATGGGGTCTAAATGGGTGTTGGGAAATGGGACCACGCAACCAAAATAAGTATCTCCCATGTAGTGTCAACCCTAAAGCTAAAGGCCATTAAAGGAGATCCCACGAGACTAGGATATAAGGGTAACCACCAAATCGAGCGAAGGGGACAAGAGTACTAACCTAGCCCACTCTTTTCGTAATCCCCCACCAATCCATGCCCCAAAGTGTCCATGAAAAGTAAAGAAAATTACTCAACTATACAATTGAAAAACCATACCTTCGGGGTTGGGAGGCCCACCTTCGAACACACAATCATAACAGATGAGCGAGGGACCACATGGCTGGCTTAGGTGGCGAAGATAATGGCACATCGAGCTATTTGGTGGGTTCAAGGGGTTGCTAGCTGCCGATTGAGGACCATCTAAGAGAAATTTTTTCTCTTGTGCATACTACCCACAGGTGGTGGGTAACAAGCTTCACATCTAAAGTTTGTAATCTTGAAAATCATGCCACTCTTAAACCATTTGTCTAATCATTACATTGTGTTAAGAATAATCTTGAGATTGTCTAAGCAATTGCTAATTGTGTTCATAAGGAATTTAAGTTCTCTTATGTATCTAATGGCACATTGGCATTCTATTGTTATGATCTAAGAAGTTGTCAATCATCATTATCTAATTGGTATTCTAGCATTGTTGAAAGAAGCATTGAATTAGTTTATTTATGGTCATTTCATGAGCAATTGTGTTTCGTGATCTTGATTACATTTTTTGGTGCCATCTATTTGGTTTATTGAGCACTTTCTTTTGGTGGAGATTGTCATTGTACATTGTTAAGTACTTCATTGTTCTAAATTGAAATATCATTGTAACTTGTCTCTAAATACTTAAGACCCCTAACAATCTCACCTAAAGAATAATCACTCATCTTGCACTTGTATTTTAGGACTAATCTTGCATTAATTAATTTACCTCCAAGCATAAGCTTGGTTGATAGAGAGATAGGACCACCTTTCTCACCCAACTTTCGAAGCCTAGACCCTCTTTTGTGGTTAACACGTTGACCTTGCAATCGTCAGAGCCACAGTCTCTGTAGCGTCGAAGGCATCGAGTGGTTAGAACTCCAGGGGAGGTATCGTTAATATAGCCTTTGCTATCTCTCCCTGGGTTTCTCTCTCACAACCCACATTAGAGACTAGCTTCAAAATAGTTGAGAGGAGGGATTCATTTAGTTAGGCATCTAATTTAAAATTAATCAAGATCTTGCATTTCACTTAGATTTTAGGTGTCACATTTCATATAGGATAGTGAAGCATCCTAAAGGAACAATTGTTCATCCGATGGCTTAGTAGATAATTCACGTCAGGCAAGTATTTTGACTCCATTTAGGGCACTGGTCTTTCAAAGTAATATAATCTAATCACTAAACTTGCTAAGTTAACCAAGTTGCTAGGCCATTCAATTGTGTCTCCCAGACTTGTCGGTTGCCGATGGGTCTTTCATCTTCACATTTCATAGGGACTGCCCCCCATAGCTTGCTATTGGTAGACAACTAGAATGGAGAGGGCGACGATCAGAGTGACAACCCCCGTCCTGATTGTTGTCGCATCTTGCCTGTACAATTTGGGCGACAACAGGACCAATTACTACCTGCCCATAAAATGGATGTGAAATAGAGGGAATACGCATCGAAGAGCTCTCCTACAGACTTGCATTTTTATTTTTAGGGAGAAGAGATTAAGATTACCGCCTCTTATATTTACCTGGGAGTGCAGTTCACAGGGCCTCGTTTTGGCATGAGACAGGCCCTCTAGTCCCGACTCAACAAGGGATATGGATCTCTTGCCCTCATCAAGAGACAATTCTTCCAGGGTCAGGTTCAAGACATCTCATCCAAACTCCACCTCATGGACATGGTTATTTGACCTACAGTTCTTTATGGCTCCAAGATCTTGGAGCCAAGTTTGGTACAGACGGATTGGGCCCAGATAGTGAAAGTCCATACCTTGCTTCTCAGACACATCATACGATGCAAACGTATAGTTCCACAACCTATAATCTAGGTAGAGTTCGAGTCCCTTCCATTAGACCATGAGGTCATCTTCTGCCTAGTCACTTTCCTCCATAGAGTTAGATCTCTTCAGGACTTTGCGGTGGGGAGAGATCGTTACCCCTACCTAACACTTTGCTCCTTAGAGGCCCTCGCTTCAGATCAGTCAATAGGACGTGCTTGAGGGTAGTTCTCTGAGGCATCCCAACTCCTCCAGTATGTGGCCATTTCCCTAGAGTGCCTGCCCTCATTCAGATTCTCTCTTGATGCATCAAGCGATCTTCTGCCGACTAAATAGTTACTGAATCAGTCCATTAGAGAGGATATCTATTGGTTATACACTCAGGTCACTTGGATTTCGCCTCCAATGGGCCTTGGTCCGAAAATGTCTTTCTATTTGGAGCATTTCTTAGAGCTGCAAAATGGTGTCATCATCCGCCCCCCTTACTTTCGTCGACATTGAATGGACTCACTCAGGATACCCCTA
Organism: Pinus tabuliformis; assembly: GCA_031772625.1. Classification (NCBI taxonomy): domain Eukaryota; kingdom Viridiplantae; phylum Streptophyta; class Pinopsida; order Pinales; family Pinaceae; genus Pinus; species Pinus tabuliformis. The sequence continues at coordinate 1,384,214,549 of CM062804.1, read as the reverse complement.
GGGTAACTTCTTGTGGACCCGCATCATCTTAGACTCTAGACTGACCATCATATTCCTTAGTCGGACAAAATTTGCCAAGTGTGCCATCTATAGGAGCTAGATACTGAGTGGCACCTCTTCTTCAGGTGCCCCGTTTACTAAGAGATCAAAGGACGTTTCCATTGTCTTTACAGGGATTTTAGGGGCTCCTCCTCTACCTTTTTCTGACTCTAGGACGAGAGATGCCTAGCCCTCTTTATTAGGGAGGTTTTTACATACAAGTCTCAACTCTTGGATGCCTCAACTCACCTTGGGATCTCTAGAACCAATTACCTCTTACTTCCAGGTTGTTTCGTTTGACCGAAACAATAAGCGACAGACAGAGTCTCAATATGCACCAGATGGGAGAAGGGCGAGACCTCAAAATTCATTGCAAACCTTACCCCCCTTTATGAGATAGACAGGTATCTTTGAGATCGGCTCATAGATGCAGTTCCATGTTTCAATTGACCTATCCTCAGAGTGTCAGAGGGAATAGTTTAAGACAGAGATAGCATAGGGCGCCTCTCGCTTGCCAGACCTCCTTCTAGCCATAGGACAACAGACAAAGAATAATCAACAACTTGTTCCTTCTGGCCTTGGATGTTAGGAGTAGCCCTCGTTCCTCTACTTCCCCCAAAATCATAGATTTGGATTTCTTGATGGTTTTGGAGGACTCTGACGGGGAGAGATTGCCTTGCTTGCCTCCCTCGCCATCAACCATTAGGTCTGGGAAATGTTGACGTCATTGGCCTCATCTTCAGCTCCCCTTTGATTGTTTGGAGTTACATAGTGCAACAACAGACATACTCCGTACTTCTCATTTTTGGTCATTTCATGTGATTTTATACGTTCTCTAATTGGACCTTTATTTTATTTTAGCCTTATTTTAGTCATTTTTCAGTCTTTTAGCTTTGGAGTTACACAGTGCAACAACAGACATACTCTGTACTTCTCATTTTTGGTCATTTCATGTGATTTTATACATTCTCTAATTGTACCTTTATTTCATTTTAGCCTTATTTTAGTCATTTTTGAGTCTTTTAGCTTTGGAGTTACAATGGAGTCACATTTGCACTCCCGCATGTCTTGTATTTACACCAGATGTATCTTTTAGTCCCATTGACATACTCTTGTGGTCACCTGAGGACATTAATAAAATTATCTTATCTTATAAAACTATTCATTTTAATTATGAACATGCAGACTTCACCTCTGATAGGCGATTCTCTCACTTGACAACTAGGAGAAATTTCACAGGCCATCATTCAATCCGTGAGACATTTTTGTCTTCACTTTCTTCAAGACCCACAAGATACCATGGAGCTATGATATCAAACTTTCCATGAAATCTGTCGTGGAATTACTAGGTCCCTTACTCAAGGAGGCGTCGATATTATCAACCTCTCTTCACCATGGTGTTCTCATGCCCTTAAGACTATAAGAGCTCTGATACCATGCTAAGAAGTAGAACACAAGCAAGAGACAAGAACTTGGTGGAAAATGCATAGGAAAGACATAAGAATTTGGCAGAAATGCTTTAAGACATCATCCTCATTACAATATTCTTTCCAATGATACAAGGTTGTAGTACATGGATGAAACCACTTCATAAACTAGATTTACTCGGACACCAACACCCTAAGGAGGAGGCAAAATAAGATCAAATACACATAAAAAACTATATCCTATAATGTGAAATACATAAAGGTGGCGTGGGATTTCATGATTGTATGGGGTGTTACATGTAAACAGATTTGGATCATTTCTATGGCTCTGATATGTTAAATTTGCAGATTTTGTGTTAGAACATCATATTTTCAAATTCTATGAATGCCAGATTTTGTTTGTAATAGAATACTTTGAGAGTGAGATTGCCTTTTGGATGAAATTGATTCTTAATCTCTATTTTAGATAGATGTCAACTGGTTATGCTTTATGCTTCTGGATTAATATGCAACTGCTATATTTTCTTTGTTAATTTTGTGTCTACTATCAATTAAGAGATATCCTATTTAAGATATATTTTCTGGGTAAATAATAGATGACTTGAAAGGGAAAACCCTAAGCTACGTTATCACCATATGCAGAATTTATCCTAGTATGCTGGCAGTATTATTTATAACACTTCTGAAATGTATAACTTCTATGCTACTGTAGGTGGTATTGAACTCGTTGCTAAAGGTATATGCCAGAAGTGGTCTTTTTGAAAAAGCAAGGGAGTTGCTTGCTGAACTGGATGCTTCAGGCCAGGCTTTAGATGAGGTAGATATATGTATTCCCTTCTGTTATGCTTAAGAAGTAGGCTAGGCATGCCTTACCTGAAATGTTTCTTGGTGATTTCAACTGTAAGTAAACGACGTTATGTTACATTTTCTTTATTGTAATATAGATATGGAGGAAAGGGGAGATATCTAGGTTGATTACCTGGTCAATTTCACAAAGTTTCTTTTCTCTATTCCTGCCCATTTTGTGTCAGTGCTAAGATTGAAGAGAAAGACTTGATGGCTATAGTTGTTAGAGTTGAGTTCTAAAGCCATGGGTTAAGTGTTTTTTTTTGGTCAATTTTTACGTTGGAGTGGTTGAGGTGGGTACCATCCTCAGAGTGGCTTCTCTGCCACAAGTCGAATTGAGAAGTTTCCAAATTAGTGCCCCATCTAAAAAATTAGGATGCACAAGACCACTTACATGTGATATTTCACCTTTTGCTTGAGTTTTACAAAAGTATAACAATTGAGCTAGTGCTTATTACTGAAAAGAATGCGGATATTCAAAGACACAAATTAATCCAATACATTTTTTGATCATAAAGAGAAAGGTGTTATCCGAACACAATAATATGAGAAAAATATATATTGGGAGACCAGCACAAATAATAATTCATAATGTTTTAAATTCTTCTTGTTCCAATCATTGTTGGTTGGATGAGCAGATTATTGTCATCCTTACATAGCCTCTTGGTAAGGTCTAGATTATCTTCTTTTAGAGAGAGGCTGGGAGTCGTGGATAGACCCTACTCGGAAGGTCCTGGTGGCTTGGGGTACTTCTTGGAGCTATGTGCGACCATAGGGTGAGTGGTTCACCTTCCCCTATAGGTATGCTGTGTATAGGGTGAGTGACTAACCTTCCATTGTGATACTCCATGATGATATATGGGAGCATAGGGTGAGTGGTTCGCCTTACCCTATAGCTGATGATATATGCATAGGATGACTGGTTCACCTTCTCCTATGGCATATGAGTAGGATGAGTGGTTCACCTTCTCATGCAGATACCCCAGTGAGAGATGCTTATAGGCATTTGTCGGTTGTCACATGTGGACATGTTGGTGGGATCTGGTTCATCCTTTCCCCACATATAGGATGCTCATTCCCTACGATCGATGGTTGACATGTCAGTGGGACGCGGTTCTTTCTTTCACCACGTGTAGGATCCTTCCTACGATTGTTGGTTTGCATGCATGTAGGACGTGGTTCATCCGTTCCCTACTCTCAGTGGTTTGCATGTGCATAGGATGTGCTGTGGTTTATCCTTTCCCTACGATGGTTGTGACATGTGACTGTAGGATGTGGTTTATCCTTTCCTTCCTTACGTGTGGTTGTGAGCAGGATGTGATTTATTCTTTCCTTGCTGTTGCTCCAGCATCATCCTACCCATGTAGTCTGAGACTCATGGGAAGTACCTCTCATTTGACCAATGAGTTGTGAAAAGTGGATAGGACCAAAGCACTATAGATGGACACATCATGTACTACCGTATTCCCTATGTCTAGGATGCATGGTGTTCAACAACTTGATTTGGGATCAAATCTGATTTTGGTTCTGCCCCTGGAATGACTTTTGTCAATGGAGAGTGGAAAGGTCTTGTGACTCACTCTTGATCAATTCTTCTTCAGTAATACATCATTGTTCAACAGAGTTGAGATGAGATGCAGAGACGGCTCATGATGATAGGATGGCATGATGGATTGCCAGGTGAAATTCTCCCTAGTTGAGAGGGAGTGTTAAAATTGGCAACTAAGGCCAAATTCCACTTTGGAGAACTCATTTGATGGAGATGATTATTGAATTGAATTCCTCTTTTCGAGAGGACCAAAATTGACCTAAAGATCATCAAATTTGGATAAGTAGAAATGTGTTTTTAAATTTATGCCCTCACATGTGCAAATTGTCAAGGTCGGCCACATCATCATGTAGGCTCATGAAGCCCAAGAGACATGTCACTTCACCCTCAACGATTTGTATAAATAAGAGAGACTTCCAACCCCATTTGGGACTTCACTCACTCACACAATAATCTCTCTCCTTCTCTGATTGGTTCGTACAACTTATTGGGCATATCTTTTCCTCACACATGTTGCAGCAGAAGGACAAATTGCAGGATGAATTACAGGGCCGAAATTTCAAAGATTGTCGTAGGCTTGATCAGCGTTGACCAATCACTTTGACTGTGGCTTTTGTGCCAGAATTTCGTTTTTGGCGAGACACATCTATTGGCACAAGAACCAAGGCATTTTGTTGTCTTTGATTGCAGACCAATTGCAGGGTTGACTGCAAAGTTTGACCAAGTTTGACCATTGTTTTCATCACTGTTTTGGACTATCTTTGACCTCCTTTGAAGCTCGAGTTTGACTGGGTATGACCGAGCTGCATTGAGGACAGTTTGTTGCTACTTTGACCTGCTGTTGACTCTCTGGTTAGGGAAGATTTTGACTGCTGTTGACTACAGATTTGACAAGTTTGTTTGACTTCGATTTGGCAAGTGATCCGGCCTTAAACTGGAACGCAATAAATTACAGAGATAATCGTAAACACAAAGATGCAACGGAAAAAAAATGTCACTTCATTAATGTAAAACACTGAAATATGCTTACAAACAACGATGGAAATAAACCAGCTAGGGCAATGGTAGCTTATCTCTGAGAAGGGATGTGGTGGCTACATGTCTTTGAACTGTGTTACAATGAGGCTCAAAGGCCTATTTATTGTTGAGAAACAATGGAAAACCCTAAACATCCAAAAACCTAACCCTAGAAGATGAAACGCTGAACTGTGGGCCCTGTTTGGGTAGATTTGTACATCAACTTCCCGAGGTCGTAACTTTGGCATACCATCTCTATTTGATGCGTGCAATAGCTCGTTAGAAAGATCTATCCGAGCACTACAACTTTGGGGCCTTAAAACGTTGTTTAGGCCCCAGATTTCCCAAAAAACGTCTTTTAGGGCCTCAAAACGGCTCTGGAAGTTCAGGACCTGGAAAACTGCTAAAAATAGTAAATTGTGCTACAATTACGGAAACTGAAAAACTGAAAGAGACAATTGTGGGGGTCCAAATGGGATAGGTGGGTGGCCACCAACATCCACTTGGATCATTCCTGCCCCCTTAGGAAGCAATGGTCCTCATTGCGTTGAGTTCCTCCATCTGCTGAACTTGGTCCCTGGTGAGCTGTTCTGCAATCTTGGATGTGTCCAGTAATGGTGGGAAGCATGGTCGAGGGCGGTACACATTGAATACCCGGTGCAGGCGAAGGAATGGAGGAATGTTGTGCTCCAAAGCATTATTTCCCACAACCTTGGTATTGGTGTAAGGACCATGTCGGTGTGGTCGGAGCTTTTGATGGGATCTTGTAAGGCGTTCTTTCTACAGAGGCAACCAAACTTTGTTGCCCACCTGAAGCTTGTGTGGTACCCGTGTGGGTGAGGAGAAGTTCTTCTTGTGTTCTTTCATGACCGTAGCCCTCTGCTGCTGCTGCTGCTGCATGGAGGAACCTTTCACGGGGGTCATGGATGTGGTGATGATCTTCCCCTTACTTTGGGAGCGAACCAGACAGAAAATGAATTTCCTAGTTTGGGAGATGAGCTTGTTGCCTTTCTTGGCAGTGATCAAAGAGGTGGCGGAAGCTGGGGCTACCTCCGGTATCCTGTATAATGAATTACCCAAAGAAATAATGATAGCGCGAGGCCTTGACTCATACACAACATGTTGCCTCCACCAGGATGGCTGACCTAATAGTACATCACAAACATCCAGAGGTGTAACATCACACAATACCTTGTCTGTGAAGGGATTGATGCTGTAGGGAAGGCAGCACTGCCGGCGAGCTTTGAGATCTCGTCCTTCATGAAGCCACCCGATACTGTACGGCTGCAAGTGTGGTGTAGTCGGTAGGCCCAACCGCTTCACGACCTTTGCTGAAATGAGGTTCTTTTGGCTGCCACTGTCGACAATGAATTGCAACGGCGAACCCTTCACCCACATCTGTGAGTGGAAAAGATGCCCCCCCTCCTCTGGGTCTTCGGCCTCATTCTTCTGGATCTTGGTGGTGGCAACAGTGATGCTTTGCTCTGCATCAATGATCTGCTTCCCTTTGCCATTCCTCTTGTCGGGTGCTGACTCAGGGTCGGAACATGCATCTGATTCTAAAGCCTTCAACTCGGCCACCAGCAACTGCTTGGTCCGACACTCACTTGTGTTACGAGTGGGACTCTTGTGGAAATCACACCACTTTCCTGTTTGCTTCTTTGACTTCATGGTTTTGTTCTTTTCTTGCGGCTTCGACGAGTTGTCTTGGGTCACCCCGCCTTGGCTTTGTCCTTTGTTCTTCGGATTTGCAGATCCGAAGTCACGCTTCTTCTGTTTGAACTTTTGCTCGATTTTGACAGTGTATTGGTACGCCGTGCCGAGCGAGAAGATGTTCAGGAACTCCATCTCTTCTTGGATGTATGTGTGTAGGCAGCCGCGGTATTTGAGTACCAAATGTAGCTTAGAGTCGTTGATACCCAACTGTGTGCGAAGGTTATGAAAAATGTTTGCGAACTCCGAAACATCTTGGTCTCTTCCCTGCCGCAGTGTGGTCCATTTGATGTATTTGTCGTCATAGCTTTTGACAGGGTAGTACTGCTCCTTGATGGCATCCCGGAATGAATCCCAAGTGGGTGCGGCTGAAAATAGTTAGCCCGTACTTTCATTCTTCTGCTCGTAGTAGGTTTCCCACCAGTCCTTGACGTGGGGCGCTGCTTTGAGAAGAGCGAAAACAATCTTTTTCGGACTCGAAAATTCATGAACAAAAAAATACCCTTCTAGCAGATTTAACCATTTATCTTCGGCATCTGCATCTATTTGACCCTCGAATATGGGGATTTCATAATTAACTTATACCTTAAAGGGCGTGGCATTTCCAAAGTAGGTGCTGGCAGCCGATGCGTCGCCTACAGGTAGCCACTGAAGGATTTGCGCAAAGCTGTCGATCATCGTGTTCCTTTGTCGCTCGAGGGCTTCTTCGAGCAAGATTTTGATAGGATCTCCTGCCCCCTCGTCTTTCTTCCCATCCTCCATGGGAGGCCATCGGGATTTGCGAAGCTGGTCTTGCAAAGGTTCGACCAGTTCAAATCCTAACTCCTTATATCCCGACCTCGTTGGGGACATGCAAGAAAAAACAAAGAAGAAGCAGACCGCTTTGATACCACTGATCCAAATTTAAACAGGAACACAATAAATTACAGAGATAACCATAAACACAGAGATGCAACGAAAATAATACTTCATTTCATTAATGTAAAATACTGAAATATGCTTACAAATAACAATGGAAATAAACCAGCTAGGGCAATGGTAGCTTATCTCTGAGAAGAGATGTGGCGGCTACATGCCTCTGAACTGTGTTACAATGAGGTACAAAGGCCTATTCAATGTTGAGAAACAATGGAAAACCCTAAACATCCAAAAACCTAACCCTAGAAGATGAAATGCTAAACTGTGGGCCTCGTTTGGGTAAGTTGGTACATCAACTTCCTGGGGTCGTAACTTTGGCATACGATCTCCGTTTGATGTGTGCAATAGCTCGTTAGAAAGATCTAGCCGAGCACTACTACTTTGGGAAGAGCAACATCGGTCCATGGACCCATGATGCTCCCAGATTTCCCAAAAAACGTCGTTTAGGGCCTCAAAACGGCTCCAAAATTCATGACCCAAAAAACTACTAAAAATAGTAAATTGTGCTACAATTACGAAAACTGAAAAACTGAAAGAGACAGTTGTGGGGGTCCAAATGGGATAGGTGGGTGGCCACCAACATCCACTTGGATCAACAAGTCAGTTTTGACTTTTGTACTCTCTCTCTCTGTTGAACATTTTGATATAATAATAAGAAGAATTAATCAAAGGGTTTCCCCATTTTGGGGTTATTCCCTGGCATTTGCCAACTCTGGTGTCCTCTTCTCTTCTGCATTTATGTGTTATGTTCTTTCATCAGTTACTATCATATGATAATGGTTAATGTGATTGCTAATGGATTAATGAAGTAACTGACCTATGCAAAGAACATGCTAACCCGAAAATTAACAATGCATCATCTTGTAGCTGGAAGGAAGGATACTTGATCTAGAGTCTAGACCACGTTGACCTTAGGACGAGCTATCCTGCTCCATGAAGGTTGTTGAAATTTGGTATCGGAGGACGGTGGTTCCCTTAGGCTTTGATCTTTGGCCTAGGGAAAAGTGTCCAAAAGAATTTATTTTTTCTCCTAAAGTGACTTTATAATTTTATAAAGTTAAATCTAATTTAAAAGTGACTTTAAGTGATAAAGTTACTAAGTCTAATTTTAAAATGACTTTTATAAAGTCAATGAAAAATTAGAAAGGAAAAGTGACTTTGGAAATAAATGACTAAGTGGGTCTTTATTAAAGTGGGGTGAGAAATGAGAAATTTCTACATGGTATCAGAGCTTGAGTGCTGAAGGACAGTTTGGGACAGCAAAAAGAAAAATTACAGCTGCTGATTTTTCACTCAGAAAATTCCAGCAAGCTGATTTTTTTTCATAAACAACAGTTTTATCTTTACTACAACAGTGCTATTTTTCAGTTTTAGGACAACAAGATGTCATTGGGATTGAGGGTGGAGGATAGGCTGGATGGGCATACACATTACAGCGTTTGGAAGGAGAGAATGCAGAGTATCTTTGAGGAGGCAGAAGTCTGAGATATCATGGTGCATACCACACAGAACCCTGTTGTTGTGCCTACTGATGCTACTCAGTTGACAACTTATAATAAAAAGAACAACAAGGGTAAGAGGCTGATTCTAGATGGAATCAAAGACCATTGCATTCCTCATGTGAGAGGAAAGAGCAATGCCCATGAGATGTGGACAGCATTGTCCAATCTCTACCAGAGTAACAATGAGAATCGGAAGATGGTCCTGAAGGAGAAGCTGAAGAACATTAAGATGGGTAATGATAGTGCAGCTGGATATCTCACAAAGATTACTAATGTGAGAGATGAGTTGGCAGCGATTGGAGAGGCCATTCCACCCACTAAGTTGGTGCGGATTGCAGTGAATGGCCTCCCCCGTTCATGGTTGAACTTTGCTGATGGGGTTTGTGCACGTGAGACTCTTCCCACATGGGAGAGGTTTTGGGATGATTGCATTCAGACAGAGATCAGGAAATGTCAGCTTGGGGCAGCCAAGCCAGTTGAGCAGGATGAGGATGTAGCATTGGTGGCAGGAGGCAAGAAAGGCAAAGGGAAGAAGCAGGCTTCCACAAGCAGTGGTGGGGGCAAAGGCAAAGGTAAAGGTAAACAGGGGAACACACAGAAGGATTATTCCAAGGTGAAGTGTTGGAATTGTCAAAAGATGGGACACTATGCAGTTGTGTGTCCTGAGAAGAAGAAGAAGAAGAAGGGGAAGAACCAGGACGTGGCAGCTTCAACAGAGATTGAGGACTTTGCAGGTCGTTTTGACCGGGAGTTTGGGTTCATTACGTGTGAGTCCTCTAGTGCAGGATCACCTGCCACATACTTCTCAGAGCTTTCAGAGAGTGGCACTGATATAGAGGTAGTACTCGGTGATGACAGAGTTGTTAGAGCAGTCGGGGTGGGGACACTGACATTTCAGAGGGAGTCCAAACCTCCCTTGAAAGTGTCAGATGTTCTTTATGTGCCAGGGATGAGGAAGAACCTCATATCCGTCTCAGCTTTGGAGGACAGAGGATATGAGGTACTGTTCAGGGGAGGACAGGTGTTGATGTATCCCAGGGGCACTCCAGCTGATTAAGCTAGAGTGATAGGTGTACGCCATGCAAAGGTGTACAAGTTTGCATTCCAGCCCCTTTTGGCATTGAGCAGTAGTACCGACAGCAGAGCTAGCAGTTCTGAGCTGTGTGAGATTTGGCACCGCAGGATGGGACATATGTATCATGGAGCCTTGAGGACATTGCGGGAGATCACTACAGGTGTGCCAGATTTTAGTACTGATCACTTTGATACTTGCAGAGGTTGTGCGATGGGCAAGTTTGCCAAATCCCCTTTTCCCAGCAGTGACAGCAGAGCGACTGGGATACTTGATTTGATTCATTCCGATGTGAGCGGTCGGATGTCTCATGTTTCCTTGAGTGGATATGAGTACTATGTTTTATTCATTGATGATCACTCCAGGAGGACCTGGATTTATTTTTTGAAGACCAAGAGTGAGGTCTTCAAGCGGTTTCAGGAGTTCAGAGCTCTTGTGGAGACACAGACAGGTCGAAAGATAAAGTCCCTGAGGTCGGACAATGGAGGAGAGTACACCCTTGGAGAGTTTGTTGACTATTGTGCGGAGGCAGGCATTAGGAGGGAGTTCACTGTTCCTTACAACCCCCAGCAGAACGGGGTTGCGGAGAGGAAGAACAGATCCATCATAGGGGCTGCCAAAGCCATGTTACATGATCAGGGGTTGCCATTGTTCTTGTGGGCAGAGGCCTGCAACATAGCTGTTTACTTGCAGAACAGAGTCCGCATCGTGCCTTGGGGCACATGACTCCGGAGGAGGCTTTCTCTGGGAAGAAGCCTGATTTGGTCATCTTCATATCTTTGGATGCATTACATACTCCTATATACCGAAGGAGAACAGGACGAAACTAGAGCCCACCGCAGAGAAGGGTATCTTTGTGGGCTAGAGTGAGACCTCAAAGGCCTTTCGGATTTACGTTCCTGCACAGAGGAGAGTTGTTGTCAGACGGGATGTGAAGTTCGAGGAGGACAGGGCCTTTAGGAGGTCACTGGAGTTAGAGTATCTGGATCAGCCAGACCCTCAGCAGCAGTTGAGTCAGTCGCAGGGATCCAGTGGGCAGGGATCAGGAGGATCAGGAGGATGAGGAGGTACATCTATGAGGATGTCAGGTCCGTCAGTGAGCAGTGGCTCACCGAGCCAGAGGGGTGGTGATTCGGGCAGCATGGAGAGCAGTTCACAGAGTAGTTCACTAGGGAGTCCATTGATGGACAGTTCACACGGTACCTCAGCTTCTACAGGTTCAGGTGCGGGCAGGAGGACATCAGATAGACAGTCAGGAGTTCAGGCTCCTGATGATGATGATGAGGAGGAGTTTCATTCTCCGGTGGGAGAAGTGAGCTCAGGGAAGAGGAAGCCCAAGTGGCTTCAGGACACCTTGAGAGATGCCTCATCTGTTGCTGAGCCGAAGAGGCCGGTCAGAAAGAGTAGACCTCCTGAGAGGTTTTGTAGCTATATGGCGATGGTTCCCAGCATTCTTGACTCTGAGCCTTCTAGCTATGAGGAGGCAGCTAGCCAGCAGGTCTGGAGAGAGGCTATGCAGGACAAGTATTCTTCTATCATGAAGAATTATGTTTGGGAGGTGGTGCCGAGGCCTGAGGGCAAATCCGTGGTTACTTCCAGATGGCTTTACAAGGTATAGCATGCTGCAGATGGCAGCATTGAGAAATTCAAAACAAGGTTTGTGGCTAGAGGGTTCTCCCAGGTAGAGGGAGTTGACTATGAGGAGACCTTCGCTCCCGTGGCTCGATATACTTCGATCCGCTTCATTATATCGATAGCAGTAGAGATGGGTTGGAAGATCCACCAGATGGATGTGAAGACTGCATTTCTCAATGGCTTCATACAGGAGGAGGTGTACATTGAGCAACCATAGGGCTTTGAGGTGCACGAGAAGGAGTCCCATGTGTGCAGACTGAAGAAGGCCCTTTATGGCCTGAAGCAGGCTCCCAGAGCTTGGTACTCTAGGATAGATACATACTTTTAGGGGATGGGTTTCACAAAGAGTGAGGCAGATCTGAACCTTTACTTTATTGTGATTGGTGAGGAGCCTCTCATTCTGGTACTGTATGTGGATGAGTTGGTCATTACAGGTGCAGAAATACTCATAGAGCAGTGCAAGAGAGATCTTGCGGCGGAGTTTGAGATGAAGGACATCGGCTTGATGCATTACTTTTTGGGCTTGGAGGTGTGGCAGGAGGAGGGGCATTTCTTCCTGGGGCAGGGGAAGTATATTGGGAACATCCTTAGCAGATTCCACATGGAGGATTGTAGACCCATGTCAACACCGATGATCACCAACTGGAAGAAGCTTCATGCTTCGGATTCCAAGTTGGTGTATCCCACATTGTATAGGCAGCTGATTCGTTCCTTGATGTATTTGGTCAACACTAGACCAGATATCTGTTTTGTGGTCAACACGATGAGTTAGTTTATGTGTGAGCCTAGGAAGGTTCACTGGGTGGCTGCAAAATGCATTTTGCGGTACTTGCAGGGGACAGTGGATTATGGTTTGGACTACAGACAGGGAGATGGAGTGAGATTGACAGGATACACTGATTTTGATTGGGAAGGTTGTGCTTCTGATAGGAAGAGCACTTCAGGGTGCTGTTTTGGGTTGGGTTCAGTAGTAGTGTCATGGTTCAGCCAGAAGCAGCAGTCTGTAGCGCTGAGTTCAACGAAGGCAGAGTATATGGCAGCTAGTCTAGTTAGTTGTGAGGCTATCTGGCTTCGCAAGATGTTGTTTGGCTTATTTGGTCAGCCGTTGAGACCTTCAGTGATTTACTGTGATAATCAGAGTTGCATTAAACTCACGGAGAATCCAGTATTTCATGACAGGTCAAAGCATATCGGGATCAGATATCATTTCATCAGAGACTATGTTCAGAAGGGAGCTATGAAGCTTGAGTATATTTCCACTGATGAGCAGGTTGCAGATATTCTAACCAAAGCCTTACCACGGGGCAAGCATGTCTACTTCAGAGACAAGATGGGTGTGGTGAGGAACACCTTCCTCGGTAAGAGGGAGTGTTGAAATTTGGTACTGGAGGACAGGTGGTTCCCTTAGGCTTTGATCTTTGGCTTAGGGAAAGGTGTCCAAAGAATTTAATTTTTCTCCTAAAGTGACTTTATAATTTTATAAAGTTAAATCTAATTTAAAAGTGACTTTAAGTGATAAAGTTACTAAGTCTAATTTTAAAGTGACTTTTATAAAGTCAATGAAAAATTAGAAAGGAAAAGTGACTTTGGAAATAAATGACTAAGTGGGTCTTTATTAAAGTGGGGTGAATTAAAAAAGAAAAAGTGAGATTTAAATGAGCATTTAATCTCAGCCTTAGATCTCAATCTATTTCAGCCATTGGATTTAGGGATCACCCAAAAGTCACTTGGATCACCCAAAAGTCGCTTGGGGTTATATTAAAGGAGGAAAATGAGGAAAAGGTCATTCATTCTTTCATGAGAAGATTGAGAGAAGGAGAGCAAGAGAGCAAGGGAGATTTCTGGACAGTGAGCTGCGGAGTTTCAGTAGCGGAGTTTCAACAGAGCGGAGTTTCAGCAGTGGAGTTTCAGCAGTGGAGTTTCAGCAGTAGAGTTTTAGCAGCGGAGTTTCAGCAGGGCGGAGTTTCAGCAAGTCTGTACAGCGGAGTTTCAACAGGGCGGAGTTTCAGCAAGGCTGAGTTTCAGCAAGGCTGAGATAAGTTGTAAAAGTTTGCTTGCTGATTTTTGCTGAATATTTCTCTTACTTTAAAAAGGCATTTTCTAGAAATAAGGAAGAGCTCTCAAACTGGTTTTCCCCAAGAGTTGTAGGGGGTTTTTCTCGGGTCACATTGACAAAAGATATCAGTGTTTAAATGTGTTTTAATGGTTGTTTATTACTGCTGATTTTTATTTCTGCAATTTCCAGCATTCTGTAAAATTTCCAGAATTTGTGTTTTCAGCAAATTTATTTTTTTCAGCTTGTTAAATGTATGGTTATGAGAAAGGGCATTTAACTATATGGGAGAAATAAGGAGAAACTGAAAACCGGGGTGGGAAATGAGAAATTTCTACAAAGGTCTCAAGAGGAGGTTGATTTAGGGTTTCCTTGGAAGATGCAAGACCGAAATTGTAGGGTCGAAGTTGCAGGTCGAGTAGCAATGCTGTAGTAGGCAAATCAAAGTTGCAGGGTGTAGCAGTTTGGTGCAGAATAAAGGAAGGACTTGAGAAAGGGCCAACTTGGTACTGGGAGAAGGACGTGGTCTAGGGATTGGGTCTTTGTATCTCATTTGAAGCAGATCCTAAGAAGAGAAGAACTTACGTGTTTTCCCCTTGGAGGGGTTTTCCCTGGCTGAGAGCCTATATTTGTGTCCTCTTTTTGTTACTGTTATTGTTCTTGATATTGTTTGATGAAAGATCCAACTAAAGAAGATAAAGAGGATAACTAAAGACTCATAAGCACTATCAAGGTTAAGGAAAATAAGATTAATAGTTGCCACTATCGATTTTCTAACATGGTATCAGAGCTAAGGTGTACAAGGAAGGCAACTAGAAGGACGCTAGAAAGAATTGTTGATCATGTTGAGAAATCTAGGGCATTAGTATTAGGAGATTTCTCCCTTAATGATAACTGCTTGTGAATGCTTTTTACTTCTTTAGATTAGGATCTTCTCTTTACTTAGATTATTACAGTGCTCTTCTTCATCAAACGACTACCAAAGTATAAACAATAAAGATACAAGAGACACAGAATGTAGGCGATCAACCAGGGCCAAAACCTCTCCAACTTGAGAGGAAAATCCAAAAGAATTCTTCTTCTAATAGAGATTTCAATTGACGAATACCATGACTATGACCAGGATCCTTGACACAACAACCTATCCAAGACCAAGTGATAAGCCTTCTTGATTCAACTTCTTCTTCCTTGAGTCAATGATAGTCAAACTTCTTCCTTCTCCCACTAGCTCAGCTATCCTTCAGATTTCGGTCCCTTCAATCAGACCTACAACTTTTGGATCAGAATGGGGTAGCTTCTTTCTTTCCATAAATGCTTGAAGTAAAGTTACCCCATTCCTTTGGTAGTGAATTTAGTACTACGGTGGTCATCTCCTTGTCAAACATTATTTCTCCTAGATCTTGAAGTTGACCCCTTATTTCAGATATCCTCATAAAGTATGAGGCTATTTCTTCTTCTTTTGATATCCTTAGCTTGTAGAGTTCTTGCGTTAATGAGATAACTTCTCTTGTAGTGCTTACGGAAAACAACTCTACTAGTTTGTCATATATTTCTTCTGAAATTTTGAGTTTGGATACATATGGGATGAGGGGATCCTTGATGGATTCTATGGGAATCCTTTGAGCCCTTACTTCCACTTACATAGACTTTGCAAGTGCTTGAGCATCTTCTTTTGCAGGTTTGGTGATTGAGCCTTTGACATGTTCCATGACCTCATTTTCAATGAGATTCAGATCTATCCTCTTCTTCCATGCAAGAAAGTTTGAAGCCCCAACCAATTTGTTGCTTTCCTTGCAAAAAGACATTTTGACAGATTCATATGTAGACATAAATATACTTACTTGTGAAGTTGCTTCTTCTACTTGCTGCTTCCTTGAATTTGATGATGATATAGATAATAGAGAACTTCTCCTTGATGAAGATAGTTCTCTTCAAGAGTGATCCTTGACTCCACAAAGAGGGAGATCACTTTAGATCCTTGATGGTGATGTCTTTGTTGATGATGATCAATGATGACTTCTTGATGATGTCTTGATACTTCTTGGATGATCTTCTTCAATGGTAAGGACCTTGGTTCAACGAAAGGGAGATTGCCTTAAAACTTTTTGACAAGGTCCTTGATCTTGCTTCTCTTGGATGAATAGTCTTCAAGATACTTTGATTTGAAGATTTCTTTAACTTGAGAAAGGTCTTTGTGGTCTTTAGATGATGATTTGAGGATCCCAAGACTTCTTCTTTAACCTAGGGTTTTGACACCTTTTGTAGATCTTGACTTCAAGATGATCTTCTAGATTTGTCTTGATGCCATCCTCGAGATTTGGTCCTTGAATGCTTGAGTGTCCCTTGATGAGATGCCCTTTCCTTGTTTTTGTCACCTTAACTCTGATACCATGTTGAGAAATCTAGGGCATCAGGATTAGGAGATTTCTCTTGTAATGATAACTGCTTGTGAATCCTTTTTACTTCTTTAGATTAGGATCTTCTTTTTACTTAGATTATTATAGTGTTCTTCTTCATCAAACAACTACCAGAGCATAAACAATAAAGAGACAAGAGATAGAATGTAGGCGATCAGCCAGGGCCAAAACCTCTCCAACTTCAGAGGAAAACCCAAACGAATTCTTCTTCTTATAGAGACTTTAATTGACGAATACCAAGACTATGACAAAGACACAACAACCTCTCCAAGACCAAGTGACAAGCCTTCTTGATCCAACTTCTTCTTCCTTGAGTCAACAAGAGTCAAACTTCTTCCTTCTCCCACTAGCTTGACTATCCTTCAGATTTTGGTCCCTTCGATCAGGCCTACCACTTCTCGGCCTCTTCAGAAACCCTAGTTGCAACTCATGAGAGAGATTTTGTCCCTCAATTTTCTTTGCTTTAGATGGAATCTCTTTCTTCTTCAACTCGGCTTGAGTACAACTTGTTTTTCTCCAAAATCTGCTCTCTCAATATGACTGTGGTATCTCTGTCCTTCCTGCAGTAGACAATCCTAGATTCTCGTACGTGTGGAGTGTAACAACCCAAAACAGATCAGAAAATAAACTCGGTGATGATCCTTCCTTCTTCGCTTGGTGATAGGACTTTTCTTGTGATCTTCGCACTTCTATTTTTCTCTTTCTTACTTGACCGAATTGTGACCTTAAGTGAGGCCGAGCTACCCTATATATAGTGGTCTGTCCATAAAAAATGAGTCGACTTCTCCTTGTGACAAGGCTGGCACGCCTTTCTAGAATTATCTTGAGGCTGACTTCAAGTTGAGCTTGTGACATCGTCTTGGAGGGTTAACAAATTTTCTTTTACAATAAATTACATGCCCAAATGGGTATTCAAACTTTGACCTTGACTCAATAGACTTTATGACATGATGACTAACCCTAAAGGCTCACAATGGGAAACTTAACTATAATAATAAAACTCCTTGAGCATGAAACCCATGAATCAAGCATTACAAAATAATTTTATTTTTATTCTTTACATCAATTACATAAAATCACAATTACAAATGTCATTATGAAGACCGAACCTAGTTACATTTTTCAATAGATCAAAAGATAAGAAGCTCTCAAAACATGAAAGAAGAAGACTATAAGGAAAATTGTATCTTGAGGGTATCTGGTTAAAGGGTCGTTGGTAGAAGACCCTTCTAATCTAGGGTTTTTACATTGAAGAAGATCAAGACTACATCAATCTCGCAAGGAGGGTGTTGATCTCGCAAAAAGGAAGTCTTGGAAGCTGTTGGTGGAGGAATCCTAGGGAACATCTTTCAAGAGCATCATCAAGAACCCTTTGAAGGTCTTGAAGACTTCAAGAAGGTTGAAGACATCGTCAAGGAAAATCGTGATCTCAAGTAAGTAACATATTATTACACTATGTCTGAATCTTCAAGTCATATGGGTTCTTTGCGCAAGGAGAGTAATAAGCTCGTTGGGGATTCGAATTATCTAACATGGAAGAAAATAATTGACTTAATACTCACAAAACAAGAAGTAATGGGATATGTTACTAGAGAAATTACTAAACCTGAGAAAGTTAAGACACAAGAACTAGCAAAGTACAAGAAAGGGGAAGTAAGATCTCAAAGGATCATAATTGAATCAATTAAGGATTCCCTTGTTCCATTTGTTGCAGATCCGAAGACTTCCAAGGCCATGTATGACAAGCTAGTGAATTTGTATTCGGTAAGTCCAACAGGACAAAAGATGTCGTTCAGGAACAAGTTGTACAGAATGAAGAAGTCAAAGGATGAGGATGTGGCCTCCTTTCTCATGAGAGTCTTTTAGCTAAGAGACCACCTGCAAGGACTTGGGGAACCTATTACTGATTTGGAAGTAACCATTTGTGTACGAAATGCATTGGCACCAGAATTGAGCATGCTTGTTGCAAAGTATTCAACTCCCTTTGAAGAGTTGTGCGCAGTGCATACTGGAGGAACCAAGGATCAAGGTCAAGGATGATATTTGATCAGATGAACAATCTCAAGCCTTTCTAGCCTGAGTCAAGAAGTTGAAGAAGGGGAAGTTTGGTAAGTCCAAGAAGAAAGACATGTCCAAAGTGCAATGTTTTGGATGCAATGAATTTGGACACTTTAAGAGGGATTGTCCAAACAAGCAGAACAACAAGAGAAAGGAAAGGAGTGATGGCAAATTCACCAGATGGACGTCAAGACAAACTTCTTGAACAGAGTGATAGAGGAGGAAGTCTACATAGAACAACTAGAGAGCTTTGAGACTTAGCAAAGGTGCACACATGTGTGCAAATTGAAGAAGACTCTATATGGGCTCAAGCAGGCTCCCAGGGCATGGTATGGTAGAATTGACACCTACTTGCAGCAGACGGGGTTCGTCAAGAGTGACTCAGATCCGAACCTTTACTATTTGATGGTGGAAGATGAGCCTCTCATTCTAGTTTTTTATGTGGATGATCTATTCTTGACAGGATCATTAGGGCTCATAGGGGATTGCAAGAGAAACTTGGTAGTAGAATTTGACATGAAGGATTTGGGGTTGATGCACTATTTCCTAGGATTGGAGGTGTGGCAGAAGGATCTTTCTTGGGCAAGGAAGATATGCTACAGATATTCTGAAGAGGTTCAGAATGCAGGATTGCAGACCCATGTCTACACCCATGATTAGCCATTGGAAGAAGATAGATGCATCAGATGGCAAGGATGTCGACCCCACCTTGTATAGACAACTCATTGGGTCCCTCATGTCTCTGGTCAACAATAGGCCAGACATTTTCTTTGCAGTCAATACCCATAGTCAGTTCATGGTGGAATCCAAAAGGGTACATTGGGCAACAACGAGACATATTCTGAGGTACATTCGTGGCACAGTTGGGTATGGGTTGAAATATACTCGATAGGATGATGTTAGACTTTGTGGGTAAACAAATGTAGATTGGGCAGGTAGTTCAATGGATAGGAAAAGTATCGCCGAGTACTGCGTCAGTGTTGGATCAGGGATGGTTTCTTGGTGTAGCAGGAAGCAGAAGTCAGTAGCGCTGAGTTCTGCAGAAGTAGAGTATATGGCAGCTAACACAGCTACGTGCGAAGCTATATGGCTTTGGAAGCTACTAGTGAGCTTGTTCAGGCAGAGGATGGAGGCGACCAGTGTCTATTGTGATAATCAGAGTTGCATAAAGCTCTCTGGAAATCCAATGTTTCATGACAGGTCGAAGTACATCAATATTCAATGTCACTTCATCGGAGATTGTGTATAGCGAGGAGTAGTCTAGCTACAATATTGTTGGAATTTCTAAGTCTAACTGTTAGAAATCCTTCATGTACTTTCTGATTTATTTCTTACTACTTGTTCTGTTAATTAACAAGTTATTCACCATCTAAATACTGAAAATAAATACAAGTACATGCTCAACACATATAGATCATCAACTGAAGGAAAAACGGGAACATAAGTGACACCGTTATTTTTTTACTAATGTCCTCGGAAAAACCCAATGCGGGAAAACCAATGCAGCTATCTGAGGGTTTTATTATTGAGCAGTTTCAGAATACAATCTGGGTGCGAGAAATGGCTCACCCAACAGAGAATGCTCTCGACAGTAGTACCTTTCAGTCGGAGACAGATATTTCGACTAAAAACCTCGGATTAACAATCCCATAGCTCTCAGCTCCAATCTGCCCCACGAAATCTCCAGCGTTGCCTCTAGGGACTGCGTTAGCCTCTCTGGCCCAACGTCAACCAAACTAGCCCTGCGTCAGCCTTTGGAGGCTCTGCGTCATCCTCTGGAGCCTCTGCGTCACCAATGCTGGCTCTCCTCAGGCATTGTGCAACTCTTGGCTGCCACTGAGTGGCTTTTGGCTTCCTCTGTGTGGCCTCTGGCTGCCTCTGCGTGGCCTCTCGCTGGCTCTACGTCCCTCTCTCTCGGCTTCTACGTTGATGCTCTCGGTACCCTCTCTGCCTCTCTGCTTCTGTATTCACTACACCTCAGTGGCAACTTTGATCACTCTCTGAACTTTGATAGCAAACCCAGCCCTAGAAAGTCGAAATCTTGATCTCTTGGTGTGTCCTCCAAATGACCTTCAAGCCTCCTCTTATACTTTTCTCCTTGACAAATCAACGACCGAAATTAAGCCCCTAATCAACGGTTAAGATTAGATCTGGCTTGATCTATATGCCTTTTGGACCATTCTAACACAGTTTTATATTCATTCACATTAATATTTTATTTTCCCTAAGTTTAGACTTAGGGACTCCATAAAAAATATTAATTATTTTAATATCTCCCAAACTGGTTAGAATTTGCCCAAACCCTTTCTAGGTATTGGAGATCTCATGTGCCTTAGCCTCTCCACCAATTTTCGTGGCTAGAGCACATCCGATGCTACCCAAAATCAACACTCCCTCTTAGTGAGGACTGTGCTCTAGCAATACTCCTCACTGAGTATTGCCCTGATCATCCGGCATCGGTCCCTGTGCTGATGCTAGGCCTGCTGCCCATCATCTGCACTGCTGCATCTTGTACTGCCACCCATGGCCCTGCCACTGCTACTGCTGCATCCGTACTGCAATTCCCTCTGCATCCGTGCTGCTGCCTATGGCCCTGCCACTGCCACTGCTACATCTGCACTACATCCCCTCTAATCATGTTGCATTGTGCTGCCCATAGTACTGTCATTGCTAACTGCTACACTGCAACCCAGTTATTGAGAAGTAATTAATTGATCTCCCAACTCCGACATCTCTGTCAGGCTAGAGACACCCTCGATGCTGAAACTCCCTCTGTCGCTGACAAGTGCTCCCACTCTAACCTTTGCGCTGCTGCAACAACTCCCTGCATCTCGCACCGTTGCACACCTATCTGTGCCATCCTGCACTAGTGCAACACTCCTGTGCTTCTCGCACTACTGCCTCACTCTGTCCTGAGAATCTTGCACTGTAGCTCCCTCTGTTGCTCCATCCGCATCTGCCTCTAATGACATCCACCAGTACTGCTACTCCTCTTCGAGGCTCCCGTAGCAAGGTCTAATCCAAGAGGCTGGGTACCTCGAGGATCCTGCCCCTCATCGCCTGTAGTCCGTCTGACCATAGCTTGATGTCTCCCCACATCCGCTCAAGTGGTGTGTGTGCACTCATGGCACAATCATCGTCTGTCTCCACTTCCTTCTCTGCCCTTGCTGGAGCAACCTTCGTTTCGGAGGCCTCTCCCTTGCTCTTCTTCCTTGGACACCGGGTCGCTTAATGACCCAACTCCCCATAGTGGAAGCATTTGACCTTGGTGAGGTCCTTCTTCTTCTGTTTCTCCTGCTTTCCCTAAGATGGTACGACAGCATCCACCTCCTCCTGCTTCTTGATTTTGATCCCCTTGCCATTGCTTCTCGCCTTGTTTAGCCTTCTGATCTCTTCTTGGCGAAGAGCAACCCACATTTCCTCCCAATTTGGAAGGGTCGCCCTGCTCAGTATGCCCTGGACAAACACCTCCCAGTCTTCTGAGACTGCATTCAGGGCTGTTCTCACCATCAATTCTTGATCCGACGTGGCCCCTATGGAAGTCAACTGATTCCGGATCTCCTTCAATCAATTGAGAAAGGGGTCAATTTGTTCTACCTTCTGCATTTGGTAGGATTGCAGCTGATTTTCTAGTAACATCCTTCTCTCAATGGAAGTATGCTGGTACAATTTCTTTAGGGACTCCCACATCTCATTTGCTGTGTCATTTTCAACAATATGTGGTACTACATGGTCCTTGAACCCCTTCAAGAATGATTCTCTTGGCCCTCGCCATGTCCTCTTCGTACTTGTCGTTATTAGCTGGGTCAACTGGTATAACTATCATCCTCAAGGCGAAGTGCTTGACACAATTCCTGTCTAGAACGGATAAGATTTTGGCTTTCCAGACTACGAAGTTTGAGGCTCTGTCCAGACTGTCCTGGTCTCTTACCCCGTTCACTGCCATCTCGCTCCTCCTCTACTTCCCTCCCAAAAGTTCTCGGTGTGGCTCCCTCTGAGTCTCGATTTCCATCTTGGAAACCCTTCTGTGAATGTCAAGATGCCCCCACTCCGATCGCTAGTGCAACTGCACCACTGTTCCGGATTTCTCGAATAGAAATCCTCGGTAGCAACTCCCTCCTCCTTGGCCTTGCCCTGTTAGGTACTGTTCTGACTATAGTATGTTGAAATTTGGTACCGGAGGACAGGTGGTTCCCTAAGGCTTTGATCTTTGGCCTAGGGAAAAGTGTCCAAAAGAATTTAATTTTTCTCCTAAAGTGACTTTATAATTTTTATAAACTCAAATCTAATTTAAAAGTGACTTTAAGTGATAAAGTTACTAAAGTATAATTTTAAAGTGACTTTATTAAAGTCAATGAAAAATTAGAAAGGAAAAGTGACTTTGGAAATAAATGACTAAGTGGGTCTTTATTAAAGTGTGGTGAATTAAAAAATAGATAGTGAGATTTAAATGAGCATTTAATCTTAGCCCTAGATCTCAATCTATTTCAGCCATTGGATTTATGGATCACCCAAAAGTCACTTAAGGTTAGATTAAAAGAGGAAAAGGAGGAAAAGGTGATTCATTCTTTCATGAGCAGATTGAGAGAAAGAGAGCAAGGGAGATTTCTGAGTAGGAGGAGAAAGAGGGAGCAGCTTGGCACATATTCCAATGCAGTTTACAGCAGCTTGGAGCAGGCCGTATAGCAAGAGAAGGCTATACAGCAGGCGGTACAACAGTGTAGCAGTCCGTACAGTGGATTTTTTGCACAGAAATTGAGGGCCGTGCAGTTCATTTTTTGCACAGAAATCGAGGGCCGTACAATAGATTTTCTGCACAGAAATCGAGGGTCGTACAACAGATTTTTTTGCACAGAAATCGAGGGTCGTACAACTGATTTTTTGCACAGAAATTGAGGTCTATACAGTCCGTACAACAGATGTACAACATTTTTCCAATTGATTGTGTGGCACGAAGATCGAGATAAGTTGTAAAATTTGCTTGTTGATTTTCGCTGAATATTTCTCACTGTAAAAAGACATTTTTTAGAAATAAGAAAGAGCTCTCGAACTGGTTTTCCCCAAGAGTTGTAGGGGGTTTTTCTAGGGTCACCTTGACCAAAAATCACTGTGTTTAAATATGTTAAATGGCTGTTTGTACCTGCTGATTTTTTATTTCTGCATTTTCCAGCGTTCTGTAAAATTTCCAGAATTTGTGTTTTCAGCAAAATTTATTTTTTCAGTTGTTGAATGTATGGATATGGGAAAGGGCATTTAACTATATGGGAGAAATAAGGTGAAACTTAAAACCGGGGTGGGAAAATGAGGAATTTTTACATGGTATCAGAGCTTGAGTGCTGAAGTGCAGTTTGGGACAGTGAGGAGGAAAATTACAGCCTGCTGATTTTTCACTCAGAAAATTCCAGCAAGCTGATTTTTAACAAACAACAGTTTTATCTTTACTACAACAGTGCTATTTTTCAGTTTTAGGACAGCAGGATGTTATTGGGACTGAGGGTGGAGGATAGGCTGGATGGGCATACAAATTACAACGTTTGGAAGGAGAGAATGCAGAGTATCTTTGAGGAGGCAGAAGTCTGGGACATCATAGTGCATACCACACAGAACCCTGTTGTTGTGCCTATTGATGCTACTTAGTTGGCTAAGTATAATAAAAAGAACAACAAGGGTAAGATATTGATTCTACACGGAGTCAAAGACCATTGCATTCCTCATGTGAGAGGAAAGAGAAATGCCTATGACATGTGGACAATATTGTCCAATCTCTACCAAAGTACCAATGAGAATCGGAAAATGGTCCTGCAGGAGAAGCTGAAGACCATTAAGATGGGAAATGATAGTGCAACTGGATATCTCACAAAGATTACTAATGTGAGAGATGAGTTGGCTGTAGTTGGAGAGGACATTCCACCCACTGAGTTGGTGCAGATTGTAGTGAATGGCCTCCCTCGTTCATGGATGAACTTTGCTAATGGGGTTTGTGCATGTGAGACCCTTCCCACATGGGAGAGGTTTTGGGATGATTGCATTCAGACAGAGACCAGGAAAGGTCAGCTTGGGGCAGCCAAGCCAGTTGAGCAGGATGAGGATGTAGCACTGTCGGCAAGAGGCAAGAAAGGCAAAGGGAAGAAGCAGGCTTCCACAAGCAATAGTGGAGGCAAAGGCAAAGGTAAAGGTACGCAGGGTAACACACAGAAGGACTGTTCCAAGGTGAAGTGTTGGAATTGTCAAAAGATGGGACACTATGCAGTTGTGTGTCCGGAGAAGAAGAAGAAGAAGGGGAAGAACAAGAGCGTGGCAGCTTCAACAGAGGTTGAGGACTTTGCAGTTCGTTTTTACCGAGAGTTTGGGTTCACTACGTATGAGCCCTCTAGTGCAGGATCACCTGCCACACAGGTTTAGTGGGAGCATGCTTTCCCCTCGATTAGCGGAGCATTTTCGGATATCTGGTATGTGGACAGTGGGGCTTCACGTCACATGACAGGAGTCCGTGAGTACTTCTCAGAGCTTTCAGAGAGTGGCACTGATATAGAGGTAGTACTCGGTGATGACAGAGTTGTTAGAGCAGTCGGTGTGGGGACACTGACATTTCAGAGGGAGTCCAAACCTCCCTTGAAGGTGTTAGATGTTCTTTATGTGCCAGGGGTGAGGAAGAACCTCATATCCGTCTCAGCTTTGGAGGATAGAGGATATGAGGTACTGTTCAGGGGAGGACAGGTGTTGATGTATCCCAGGGGCACTCCAGCTGATTCAGCTAGAGTGATAGGTGTACGCCATGCAAAGGTGTACAAGTTTGCATTCCAGTCCCTTTTGGCATTGAGCAGTAGTACCGACAACAGAGCTAGCAGTTTTGAGCTGTGTGAGATTCGGCACCGCAGGATGGGACATATGTATCATGGAGCCTTGAGGACCTTGCGGGAGATCACTACAGGGTTGCCAGATTTCAGTACTGATCACTTTGATACTTGCAGAGGATGTGCGATGGGCAAGTTTGCCAAATTCCCTTTTCCCAGTAGTGACAGCAGAGCGACTGGGATACTTGATTTGATTCATTCTGATGTGAGCGGTCAGATGTCTCATGTTTCCTTGAGTGGATATGAGTACTATGTTTTATTCATTGATGATCACTCCAGGAGGACCTGGATTTATTTCTTGAAGACCAAGAGTGAGGTCTTCAAGCGGTTTCAGGAGTTTAGAGCTCTTGTGGAGACACAGACAGGTCGGAAGATCAAGTCCCTGAGGTCGGACAATGGGGGAGAGTACACCCTTGGAGAGTTTGTTGACTATTGTCCGGAGACATGCATTAGGAGGGAGTTCACTGTTCCTTACAACCCCCAGCAGAACGAGGTTGCGGAGAGGAAGAACAGATCCATCGTAGGGGCTGCCAAAGCCATGTTACATGATCAGGGGTTGACATTGTTCTTGTGGGCAGAGGCCTGCAACACAGCTGTTTATTGCAGAACAGGAGTCCGCGTCGTGCCTTAGGGCACATGACTCCGGAGGAGGCTTTTTCTGGGAAGAAGCCTGATATTGGTCATCTTTGTATCTTTGGATGCATTACATACTCCTACATACCGAAGGAGAAGAGGACCAAACTAGAGCCCACCGTAGAGAAGGGTATCTTTGTGGGCTAGAGTGAGACCTCAAAGGCCTTTCGGATTTACATTCCTGCACAGAGGAAAGTTGTTGTGAGACGGGATGTGAAGTTTGAGGAGGACAGGGCCTTTAGGAGATCACGAGAGTTAGAGTATCTGGATCAGCCAGACCTTCAACAGCAGTTGAGTCAGTCGCAGGGATCCAGTGGGCAGGGATCAGGGGGATCAGGAGGATCCGAAGGTACATCTATGAGGATGTCAGGTCCGTTAGTGAGTAGTGGCTCGCCGAGCCAGAGGGGTGGTGCTCCGGGCAGCATGCAGAGCAGTTCACGGAGCAGTTCACTAGGGAGTCCACTGATAGACAGTTCACACGGTACCTCAGCTTCTACAGGTTCAGGTGCAGGCAGGAGGACAACAGACAGACAGTTAGGAGTTAAGGCTCCTGATGATGATGGGGAGGAGGAGTTTCATTCTCCTATGGGAGAAGTGCACTCAGGGAAGAGGAAGCCCAAGTTGCTTCAAGACACCTTGAGAGATGCCACATCTGTCGCTGAGCTTAAGAGGCCGGTCAGAGAGAGTAGACCACCTGAGAGGTTTTGTAGCTATATGGCAATGGCTACCAACATCCTTGACTTTGAGGCTTCTAGCTATGAGGAGGCAGCTAGCCAGCAGGTCTGGAGAGAGGCCATGCAGGAGGAGTATTCTTCTATCATGAAGAATGATGTTTGGGAGGTGGTGCCGAGGCCTGACGGCAAATCCGTGGTTACTTCCAGATGGCTTTACAAGGTAAAGCATGATGCAGATGGCAGCATTGAGAAATTCAAAGCGAGGTTTGTGGCTAGAGGGTTCTCCCAGGTAGAGGGAGTTGATTATGAGGAGACCTTCGCTCCCGTGGCTCGATATACTTCGATCCGCTCCATTATATCGATAGCAACAGAGATGGGTTGGAAGATCCACCAGATGGATGTGAAGACTGCATTTCTCAATGGCTTCATACAGGAGGAGGTGTACATTGAGCAGCCACAGGGCTTTGAGGTGCACGGGAAGGAGTCCCATGTGTGCAGACTGAAGAAGGCCCTTTATGGCCTGAAGCAAGCTCCCAGAGCTTGGTACTCTAGGATAGATACATATTTTTAGGGGATGGGTTTGACAAAGAGTGAGGCAGATCCGAACCTTTACTTTATTGTGATTGGTGAGGAGCCTCTCATTCTGGTGCTGTATGTGGATGACTTGGTCATTACAGGTGCAGAGAGACTCATAGAGCAGTGCAAGAGAGATCTTGAGGTGGAGTTTGAGATGAAGGACATCGGCTTGATGCATTACTTTTTGGGTTTGGAGGTGTGGCAAGAGGGGGGGCATTTCTTCCTGGGGCAGAGGTAGTATATTGTGGACATCCTTGGCAGATTCCACATGGAGGATTGTAGACCTATGTCGACACTGATGATCACCAACTGGAAGAAGCTTCATGCTTCGGATTCCGAGTTGGTGGATCCCACATTGTACAGGCAGCTGATTCGTTCCTTGATGTATTTGGTCAACAGTAGACCAGATATTTGTTTTGCAGTCAACACGATGAGTCAGTTTATTTGTGAGGCTATGAAGGTTCACTAGGTGCCTGCAAAACACATTTTGCGGTACTTGCAGGGGACAGTGGATTATGGTCTGGACTACAGGCAGGGGGATGGAGTGAGATTGGCAGGTTATACTGATTCTGATTGGGCAGGTTGTGCTTCTGATAGGAAAAGCACTTAAGGGTGTTGTTTTGGGTTGGGTTTGGCAGTAGTGTCATGGTTCAGCCGGAAGCAACAGTCAGTAGCATTGAGTTGAGCGGAAGCAAAGTATATGGCTGCCAATCTAGGTAGTTGTGAGGCCATCTGGCTTCGCAAGATGTTGTTTGGCTTATTTGGATAGCCGTTGAGACCTTCAGTGATTTACTGTGATAATCAGAATTGCATTAAACTCACGGAGAATCCAATATTTCATGACAGGTCAAAGCATATCGGGATCAAATATCATTTCATCATAGATTGTGTTCAGAAGGGCGCTGTGAAGCTTGAGTATATTCCCACTGATGAGCAGGTTGCAGATATTCTTACCAAAGCCTTACCACGGGTCAAGCATGACCACATCAGAGACAAGATGGGTGTGGTGAGGAACACCTTCCTCGGTAAGAGGGAGTGTTGAAATTTGGTACCGGAGGACAGGTCGTTCCCTAAGGCTTTGATATTTGGCCTAGGGAAAAGTGTCCAAAAGAATTTAATTTTTCTCCTAAAGTGACTTTATAATTTTTATAAAGTGAAATCTAATCTAAAAGTGACTTTAAATGATAAAGTTACTAAAGTCTAATTTTAAAGTGATTTTATTAAAGTCAATGAAAAATTAGAAAGGAAAAGTGACTTTGGAAATAATGACTAAGTGGGTCTTTATTAAAGTGGGGTGAATTAAAAAATAGAAAGTGAGATTTAAATGAGCATTTAATCTCAGCCCTACATCTCAATCTATTTCAGCCATTGGATTTAGGGATCACCCAAAAGTCACTTAGAGTTAGATTAAAGGAGGAAAAGGTCATTCATTCTTTCATGAGCAGATTGAGAGAAAGAGAGCAAGGGAGATTTCTGAGCAGGAGGAGGAGGCAGCGACTTGACACATATTCCAAGGCAGTCTACAGCAGCTTTGAGCAGGCCGTACGACGTCCGTACAGCTGATTTTCTGCATAGAAATCGAGGGCCGTACAGCAGATTTTCTGCATAGAAATCGAGGGCCGTACAACTGATTTTCTGCACAGAAATCGAGGTCCATACAGTCCGTACAACAGATGTACAACAGTTTTACAATAGTTTTCCAGTTGGTTGTGTGGCACGAAAATCGAGATAAGTTGTAAAATTTGCTTGCTGATTTTTGCTGAATATTTCTCACTGTAAAAAGGCATTTTTTAGAAATAAGAAAGAGCTCTCGAACTGGTTTGCCCTAAGAGTTGTAGGGTGTTTTTCTAGGGTCACCTTGACTAAAAATCACTGTGTTTAAATGTGTTAAATGACTGTTTGTACTTGCTGATTTTTTATTTCTGCATTTTCCAGCATTCTGTAAAATTTCCAGAATTTGTGTTTTCAGCAAAATTTATTTTTTCAGTTGTTGAATGTATGGATATGGGAAAGGGCATTTAACTATATGGGAGAAATAAGGTGAAACTGAAAACCGGGGTGGGAAATGATAAATTTTTACATGGTATCGGAGCTTGAGTGCTAAAGTGCAGTTTGGGACAGTAAGGAGGGAAATTACGCCCTGCTGATTTTTCACTCAGAAAATTCCAGCAAGCTGATTTTTCACAAACAACAGTTTTATCTTTACTACAACAGTGCTATTTTTCAGTTTTAGGACAACAGGATGTCATTGGGATTGAGGGTGGAGGATAGGCTGGATGGGCATACAAATTACAGCGTTTGGAAGGAGATAATGCAAAGTATCTTTGAGGAGGCAAAAGTCTGGGACATCATGGTGCATACCACACAAAACCCTGTTGTTGTGCCTACTGATGCTATTCAGTTGGCTGAGTATAATAAAAAGAACAACAAGGGTAAGAGACTGATTCTAAACGGAGTCAAAGACCATTGCATTCCTCATGTGAGAGGAAAGAGAAATGCCCATGAGATGTGGACAACATTGTCCAATGTCTACCAGAGTACCAATGAGAACTGGAAAATGGTCCTGAAGGAGAAGCTGAAGACCATTAAGATGGGCAATGATAGTGCAGCTGGATATCTCACAAAGATTACTATTGTGAGAGATGAGTTGGCAGAAGTTGGAGAGGACATTCCACCCACTGAGTTGGTGCGGATTGTAGTGAATGGCCTCCCCCATTGATGGATGAACTTTGTTGATGGGGTTTGTGCATGTGAGACCCTTCCCACATGGGAGAGGTCTGGGGATGATTGCATTCAGACAGAGATAAGGAAAGGTCACCTTGGGGCAGCCAAGCCAGTTGAACAGGATGAGGATGTAGCACTGTCGGCGGGAGGCAAGAAATGCAAAGGGAAGAAGCAGGCTTCCACAAGCAATGGTGGGGGCAAAGGCAAAGGTAAAGGTAAGCAAGGTAACACAAAGAAGGACTATTCCAAGGTGAAGTGTTGGAATTGTCAAAAGATAGGACACTATGCAGTTGTGTGTCCTGAGAAGAAGAAGAAGAAGGGGAAGAACCAGAGCGTGGCAGCTTCAGCAGAGGTTGAGGACTTTGCAGTTCGTTTTGACCGGGAGTTTGGGTTCACTGCTTATGAGTCCTCTAGTGTAGGATCACCTGCCACACTGGTTTAGAGGGAGCATGCTCTTTCCTCGATTAGCGGAGCATCTTCGAGTATCTGGTATGTGGCAGTGGGGCTTCACGTCACATGACAGGAGTCCGTGAGTACTTCTCAGGGCTTTCAGAGAGTGGCACTGATATAGAGGTAGTACTCGGTGATGACAGAGTTGTTAGAGCAGTCGGTGTGAGGACACTGACATTTCAGAGGGAGTCCAAACCTCCCTTGAAGGTGTCAGATGTTCTTTATGTGCCAGGGATGAGGAATAACCTCATATCTGTCTTAGCTTTGGAGGACAGAGGATATGAGGTACTGTTCAGGGGAGGATAGGTGTTGATGTATCCGAGGGGCACTCCAGCTGATTCAGCTAGAGTGATAGGTGTACGCCATGCAAAGGTGTACAAGTTTGCATTCCAGTCCCTTTTGGCATTGAGCAGTAGTACCGATAGCAGAGCTAGCAGTTCTGAGCTCTGTGAGATTTGGCATCGTAGGATGGGACATATGTATCATGGAGCCTTGAGGACCTTGTGGGAGATCACTACAGGTGTGCTAGATTTCAGTACTAATCACTTTGATACTTGCAGAGGATGTGCGATGGGCAAGTTTGCCAAATCCCCTTTTCCCAGCAGTGACAGTAGAGCGGCTGGGATACTTGATTTGATTCATTCTGATGTGAGCGGTCGGATGTCTCATGTTTCCTTGAGTGGATATGAGTACTATGTTTTATTCATTGATGATCACTCCAGGAGGACCTGGATTTATTTCCTGAAGACCAAGAGTGAGGTCTTCAAGCGGTTTCAAGAGTTTAGAGCTCTTGTGGAGACACAGACAGGTCGGAAGATCAAGTCCCTGAGGTTGGACAATGGAGGAGAGTACACCCTTGGAGAGTTTGTTGACTATTGTGCGGAGGCAGACATTAGGAGGGAGTTCACTGTTCCTTACAACCCCTAGCAGAACGGGGTTGCGGAGAGGAAGAACAGATCCATCGTAGGGGCTTCCAAAGCCATGTTACATGATCAGGGGTTGCCTTTGTTCTTGTGGGCAGAGGCCTGCAACATAGCTGTTTACTTGCAGAACAGGAGTTCGCATCGTGCCTTGGGGCGCATTACTCCAGAAGAGGCTTTTTCTGGGAAGAAGCCTGATATTGGTCATCTTCGTATCTTTGGATGCATTACATACTCCTACATACCCAAGGAGAAGAGGACGAAACTAGAGCCCACTGCAGAGAAGGGTATCTTTGTGGGCTACAGTGAGACCTCAAAGGCCTTTCGGATTTACATTCCTGCACAGAGGAAAGTTGTTGTGAGACGGGATGTGAAGTTCGAGGAGGACAGGGCCTTTAGGAGATCACGGGAGTTAGGGTATCTGGATCAGCCGAATCCTCAGCAGCAGTTGAGTCAGTCGCAGGGATCCAGTGGGCAGGGATCAGGAGGATCTGGAGGTACATCTATGAGGATGTCAGGTTCATCAGTGAGCAGTGGCTCGCCGAGACAGAGGGGTGGTGCTCGGGGCAGCATGCAGAGCAGTTCACAGAGCAGTTCACTAGGGAGTCCACTGATAGACAGTTCACACGGTACCTCAGCTTCTACAGGTTCAGGTGTAGGCAGGAGGACAGCAGATAGACAGTCAGGAGTTCAGGCTCCTGATGATGATGGGGAGGAGGAGTTTCATTCTCCTATGGGAGAAGTGCACTCAGGGAAGAGGAAGCCCAAGTTGCTTCAGGACACCTTGAGAGATGCCACATCTGTCGCTGAGCCTAATAGGCCAGTCAGAGAGAGTAGACCACCTGAGATGTTTTGTAGCTATATGGCAATGGCTACCAACGTGCTTGACTCTGAGCCTTCTAGCTATGAGGAGGCAGCTAGCCAGCAGGTCTGGAGAGAGGCCATGCAGGAGGAGTATTCTTCTATCATGAAGAATGATGTTTGGGAGGTTGTGCTGAGGCCTGAGGGAAAATCCGTGGTTACTTCCAGATGGCTTTACAAGGTAAAGCATGCTGCAGATGGTAGCATTGAGAAATTCAAAGCGAGGTTTGTGGCTAGAGGGTTCTCCCAGGTAGAGGGAGTTGATTATGAGGAGACCTTCGCTCCCGTGGCTCGATATACTTCGATCCGTTCCATTATATCGATAGAAGCAGAGGTGGGTTGGAAGATCCACAAATGGATGTGAAGACTGCATTTCTCAATGGCTTCATACAAGAGTAGGTGTACATTGAGCAACCACAGGGCTTTGAGGTGCATGGGAAGGAGTCCCATGTGTGCAGACTGAAGAAGGTCCTTTATGGCCTGAAGCAAGCTCCCAGAGCATGGTACTCCAGGATAGATACATACTTGCAGGGGATGGGTTTCACAAAGAGTGAGGCAGATCCGAACCTTTACTTTATTGTGATTGGTGAGGAGCCTCTCATTCTGGTGCTGTATGTGGATGACTTGGTCATTACAGGTGGAGAGAGACTCATGGAGCATTGCAAGAGAGATCTTGCAGCGGAGTTTGAGATGAAGGACATCGGCTTGATGCATTACTTTTTGGGTTTGGAGGTGTGTCAGGAGGAGGGGAATTTCTTCCTTGGGCAGGGGAAGTATATTGTGGACATCCTTGGCAGATTCCACATGGAGGATTGTAGACCCATGTCGACACCGATGATCACCAACTGGAAGAAGCTTCATGCTTCGGATTCCGAGTTGGTGGATCCCACATTGTACAGGCAGCTGATTGGTTCCTTGATGTATTTGGTCAACTTTAGACCAAATATTTGTTTTGTAGTCAACACGATGAGTCAGTTTATGTGTGAGGCTACGAAGGTTCACTTGGTGGCTGCAAAACACATTTTGCGGTACTTGCAGGGGACAATGGATTATGGTCTGTACTACAGGCAGGGGGATGGAGTGAGATTGGCAGGTTATACTGATTCTGATTGGGCAGGTTGTGCTTCTGATAGGATGAGCACTTCAGGGTGCTGTTTTGGGTTGGGTTCGACAGTAGTGTCATGGTTCAGCCGGAAACAACAGTTAGTAGCATTGAGTTCAGCAGAAGTAGAGTATATGGCAGCCAGTCTAGCTAGTTGTGAGGCCATATGGCTTCGCAAGATGTTGTTTGGCTTATTTGGTCAGTCGTTGAGACCTTTAGTGATTTACTGTGATAATCAGAGTTGCATTAAACTCACGGAGAATCCAGTATTTCATGATAGGTCAAAGCATATCGGGATCAAATATCATTTCATCAGAGACTGTGTTCAGAAGGGCGCTGTGAAGCTTGAGTATATTCCCATTGATGAGCAGGTTGCAGATATTCTTACCAAAGCCTTACCACGGGGCAAGCATGACTACTTCAGAGACAAGATGGGTGTGGTGAGGAACACCTTCCTCGGTAAGAGGAAGTGTTGAAACTTGGTACTGGAGGACAGGTGGTTCCCTAAGGCTTTGATCTCTGGCCTAGAGAAAAGTGTCCAAAAGAATTTAATTTTTCTCCTAAAGTGACTTTATAATTTTTATAAATTCAAATCTAATTTAAAAGTGACTTTAAGTGATAAAGTTACTAAAGTTTAATTTTAAAGTGACTTTATTTAAGT
Organism: Pinus tabuliformis; assembly: GCA_031772625.1. NCBI lineage: Eukaryota > Viridiplantae > Streptophyta > Pinopsida > Pinales > Pinaceae > Pinus > Pinus tabuliformis. Next base: position 1,384,180,848 of record CM062804.1, on the reverse strand, counting down.
CAATGAAAAATTAGAAAGGAAAAGTGACTTTGGAAATAAATGACTAAGTGGGTCATTATTAAAGTGGGGTGAATTAAAAAATAGAAAGTGAGATTTAAATGAGCATTTAATCTCAGCCCTAGATCTCAATCTATTTCAGCCATTGGATTTTGGGATCACCCAAAAGTCACTTAGGGTTAGATTAAAGGAGGAAAATGAAGAAAAGGTCATTCATTCTTTCATGAGCAGATTGAGAGCAAGAGAGCAAGAGAGCAAGGTAGATTTCTGAGCAGGAGGAGGAGGCAACAACTTGGCACATATTCCAAGGCATTTTACAGCAGCTTGGAGCAGGCTGTATAGTAGGAGAAGGCCGTAGAACAGTGCAACAGTCTGTACAACGTCCATACAACCGATTTTCTGCACAGAAATCGAGGGCAGTATGGCAGATTTTTTGCACAGAAATCGAGGGCCGTACAACAGATTTTCTGCACAGAAATCGAGGGCCGTACAGCTGATTTTTTGCACAGAAATCGAGGTCTATACAGTCCGTACAACAGCAATACAACAGTTTTATAGTAGTTTTCCAGTTGGTTGTGTGGCACGAAAATCGAGATAAGTTGTAAAATTTGCTTGCTTATTTTCGTTGAATATTTCTCACTGTAAAAAGGCATTTTTCAGAAACAAGAAAGAGCTCTCGAACTAGTTTTCCCCAAGAGTTGTAGGGGGTTTTTCCAGGGTCGCCTTGACCAAAAATCATTGTGTTTAAATGTGTTAAATGGCTGTTTGTACCTGCTGATTTTTTATTTCTGCATTTTCCAGCATTCTGTAAAATTTCCAGAATTTGTGTTTTCAACAAAATTTATTTTTTCAGTTGTTGAATGTATGGATATGGGAAAGGGCATTTATCTATATGGGAGAAATAAGGTGAAACTGAAAACTAGGGTGGGAAAATGAGAAATTTTTACATAGTACCCCACCAGCTCCACTTTGCATCTTACCCATAGCCTCGTAAACCCCAACAAATTGAAGGTTAGAGCTCTTAGGTTCTGCGCAATCCCGGCACCGGCAAATCAGCTTACTCAGCCAACGGCGTTAGCCCTCTTGGCCTCTGCGTGGCTCAGCGTGAGCCTATCTTTGCCTCCCTCAGCCTTTCAGTTGCCTCTTCCTGGCTCAATCTTGATGACGCAGGCACTGTGTCACCCCTTCCTTGCTACTACTCTGCTAGAAACAACTTCTGTCGCTCGGGACAACTGTTTTCTGCTGCTGCTGCTCTGCTCAGCTGATGTCCTCAGTTCTCCTGTGATCCGCAACCACGCTCTGATACCATATTGAAGTTTCTAAGTCTAATTGTTAGAAACCCTTCATGTACTTTAATGCTTTATTCCTACCTACTTGTTCTGTTAATTAACAAATTATTTACCATGTAAATACTAGGAATAAATATAAGTACATGCTCAACACATTACAGATCATCAACTGAAGGAAATAGAAACAAGCACACAAGTGACACCGTTGTTTTTGGACTAATGTCCCTGGAAAAACCCAATGCGGGAAAATTGGTGCAGCTATCTGAGGGTTTGATTTATTAAGCAGTTTCAGAATACAATCTTTGTGCCAAATCCGGTTCACCCAATAGAGAAAAATCTCAGTAGTAGTACCTCTCTACTCGGAAGTAGATATTCCGGCTGAAACCCCAGATAAACACTTCGGCAGCTCCACAACTCCAATCTGCCTCGTGAAACCCCAACCTCAACCTCCAGGCACTGCTTCAGCTCTTTCTAGCTCGGTGTTAGCCCAACATCACTCTGGCTTGTCCTACATCAGCCTCTAGAGGCACTGCGTCAGTCCTCTGGCCCTCCGTGTCACTCACGCTGGCCCTCCGAGGTACTGCGCAACTCCTGGTTGCCTCTGCGTGAGCCTTGGCTAGCTCTGCGTGAACCCTTGGCTAGTTTTGCGTCCCTATCCAGCTATTGCGTTGATCCTCTCGGTGCTTCTCTACCTCTTTGCTTCTGTATTCACTGCCCCTCAGCTGCAACTCTGATCACTCTCTCAACTTTCTCAGCAAACCCAACTCCAAAAAGTCGAAATTTTGATCTCTTGGTGTGTCCTCCAAGTGACCCTCAAGCCTCCTCTTATACTTTTCTCGTTGACAAATAAATGGCCGAAATTAAGTCCCTAATCAATGGCTAAGATTAGATCTGGCTTGATCCATGCCTTTTGGACCATTCTAACACAGTTTTATATTAATTCACATTAATATTTTATTTTCCCTAAATTTAGGCTTAGGGTCACCATTAAAAATATTAATTATTTTAATATCTCCCAAACTGTTTAGAATTTGCCCAAATCCTTTTTGGTTATTGGAGATCTCATGCGCCTTAGCCTTTCCATCAATTTTCGTGGCTAGAGCACATCCGATGCTACTCTAAATCAACAGATGTGAATAGTCATAAATGATAGAACAATGAATTACATTTCTTATTAACCGGGATGTACACTTATAATAGATTAGAGTGACTGTTGGATTCCATAGTCCAAGCTCTCTTGGACTCTGGTGGCTATTCATATTCCACACCAACCCATAGAGGATTAGGTGTCCAACATTCCACCCCTTAATCCGAAGGGGTATGTATGAGTCCAAGAAGAGCGTTGTAATACAAATGTGCAAAAATGCATGGCAGCACTAGGGTGAGTGTGCTCTCTGAAATGTTGGTATAAGGGGGTTGGTTTAAGGATGACCACCAACGCTGGAATACTTAGTGTAGTTTCTGAAACTCTTCCAAATTTGGCATGAAGTTGAGGTTTTCTCCTAGAGGAAGTGCTCCTCATGTTTTGAAGAGGGAAACCTTCAACTTTGAAAGGGAGGTCTTACAGGAGGCTTGTTTTTGAAGCATTTGTTTGAAGAATGAGTGGTTTTATGACAGTGCTCACATGGATGAAGATCAAAACAGTGATCTTTCATATGGCCAACTCGGTCACATCGTTGGCATTTAACAACTTTTGGCTGCGAATGTGGAGGAGCATAATCTGGAATAGCTGAAGGTGAACTGTCAAGAAGAAATCCAGCACTTTGAAATTGGATGGGCCTTGAGTAATCTGGAATGTGAAGGGAAACCTCCTTATCATATCCAAGTCCGGTTTTGTTCTTGTTATGGAAAAGCTCTTCCCAAGGTTTGATGATTGGCTTGTGAAGTGTAGGTTGGACTTCTAAATCTACATGCACATCAGCTCTTGAATTAGCCTCAACTTTATTGTCTTGATTAGTTTCTGCATGTTGATGGGAGTCAATTTCTGACTCAAAAAGAGAATTGTTCTGAACAGAAACAAGTTCATAATGACGATTACATTGTTGTAGCTCATCTCGCTGTAAGTGTGATTCAAGCTGCAAAAAATCAATGTTTTCTTGTGCATATTGTAGACAGGTTCTAATGTCAGCAAGAGTGTCCCTGTTGATGTTTACCATCCCATCAACAATGGAATGAATTAAGGTTTTTAATAGCTCCAATGCATCATCAAGTCGATCCATTTCACAATAATTGAAGCAGAAAAATGGTGTTGGCTTGCACACATAAAAATAGTTCCCATTGCTAAATAGATGTAACTATAGGATGAATAGCAAGCTTCTGTTGGACTCTTGACCACGTCCAGTGCTATATATGAACAAAAACAAATTCAAGCATTCTCAAAACAATAAGTTGTGAGCAAGCTTTACCATCACTTGTGGAAATGACGCAAAGACATGGGCGCAGATCGGCTTCGTATAGTTCTGTAGAGATTTGATCAAATGTTGTATCCAAAAACTACAGTTTACATGCAAGGCAGTTCTACTTGGTGACTGCTTCTTCCAATCTTGTGATTGCAATTTTTCTTTTTTAGGAATGCAAATCTTCTGCCTTCATTTTACTAGAGCCAAACTCCAACGATAACTGCAATGCCCTGTTAATCGAACTTGCGCCCTCTTCTCAAAGAGCTTAAACACATATATATCAGTTTTGATTGCACCATTCAATGCCTAGAAAATTTCAACACACCACAAATAATGACAACAACTATGGCAGTGTGGCTACTGCGCGGGCCTAGAGTGTGGCTACTGGAGTTTTATGCGACCACAAATAATGGGATGCCTTGCTGCCAACACACAGTGATGAACCAACAAATAACCTTATACGGTCTTCAAAACTGTGTTACCATACAATGCTAGGACTGCTTCAATTGTTTTCCCAAGTCGGCTTTACAAGTTAGCGACGAACCATAGTTCAGGACCAACATTCAACACTGCAACAATTTCACACCATAGAACCAACAATTTGCATTCAACTATAGGGGCACAATGAGAAGTTGATTATGGAAATTTTGGGACACAGAACTACAACACAACGCAGAGCAATCAGGCAAACGTACACTCAGTTGTATGAGGAATATTTCCTGAAGCGATTGCAATCAGAACTCACACGAGATTTTGAGAGAGCTCTGCTCCTTTGGTCACTGGATCCCCCAGAACGAGATGCCCTTTTAGCCCATGAATCGATAAAGAAGTGGAGTCCAAAGAACAGGTCACTTCTGGAAATCTCTTGTGCTCCATCTTCAACTGAGCTGTGGTCGGTCAGATAAGCATATCATATACGTTACAAGAAATCTCTGGAGGAAGATGTTGCTTCTCATACTCATGGAGACTTCCACAAGCTGCTAGTTCAACTTGTAAGTTCTTACCGATATGAAGGTTCAGAAGTTGATACGCGCTTGGCAAAATCTAAAGCTAAGCAATTACATGAAGCTATAAAGGACAAGGCTTTCGGTAACGAGGAATTCATTCACATAATAACTACAAGGAGTAAGGCACAGTTGAATGCCACTTTCAATTATTACAAAGATGACTATGGTTATCATATCAACAAGGACTTGAAGAATGGGAAGCTAGAAGACTTCCTAGAGTCACTACGAATTGTTATCAAATGCATTTGCTTTACTGAAAGATACTTTGCAAAGGTTTTGAGGTTGGCAAAAGATAAACTTGGGACAGATGAAGAAGCCCTTATGCGAGTGGTGGTGACTCGTGCTGAGACTGTCTTGAGTAATATCAAAGAAGAATACCACAAAAGAACTACCAAAACATTAGAGCATGTAATAGCTGTGGAGACTACCAAGAATTTTTGCTTACTTTGATAGGCAAACAACAATCCTGAGCTCTGTTATCTCTGTCCAGGAACTGTTGCATGTTGCAACGCATTTCTCAGGACTTCAAACACTAGGAGCATCTCTTCAAGGGGTAGTGGACCGTAGCCAATGGTGGTATGGGAGCCGTGGTATTACCAATTTGGCTGCACATCGAGAATGCCAATAGAGATAGACATGCCCAACGCATCTAGAGAAATCTGTGACCAACAATCACAAAGCACAGTTTGAGACTGTGCCCACTTGCTCACAAACGCTCTTCCAAATAACTTGCATTGGTTTGCAGCAGCAGAGAAAATGACAGTTATAGGGCAAAGATCATAGCTAGAATTTAGTTGAGAAAACATTCATGAAATGTAGAACTGATGGCAGAAATGACATGCACAAAGAGGCCACAAAACAAGTGGCTCAAATATGAGCAGGGCAAGATATCGCCTGCTCTGATACCATGTTAAACCCACGTGGGATGTGAACAGTTATAAATGATAGAACAGTGAATTACATTTCTTATTAACTTAGATGTACATTTATAATACATTAGAGTGACCATTGGATTCCATATTCCATGGTTTCTTGGACTTCGGTGCCTATTCATATTTTGTACCAACCCATAGACGATTAGGTGTCCAACAACAGATACACAATTGCCCAGGCAATTCTATTTTCTCAGCAGCAACAACTTAGTAGAGAAGATAGAGCCAGAGGGTGAGTAGCAGGTGGAAGAGGAGAGCAACAACATTCTGGGAGAAAGTTTTCAGTTCTCGGAAGAGTCGAAGGAAGGAAGGCCAAAATTTTTAGAGGGCCAGTGTAGGGATTGCGTAGAGGCTGAAGTAGGCATCTCAATGCAGAGCGTGGGGAATCTATTTCGGGGGTAAAAAAGAACTGCGGGTGAGAGAAAATTCTCACAATATTTTTGCTAGTGTTTTCTTCAGATTAGATTGCCAGCTGGGCATCTAAATTATTGTACTCAGAATTGCTGCTGAACATTAATAATAAAACCCTCATCTGCTGCACCGGTTTTCCCAAGTTGGGTTTTTCCGGGGACAATTGTCCAAAAATAATTGTGTGTGCTAGAACTTCTCAGTTTCCAGTATTTTATTTTCTGCAATATTTTTATGGTGAAAATTGCAGCTGTGATTTTATTCGTTATTTGCCATAGTAAATAAACTGCAGAAATAATTTCTGAGTTAGAAGAATAAATCTCCAAAAGCTGCAATAGATAAAATTTCACATGTTATCAGAGCCTAATTGATCAGCCAGGAAGCTCAGAAGTAGAGAAAGGAATTTCATTGTTTAAAGGGAGCAGCAAATCGAAATTCCCAGAGAGACTGCGTAGAGTCCAGAACAGGGAGTTCAAGGTGCTAGGGGCAGCAGTTCGATTTTTCCATTGGAAGGAGGCAGGAAAATCAAATTGCCCAGATTAGTGATTCCAATAGTTAGAGGGAGTAGTTGCAGAGTAGATTTTTTTGCTGAGCAGAATATTGGTTGGACGCAGAAAGTTTTGTTGCAGGCTGGAAAGCAGAATCTGTGTTGGGAGGAAAAGAGAAATAGCACACTTAATTTGTTCTAGTATAGCCATGGACCGAAGTAACATTCAAGAGACTTCAGATTTGTCTTCCAGATTGGAAGATGAATTTGCTTGCTTAGCAGGATCAGCTTCACAGGGAGTTTGGTACATTGACAGTGGAGCTTCAACTCACATGACAGGGGTTAGAGAATATTTCTCTAGCTACAAAGAGGAGCAAATGGATTTCCAGATTACTATGGGAAACAAAACGAAATGTACTCCAACAGGGAGAGGTACCATAGATTTTTAGGGGGAGTCAGGAGCAAGCACCAGTGCTTTAGATGTATTGCATGTGCCAGTATTGGGTATGACTTGATTTCAGTATCCCAGTTACATGATAAAGGGTACGATATTCACTTCGTAGGGAAGAAAGTGTATGTCAAACACCTGAGCTAGAAGAAGGTAAGACAAATTGGAGTTCGAAGTAACATGTTGTACCAGTTACAAATCGATTCTCCAGTGGCACTGATAGGCAACAACAATAGCAGTGGGAAGGAGTTGAATGAATTATTGCACAGAAGAATGGGACATCTACATCATGGAGCACTCAAGATGCTCAAAGAATATCAGGGGTTCCTGAACTAGGAACTGAACACAATGATGTGTGCAGAGGGTGCATACTTGCAAAGTATGCTAAGGTAGCATTTCCAAGGAGTGACAACAGAGCTGATGGCGTGTTAGGACTTATACATTCAGATATTTGTGGCCCGATGTCCACTAGAGCACTCAACATTGCCGAATATTTCGTCACCTTTATTGATGATCATTCCAGGAAAACCTAGATCTACTTCTTGAAGACCAAGGATGAGGTCTTCGATCGTTTCAGAGTGTTTAAAGCTCTCGTGGGGAATGCAATAAGGAAGAAGATCAAGATACTTCGCTTAGATAATGGTGGAGAGTATATTGATAAAGACTTCACAGATTTCTGTGCGAAGGAAGGCATCAAGGGAGAATGGACAACTCCATATGATCCACAGGAGAATGGTGTAGCGGAGTGGAAAAATAGGACCATTGTTGGAGCTGAAAAGGCTATGTTATATGACTGGGATCTACCACAGATTTCTGTGGACAGAAGCATGTAACATGACAATGTATATTCAGAACAGGACTCCTCATAGAGCATTGGGGAAAAAACTCCAGAAGGAGTCTTCACGGGGAAGAAGCCTGAAGTCAGTCACCTCAGAATTTTTGGCAGTGTTGCTTATTGTCACATGCCAGATGATAAAAGGACCAAACTGGATCAGACTGCAGAGAAGGGGTTTTTCGTTGGGTACAACGAAACCTCAAAGGCATCCAAAATCTACATTCCTAGTAGTAGGAAGATAGTAGTAAGGCGAGACGTGAAGTTCATGGAGGACCAAGCTTTCAGGAGGTCTCGTGAGCTGCCTGCAAGTGATCAAAATCAGTCAGCAGAAGCTCCTTTAGTCCAGCCATAGGAGTAGCCGGTGGGACAAGCAGGAGGACAGTCACAAGGGTCAAGTACTGTGACCAGTACAAGTATTTCCTCAGGTCCAGAAAATCCGGGGAGTTCTCAGCAGATGGAGTAGCACAGACACGATGAGGAGGAGCTGGCCGAACTTCCCATGACTAGTGATCGAGTCGGGAGAGAGGTTCATTAGACATTAAAGGATGCATAAAGTTTATTGGAACTCCTAAGACAAGCAAGAGACAACGTAGACAACCTGACAGGTACCAAACATTGGTAGCTTGGGTTGCAGAACCTTCCAGCTTTCAGGAGGCCGCACAACGTCAGGTGTGGATAGATGCCATGGTAGAAGAGTATAGCTCTATCATGATGAATGATGTTTGGGAGGTAGTGCCCAGGCCAAAAGACAAATCAGTTGTAGGTTTGAGGTGGATCTATAAGATCAAATATGCGGCAGATGACAGTGTGGAAAAGTACAAGACTAGGTTCGTGGCAAAGGGGTATGCACAAAAGGAAGGGATAGATTATGAGGAAACCTTCACCCAGTTTCCAAATACAACTTTATCTGGTCAGTTACATCTCTGGCGGCTCAGATGGGAAGGCAGATTCACCAAATGGACGTCAAGACAACCTTCTTGAACGGAGTGATAGAGGAGGATGTGTACATAGAATAGCTAGAGGACTTTGAGACTCATGAAAGACGCACCCATGTGTGCAAATTGAAGAAGGATCTATATGGGCTCAAGCAGGCTCCTAGGGCATGGTATGGTAGAATTGACACCTACTTGCAGCAGATGGGGTTCGTCAAGAGTGACATAGCTCCCAATCTTTACTATTTGATGGTAGAGGATGAGCCCTTCATTCTAGTTTTGTATGTGGATGATCTGTTCTTGACAGGATCATCAGAGCTCATAGTGGATTGCAAGAGGAACCTGACAGCAGAATTTGACATGAAGGATTTGGGGTTGATGCACTATTTCCTAGGATTGGAGGTGTGGAAGAAGGATGGGGAGATCTTCCTTGGGCAAGGAAGATATGCTACAAATATTCTGAAGAGGTTTAGAATGCAGGATTGCAGACCCATGTCTACATCCATGATTACCATCTGGAAGAGGATAGATGCATCAGATGACAACCATGTCGACCCCACGGGTCTCTCATGTATTTGTTCAACATTAGGCCAGATATTTGCTTCGCATACAATACCCTTAGTCAGTTCATGGTGGAACTGAAAAGGGTACATCGGGCAACAACAAGGCATATTCAGAGGTAAATTTGAGGCACAGTCGAGTATGGGTTGAAATATACTCGAGAGGATGACGTCAGACTTCGTGGGTAAACAGATGTAGATTGGGTAGGTAGTTCAGTGGGCAGGAAAAGTACCTCTGGGTACTGCTTCAGTGTTGGATCAGAGATGGTTTCTTGGTGTAGCAGGAAGTAGAAGTCAGTAGCACTGAGCTCTGCAGAAGAAGAGTATATGGCAGCTAGCACAACTATGTGCGAAACTATATGGCTTCGGAAGCTGCTAGTAAGCTTGTTCAAGCAAAGGATGGAGGCAACTAGTGTCTATTGTGATAATCAGAGCTGCATAAAGCTATCTGAGAATCCAATGTTTCATGACATGTCGAAGCACATCAATATTCAGTGTCACTTCATCAGAGATTGTGTGTAACAAGGAGCAGTCCAGTTACAGTATGTTCCCACAGAAGAGCATGTTGCAAATATACTCACGAAAGCTCTAGGGAGAGCTAAGTTCATCTATTCCAGAGAACAGATGGGTATGGTGGAGAACTCGTTTCAGTAGCAGGGACATGCTATTTTGGATGTTGCAGATGTTGCAGTTGCAACAACAACAGATGAGAGGGAGTTGCAGTGCAGATGTATGTTGGAAATATTGTCATTGATGGCAAAGGGGCATTGAAGGAATGCAACGAGCAGCAAGGAGCAGCAATGCAAGGAATAGGAAGAAGCAGCAAGGCAAGAAGCAACAAACAGTAAAAGAAGGCAAAGGAGCAGAAGAAGGAGGAGGTGTTGTGATACATTGAAATATTTTGTTAATGTTGCAGAGATTGCTTTATTGAAGAATTTGTTGTGATGTAAAATTGTTGATTGAGTTGAATTGTTGTGATGCAAAGGCAAGACTCCAAGGCAAAGGAAAAGATGTTGCAAAGATTGTTGCGATGCATTAATGATAAATACTGATATTTGTTGTTGGCAATAGGTTGATGCATTTAATGATTACATGTGGCTGAAATTAATATTGGATGGATTATTTATTTTCGTGTCCTAATATTCAAGATATGAAGAGTTTGGAAATGAATGAGTGGAAGGCAAAGAGTCAAGCCTATTCACTTCATATTCCTATGTGGGATACAAACAACCAGAAAACTATGTTTATAAAATATATGATTTTGGAAGGCATTGAAGTGGTTAGAGAATGAGAGAATGTGAAGGAGATGATTGAGCTATTATGCATTAGTTACCTGGCACTTATGAAACTGATGTGAAGCAGATTTGAAGGGAAGAAGATGCAAAAATGAAGATGGAGATATGCATAAATTATGACCAAGTAAACCAACACATTGTTATTTCTTGTTTGCATCAGGAGATGGTAGTCTCCTTTCAAGTAGTAGCTTGATAAACATCAGGTTGGAACATGTTGAGTTAGGAGCCTCATGTGTGTTGTAGCCTACAAAAAACATATGGGAGTTGGAGTTTCCTTGCAGTTGCAGCTTGCAGAAAATTGAGGTAGCAGCCTCCTGTAGGTTGGAGCCTACAAAAAATCAGATGTAATAAGGAGTAGGAGCTTGCCTTTGCATCACAACAATAATAAAATCGTGGTTTTCTCTTTTTATGGGTTTCCACATATATCTGGTGTCAATATGTGTTGTTATCATGTGTTGATGTGATGTTTTGATTAGCTTATTACTTGCTGTTCACATATTCAATATGTTGGCCATTATTTGTTAAGCTGCTCATGCAATGTTTCAGTTAATAAGATTAAGGAAAATAATTTTAATGTCCATGAATATACTAAACTGATTGACCCCCCCCCCAGTTTAGTCAAGTTTTCATCAATTGGTATCAGAGTCGGTTCCTTCGGTGTAAGCCTAACAACTTGAAGGTAGTTTTGGTTGAGTCATGGACTGTCAAATTGTACCTGTGCTTAGTACATCAAACTTTCATGAATGGAGAGGTAAGGTAAAATCTAAACTGATAGCTTATGGACTTGGTGTGTGGAAACTAGTATGTGATGGCTACGATAAAGACACTCCCTCTGTGCAAGAACAACATTGGAATGCTAAGGCAAAATGTGTTATATATAACAATCTTCATAATAATGATCTTAATACAATAATAGACCTAAAATTTGCAAAAGAAATTTGGGAAAGATTGGAGTTCATGCATGAAGGAGAGACTAGCAACAACAGTGCTAAAAATGAAAAGGGAAAGAGGAAGATAAAAAGTCCTTGTCAAAAGGAAAGTGTTCAGATAAATGAAACCTCTACCTGTGTGAATATCCCTGACTCTCATGAAGAAAAAGCAGATGAAAATCAAGCTAGGCTTGACTTATCATTGGCTAGTATAGAAAGTTTGAAGAATGAAAACAAAGAATTGAAGAATCCGGTGTAGATATGTGATGAGAAAGAGCATGAGTACAAGGAGAAAATTGTTAGCCTGAAGACACAACTTTAAGAAGCAAGGAGACTAGAAGAAGTGATGAACAATAAATTCAAGGAGAGAGACCTACAGTGTAAAAGATTAGAAGCTGAGGTTGATTAAGCTAGAAGTAAGTTAGAAGAAAAGAACCTACAGGAGAAGAGTCTAACAACAACATGATTTGCAAAGAAAACAAAAACGAGTAGCAATATAAAAAACCAATGAATGAGTTGAACAAGTTCGGAAGATCTCAAAGGAGATTCTTTGCTCCTAGGAAAAACATCACATGTTCTCTTGCCATGAACATGGACATGTGGCAATAGATTGTAAGAACAAGAAGATTAATACTATTCAACAAAACATGCAACAAACAAGAAGGTACTATCCAGCAAGCAAACAAAGGAAAATACCAACAACCAGGTACATACACTCTTTCTATGGTTATTGTTATATGTGTCATGAATTTGGACATAAAGTGGTTGAATGCAAAAAGTATGTAAAGAAAAATATAAATGACTCAAGAAAACACACATCATTTGTTCCTTTGCTCGGCCATATAAGGTGCTATCTATGTATAAATTATGTACTCAAAGCCAAAGACTGCAAGCTGCAGTATACCTTAAAGAACTCTAGACAAAAGATGGACACTGCAAGAAATCCAAATAGTGAGACAAAAGAAAATGTAGACACAAGAATACAACCTACTAACTTGTGGAAGAGAGAATAAAGAGCAACGAGTGACCTAGCTTGGTCTTAGGGGGAGTTACTAAAGAAAGAAAAAAGAATTTCTCAGTGTCAGACCAGTAGCACTTGAGGGGGAGAGCAACTCCATTATTGACAACAAAGCGTTGAATATCTAGGTGTGAAATACATCTACACTAAGCAAAATATATTGAATAAAATATTCGATAATAAAGGACGATTTAGTGGATGGCATTTCCACTATACTATACCCAACTTGCAGGAAAAGAAAAAGAAAATGACCTCACTGCAAAGTTATCTTGAATGTGTTGGAAAGAATTTGAGATCAATGATGCATCCTCCACCAATTCAGAAATATCTCAAAAAGATTCAGAGAAAGATGATTTTACAGTATGTTGGGCCAACTTAATTAGAGGATATGAAAGTTTTGTATAGTAGCTCCATCACAATTTTAATAATGTTGAAGATTTTTGTAAGGCAAAAGAGGGTTGTACTCATAATGAATCTATAAAACACGATGAAGTTGAAGGAACACCTCACCTAATTGCAAACGAAATCATCACAATTCTTTGGAAATAACTTTGTCAAACGAAGTGTTTGTTGCAACAGACGAAAGAGGCAGGTGTTGTGCTTGAGGAGATTTTGGATCAGGAGTCGATTTTATTCGATCCAGAAATTCATCATTGTATTGGAAAGAAGCAAGTTACAAAAGGGAATGTGTCACCTCTTTGAGACCCTGAAATAATAAGAGATATGTGAAGCAATCCGAAGAAAAACTGAAAGATAACAAGATAATTTTTTTCAAGAAGGCTTCTGCAAAATCTGCAAGGAAAAAATGGGACATCTCCAGCATTAATTCATCTCAACAATTGAATAACTGTGTATATGCCAAATGTTGCAAATAAAAATGGAGAAACAAGACAAAACCCTAAAACTTGAAGATTCAGATCCATATTGAGTACATCAATCTCAAACACAGACCAATAGACTATGAATGGCCTTGATTGGGATTGTGGATACAAATCCCTGAGAAAAAGACATTCTCATGCATCTGATTACAATAGAAAATTTGTGAGTCAAATAGAACCGAAGAAAGATAAAGAAAGATGGATGTATAACACAGGAGAGCCCCATACAAGACATTTTTTTAATAATGGGAAGGAGCTGAATTGAGACTCGACATTGTTATTCAAAAAAAGAAGAAGCAAAAACTTCAATTTCAGTGAGAGTAATAAGAGATGATTTCACTGCAGCCCACTCCAAGCATATGAAACCATGCTACCTCTGTGATGAGTGATGAAAGTTATTTACACATGATCAATAAGGATATGGGCCATATTTGGATGCACACAATTTCAAACAAAAGGGATCTTTGAAGCATAATTTTAGAACTCATCCGTACATCAATGATGGCTACCAAATGAAAAGACTACTAGAAACAAAATAATATGTATACAATGGAGAACCACTAAGCTTTAACAATTGCTAGAATCTCAAGCCAATAATATAAAAAGGAAGTTGCAAGAAACAAAAGGGATCTATGAAATCTAAATGATCGAAGAGCCATTCACATATACATAATTTGTGGAGTTACAAGCTAGGGTTGTGTGAACTTGTGGTAGTGGTAATATGGTCTAAATCAGAAAGGTCCAATTTTTTTTCTCTATGGATACTAGCACCAAGCAGTGGGAAATGCATAATGAAAAGATATGCCAACGTAACTGAAGCTTCAACATAACAATTACATACTCAGTGGATCATAAAACAATTAAATATTCTTGCAAAGTATGACAGAGACATAGAAGCTAAGTTGCACGAAACGGGGAAACGGGTATGAGTTTCCGAAACGGGAAGCGATACGAAACGCGACCTCCCCAAATTTTGAAAACGGGGAAACGCGAATATATATATATATATATATATATATATATATATATATATAGAAAATATTTAAATATATATATCTATATATATATGTGTGTGTGTGTGTGTGCGCGCAATCATAAAGCATAAATGATACATTATAATTTATTACACTTAAACATTAAGATTCAATTTACATCACATTTACTCATGAATGATCACATAATGAAAATAAAAATATCGGAATATCCAAAAGCAACCTTTATTAGATATCCAAATCTCAAAATCAACCTTTATTTATATTAATATATGAGGCTGCAAGTACAATAAAGACTATAAGGCTGCGAGAGGGAGATCCAAATTAGGATTTTCTGCATCCACATCCCATTCTTTAGAAGGACCACTGTTGTATTGGGAGTCTCCTCCTACATAGTCGAACGACCTTAGTGCTCTTGATTAAATACACGTTTCATACCCTAGTACCCTACATGATCTTGATTATTGGGAGTTTCCCCTGCATAGAGGGCTTGGTTCTCTTGATTAAATACAAGTTCCATACCCTAGTACATGATAAAATCCAATGGAAACATTGCAATCCCCCCCAATCCTGAAATCCTGGAAAACAAATAAGTCTGCTGGATTTTGAGTGAGATCTAAAATTCTAATTTCTTCATATGAAATCCAATGAGGGCGAAACCACTCTCAAACATCCTGAGTCATTTCATGGTAATGTTAAAAATTTAAGTAAAAGGATGAAAATGAAAAATAAAGGAGAATATCACTTTTACTTTAAGAATTTAGCATTACCATGAACTGCATATCAACACTAGGGCAAAAATTCACTTTTATAACTTTAGACACACATCTAGAAAATTAAAAAACAAATTTGGAAAAAAAAATTAAAAAAAAACACAATTCAATTGGGAAACGCAGGCTGTACGGCCGGGAAACGCGTTTCCGGCCGTATTGCCACGTTTCCGTTTCGGGAAACGTGGCAGTACGGCCGGAAACGCGTTTCCTGGCCGTACCAAACGCGTTTTCGCGTTTTGTCCCAGTTTCTAGTCGGAAACGGGCCCCCCCGCCTCCCCCACGTTTCCTGCAACATAGCATAGAAGGTATTCTGAGCGAACAAATATGGCAGCGCTATAATATTAGCAGCGTAATGACAATCTTGTGGGTCAAAATGATTGCTACGGTGCTATTTTTTTTGAAACACATTTCTATTATGCATTACATTCAAATCAATTACTCAGCATATGTTATAGAGGGACATAAAGACAACACCATACATAGTATTGACATCTAGTGGATTGGAGCAACGTTAAATAATGAGTGGAGCCGAGGAATAATTGTGTGCAGCAGAATAATTGTGTGCAGAGGAATAATTATATGCAGCGTTCATATATTCCATGGCAACGTTTCTATTGGAGAAGTTTTATTTGATTCCCTCAGCATTAATTGCCTTGCAGCAACATTAGTGATTATTATGGCATTATTATCATTATCAAACGTTCCAATGGCATTATCAAGGGTTCATTGGTATTATTATTATCACTGCACAATAGGTATTCGATGCTGGAGAATATATTGCTGCTTAAATCATTATTATTACTGAACAAAAATATTATTGTTGCATTCATTTATTGGAGTATTATGGCCAGTCAATCACAATTCCTTTTGGGTTTGTTTACCACAATGATACAACCAAAAACGATGCTAAACTCAACTCTTACATCACTCTCCTTCAAGCATTCCAAATCCTTGCCGCCTATGTTAATTATAAGATGGATCTATATCAAGGAGTCGAATTAGGGTTTTGAGGCCTAGCTACCACTCAACTTTCTTATAATTGGGTAATAATCGAATTGTATAGGGGCCTACATTTCAAATATGTTGTTTTAAAACTTAACTTGCACTTTTGGATATGAACCATAAAGGCCAATGCCTCTAGTGTTTTACAATTGGCAACTAGGGCCAAACTTCATGTGGGTCATCTTATTCATGGCTGATAATATGTTCATTAGATTCCTCTCATCGAGAGGTGTAGAATTGATCTAAAGATCATCTGATTCCGATAATTATTCATGGAGATATGAATTTATTTTGATTATGGAATTATTATCAAGCCGACCTACAACTCATGTAGACTCAAAAGCTCAATAGTCACATCTATTCAAACATCAACAGTTGTATATAGATACAGGAGGACTTTTCCTCATTTGCACTCACTCATCTCATCACATCTCTCTCTCTTTACTGCGCAAAAAAGAGTCTCTTCTCTATTGCGCAGAAAAGCATCTCTCTCTCACACATGTGAAGCCGGAAGCTGCTGAAACTGAAGCTGCAACTGCAGATCCAAACTTTGACTAGCGTGGACCATCAAACCTCCTCTTCTGCTCTGTGCTGTAGGTTCATCTGAACCTCCTCTGAACGCTGCAAATTTTGGAGGTGGAATCAAGTCGATCCGACGGTCAGTTTGCGAGATATCGACTGCCCTAGATTGAAGGAAGCTGCTAAAACTGACGCTGCAACTGCAGAAGTTAAGTTTGACCTACGTGGACCAGAAGATCTCCTCATCTGAACTGCACTGTAGGTTCAATTGAACCTCCTCTGAAGGCTGGAACTTTTGGTGGTGGAATCAAGTCGATCGACGGACAGTTTGCGAGATATCGACTACCCTAGTTTGAAGGAAGCTGCTGAAATTGACGCTTCAACTGCAGAAGTGAAGTTTGACTTATGTGGACCAGAAGATCTCCTCATCTGAATTGCGCTGTAGGTTCATCTGAACCTCCTCTGAAGGCTGCAACTTTTGGTGGTGGAATCAGGTCGATCCGACGGTCGGTTTGTGAGATATCCACTGCCCTAGTTTTGATGATGAAGCCGCTAATGCTGATGCTGCTAATCTAGGGTTTGCTATGGCTGATATAAATCAGATTTATTGTACTATTTCTCTCTGTTGAATTATTGAAGATAAAAGAAGATTTGATCAAAGGGTTTCCCCACACATTGTGGGGTTTGTCCTTGACTAGCTGCCACATCTTGTGTCTCTTGTCTTGGCTTGTTTTCTGTCGATCTTTTAATGTTCTATCTGCACTTTACTTTATGTACATGTGATTGCAAATCTGTGGAATATAATAAGAAAAAGAAGTAAACTGTTATAAGCATAGAACATACCATAAATTAACATGGAATCAGAGCTGAGGTGAAGACAAAGCCCGAGCAAGAGCAAGAGCAATCATCGAAGAGAAGATTGGCAAGGCTATCCTAAAAGAACTATGGGGTCCTCAACACTCTTTCCTGCCGAAGACAAGCTCTGTGAGAGCGCTGACTATCACGGATGGAAGATGTCTATCGATCTAACCCTAGAAGATCAAGGAGTGTTGGACCATGTAAGAGGCAATATTGTTAAGCCTCCATCAAATGCATCCACTGCTGCCTGGAACAAATGGAAAAACGAAGAAGTCAAAAGAAAGAAGATCATTCGGGACTCTATCGACAAGCACTTGGTGGCCCACATCTTTGAACTGGACACCTCCAAGGAAATCTATGATAGACTAGTGAGTTTATTTAAAGTCAATGATGCAAATCAAGTTTTGTTTCTTAGAAATAAGACGAGGGAAATCAAGAAGGGTAAAGATGAGAGTATGCAAGCATACTTCTTAAGAATCACTAAGATCAAGAACGATCTCCTATCTATTAGGGAGACTATTACTGACAGAGAAATGGCACTCACGACTCTTGGAGGATTACCATCCGAATGGTACGTGTTTAGGACTACTCTTCTAAACAATAATATAATTCCTAGTTTCGAGAAATTAATGGCTAGATGCATTCTAGAAGAAACAAGGGTAGAAGAGCAAGAAATGCCCTTGCCTAAAGGTCCTCTTGATGCCTTTTCTTCTCATGCTAAGAAAAGAAATAATTCTGAGTCTAAATCGAAAAGAAAGGTTGGACCTAAGGGTGGAAGAAAAGGACGATGCTACATTTGCAATAAAGCAGGTCACTATGCAAGGGAATGCCCTGATAGAAAGGACTCTCACCGTGACGATGATCAAAATCCCTCTCATGGTAATCGAAGGGATGGAAAATTCAATAGCAAAGGTAAAAGGAATGCTGGAAATCAAGGAAGAGGACAACCATTCAAGAAGGCTAGAAATTCCAGGATGTATTAAATGCACCTGACCTCCGAAAGAACTTGGTGTCCATCTCGGCAATGGGAGAGGCTACAAGGTAACCTTCAACGATGGCAAGGTACGTATATGGAAAAATAATGTTAAAGATGCTTTTACTCTTGGGTTTCGTGTTGATACATTATATCAGGTCGATGGAAGTTCGCTAGGTGTCATGTCCTATGACACATCTTTTCAGTTCGAACTTTGGCATCAGAGGTTCGGCCCCCTTCATTATAAAGCTCTACTCAGTGTAAGACAAATGGTGATAGGGATGCCCGAATTCCGAGTAGAGAAAGAAGGTGTATGTCCAGGATGTGCCGAAGGAAAGCTCAAAAGGGGACCATTCCCCTCAAGCCAAAGCAAGACCTTCGATATATTATAGTTGGTTCACTCAGGCATATCTGAAGCTGGCATTAAGAGGGAGACTACTACACCACATACTCTTGAGCATAATGGTGTGGCGGAAAGGAAGAATCGTACGATTGTGGAAGCTGTCTCTATGGGTAGATGATGTAACAATGCTTGATGTGGAGGAAGCCTTCCTCTTCTAGGAAGAGGCCTTCATGGCTTAGGGGGCTACTTGATGATATTGAAGGACATGCTGCACCCTGAGGAACCTTTCTTGAAAGTAAGAAACCTAACAGGCATTAGGGATACCTGACTAGTATGAGCACAATCATACAAAATGAGCCTTCATCATTCTCAGATGCCGTCAAGGATCAAGTATGGAAGGATAATATGACCATTATGGAGAATGATGTCTGGGAAGTAGTTCCCAGACCCCAGGACAAGACAATTGTTACTTCAAAATGGATTTACAAGATAAAGCTACAGCAGATGGAAGTACGAAATAATATAAGGCTCGTTTTGTTGCTCGTGGTTGCTCCCAGAAGGAAGGTATAGACTATGATGTGATATTTGCACCTATTGCCAGATATACGATCATCCGCTTGATCATAGCCCTTGTGGCTTCACAAGGATGGAACCTACATCAGATGGATGTCAAGACCATATTCTTGCACTGTTCGATCAAAGAAGAGGTCTGTGTGGAGCAGCCCGAAGGATTTGAGATCTATGATTGAAAATCTCATGTATGCAGGTTCAAGAAGGCTCTTTATGGGCTGAAGCAAGCACCACGAGCATGGTATGAGAGGATCGATAGCAGTGTTGCGGGGGAGCGCCCCCCGCCCCCTTCGAACCCGCTCCTGAAGCGCGCTCCGGGCGGGAGCGGCTCGGGAGCGGGTCGAGAGCGCGCTCCCCAAATCGCTCCCGGACGGGAGCGATTTTCGGGAGCGCGCTCCCGTAAAAAAATTTGCGCTCCCTGGTCTGTGAGGGAGCGCTTCAGGGAGCGATCGCTCCCGCGCTCCCGGAGCGCTTTTTAATGCCTGGGAGCGATCGGGGAGCGATCGCTCCCTGATCGCTCCCGGGCATTAAAAAACGCTCCGGGAGCGAATTTTAAAAAACCGGGAGCGGTTCGGCGGAAAAAAATTCCGCCGGACCCGAAAAAACAAAAAAATTTAACTAATTTCTTTTGGTTTATAAGCCCAATGGGCCAAATAAAAATCATTTCAACTTGATTGAGCTTGAGATTGAGAGCTGAGGAAGAGCAAAGGAGCAAGGAGCAAGAGCTGAGGAGCAAGGAGCCAAAGCTGAGGAGCGAGGAGCAAGTGCCAAGGAGCGAGGAGCAAGCTTGCAGAGGTAAGTAACTTAATCATTTAGTTAGTTTAGCTGGTTAGGTAGTTAGTTTGGTTAGTTTAATTTACCTGTTTGAGTTTAAAGATCATTAATTTAAATTAAATTAATAAATTAAATGAATTAATCCCAATAAACTAAATTAATTTGCAGATTCAAGACTCAAACCCTACAAACATCAAACACGATGGACCTGGGGATTTTTATTGGCATTTTCCTCTTCCTGGTCCCTTTTCTGGTTATTATGGTGGTGGAGAGTAGGAAACGGAGGGGGCCTGAAACTGAAGAGGTGGATGAAGAAGCCGGAGGAAGTCAAATAGGTGAAAACCCCAGTGAGGAGGATGTGGAGGAGGGTGAACATGAGGGTCAAAAAACTAAACAAGACCAAACTCCATTGTGGAAATATGTTCACAGGGCTGAAACAGGGAGAGGGGGTGGAACCACTAAATTTCATTGCCGCCATTGCAACACTGATTACACAGGCTCATACACCCGTGCTAGAAGACACCTTTGCGGGAAAAGGCCATGGGATGGAGAGAAACAAATAGGAATCAAAACTTGCAACGCGGTGTCAACAACAGATAGAGCCAAATACATAAAGGAAGAGGAGGACGCCCAATACAGAGCAAAAAGATCAAGGGGTTTCTTTGAAAGCTCACAAAGAACTCCTTCAGCATCCTCCCAAGGCAGTGGATATGGACATGGAGGCTCAGGGTCATCATCTTTACGCCGTAGAACCATATCAGATTTCCTTGATGAGGGGTGTAGGAATGATGTGGATTCAAAAATTTATAGGTTCCTCTATGCAAATGGGATACCATTCAATGTTCTACGCTCACCTTATTGGCACGAAATGGTTTCTGGCATAAATGATGCCCCTAAAGGATACAAGAGCCCTGGGTATGACAAGGCAAGAACTGTTGGCCTTGATCATGAAAAAGCAAAAATATCACATTCTTTGAATAAAATGACAAGTTCTTGGACTGACAATGGGGTGTCCATTGTATCTGATGGATGGACAAATGTAAAAGGCAAGCCATTGATAAGTGTTCTTGCTGTGTCCCGAAGTGGTCCCATCTTTCTAGCTGCACATGATTACTCAGACAAGTTCAAGACCGCTATCAACATTGCAGAAGCATTGCTTGAAACAATTGAGCGTATTGGCCCATACAATGTCATCCAAGTCATCACTGATAATGCTCCTAATTGTAAGGCAGCGGGAGCAATTATTGAGGATAGATACCCGAACATATTTTGGTCTGGATGTTTGGTTCACACATTGAACCTTCTGTTGCATGATATTGTCAAAAACAAAAATGAACAATACCAATGGATTGGTGATTTGTACAAGAAAGGAAAAAAAATGATAAAATTTATTACAAATCATAGCAATACCCATGGCCTTTTCCGCAGTCACTCGAGATTGGAGTTGCTGAAGATTGCGAGGACTAGATTTGGTAGCTATTACCTCACCTTCAGGCGCCTTTTGAAGGTAAGAGAGGCATTAGCTAGCATGGTATCAAGTCCAAATTGGCAGGTGTTAAAGGAAAGGGCTACAAATGTAGCTGACATTGCAGGTTTTGAAACGGTGGAGGAGGCCGCTCTTGATGGGCAGTTTTGGACAACTGTGAGACAGGTATTGGATTTCACCAAGCCAATTTATAACATGATTCGGTTTGCAGATACAGACAAACCAGTGATTGGCGAGGTGTATGAGCAAATGGATACCATGTTGGGGGAAATAAAAGACATTGTTAATAACAGAGATCCCGACTTGTACAATCTGATTCACGATTGTGTGTGTGAACGGTGGAAAAGGCTTAACCTTCCACTACATTGCTTGGCGTATATCCTTACGCCAAAATACTACTCAGATTCTTGGTTGGGCAAACCTGCAGCAGGGGGTGGTGTTAGGACCAAACCCCCTATAGATCGAGAGGTAACTAAAGGATATCTGGATGCATTAGAAAAGTTGGTGCCTGACAGGGAGGAATGTGCAGCTGTGCGCCTTGAAATAGGCAGATACTTCACTGGCAGTGGTTTGTATGGTAACTTCCATGCAATGGACGACAAAGATAAATTTGATTCTCTCACATGGTGGGAAACATATGGCGGCGACGGACTTTTGCCAAAATTGGCAAAAAAAGTTCTTGCACAGGTTGTAAATTTTTCTTTTGCAGGGAGGTGTTGGAGCACCTACAGTTATATACATAATGTGAAAAGAAACAGGCTCAACGAAAACCGAGTAGAAAGCTTGGTTTATGTGCACTACAATTTGAGGTTGTTGAGCCATTACTGTGATCGGGCTAATGAAGATCCCACATATAAAATTTGGGACAATCACCCTGAGGACGACAATTTGGAGGATGGCATTGTACATATGGAAGAACTAGAAGATGAGCTTGTACGGGATGAAGCTGAAACAGTTGCAGCAGCCATGCCACCTCCACCTCCACCATCCAGTAGCAGTTCTCGGGGCCCGAGTCTTGTTCCATTGCTGTCGCCACCTCCATCGACACCCTCGCGTGGAGGCTCTAGTTCTGGTCGTCGGTCTGGGCGGGAGACTCCTAGAAGACCACCACGACCTGCTTATACTCCTGGAGACTCTCGTGGCAAGGGCCACTTGTAGATTTACAGTTTACTTGTCTTTTTTAGTTTCTATTAGACTTTAGTTTTCATAACTGTTGAGTTTTGAGTCCTTGACTCTTGACTCTTGAGTCTTGACTCTTTCATATCATTATGACATTATGATATTTTTTGTAAACATTATATCACTGTGACAATGAAAATTTGAAGTTTGAAGTTGGGCCTTGGCAATTATAACTCATTGGTAATGATTGTGAATTATGAATATGATGCTTTGTGAAAGACTAAAGTTGTTTCATTTCATCTCATTATTCATGTTTCATTTTATAAATTTTTAACATTTCATATCATGTTAACAGTTAGAAGTTAGGACTTAGAAATATCTTCGATATTACTTCTTGTAATGGTTAAACTTGGCTTACAAGTACAACTTGTTACTTTGGTGATCAATGATGATAAATGTTATTGAATTGAATGTTATTTTAATTTATTATTTTACTAAGGTTGATGACGATTATAATTTCTAGATGATTGATGTGATATGGTTCAATGATCAATTTATGTTTTTTTATGTTTTTTATGTCTATTTCATCATTCTACATGTTTTTGTTGACATATATGTATCAAAAATTAAAAAATATAAAAAATATATATATTTTTAAAAAATCGCTCCGGGATTCGCTCCCAAACCGGGGGCTTCTGAAAATGGTCGCTCCCGCTCCCGCTTCCGCTCCCGCTCCCCGCTTCCGCTCCCGCTCCCAAGTAACACTGATCGATAGCTACTTGATGAAGCTGGGATTCACTAGGAGTGAAGCTGATACTAACCTTTACCTTTAGGTTGAAGATGACAAGCCTCTCATACTGGTGTTGTATGTGGATGACCTCTTTCTAACAGGTGCATACCCTCTCGTTCACAAATGTAAGAGGGAGTTGGCTTTTGAATTCGAAATGGAGAACCAAGGACTTGAAGTGTGGCAGAAGCAAAGGGAAATTTTCCTATCTCAAGGAAAATATGTGGTGAAGATTCTGAAAAGATTTGGTATAATGGACTACAAGCTTGTGACTACCTCGAGGATCTTAACTTTCAGAAGTTATATGGTAGTGATGTCAGACCAGATTTGGGAAATGCTTCTGAGTTTCAAAAACTCATTCGCGTTGATGTTCTTGGTGAACCTTCGTCTGAACATATGTTTTGCAGTTAGCATTGTGAGCTCATATTTGGTTGAGCCTCACTAGATTGGTGCCAAGAATCTTCTGAGATGTCTTCAGGACACAATCTCTCATGGATTGAGATACACTGCCGGAAATATGAAACTGCATGATTATTCGAATGTTAATTAGGGAGGTAGTGTGGAGGATCATTGGAGCACTTTTTAGTGTTGTTTCTCTTTGGATTCTGCTTCGATATAATGGATGAGCAGGAAGCAGAAGTCAGTTGCCATAAGCACCACCGAGACCGTATACATATCTACGAGTATGATCTCGTATGAAGCTGCCTGGTTGGGGAAGCTCTTCAGTGCGCTGTTAGAACACATCCACTATGATTCTCTATAACAACTAGAGGTGGGATTTGATTATTGAGGATCTCGTATTTGTCGATTGCTCCAGCAGATAGACATCATCTGGGATATGGTAAGTCGATGATCAAGGAGGCTCCATCGCATTAAGATTATGTACAGGTCATACACCTTGTCAAAGCCTCGAGGAAATATGTAATCTGTGAATATCCCAAACAACTTGGAGTCGTCAAGAAACCCTTGTACAAGGGTCCTGCATGTTGCATACATTGAGCTCTAGGAGCTCTGAGGGCTTGCAGTTCTTACTGGAGCAACATACGACCATAGGGTGACTCACCCTCCCTTGGTGGTGGCACTGGAACAAGATGATTCGCTCTCTTGTGGGACAAGATGATTCGCTCTCTTGTGGAACAGGATGATTCTCTCTCCTGTGTAGTAGGATGATTAGTTCTCTTGTGAGGCCTGGATTGATGTGTTCTCCATGGTGATTGTAGCAGGATTGGTGTGTTCTCCTGTGAGGCCTAGATTGATGTGTTCTCCATGGCGATTGTAGCAGGATTGATGTGTTCTCCTGTGAGGGCGGGATTGATTAAGTTCTCCTGTCGAGACATCCTACCCATGCAGTCTGGGACTCATGGGAAGTACCTCTTATTTGATCAATGAGCAGGGAAATGAAGTTAGGGACCATAGTAGTACTGACGGACGCATCGTTGTATCTACCGTACTCCCTACGCTAAGATGACCTCCATTGATCTTGGATCAATGACACTGGTCTGGGACTAGTGGTAGGAGTGGTACATTCTATGACATTGACTTCGGGTCAGTTGTTACTGGTCTGGGACCAGTGGTACGCACTCTAAGACTGAGTTTGAGTCAGTGGAGGATGTTACTGGTCTGGGACCAGTGGTAGGAGTTGTACTTACTATGACGTTGACTTCGGGTTGGTTGAGACTGGTCTGGGACCAGTGGTACATACTCTGAGACTGACTTTGAGTCAGTATGATATATCCTCGATCATTTCTTCTTCTTCATAATTTAGACAAAAGCAGAGTAGAACAAAACAAAGCAGAGCATAACAGAGCAGAGCCGTACAGATCAGTACAGGGCAGAATAAGACAAAGCAGATCAGGCAGAATAGAGCAGAATAGGGCAAGGGTCAAGCTGTATAGGGCAGTGCATTTGATGGATGAATAGTAGCGACCAACAGAGAGATTGCAGATGAAGTTCTCGCTAGTTGAGAGGGAGTGTTAAAATTGGCAACTAGGGCCAAACTTCATGTGGGTCATCTTATTCATGGCTGATAATATGTTCATGAGATTCCTCTCATCGAGAGGTGTAGGATTGATCTAAAGATCATCCGATTTCGATAAGTATTCATGGAGATATGAATTTATTTTGATTATGGAATTATTATCAAGCCGACCTACAACTCATGTAGGCTCAGAAGCCCAACAGTCGCATCTATTCAAACATCAATAGTTGTGTATAAATACAGGAGGACTTTTCCTCATTTGCTCTCTCCCAACAAAGACGAGAGCTTTCTGCCCTCCTTACCCATTCCCCCAAGCAATTCTGGGGCAAGATCCTCCCCCGTCGCTCTCCTCCTCCCTCCGATCTCGACCCAGTTTCCATGTTCTCACACACCTCCCGCCTCTACGACATTCCCGGACAGTCCCAGATCCAGGTCACATCTCCTTCCCTCTCCTGCCACCTGTTCACTGATAAAGATGTCAGGGAAGCCATCTGGGCGATGAATAGCAGCAAAGCAGCGGACGAGGAAGGATTCCAAGCCGAATTCTTCAAGCAAGGCATCCGACCCTTAGTCGGATACCTGGCAGATCTCTTCAACCATGTGGTCCGAGAAGGGTTCCCCCCCATATGGTCCCACCATATTATATATCCCATCCATAAATCAGGGGATACCTCGGACCCCAACAACTACAGGACAATTATGGTGGGCCATACATTCTCAAAACTCTATGCCACTATCCTCCATAGAAAGCTTTCCGACGATTTTGAAGAAAGAGATCTCAGGGCCAGAGGCCAAGCTGGTTTCAGGCCAGATCATCAGACCATTGACCACATTTTTACACTCCGTGCTGTGATCGAGGAAGCACGCCACCGGTCCTCGAAGGTGTACTGCTGCTTTGTGGACTTCCGGAAGGCTTTTGATTCAGTCCCGAGAGAGGATCTTCTACAGCGACTCAAAGACACCAATACCCAAAACTCCTGGCTGATTGCTGTTATGCGTCTATACGAGTCTGTCCTGGGCCGTCTTCGCACGGTGGGGGGACTGTCTGAGTTCATCCAGAGCACGATTGGAGTTAAGCAGGGGTGCCCACTCTCCCCCACCTTATTTGGGATATATATTGATGAGCTCGAAGCCTTTCTGCGGGAACACATACAGGAGTCTGACGGTTGCTATCTTCATCAGGTTTTGATCTATATCTTACTCTTTGCAGATGACATTGCACTCTTATCCTCATCACCAGAAGGTCTCCAGAGGCAGCTGGATGCGTTAGCCCTATTCTGTGATCTCCGGAAATTATCAGTGAACCTGAGTAAGACAAAGGTAATAGTCTTCAACGGGACGAAGAAGTCTCAGGATCTCCGATTTCTCTTCAAAGGAGAGAGAGTGGAGATTACCAATAGCTACACATACTTGGGAGTACAGTTTTCGGGCCCCCGGTTCAGTTTGCGGCCAGCTCTGCAACCTCGGATCAATAAGGGGTATGGCTCTCTAGCCATTTTAGAGAGACAATGTTTCCGCCACCACTTCCGGGACATCTCGTCCAAATTGAACCTTATGGACGCCCTGATCTGACCCACGGTCCTGTACGGATCGGAAATTTGGGGCCCCTCCTTGCTTGAGTCTGATTGGGCAGCAGTGGAGAGAGTCCAAACCCTTCTCCTCCGACGTATTATCCGTTGCAAGCATACTATCCCACACCAAATCATACTGGCCGAGTTTGGTGCGCAGCCCTTCCGCCTTGAGACAGCCTTCAGACTGGTCTCTTTTCTTCACCGAGCCCGGAGCTTCGCAGATACATTGAAAGGACGCGAAAGGTACCCTTATCTAGCCTACTGCTCTTCTGAAGCCATCGACCGCACCCAACCAGGAAAAGCCAAGTGTTGGTACACAGGGGTCTCGAAGTTCCTCGAGGCAGTGGGACTCCATATGGATCATCTCCCCCCCTTTCGGTATTCCCTGAATGCCCCCAGAGGACTCCCCCCCAGGCAGGAACTAAACAAGATCATCAAGGAAGACATCTACAGGCGGTTTATCCAGGTCACATGGATTAACCCCCCGGGGGGGCTGCGCCCAAAGTTGGCGTTCTATGCAGAGCACTTCTTGAGTATCAGAGACGGGCTTATAGTTCGCCCCCAGTACATGCTTCGACATTGGATGCATGCTCTTCGGATCCCCCTCGGGCAGTTCAGAGTTGGATCACATAGGCTCCGGGTAGAGACAGACCACCAGATAGAGAGAGTTGACAGGACTTGCCGGCTATGCCATACACAGGAGGTGGAAACCGAATGGCACTTTATCTTCGGTTGTCCGATATATTATGAGATCAGAGGTCGCTACCACTGTCTGTTCAGAGGACCACAGAACCTATCCAGCTTCTTCAGCTACACGGACCAGAGATGTGTTGCACTTTACATCCAGGAGACTCTAAAGCATCGGGAGCATATCCTCCAGCCTCCCGTCCGACCCAACACTACTCGTCAGATCACCTCTTTCTTCAGCATACTCCCCTCAGCCCGAGGAGTCAAGAGATCAACCAGTCTGAGTACCGATCAGTCCGGCTCACACAGATCGACAGACCCTCGTTCAGTTAAGAGGAGAGGCCCCTTAGTTACGAGGGCCCAGCAGCAGAACCGTTCCAGGCATCTCCCCGAGAGGCGGCCCAGGATCATTAGATCACAAAGACAACACAATGGGAGGCAACCAGCGCCCACCGCTTCAAACCAGCAAACCTTGCTGAACTACCCACAGCTCTTTTCTCTCGGCCTCGGATGCTAGGAGTAGCGGACTTCCACATCCGAGCCCCCAGGGTCTTCTTCACCAGTGAGACTACGACGCAGTCTAGAGATCAACAGGCGTGGCCGTGATCGGAGCTCCATTCGCTCTCCCCAACCCGCCTCGTTTTTAGTTTTTAGTTTCTATCTCCCTTTCAGCATTTGTCTTTCTGAGGAGACCGATTGGTTCTCCTACTGGGCACGACCCCCTTATGTAACCGACAGTCCCTTTGACCTACTTTGTGGTCATTCGTTGGACATTAATAAAATTATCTTATCTCTCTCATCTCATCACATCTCTCTCTTTCTACTGCGTAGAAAAGAGTCTCTTCTCTATTGCGCAGAAAAGGGTCTCTCTCTCACACATGTGACGCTGGAAGTTGCTGAAACTGAAGCTGCAATTGCAGATCCAAACTTTGACCAGCGTGGACCATCAAACCTCCTCTTTTGATCTGCGCTGTAGGTTTATCTGAACCTCCTCCGAAGGCTGCAACTTTTGGTGGTGGAATCAAGCCGATCCGACAGTCGGTTTGCAAGATATCGATTGCCCTAGTTTGAAGGAAGCTGCTGAAACTGAAGCTGCAACTGTAGAAGTGAAGTTTGACCTGCGTGGAACAGAATATCTCATCATCTGAACTGCACTGTAGGTTCATCTGAACCTCCTTTGAAGGCTGCAACTTTTGGTGGTGGAATCAAGTCGATCCGACGGACGGTTTGCGAGATATTGACTGCCCTAGTTTGAAGGAAGCTGCTGAAACTAAAGCTGCAACTGTAGAAGTGAAGTTTGACCTACGTGGACCAGAAGATCTCCTCATCTGAACTGCGCTGTAGGTTCATCTGAACCTCCTCTGAAGGCTGCAACTTTTGGTGGTGGAATCAAGCCGATCCGACGGTCGGTTTGTGAGATATCGACTGCCCTAGTTTTGATGATGAAGTCGCTAATGTTGATGCTGCTGATCTAGGGTTTGCTATTGCTGATATAAATCAGATTTATTGTACTATTTCTCTTTGCTGAATTATTTAAGATAAAAGAAGATTTGATCAAAGGGTTTCCCCACACATTGTGGGGTTTGTCCCTGGCTAGCCGCCACATCTTGTGTCTCTTGTCTTGGTTTGTTTTCTGTCGATCGTTTAATGTTCTATCTACACTTTACTTTATGTACATGTGATTGCTAATCTGTGGAATATAATAAGAAAAAGAAGTAAACTGTTATAAGCATAGAACATACCATAAATTAACATAGTGTAATCATTAGCTCAACATATTTCTCTGCAGCTCAACATATTGCATTCAACACTATTTTTTTTACATTTTGAGCAGCGTCCATCGTCCATCGTCCATTGCCTGACTAACGTACTCCTCTACGACCTCAGTTAATATTGACAACATTAATGGCTTGCTCCACCACCTCAGTTACAACATTAATGGCCTGCTCCACAATGTTAAACATGACCCATCGATTTGCTATTTTTTATTAATACTACACCATGGAATACATGATCAAGCCATTTCCAGAATTATGAGAAGACTTATCATCGGATCCAAATTTGAGTTTTCTGGCCCCCAACCTAGTTTCATTTCCATATCTAAAACAAGAAAAGATCACAGAAAAGAATATTCGTTGTAGTGGTTATGGTAGTGCCCAGGTATAAGATGATAAGGAATTATGTTAGAACATTGACAAACTATCCGAATTTGTACAGGATTCCCAAAATTTGTGGTGAAATAATGCAGGTCGATTAATGTGTGGTGAAACAATGCGTGGAATAATGAGTGGTGAATACTAGCCTTGAAATAATGCATGTGTGGTGAATACATTTGAAGGAAATATTAATGCGTTGAAATAATCGCTTTGAATTAATGGGTGGATTAATATGGTGAATTGATTTGGAACAACGTTAAATAATGTGAATAAGAGCCTTGAAATAATTGCGTTGAATAAGAGCAGTGTGAATAACGCTGTGTTAAATAAAGTAGTGTGAATAAGAGCAGTGTTAAATAACAGAGTGTGAATAAGAGCCTTGAAATAACCGCGTTGAATTAATGGGTGGATTAATGCAGTGTGAAAATAATGAAGAACACATTCTGACTAATTGCGTTGAAACTTAGAGGCTGAATCGCATTGGAGCATGGTTTAAATGAAAAACATTATTATTATTATTTGAGAGCAACATATGGATTGGCACATAATTTATCATAATTGGAGCAGCATTGATAATTGGAACGGGTTTATTTAATGTTGTTGATATTATATGGCAACGTTATTATTATATTATTTGAGAGAATACGCTGGGTTGACACATAATTTGAGAGTTTCAATTTGGAGAGGAGCACATAATTTTCTAAATTTTTTGGGATTGGGTTTGGTTTGCAATATAAATGGCTATCAAGAAAAACCATGAGTTGTCTCTATAAACCATGGGCTGATTTAATGATGAGTGGAATTTACATATGGGTATATTTGGTGTTTTTTTTACCATGGTGCATGAGATCTTATTTTACATATAAATCATTATTGGAATTACTCAAGCACGATCAAGCAATTGCAAGTGATTATTACCATAGTAAATAGCTTTGGTGAATATGTTGGTGCTCAGTGTTGCTATATGGATGAGAATAGACGATGGGACATATTGAATTGGTATTTGTTGTCTATTTGTTGGGGTTGCTGATTGATGTATTACAATACATGGAGCATTGGAGCAGCATTAATACAAACTCTAGAGTAGCGTTAATACAAACTTGGAGCAGTGTTAATCCATTCTTGAAGCAGGGTTAAAACAAACTGTGAAGTAGCGTTCATTCATTCCTGGAGCAGGGTTAACATTTTATTGCCAACAACATTTTTAATTATCAACATTGAATTAATATGCAGGCATATTATTATTATAATGTGTTCTTATATCCCAACTTACATTGCAAACATGGAATGATATAAATTATTATAATGCACTATTATTATTATAGTATGCAACATTATAATAAATTGAGCACATAATAGAATCAGTTGTGGTATAATATGCAAAGTGGAAACTCATATCATGGAGAACCTGTGTTGCACGGGTACCCGCACCCGGGGGTGGGGTTCTCGAACCCGTCCCGGGTTCCCGCACCCAAGTACCGGATTCGGGTGCGGGTTCTTCCCAGACGAACCCAGAAGAACCGGGTTCTTCCATGAAGAACCGGGTTCTTCAAAAAAAAAATTTGGGTTCTTTTCCTTTAACGGGTTCTTGGGTTCCTCGGGTGCTTGGGTTCTTGGGTTCTTTGGGTTCTTTGGGTTCTTCGTGTGCTTGGGTTCTTCGGGTTCTTTGGGTTCTTCATAAAAAAACTATATTAAAAATTTAATTTTCAAATAATTTTTTTTTATTGAAATTTTAAAAATGATATGCCATAGAATATTGAATATATGCCATAAACGACTGATATCATTTTTGGAGTCATTGATGGTCATTGGTCTGGATTGTCCTTCAAAGATGGTTGTAAGGTCTTCTGAATGTTTCTCAAGGAAATTTTCTACCATCATTTCCAAAGATTACAGTTTCCAAAGACTGTCTTTGTTCACATGCCTTAGCATTGCTCTGTGGGCATGACGTGCTGCTCAAGGGTAATGAATCATTGTAAAAATTTATCAACAGTGATAAGTTTTTCAAAACTTATGAGCAACACAGTATTCTGAAATCATATATGATTATGATATCTCAATATTATAAAAGGAACATTATGGGTGTACAATCCCACAAGCAGAATATCATATCATATTGGCTGTAGCTTTGTGGAAATATTTAATAAGGTGATGACCATAGTTGGAAAAAAAAGGGTAGCTGTTTGCACATTCATGAGTCCCTTCCTACCGCAGGAGACTCTTATGATCAATCTCTCCATTAGTCTTATGCTATAAACTTATAAAAACAATTTCAAAACTTATGCCCAAGGTTTGTTAGAGTCTCAATGTAAATTATGAATCTCCTGTATTTGTGGATCTTCAATGCCTTTAATATTATATGGCATCGAAACCAGAACTGGAAAAGAGACCTCTTAGTTCTTACTCTGTAATTTGAGGCTGCAGATTCTTGTAAATCAATTTGGAATGAATTTATGAAACATTCATTCCCGAGCCAAATAAGTTAATAACCATCAAATTATAAACTGTAAATTCACACATACAGGTTCAGAGATTTTAGGTCAAATAGAAAGTAGGATTGAGACCAGCCATAAGCTGTAATCAGCTGATGCTGTTAAATGGCGAAGGGCTATTTTGGAAAATGGCTAAATTAAGTATCAAAATCTGCCAATTTCTCACAGCATTCTGATAACATCATGTTAAGATTAAAACTAGGAAAATATGCCTAAAAGAATAAGTGTGTTTTGTGGAAGGGTAAGGCTGCCACTGTTTTAACTTTTTGGGATTGCTTTACCACAGAGCACACTATGCATGGGGCAGGTGGATGATTAGACATCAAGAAAAGTCTAGACCACTATCAGGTTGAGAAGAATCTCCTATGAAAAAATTGTGTTTTTATATGGGAGAGACTAAACATGTTTAAATGATTATCATTAAAGTTTTCTTGTTTAAAGTTCAAAAAATATACAAATTCAAATTTAATATATATTATTAATTATAAATTATAAATTTATAAAATATAATTATTAAAATTTAATATTATTATATTACCCGACGAACCCACGCACCCTGTTTCCAAAAATGTCGTCCCCGTCCCAGTCCCCGTCCCCGTCCCCGTCCCCGCACCCACGTTTCCTGGCAACATAGTGGAGAACATTAGAAAGTGTTATTAATAAAGAATATGGATAACAAGTTATATTTCAAGTTAGGGAGAGCATATTATGGAGATATGGAGAGTGTATTTTATGGTATTATGAAGCATTGGTATATGGAATTTTACTGTGCTATCAGGAATGCTATGGAAAGTTGTGTCAAGAACCCTGAATACAGTGAATTGTACTTTTAATGAGAATGCTACAATAATTGGTTGTTGTCCTTATGTTTGTTGGCTTGAATACAATGCTCACCGGGGTTAATGCTTGTTGGCCATACTTTTGTTGGTAGCTACAACAAAATCCATCCATGGGAAAAGGTCTATCCAAGCATTGAATACTATATTCATGATGCCCCTTCTAGCCATTAAAACATCTGCTTTAGATGTTGACAATGAATGCAACAAATGTTGTTGTACTACAAGAGATCTTTGTAAGCCAACACAAAGAGTGAGGGAGCTCCACAAAAATTATATTTGTAAGAAGAGTTCCACAAGCAAAATATAGATCCATTGTTCACAACTATGAAGAGGAGAATCATTTACACGCTGAAGTTATTGGCATCAATTGTCCCCTAGATGCTGTCACACTATTGGAAAAATGAGTTGATAATGCATGCAAGCCTGTACAAGCACAAAGCGAAATTGCAGCTCATGTGATCATATCCTAATTTGTGGATTGTGCATTTGAAGTCCATGCTAGAGCATTTGTCTCAGCTTCTATTGACAGGAGTTCAAAAACATTAAGACATGGCTTAGAAGAATGCAAGTTGATAACAATGGTTTGTCAATCAGGAGATGTAATGCAGTTTCCAATTATTGCCATATTCTTATATTCTTTGTGCTTTTGCAAGAGGACATTTCTCAATATAATGTATTTCTTATTGCCATATTCTTATATTCTTTGTGCTTTTGCAAGAGGACATTTCTCAATATAATGTATTTCTCATGCATGGCATGCTTTCCTTACAAAGTGTTCTTTCAATAGTATTCTTGCAACATTTTACATAGTGTTCTCACAACAATATTTTGCAGTGCTTTTACAATGTTAAAATTTCTGAAGCATATTTGGAGCAATATTTATATGTCATATGGAGTGGCATTCATTCAATGATAGTGTCAACATTATTTATGTAAAACAAGGCATTGCAGGTTATAGAGCATTAATGCAATGATGACAACTACACTAAGGACTCTTTTACATGCTACAAGGCATGTGTAACCCCCTTCCATTGATGTCAAAGGGGGAGGTAATGAGAGGAAGGAAGAAACTTTGCAGAATGAAAGGCGGAGGAAAAATTTGTTGCCATCAATGCCAAAGGGGGAGATTGTTGGCAATATTGTCATTGATGGCAAAGGGGCATTGAAGGAATACAACGAGCAGCAAGGAGCAACAAGAAGCAGCAAGGCAAGGAGCAACACCAATGCAAGGAGTAACAACAAGCAACAAGGCAAGGAGCAACAAGCAGTAAAAGAAGGCAAAGGAGCAGAAGAAGGAGGAGGAGTTGTGATACATTGAAATGTTTTGATAATGTTGCAGAGATTGCTATATTGAAGAATTTGTTGTGATGTAAAATTGTTGATTGAGCTGAATTGTTGTGATGCATTAATGATAAATATTGATATTTGTTGTTGGCATTAATTAGGTTGATGCATTTAATGATTACATGTGGCTGAAATTAATATTGGATGGATTATTTATTTTTGTGTCCTAATATTCAAGATATGAAGAGTTTGGAAACGAATGAGTGGAAGGCAAAGAGTCAAGCCTATTCACTTCATATTCCTATGTGGGATACAAACAACTAGAAAATTATCTTTATAAAATATTTGATTTTGGAAGGCATTGAAGTGGTTAGAGAATGGGAGAATGTGAGGGAGATGATTGAGCTATTACGCATTAGTTACCTAGCACTTATGAAACTGATGTGAAGCAGATTTGAAGGGAAGAAGATGCAGAAATGAAGAGGGAGATATGCATAAATTATGACCAAGTAAACCAACACATTGTTATTTCTTGTTTGCATCAGGAGATGGTAGTCTCCTTTCAAGTAGTGGCTTGATAAACATCAGGTTGGAGCCTGTTGAGGTAGGAGCCTCCTGTGGGTTGTAGCCTATAGGAAACATATGGGAGTTGAAGCTTCCTTGCAGTTGCAACTTGCATAAAATTGAGGTAGTAACCTCCTGTAGGTTGGAGCCTATAGAAAGTCAGATGTAATAAGGAGTAGGAGCTTGCCTTTGCATCACAACAATAATAAAATCGTAGTTTTCTCCCTTTATGGGTTTCCACATATATCTGGTGTCAATATGTGTTATTATCATGTGTTGATGTGATGTTTTGATTAACTTATTACTTGCTGTTCACATATTCAATATGCTGGCCATTATTTGTTAAGCTGCTCATGCAATGTTTCAGTTAATAATATTAAGGAAAATAATTTTAATGTCCATGAATATACTAAACTGATTCACCCCTCCCCCCTCTAAGTTTAGTCAAGTTTTCATCAATGCAGTGTAGGCAGGGTCAGCGTTAGCACAGATGCAACGTATATTAGAGTTGCACATTAGTTGGTGGGCAACAACATACAGACATCAACAACGTAACAGGAAATGATGTAGAGATGAAGTGTTGCTACAGGAA
The DNA here is from genome assembly GCA_031772625.1 of Pinus tabuliformis. NCBI lineage: Eukaryota > Viridiplantae > Streptophyta > Pinopsida > Pinales > Pinaceae > Pinus > Pinus tabuliformis. The sequence goes on along the minus strand of CM062804.1, from coordinate 1,384,145,075 downwards.
GCAACAACACTAGAACACATTCCTCGCTAAGAGGGAGTGTTAGTTTTTATAGCATTGGATGTGTTCTAGCCACGAAATTTTTTGGAGAGGCTAGAATACATTAGATCTCCAAAACCGAGAAATTGTTTTTGGAAATTCTGCCTAGAAGTGTCTCAATTAGATTATTAACCAATTTTTAAATATTTCTTAAGTCTAAACTTAGGGAATATGGTTAATTAATCAATATTAATTGAGATAAGGTGTGAATCATCTAGAAACTCACATAGAATGACCCAGAAATGATCATAGCCATTGATTAAGTTTTAATCTTGGCTGTTGGTGCTCCAACAGTGGATTATAAAAGAGAGTCGATGTGGTGATGGAGATCATCCAGTGCAAATACTTAGTTGCCCAGGCAATTCAATTTTCTCAGTAGCAGCAACTTAGAAGAGAAGATCGAGCCAGAGGGTGAGTAGCAGGTGGAAGAGGAGAGAAACAACATTTCGGGAGAAAGTTTTGAGTTCTCGGAAGAGTCGAAGGAAGGAAGTTCAAAATCTTCAGAGGCCAGCGTAGGGACTATGCAGACGCTGACGCAAGCATCTTAGCGCAGAGCGTGGGGAAGCTATTTCAGAGGCAAAAAATAGCTGTGGGGTGAGAAAATTTTGACTTTATTTTTGCCAGTGTTTTCTTCAGATTAGATTGCCAGTTGGGCATCTAAATTATTGTACTTAGAATTGCTGCTGAACATTAATAATAAAACCCTCATCTACTGCACCGATTTTGCAAAGTTGGGTTTTTTCGGGGACAACTGTCCAAAAATAACTGTGTCAATTTTATTGTGTGCGCTAGAATTTCTCACTTTCTAGTTTTTTTTTTTTTATTTATTTATTTTTTCCCGCAGTATTTTTATGGTGAAAATTGCAGGTGTGATTTTATCCGTTATTTGCCATACTAATAAACTGCAGAATTAATTTATGAGTTAGAAGAATAAATCTCCAGAAGCTGTAATAACTAAAATTGCGCATGGTTGAGAGGGAGTGATGTTGGACATCACATGCGTTCTCCTCTTCAAGTGATGAAGAGAGAATGGCGGAGGATTCGATAAACATTTGTAGTTTCCTTGAGGATATAACATCCAAGAAAGGGAAGGGACCGACACTCTTTTGAGGATGTGACAGGTATCCAAGAGAAGAGTGGTTGAAGAGGACTGATATTCTTTGAGAACTCAGGGTTAGAGACCTGATATTCTTTGCGCACTGAGGATTGGAGTTCCAAGATAAGAATAGCCCTAAAAGGACATACCTTGTAGACATCTGGATGGGGTATGTACCTTGTAGAGGTAGTGCGGTATCGCACGTAAGCCTCCCAACATAATTCTTTTGATTAAAGAAGAGCTTGTCCAGTTAGGCCTTAGGGACAGTGTTGGTCATGATGATGATGCTTACAATATGGCTTATCAATCCAACTCTTCTTGAGAATTCTTTAGTTTGAGATATGATGTTGTACTGGTTGTACAATTATGGATACCTCCCGATTTAGGAGGAAGTGTTGAAAATGTAACTAGTTTCGGTCTTCATAATTGTTGTACTCATTTCAATATTTATTCTATGTGACAAACAAGAAAAGAAAATAAAAGTTATTATTATTAAAGCATGGGTTTCATGCTCATTACTGATGGTATTCTAGGTAAAAACATGTTCTTCCTGCTTCTAGTGTTTGTTAGGTATTAGGATTTATTGTCTTGAGTGAATGGAGCCAACATCATGTTTATAAGACCCTTCTGGGCAATTTGTAATTGTAAAAAGAATTATTTTTGAGTCTAGAAAGTCTTGGAATCTCCAAGAGTACAAGTAGGCCTTGGGATCATCAAGTAGGCCTAAAGGAGGTAATTCGACCCCTTGAGAAGGCTATATAAAGGAGTAGTTCGACCTCATTTGAGACACACTCACTCACAAGTTCAATCTATCGAGAAAGAGTTTGATTTGTAGGTGAGAAGCAATAAGAAGAAGAACGCAAGTCAAGGAGAAGTTGGAAGGACAAAATCTATTGTTTTTGGGCTCTGTCTCTCACACGTGCGAAATTCTAGTGTTTTCAGGCTACAATAAAGGCCAAATTTGCAGGGTCAAGTTGCAGGAGAACGAAGTGCAACATTTTGTAGTTTGAAGCAAGGATACTTGATCTAGACCACATTGACCTTAGGAGGAGCTATCTTGCTCCAGGAAGGTCTCAAGAGGAGGCTGATCTAGGGTTTCCTTGGAAGTTGCAAGACTAAAATTGCAGGGTCGAAGTTGCAGGTCGAGTAGCAATGCTATAGCTGGCAGGTCGAAGTTGCAGGGTTTAGCAGTTTGGTGCAAAATAAAGGAAGGACTTGAGAAAGGGCTGACTTGGTACTGGGAGAAGGACTTTGTCTAGGGATTGGATCTTTGTATCTCATTTGAAGCAGATTCTAAGAAGATAAGAGTTTCCGAGTTTTCCCCTTGGAGGGGTTTTTCCTAGGCTGAGAGCCTATATTTGTGTCTTCTTTTTGTTACTATTATTGTTCTTGATATTGTTTGATGAAAGATCTAACTAAAGAAGATAAAGAAGATAACTAAAGACTTACAAGCACTATCAAGGTTAAGGAAAATAAGATTAATAGCTGCCACTATCGATTTTCTAACAGTATAGAATCCTCTTTGTCCATTTTGATACCATTCAACTTGTTCTTGAAAAAGAGAATTTGATTTGCATTGTTGACTTTGAACATACCTATCAACTTTCATACATTTCCTTGGAAGTTCCCAGATTGGAAATATAAGAGATTAAATGCTTTTGAATGGAGTCAACTAAGATTTTCTTAGCTTTCACCTCTCCTTTTCTATACTTCGTTCTAGCAGCAACAAGTGCATTTGAAGGAGGCTCCACCACTTTCCCTTGCACATAATCCAACACTTCATGTTCCTCCAAGGTCAAATCAAGAGTCATCTTCCAGGCATGATAATCTGATTTGTCATTGAGCTTATCCTCTGTCTTGAAATAAGAGTGAGTAGCCATGGAGACTTGTTCCAACAGACCTTGTTCAACAACAACAATTATTCAACAGTGATTGCTTCTCTTGTTCCTTGGGCTTGTCTTCACCTGGGCTCTGATACCATGTTAAATTTTATGGTATGTTCTATGCTTGCAACAATTACTTCAATGTCTTATTAGCCCAATAACAACTTTACTTCAGATTCCAATAGCAATCACATTAAAACTTTAGTAGCATTCACTTTAGATCATCATTGACAGTAATTGTAGATAAAACATGTAATATTCTAACTAGAGAAATACAGTGAAATATCAAAATATGAACTAGCTACAACAAAACAAATAAGCATGCAATCTGAAATCTCCACAAGAACAACAATTTAGAACACTATTGAGTAGAAACAATAGAGTAGGGCCATTTTATCGAATATCCAATGGTAATTTGAGTGCAAAATATAGTGGAATGAGTGCATCTGGGCTTGCTTAAGCAAGCATGCAAAACCCAGGTGAATATGAATGAAACTTCCACGCTTAAATAGGCATACTGGTTCTATGCACTGCTTAGAATTTTTTTTGTCGCTGTTGCTTGAGGAAAATTAAGATTTGGGGCCTCAAATCTGCTCCAAAAATTCTGCAAAATTAGGACAATGCTCTCCAGCCCCGAACCAACAAAACCCATAAAACTTTTGGGCTAGTTCCAGCTCCCCGGAATTACCCAAATTTGAGCGAATTTACTCAACTGCCCAGCTCTGTGTCCTAGCAGGAAACTACAACAAATCTACTCCAAGTCCTCCTCCAATCAACGGAGAAAACTCTGAGAAATAGATTTAGAATTATAGAGAGGAATCCCAGCTAAAATCGGGCACAAATTTTGCTTGTCAAATGCTCCACAATCTGACCCAGAATAAACCCTTGTGTAGGCCCTTGACGAACAATTTGACCCTCACAAATGCAACAAACTCCGACTCTAAAACTCCACAAGGAAATTTGTCCTCCTCCAAGAGAAATTCCTGTAAATTCTTGAGCCAAATTTCCTTGGCAAATTCCACCTCCAAGAAACTCTATTTCTGCTACTGCGTCCCCCTGAAAATTATCCACCACCTGTTGCAGAGATGAAATGACTCACAAAAATCAGGAAAAGAAATCTCCAATTAGCTCCAAGTTTCTCTCTTAGGGTGACACTATTGGTTCAACAAAAGAGAGTTGGGATTTTCCATGTGGAAATCCCTGTGCTAAGCAACACTGGTTGACTTGGCTAAGCAGCTCAAGCAAACCCTCCAAAAATCAGCAATGAAATGCCAAATAGAATGATCAAAATGAAGCTCTAGCCTTCCTTTTATAGTTGATGCTCAACCTTCCTTGCGGGCTCCACTAATTAGACCCCCTTGCTTTCCCCTCTTCATGTGGTTCTATTTCCCCTTTGGTGACCCCCACAACTTATCTTCACTTTAATTTTCTTCTTTTCCTAAGTCCCAACCTTTTCCTTTTCTCCAAAAATTTATTTATTTATCTAATAATATATTAATCACCAAAATTGCAAAATTGAGAATTTCCTTGACAAAAATTTTAATTGGGGACATGGCAAAACATCAACAATAAGTACAAGAAGATATGAGATGATAAGTGAATTGTTTAAAATGAAAAGTTTCAAGTGAATTTTATACTCAAGATACCCAAGAGACATGTCTCTTTGTAAATTGGATCACGTATCTTAGTAAACTAAATTCTTGTAAGTTTGCACATTTACATTTTTACCCATATTTGTTAAAGTGTTGAAGAACCCATAAATAATGGTGGGCATTAACTCCTGGTAACTATATTTATTTGTTTCTTTTTCCTTATCCCATTTTTTATGCAAATATTTGCTTAAATTATGGTCAGTAGTAACTTATAGTAAATGTCATTTAGGTGAATATGAACTATTTTCAATGAATGGTCATGTCCTTAGAGACATGACTCTTCAACAATAATTATTAGTAATTATTCATTGTTTATGATTGTTATATATATATATATATATTATTCATAAAAGGCTTCTAGGAAGGGGAATTAGCCTCTAGTTGCACTCTTTAATAGAACTGAGTGCACTGTGCTAGTAAGCTACAATGCAGATCCCCTTGAATTCCAATGGCCATTAGAACATGCTCAATTTGGACTAGCTTTCTCGATGGGCTTGACTGTTTGGAACAAGAGCTGAAGGGGGAGAACTGTGCATGGGTCTGTTACTGAGATCCACATTTATTTTTCTGTCGAGTTCAGAACGTTCTTATTGCAATCACATCTGAAATGCTAGGGATTCTGCTAATCGAGGATGATGTTCCCTTCATATAATTAAGTTGTGCTTCTACATTCTGTAACTGCATTCACGGGAAGATGTGTTTTGCTGAGTTATGGGTATGGGTGTGTGCTTTTGTATGTCTTTTTTATTGTTTCATGGGCTTTGGTGGGCTTGTTCACATCTTTGTGTCTTGTTTGTCTGTCCTTGATGTCATCCTTTTGTGTGTGAGTTGGGTGTCTCTGCATGTCTTAGCTGCTTTGGTCTTCAACTTTCTATTCTACGAGTGTGTTGTGACTGTTTGAGTTCGCAGTGTCTCCTTTTGTCTGTTGCTTTGGTCTGTCTACTTCTGCACTACATATCTCTATTTTTTGTGGCATATCTCTATTCCTCATCAAGTATGTCACAACCGTCTCTCTTCTAATTTACTTTTTATTTCTATTCACATCTCCTCTTTTTGCTATCAAGCTTTCTTGAAGTATATATTTCAAAAACTTTGGAAAATTATAGGAATCTTAAACCTTACGTTTCCTTCCATTTTTCTAATCTTTTTGGTTCTTATTGATGTAATGATGACTTCAGATGCTTTGACTCCAGTCTTTGCAAGCTGTTCTTGTGAAAATTTCTAACACAAAACTCAACTGCAGTAACTGATTTATTTCACCTACTTATTTCTTACAATAAGTTATTTACCAAGCCCTTCAGTAAACATTAAAATAAATTCTACTGCAGTTATCACATAATTACATAGAGAAAATAACAATGATATACTAGCACAAGAATCAATCATATAAACATAGTTGTTTTTGGACAATTGTCCTCGGAAAAACCCAATGTAGGAAAACCGGTGCTGCAGTGAGGGTTTATTTAGTTATCTTCAACAACAATCACTTTACAAGGAATGATTCTACAGAAAAAATGAGACACTTCTGGGAGAAACACCTGAGACAAAGTTTCTCCTCCTCTTGGAGGAGTTCTGACACCCTGGAGACCCTCCACCCACTTTTGCGTCAGTCCGCGTGAGCATTGCGTCTTCAATGGTGCTATCTCTTGGCTCTTCCCTCTGTGTTGTATCTCGAATGCCCTGCGTCACCTCCTCCTTAGTCTCTGACTGCTGCTGATGCCCTCCTCTTCTTTCACCCTGCAACTCACCCTATGAAATCGAACTCCTTCTCCAAATGACTCTCAAGTCTTCTCTTATACTTTTCCTGTTGATGAATCAACGACCGAGATTAAGTCTCTAATCAATGGCTAAGATTAAAACAGACTTGATCCTCATCTCTTAGAAGCTTCTTACCCATATCTTTATTAATACCCATTAATATTTTTGTTTTCCTAAGTTTAGAATTAGGAACCCATTAAAAATATTAATTATTTTAATAACTCCTCATCCATGTGGAATTTCTCCAAACGATTTTTGGGTCTTGGAGATCTCATGTGTTCTAGCCCCTCCACTGAATTTTGGAGCTAGAGCACATCCAGTGCTACCCAAAATCAACACTCCCTCTTAGCGAGGAATGTGCTCTAGCAATACTTCCCAACAAAAGCATCACACTGATCCACGACATTGGTCCTCTGTGCTGTTGATGCTTGGCCTACTGCCCCTCATCCACTGCGCTGCTGCAACTTGTACTGCTGCCCATGACACTGTAACTATCACTACTACATCTGTACTGCAACTCCCTCAGAATATGTTGCATTGTGCTGCCCATAGCACTGCCACTACAAGCTGCTGCATTGCAGCTCCTTATACTATCCACTTCTGCTTACTGAAACAAATTCTTCACCATCCTCATCTTCTCCCTGAAGTAAACAAACTTTGTTCTTCCTAGGGCCTTGGTGAGAATGTCTGCCACCACCTGTTCTCCTGTTGGGGTGTACCCAACTATACTGCCCCTCGTTGGACACAGTCTCTGATAAATTGACACCTGATATCAATGTGCTTCGACCGATCATGAAAGACTAGATTCTTAGAGAGCTTGATGCAACTCTAATTATCACACAAAATACTAGTCACTTCCATCTTTCTCCTGAATAGATTCATAAGAAATTTCCTAAGCCATATGGCTTCGCATGAAGCTGTGCTAGTTTCCATATGTTCAGTGTCAGCTGAGCTCAGAGCCACGAATTTCTGTTTCCTACTACACCAGGAGGTCATTCCTGATCCAATGCAGGAACAATGTCCAGTGGTACTCTTCCGATCTACTGAGCTTCCAGCCCAATCTGCGTCAGTGAACCCACTCAAACTTATGTCATTTCCTTGGGTGTACATTAGTCCATGCTCGACTATTCCTCGTATATATCTGAGAACATGCTTCGCTGCTGCCTAGTGCGCCCTCTTTGGTTCTACCATGAACTGACTGAGACTGTTGACAGCGTAACAAATGTCCGACCTGGTATTGACCAAACACATCAGGGACCCTATGAGCTGCCTGTACAAGGTGGGATCGACTTCTTTATCTTCAGATGCATCAATCTTCTTCCAATTGGTGATCATTGGAGTAGCCACAAGTCTACAGTCCTGCATTCTGAACCTTTTCAAAATCTTTGTAGCGTATCTCCCTTGCCCAAGGAAAATTTCACCCTTTTGTTGTCAACCTTCCAAGCCCAGGAAATAATGCATCTGTCCCAAATTCTGTGGCTAGGTTCTCCTTGCAATCTTTGATGAGCTTAGATGATCCTATCAGAAAGAGATCATCCACATATAAAACCAGGATTAGAGGCTCCTTCTCTACAACCAGATAGTAAAGGTTAGGATCTGCATCTCTTGACGAATACCATCTTCTGCAAGTAGCCATCAATTCGACTGTACCATGCTCTAGGTGCCTGTTTAAGCCCATACATAGCTTTCTTCAATCTGCATACATGAGATTTCTTCTCATGTATCTCAAAACCCTCTGGTTGTTCAATGTATACTTCTTCAATCACCCCATTTAAGAATGTTGTCTTGACATCCATCTGGTGAATCTCCCACCTCATTTGAGCTACAAGGGATATCACAGATCTAATAGAAGTATACCTGGCTACTGGGGCGAAGGTTTCTACGTAGTCTATTCCTGCCTTCTGAGCAAACCCCTTAGCCACAAACCTGGCTTTGTATTTTTCTACACTGCCATCTGCAACATATTTGACTTTGTAGAGCTATCTTGACCCTACAACTGACCTGTCCTGAGGCCTAGGCACCACTTCCCAGACATCATTGATCATTATGGAACTGTATTCCTCCACCATAGCATTTACCCATACTTGATGCTGAATGACCTCTTGAAAACTGGAGGGTTCTCCAACCTGAGCCACCAAGGCTTGGTATCTGTTTGGCTATCTATGCTCCCTTTTCTCGTTCCTGGGTGCCCCAACAAAGTCCTCTGCATCTTGTAGTATCGGTCGAAGTTCCCGACTCGTTCTACCACTGGTAGTGGGTATATCTACTTGCTCCTCCTCGTCCTGTGGCTCCACCTCTGGAGTTTTTCCTTTAGGAGAAATACTAGAGCTATTTTTTGCTGGTCGAAGTGGTTGGACCAACAGATCATCCTTTGACTGTTTTTCAGAAGGCATTTCTTGGGATTTTCTGAAAGATCTGTCCTCCATGAACTTTACATTTTGTCGAATTACAATCTTCCTATTCCCCGAAAGATAGATTCTATATGCTTTAGCATTCTCGCTATATCCTACAAGATATCCTTTCCTGGAAAGATAGATTCTATATGCCTTAGCATTTTCACTATATCCTACAAGATATCCTTTCTTCGCATTCTGATCCAATTTTTCATCTTCTCTTCAGGTACATGGCAGTATGCCGAACTCCCAAATATCTTGAAATGACTCACCTCAGGCTTCTTACTGGTGAAGACACTCTTCGCAGTAATCTTACCTAATGCCCTGTGAGGAGTCCTGTTCTGGATATACACTGCCGTGTTGCATGCCTTTGCCCATAGAAACTTGGGCATATCCTGATCATACAATATTGCCCTGGCTGCTTCAACATTAGTCCGGTTCTTCCTTTTTGCTACTCCATTCTGCTTTGGATTATAGGGGGTTGTCCACTCTCTTCTGATGCTTTCTCTTGTGCAAAAATCAGTGAAGTCCTTGTCGATGTATTCTCCACCATTATTTGAGTGCAATATCTTTATCTTCTTTCTTGTCAGATTCTCAACTAGAGCCTTGAACTCTTTGAATCGACCAAAAACCTCATCCTTGGTTTTTAGAAAGTAGATCCAAGTCTTTCTGGAACGATCATCAATGAAGGTGATGATTTGGCACGATTAAGAGCTTTTGTGGACGTGGGTCCGTAGATATCTGAGTGTATCAACCCCAGAACACTTAGCCCTATTCTTGCTTCTGGAAAATGCTGCCTTGGCGTGCTTGCCTAGTGCGCATCCTCTGCAAACATCATCTCGTTCGGTACTTAATTATGGAACTCCTGATACTGTCTTTCCGAGAATTCTTAGAGCCCCATGGTGTAAGTGTCCCATCCTCCTCCGCCATAGCTCATTCAAATATTTTTCCCCACTGTTGCCTATCAGTGCCATTGGAGATTCTAGCTGTATTCTATACAACCTGTTACTTCTGACTCCAATCTGGGCCTTCTTTTTCCAACTCGGGTGTTTGACATATACTTTCTCCTTAATGAAGAAAACGTCATAGCCCTTGTTTTGAAGCTGAGATACAAAGAGTAAGTTCATCCCCAATCCTGGCACATGCAACACATTGGTTGCTTGAAGCCGATCCCTTGCTTTTGTTTGAAAGACTACAATACCTCTTCCTACGGGGGTACATTTTGCCTTATTTCCCATGGTGATCTGAAAATTCATCCTTTCTTCCTGATAATTCGAAAAACATTCTCGTATTCCTGTCATATGCCAGGAAGCTCCACTCTATATACCGAACCTCAGAGGAAGCAGAACTCGCTAGGTAAGCGACTTCTTCTTCCAGTATGGAAGCTAACATAGAATAATCGTGATCCATGATCTTCGTGCTCTCTTCGTTCTCTGGAGATTTGCGTGAGTCCCTCTGAGTTGATGGCCCGACGTCATGCTCCTAACTCATAGAAAATTGTGCAATCTTCTTGCCCGATCTTTGCTCTGATACCATGTGAAAATTTCTAACATGAAATTCTACTGCAGTAATTGATTTATTTCACCTACGTATTTCTCTCAATAAGTTATTTACGAAACCCTTCAGTAAACATTAAAATAAATTCTACCGCAGTTATCACATAATTACGTAGAGAAAATAACAGTGATATACTAGCACAAGAATCAATCATATCAACACAGTTGTTTTTGGACAACTGTCTCCGGAAAATCCCAATGTGGGAAAAACGGTGCAGCAGATGAGGGTTTATTTATTAATCTTCAGCAACAATCACTTTACAAGGAATGATTCTACAGAAAAACTGAGAGTCCCAATGTTGCTTGGGAGCGGGAGAGGGAGCGGGAGCGACCATTTTCAGAAGCTCCCGGTTTGGGAGCGAATCCGGGAGCGATTTTTTAAAAATATATATATTTTTTATATTTTTTAATTTTTGATACATATATGTCAACAAAAACATGTAGAATGATGAATTAGACATAAAAACATAAAAAAACATAGATTGATCATTGAACCATATCACATCAATCATCTAGAAATTATAATCGTCATCAACCATGTCCACAAGTTAGTAAAATACATATTACAACTGCAACATATTGAGTCTCATGAATCATGATTCATCAAATTCAATCTTAAAGTTTCAACTTCAAGCTTTCAAAATTGATCACCAAAGTTGTACTTGTAAGCTAAGTTTAACCATTACAAGAAGTAATATCTAAGATATTTCTAAGTCCTAACTTCTAACTGTTAACATGATATGAAATGCTATAAATTTATAAAATGAAACATGAATAATGAAATGAAATGAAACAACTTTAGTCTTTCACAAAGCATCATATTCATAATTCACAATCATTACCAATGAGTTATAATTGCCAAGGCCCAACTTCAAACTTCAAATTTTCATTGTCACAGTGATATATTGTTTACTAAAAAATATCATTATGATATGAAAGAGTCAAGAGTCAAGAGTCAAGGACCCAAAACTCAACAGTTATGAGAACTAAAGTCTAATAGAAACTAAAAAAGACAAGTAAACTGTAAATCTACATGTGGCCCTTGCCACGAGAGTCTCTAGGAGTATAAGCAGGTCGTGGTGGTCTTCTAGGAGTCTCTCGCACAGACCGACGACCAGAACTAGAACCTCCACGTGAGGGTGTAGATGGAGGTGGCGACAGCAAAGGAACAAGACTCGGACCTCGAGCACTGCTACTGGATGGTGGAGGTGGATGTGGAGGTGGCATGGCTGCTTCATCTTCATCCCTTACAAGTTCCTCTTTCAGTTCTTCAATATGTACAACGCCATCCTCCAAATTGTCATCCTCTGGGTAATTGTCCCAAATTTTGTATGTGGGATCCTCATAAGCCCGATCACAGTAATGACTCAACAACCTCAAGTTGTAGTGCACATAAACCAAGCTTTCTGCTTGGGTTTCATTGAGTCTGTTTCTTCTCACATTATGTATGTAGCTGTAGGTGCTCCAACACCTCTCTGCAGAAGAAGTATTTATAACCTGTGAAAGAACTTTTTTTGCCAATTTTGGCAAAAGTCCGTGGCCGCCATATGTTTCCCACCATGTGAGAGTATCAAATCTATCTCTGTCGTCCATTGCATGGAAGTTACCATACAAACCAGTGCCACTGAAGTATCTGCCTATTTCAAAGCGCACAACGGCACATTCCTCCCTGTCAGGTACCAACTTTTCTAATGCTTCCAAATATCCTTTAGTTACCTCTGGATCTAAATGGGGTTTGGTCCTAACCCCACCCCCTGCTGCAAGTTGGCCCAACCAAGATGTAGAGTAGTATTTTGGCGTAAGGATATACGCCAAGCAATGTAGTGGAAGATTAAGTCTATTCCACTGTTCACACACACAATCATGAATCAGTTTGTACAAGTTGGGATCTCTATTATGAACAATATCTTTTATTTCCCCCAACATGGTATCCATTTGCTCATACACCTCACCAATCACTGGTTTGTCTATATCTGCAAACCGAATCATGTGATAAATTGGCTTGGTGAAATCCAATACCTGCCTCACACTTGTCCAAAATTGCCCATCAAGAGCAGCCTCCTCCACCATTTCGAAACCTCCCATGTCAGCTACATTTGTAGCCATTTCCTTTAATACCTGCCAATGTGGACTTGATACCATGCTAGCTAATGCCTCTCTTACCTTCAAAAGGCGCCTGAAGGTGAGGTAATAGCTACCAAATCTGGTCTTCGCAATCTTCAACAACTCCAATCTCGAGTGACTACGGAAAAGGCCATGGATATTGCTATGATTTGTAATAAATTTTATCATTTGTTTGCCTTTCTTGTACAAATCACCAATCCATTGGTATTGTTCATTTTTGTTCTTGACAATATCATGCAACAGAAGGTTCAATGTGTGAACCAAACATCCAGACCAAAATATGTTGGGGTATTTATCCTCAATAATTGCTCCCGCTGCCTTACAATTAGGAGCATTATCAGTGGTGACTTGGATGACATTGTATGGGACAATACGCTCAATTGTTTCAAGTAATGCTTCTGCAATGTTGATGGCGGTCTTGAACTTGTCTGAGTAATCATGTGCAGTTAGAAAGATGGGACCACTAACAGACACAGCAAGAACACTTATCAATGGCTTGCCTTTTACATTTGTCTTTTACATTTGTCCATCCATCAGATACAATGGACACCCCATGGTCAGTCCAAGAACTTGTCATTCTATTCAAAGAATGTGATATTTTTGCTTTTTCATGATCAAGGCCAATGGTTCTTGCCTTGTCATACCCAGGGCTCTTGTATCCTTTAGGGGCATCATTTATGGCAGAAACCATTTCGTGCCAATAAGGTGAGCGAAGAACATTGAATGGTATCCCACATACATAGATAAACTTGTAAACCTTTGAATCCACATCATTCCTACACCCCTCATCAAGGAAATCTGATATGGTTCTACGCCTTAAAGATGATGACCCTGTGCCTCCATATCCACTGCCTTGGGAGGATGCTGAAGGAGTTCTTTGTGATTGTGAGCTTGGTTCAAAGAAATCCGTTGATTTTTTGATCTGTATTGGGCTTCCTCCTCTTCCCTTATGTATTTGGCTCTATGCGCCGTTGACATCGCTGTACAAGTTTTGATTCCTATTTGTTTGTCTCCATCCCATGGCCTTTTCCCGCAGAGGTGTCTTCTAGCACGGGTGTATGAACCTTTGTAATCAGTGTTGCAATGGGGGCAATGAAATTTAGTGGTTCCACCCCCTCTCCCTGTTTCAGCCCTGTTAACATATTTCCACAATGGAGTTTGGTCTTGTTTAGTTTTTTGAGGGTCATGTTCACCCTCCTCCAGCTCCTCCTCACCGGGGTTTTCACCAATTTGACTTTCTCCAGCTTCTTCATCCCCCTCTTCAATTTGGCCCCTCTGTTTCCTACTCTCCAGCACCATAATAACCATAAAAGGGACCAGGAAGAGGAAAATGCCAAGAAATATAGCCAGGTCCATGGTGTTTGATGTTTGTAGGGTTTTGATTCTTGAATCTGCAAATTAATTCAATTTATTGGGATTAATTAATTTAATTTATTAATTTAATTTAAATTCATGATTTTTAAACTCAATAAACTAAATTACTACCTAACTAAATTAAACTAACTAAACTAACTAAATTACTAAGCTACTTACCTCTGCTGGCTTGCTCCTCGCTCCTCGGCACTTGCTCTTCGCTCCTCAGCACTTGCTTCTCACTCCTCAGCACTTGCTCCTCGCTCCTTTGCTCTTGCTCTTGCTCCAAGGTCTTGCTCAATGAAGTGATAATGAAATTTTTTTAGTTTTAAAATTCGATTTTTTTTTGGCGTCCGCGGAAATTTTTTCCGCCGGATCGCTCCCGGCGCCCGTCGAAACTCTCCCGGAGCGATTTTTTAATGCACAGGAGCGATCAGGAGCAATCACTCCCCGATTGCTCCCGGGCGTTAAAATTCGCTCCGGGAGCGACGGAGCGATTGCTCCCTGCAACGCTCCCGAAATTGGCAGGGAGCACAAATTTTTTTCGGGAGCACGCTCCCGAGTCGCTCCCGCCTGGAGCGCGATTCGGGAGCGGGTTCGAGGGGGGGTGCGCTCCCCCGCAACTATGACTGAGAAACTTTTGGGAGAAACACTTGTGACAAAGTTTCTCCTCCTCTTGGAGAAATTCTGACACCCTAGAGACCCTTCACCCACTTTTGCGTCACTTCTGTGTCAGTCTGCTTGAGGACTGCGTCTCCAATGGTGCTGTCTCCCTGCTCTTCCCTCTGCGCTGTCTCTCGAATGCCCAATGTCACCTCCTCTCAGTCTCTGACTACTACTGATGCCCTCCTCTTCCTTCACCCTGCAACTTTCCCTCTGAAATCGAACTCCTCCTCCTTGTGAATCGATTTCCTTCGGGTTACTGAGTATTTGCCCGGTGTGTCTCCAAATGACTCTCAAGTCTTCTCTTATAATTTTCCTATTGATGAATCAACAACGGAGATTAAGTCTCTAATCAATGACTAAGATTACAATAGACTTGATCCTCGTCTCTTAGAAGCTTCTCACCCATATCTTTATTAATACCCGTTAATAGTTTTATTTTCCTAAGTTTAAACTTAGGAACCCATTAAAAATATTAATTATTTTAATAACTCCTCATCCGGGTGGAATTTATCCAAACAATTTCTGGCTCTTGGAGATCTCATGTGTTATAGCCCCTCTACAAAATTTTGGAGCAAGAGCACATCCAATGCTATCCAAAATCAACAGTTCTATACTGTGAGCTTTGGTGATTTAAAAAATCTGTTATTCTCTGTTGAATATTCTATCATGAAAAATGAGGGTTCCTTCTCTTTCATGGCACTATTGTTTAATAACATGGTGGCCAATATTTTAACAACACAATGGCCAACTAGAAGTGACAAGATCCATACACATACAAATTGATAAAACGTGGTATTCTGTAAAAATGGTTCTTTTTATACTGTAATTACCTAGATGTTTTTGAGTAATTTCTACTAATCTGATCAGTTAAGTTACAATGCAGATGCCATACTGCTTGATGATGGATGGGCTTGCCAAGGCAGGCAAAATACACGATGCCCAAAAGATATTTGAAGAAATGAAGGCGAAGGGTATAAGATCAGGTAAGCTTATACAGTTCTATATAATTAATTAATTTCATCTCTGCATTTTTTTCATTGTAAGGCTAATTTTATTTTGCTAGGGTTTTTTCCATTTGATTAGGAACCCTAGTGTTTTTTTCCAAATATGGAAGGCATAATTTATAAGATGTTAGGTTTATGTGGACATGCATGGCTTGTTGCATTTGTCTACAGAGGTCCTTTTTGGGTTTGTTAACTTCGTATTTGACCTTATAAATCAGTGTTAATCTATAGTACATATTCATGGATATCATTTAGGACAGACTCATTGTTATAGATTTCACCATTCGGTAGTGACAGTTCATGAGTACATTGCAAGGTGGATTGGTTGGTTAGTCCACTAACATAACACCTACAGTTAGTTAAGTGCCTTTTAGACTTGGTACATGGTCACCTGTTTTTACTATCCATGAATAGATGGGTGGAAATAGTTTGAACAACCTATTTTCACATATGTACATGGAGAGGATATATTAGAGATACATACTGATAGATGATTCAGCAATGAAGGTGCCCCATACTTATAGTTTTAGTGTAGTATTCAATGTGAGTATGGGATGTTGATGACCCTAGGGGATTCTCTCCTTAGGAAATTCATAGGGTCTTCTTTAGGCATGAAAAGAGTGCATTAAAAGAAAAATGCCATATATCAGTGCAGGTTATCTTATTGGTGATTATTATGGAAAGAGGGGGATATTATGTAGTTGCAGTTTTTTCTCACACATGTTATTTTCTCTGAAAAGAGAATATTATATTTGGAGACGACTATTTTTACTTTTCTTTTATTTTCTGTTTTATCTTTTATTTCCCTCATTCTTTTCTCATTCTGGTTCTATATATTGTAAAAATCAAGGAGAAAGAGAACTTGTAAATGTCCAGCAACTTGCAAGCGGACCCGGATCCGGATTTAGTGGAATGTCTATTTATCCAAGGTCACACCATGTGGTTTCGTGGACTAAAGCTAAGCCCCCAGGGAGCCAAGGTATCTGGGTCATTCAGACCAGATTTCCAGCAATAGAAATAAAATGAATATTCCAAGTTTTCTGGATTGTCCTCCATGTAATTTTGGCCCTGCTAGGATTTTGTTGTGCCAATGTAATATAAATAAGCCAGAGAAGTTTTGACGTGTGTTGATTCAGTAGATTGATACTGTCGTGGTTTTGCTGTAAGCAATCATCTGTTTGGTTTGGTTGTGCGAAGATTGAGAAAGACAGATAAGTGAAAAGAAGGTTTGTGTGACTGAAAGCAGAAGAAGCCTGGGAAATAAGTACTTGGAAGATGTGTGATAGCTGAATAGGTCAAAGGATAAAGTGAAGGAATAAGTAAGAAGTTGTTCAATCTGAGTGCAGTTGAATGTTGTGAAATCTGTAAGCTTGATACACAGAAACATTGTTTTGAATTATGAGTTGTAAAGAAGTAGAATAAAGTATGGCCTCCAAGAGATCAGAGTGTATAAGTGCAGAATAGAGGAGAAACATATAAGGACTGTGGATAAAACAGAGTTGAAAATACAAAGCAGGGATTGATATGCCGAAACAAAGGAGACCTTGAAGAAAGACAAACTGGATCAGAATTCAAGAAAGTTGTATAAACAAGAATACCTGTGGATTTGAGTTTGAAAATGTTATAGGAAGGGATCTAACAAGGAGTTCAGGTTGGTGACTTCATTTCTCAAGGGACTGGTGTCTCCTAATTGCTGCCTGCATTTCTCAGGGGATTGGTGTCTCCTGGTTGGTGCCAATAAACCAATGTAACAGTAGGTTGGTGCCTACAAGATCATTTAATAATAAAATAAGTTTTCATACATATCTGGTGTGTTCTTATGTTGTTGATATGGTTGAATTGTATATGTATTGAAGTGTTTTGATTGGTTAAAATTGGCCATTATACTGATTCACCCCCTCTCCTTCCCTCTTAGTATAATCATATTTCCAACAGGTATTGCATGACATTATTTCGAAAAAGAAAAATCTAGTATTTTTTCCTTAAACCCTATTTCTAGGGTTGATATCATCATTAGATTGTTGTTTTATGCATGTTTCAGTGATAAAAACTCATTTGGAAATGCTAGAATCCTGTTATGACTATAATTATGTAAAAGTAATAAATATAGATAATAAATAATAATCACAATAATATATAATTAAAATAATAATTAGTTAAACAAAAGAGCATGTCTCTATAGACATGATTGTTCGTGAAAGGGTACTTATCTGGCTATATATACAGGACCCTCACTCTCAATTGTATCATTCTTATTCATACATTTTTAATATATATTTTTGTATCTCAATGGAGATCTACATATTCCAAGTCTTCTCTGCGCTGCTGCTGACTCTGTTATGTGCCAACTGCACTGCTGCCAACTCTAGCTCTGCGCTGCTCAGTCTCTTGCATTCCTAGCCACTGCAACTGTCACTCCGACACTCCTTTGCGCCAATTAATCCTGGTCCATGTTGCTACTTTTGATCTGGGCTCCTGTAGCAAGGTATTGATCCAAGAGTTGGACTCCTCAAGGATCCTGCCCAATTGCAGTTCTTTCGAACTACAGTACTATATCACCCCACCTCTAGGTGATCATGACAAACTCCTGCTCGATCTGTGCGAATGCAGCCTTCGGATCATGCTTCTCGTCCTTGTCCTTCTTCTTCAGAGGACACTGTGTAGCGTAATGACCAAGTTCGCCACACCAAATGCATTTGATCTTCGAAATACCTTTCTTCTTCTTCCACTGCTCCTGCTACCCCTTAGATGCGAGGGCTGCATTCTCATCCTTGTCGTTGGGCTTTGCCCCACTGTTGCTGCTGCTACTGTCAAACTTGCACTTGACTAAGTTGTTGAAATTTGGTACCGGAGGACAGGTGGTTCCCTTAGGCTTTGATCTTTGGCCTAGGGAAAAGTGTCCAAAAGAATTTAATTTTTCTCCTAAAGTGACTTTATAATTTTATAAAGTTAAATCTAATTTAAAAGTGACTTTAAGTGATAAAGTTATTAAGTCTAATTTTAAAGTGACTTTTATAAAGTCAATGAAAAATTAGAAAGGAAAAGTGACTTTGGAAATAAATGACTAAGTGGGTCTTTATTAAAGTGGGGTGAATTAAAAAATAAAAAGTGAGATTTAAATGAGCATTTAATCTCAGCCATTGATCTAAATCTATTTTAGCCATTGGATTTAGAGATCACCCAAAAGTCACTTGGGTCACCCAAAAGTCATTTGGAGTTATATTAAGGGAGGAAAATGAGGAAAATATCACATTCGATTCAATTCTTTCATGAACAGATTGGGAGAAGGAGAGCAAGAGAGCAAGAGAGATTTCTAAGCAGGGAGGAGAAGGAGATAGCAGCTTGGCACACATTCCAAGGCAGCAGTTGAGCAGATTTGTACAGCTGATTCAGCACACAGTGAAAGGCAGATTTTGGCACGATTTTCGAGGAGAGGTTTGCACAAAAATCGAGGAGCAGTTTGCTGGTTTTTCTGCACGCAAAACGAGGGCCATACAACAATATTTAATGCTGAAAGTGGGCACGAAAATCGAGGAGACCGTACAACATTTATTGCTGTCCTGTTTGCTGTAATTTCCAGTTTGCTGTGAAGCATGGGAAAAGAGATAAGTTGTAAATTTGCTTGCTGCTTTTTTGCTGAAAATTTCTCACTGTAAAAGGCAATTTTCAGAAATAAAGAAGAGCTCTCAAACTGGTTTTCCCCAAGAGTTGTAGGGGGTTTTTCCAGGGTCACATTGACTAAAAATCTCAGTGTTTAAATGTGTTTTAATGGCTGTTTATTACTGCTGATTTTTATTTCTGCAATTTCCAGCATTCTGTAAAATTTCCAGAATTTGTGTTTTCAGCAAATTTATTTTTTTCAGCTTTGTTAAATGTATGGTTATGGGAAAGGGCACTTACCTATATGGGAGAAATAAGGAGAAACTGAAAACCTGGGTGGGAAAACAGAAATTTCTACATAAGTCTCTCCTCATCTCTTCCTTCTGAAGAGTGACCCACATTCTTTCCTAGTTTGGCAATTTTTCCATGCCTAGGATGCTCTGGACAAACACTTGCTATTCTTCTGATATTGAATTTAGAGCCAACCTCACCATCTTGGTAGGCTGAGGTGTTGACCCCACAACTGTCAACTCCTCACGAGTCTCCTGAAGCTTTGCAAGGAACAAATCAATGCGTTCCCCTTTCTGCATTTGTGCGGATCTCATCTTCTACTCCAGGTACATCTTTTGCTACTCGGAAAATCCTTGATATAGCGTGGACAAGGCATCCCCCATCTCCTTGGCAGTCCCTTTGCCTGAGATGTGACACACTACATGATCCTTTACTCCGTTGAGGATCATTCGCTTGGCCTTCGTCATCTCTCCTTGTACTTTTTGAGTGGACTTGGATCCGTAGGCTCAACTACCACATTGTCGACTTAGATCTTGAGAAAATGTTCATCTAGAAGGCATGACATCCTCGCCTTCCAGATCACATAGTTGGATGCACCATCCAACTGATCCTGATCTCTCAACCGACTGACTGCCATCTCTGCCAATTGAAAAAGATGAATGACCTCCTCTCTCCTCTATGCTGCTGCTGGGCTAGCCTACGCACTCCCTACTGGACTCAGTAGATCTGCTATCCCTTGCTACTGCTCAACAAATGAGAATTCAAATTCCTTGGCTAGGAATTATTTGAGGAAGGAATTACCTCTAAGTGTCTCTCTCTCAATACCACTTACGCTATTCTGCCAGCAATTGCTGCAAAATATTTGCATCCCACCTGAAGATTTGCTCTGCAAGGAAAAATACGCTGCTCTCTTCTGCCTTTGGAAAGCTTCAATCTGAAGATCGAATTTCTTTGTCGACTCACTTAGAGAAATCAAATTCTCCTCAAAACTTCTATCTTTTGGCCCAAGGACTGTTGCTTGCTGGGTATTTGAATTGCTGCCTTTGCATTAATTTCGAACTCCTCTTCCTTTCTACTTCTCAGCTCTTTTGCTCATGATCTGTGCTCTGATACCATGTGAAAAATTGGTTACCCGATTCCTACTGCTGCAAACTAACTATATTTCACCTACTTGTTAAATTAATTGAACAAGTTACTTGCAGTTTTCTACTGCAAATACTGAAATACATACACTGCAGCCTACACCAAAATAAAACAACAGAAACTAAATACAACACATGAGAGAAATAAACATCACACACATCTACACAGTTATTTTAGGACAAATGTCCTCCGGAAATCCCAATGCGGGAAAACCGATGCAAAAGTTGAGGGTTTTATTATTATGTAGTAGTAATTTTGAGTACAATTTGTTGGATGCCCAACTGGCTATTTGATACAGAGAGAAGCTGGCCAAAACGAAATAGTGAGATGATCACACCTTGTCTCTGGAAGGTCCGACCCTGATATGATGGAAGTGAGCCTCTCCGTCACTTCTGCGTCAGACTCTGCACAAAACTACGTCAATCCCACGTAGTCTCTGCGTCACCTCTGCTAGGGACTGCCTTGCTCTTCCTTTTGACTCTTTGCAGGCTGGAAACTCCAGTTCTCAGCCTCCTGGTCTCACACCTCGACTCTCGGCTTCTGAAACTCAATTTCCTCAGCAGGAATTCAATCTCCCTTCAGGCTTTGCGCTGTCACTGCGTCAGCTTTGCGTGGCCCAGTGTCAACCTCTCTGGACGTTGTTTTGCCCTCTCTGCCTTGTACTCTCCGACCCAGGAAAACTCCCCACCGGATACTATCCTTGCTCCTCACTACAAAAGATCACTTCGAATTTCTCTCCCGGCAACTGCTGTGCTTTAGAAATTCGATCTTCTGATGTCCACTCGATGTCTCTTCCAAATGCCCATCAAGCCTCCTCTTATAATCCTTTTGTTGAGAACCAATGACCTAGATTAGATCCTAATCAATGGCTCAGTTCATTTGGGTTTGATCCTCGTCTCCTTCTAGAAATTTCACCCACAGTTAGATTAATACCCCTTAATTATTTTAATTCCCTAAGTTTAGACTTAGGCCTCCATTGAAAATAATTAATTATTTTAATAAAACTTATTCCGGGTGGAATTTCCCAAAACGATTTCTGGGTATTGTGGATGTCCAAGCCTCCCTGCAAATTTTGAGGATTAGTGCACATTCTAGGCTACTAGAAATCAACATGGGAACCTTTAGCACTCAACATTTTGGCACTTTGCCCTGCAGTTGATGATCTTCGAGGTGATGCACCTGGACACAACATACCCCCAGCTGGCCTTAGCACTTTGCGAGGGATGGCAGTTGATCAAGGCCTTAGATGAGGATGGTTTCACCCCTTGAGAAATGGGAGGGACCACCTTGTAATCCCTCAACGTTGGAGCAAAGACAAACACTTTGGCCATTTGGAGACCCATGAGACCACTTTTGTGCCCCAAGATGAAATTTGGGGTCCACAAAGGGAGATTGATACAGACCTAAGGGCCAACCCTTAGGAGGTGATTTTTGAGGCCTCTACACTCAGTGTCGCTCCAAGAGACCTCAACACATGCCCTAAAGAGGCTCACACATGGATGACACCATCATATTTTTCCCTACTACTCACACTTGTGGGAAATTTTATATGTTTTGTCTTGGCTGGTAAGTTGGCTTGTGACCTAACTTCTTGTTGTGACATTATTTTATTGTTTTAGGGGGCTTAGGCTAAAATGAACTTTAGTATTCATATAAATAGAGAGATCATTCATTTGTAAATCATCACACACACTTGGAATTTGGGCCTCTTATGTAAATTCAACCTTCTTGTCTTGTGGAGTAGATCTAATCTATGAATGCATTTTGACATTTGTCTTTGGAGCTAGTGTTTGGACCAATGGATGAAATCTCATCCATGTTATCTTGTAAGTGAGCTTATTGTTGAATAATCATTTTCTTTATGTCTAGTGTATGGAATATATTGAATCTAGGATTTGCTATTGTGCCCTAATTTGTTGAAAATTTATTGAATGGTATCTAGATGTCATTATTGCATGCATTAGTCATGAATAACATGCGAATGAATATCCTAGTGGTGAACTTTAATTATCTCTTCCATAAAACTCTTTGATCCATCACATAGGTAATTGCTAGGGTTTTTGGTGCTAGGGAATCAAGAATTCTTCCGCCTTAGCTGTGAAAAATTGGTCACCCGATTCCCTACTTCAACAACTGATTAAATTTCTCGTACTTGTTAATTTATGAATCAAGTTATTTATAGTGTTACACAGTAAACATCGAAATAAAATCTACTGCAGCCTTCACAACATAAAATACAACCCAGGAGAGAAATAAATACACCAATTTTTTTGGACAATCGTCCCTGGAAAAACCCAATGTGGGAAAACCGGTGCAGTAACTGAGGGTTTTAATTATTATGCAGTGGTAATCTGAGTACAAATCTTTAGATGCCTAAACTGGCAATCTGATACAGAGAATAAACTAGCAAAGAGGTAGTGAGAATATTCTCACACTGTCACTGGTGATCTGAATCTGATCTAGGCTCTGAATGGCTAGCCCCACACTGCCTCTGCGCAGTCTCTGCGTCAGCCTACTCAGATCTGCATCACAACTTCTAGGAACTGTGTCACCCATCTCGCTGATCAATTTGCTAACTGGAACTCGACTCTGGCCCTCCGGTCTCACACTTAGCTTCCTACACTAGATCTCGACTGCTCCCAACAAAATTACGGATTCCCTTTGAAGCACTGTGCTGCCTCTCTATACCTCTCGATGCCTTCTCTTCCTTGCACTCTCCGGAACTAGAAGAATCCCCTCCGGTCTATTAACCCTGCCCCTCACTGCAAGAAGATCACTTGATCTTTCTCCAACAACTCAACGCTACCACTCTTGAGAAATTCGATCTCTAGATTTCACTATCTTAGTGTGTTCTCCAAGTGCCCATCAGGTTCCTTATAATCTCTTGTTGGAGCACCAACGACCAAGATTAAAACATAATCAAAGGCTAAGATTAATTGGGAGTTGATCCTCATCTTCTTCTAGAAAATTCGCACGAGATTTAATTAATACCCTTTAATTAATCACATTTCCTAAGTTTAGACTTAGGAATACATTAAAAATGATTAATTATTTTAATTAAACCATCTCTAGGTGGAATTTTCCCAAACGATTTCTGGGTTTTGGAGAATGCATGTGTCTTAGCCTCTCTGCAAAATCTTGAGGTTAGAGCACACCCGATGCTAGAAAAATCAACACTCCCTCTTAGTGAGGAATGTGCTCTAGTGCTATAACCTACTGAAGCATCACTCTGTCTCTGCACCATCTCTTGCTGCGCTGTTGATGTCTAGCTTCTGCTGCCCATCAACTACTACACAAATCTGATTGTTGCATCCGTGTTGCTGCTGGTCCTGTTGAACTGCTGCCAACACTGCATCTGCATTGCAACCTTCTCCAACTGCTGTTGCTGCAACTGCAACAACTGCAACAGAAAAGCATCCAAAACACTGAACCAACTGTGGTCAGTATGATGCTTCTATCACCCAAGTCCTGACTGTTGCTAGACTTTGCACTGTTACTGAAGCCTCTGCGTTGCTGCTGACTCTGCTCTGTGCCATCTACACTGCTGTCAACTGTGCTCTGCGCTACTCAGTCTCTGACCGCTACTAGCTTATGCATCTACCACTCTGGAACTTGACTTGTTAAGTTTTGGTATGTTCTAGCAATTTATTTCAACTTTCACATTTAGCTCAATATCTTTTCCAGATTAGCAATCACATCAGCATTAAAGTAAACTGCAGATAGAACATAAACATAAATCGCAGAAGACAAGCCAAGACAAGAGGACACAAGATGTGGCGCTAGCCAGGGACAAACCCCACAATGTGGGGAAACCCTTGATCAATTCTTCTTTTATGTTCTTCAAAGTTCATCAGAGAAAGTGAGAGAGTACATTTACAGCAGAAGTCGACACTTTGACTTATCTAGATCTGAGCATAGATCATCTCTTATAACGATGATACATCAGATCTGCTTCAACTGATTCTTTGAGGTGACAACTTCATCTATCATAGTTTGCATTTTGTCCATTAGCAGCACCTTGTCGTGTAGCACTATGCTGTACCATTACAGTGCACTGTGCTAGACCTTGATGAATAAGCTGCTATTATCTGCTTTTGTCATCATGCAGTTCATTATCATACTGCCCTTTAACATGCTGCTCTTTATCATGGTGCCCATTACCATGCTGCCCTTTATCATGCTACCTATTATCATGCTGGTCTTTATCATGTTGCCCTTTATCATGCCGTAGATTTGGCTTGTGCAACCCTTTGACGTTGGCTATGGCCTGTGGTAGCATGATAGGCTTACGGTCTTCCACCAAACATCAACGCAGTAGTGTAAGAACATGGCTTACTGTCATTACCTTCTAGCACCGAATCTGCATACTTATGCTGATATGATTAGAACCTTTATGGAAGATTTCTTTTATGCACAATCTCATCTTATGCTGCAGCTCCTTTCCGTTGCAAACAGTGCTTGACCCATGCCTAGGAACAACCTCTATCTCTGTGCTTGTTACCTTCAACAATTCATGCTTATTTCAGGCTCTTCTTACTGCGTTAGGACTCATTTTGCTGCGGCTAAAGGTCTCTCCTTAGCTGTGAAATAGGGCTTGTTATATCTGCGGCCAGGTCTTCTTTAGCTGCGGCTAAGGGTCACTTCTAGATTGCGGTTTAGGAGCCTCCTACTGATAACGGATTAGGACTTTGTTGATGCGGATATAAGAGCCTCCTCTGCTACGTATTAGTCCTCCATTTACCGGCGGTTAGGCCTCTCCTTAACCATGAATTAAAGTCTCCTTTTGCTGTATCTAAGAGTTTCCTTGTACAGCGGATTAGGGCACATCTGAGTTGCGGCTAGGGCACATCTGACCTGCGACTAGGGCAACGTCTGACCTGCGGCTAGGGCACATATGACCTACGGATAGGGCAACGTACAACAGCTAGGGCATCATACAAGGCCAATGTATTCTTCTTAGTGTCTCTCCTTGACCAAAAACCCAAGACGTGGAGAGAAGGAGATCACTTGAAGAATGTGTGTCACAAATGACTTCAAATCCTCTTTTGTTTATACCAAAAATGTTGGGTTGAATAGACGTGACGTTTGGGCTTCATAAGTTGCTGGCCGACTTACCAATTTGTCCATAACATAAATAAATTCATAACTTCATAAATACTTATCGGAATCGGATGATTTTTAAATCAATCCTACATCTCTCAATGAGAGGGATTCAATAAAAATACCAACTGCCATAAATAAGATGACCCACATGGAGTTTGGCCCTAGTTGCCAATTTTAACATTCCCTCTCAACTAGGGAGAACTCCATCCGCTGATCCATATGTCCGACTGTACTATCTCTACCATCAGTGCCCTGTACTGCTCAGCTCAGCTCATCTCAGCTCTATTGGCTCTGTTTTGCTCTGCTCAACTCTGTTGGCTCTGCACTGCTCTGCTTAGCTCTGCTGGCTCTGCTCTGCTCTGCTTAGATCTGCTGGCTCTGCTCAACTCTGCTGGCTCTACTCTGCTCTGCTCTGTTGGCTTTGTTCTGCTCTGCTCAGTTCTGCTCAACTCTGTTGGCTCTGCACTGCTCTGCTCAACTCTGTTGGCTCTGCACTGCTTTGCTCAACTCTGCTAGCTCTGCTCAGCATTGCTGGCTCTACACTGCTCTGCTTAGCTCTGCTGGCTCTGCACTGCGCTGTTGGCTCTGCTCTGCTCTGCTCAACTATGCTGGCTTTGCTGGCTCTGCTCAACTTAGCTCTGCTGAACTATGAAGAAGAAGAATTGATCGAGAATGTCTCATACCATTCTCCACTAACTCGAAGTTAGTCTCATAGTGCGTACCACTGGTCCTAGACCAGTTTCAACTGACCCAAAGTCAGCGTCATAGTGGGTACCACTCCTAACATTGGTCCTAAACCAATATCATCAGTCTTAGAGTGTGTACCACTGGTCCCAAACCAGTCTCAATCAACTCGAAGTCAGCGTCATAGTATGTACCACTCTCACTGGTCCCAGAACAGTCCTGCATTGTCCCGAAGTCAGTCTCAGAATATGTACCACTGGTCCTAGACCAATCTCAATCGACCTGAAGTCAGCGTCATAGTAGGTACAACTCCTACAATTGGTCCTAGACTAGTATCATTGATCCCTGATCAATGAAGGTCATCCTAGCATAGGGAGTACAGTAGATACAACGATGCGTCCATCGGTACTACTATGGTCCCTATCCTCATTTCCCTGCTCATTGATCAGATGAGAGGTACTTCCCATGAGTCCCAGACTACATGGGTAGGATACCTCGACAGGAGAACTTAATCAATCCTGTCCTCACAGGAGAACTAATCATCATGCTACACAATCGCCATGGAGAACACATCATCCAGGCCTCACAGGAGAGCTAATCATCCTCCTACATAATCGTCATGTAGAAGACATCATCCAGACCTCACAGGAGAACTAATCATCGTGCTACATAATTGTCATGGAGAACACATCATCCAGACCTCACAGGAGAACTAATCATCTTTCTACATAGGAGAGCGAATCATCCTATCCCACAAGAGAGCGAATCATCTTGTCCCAGTGCGCACCACCAGGGGAGTGTGAGTCACCTTGTGGTGGTATGTTGCTCCAGTAAGAACCGCAAGCCCCCAGAGCTCCCAGAGTTCAATGTATGCAACATGCAGGACCCTTTTACAAGGGTCTCTTGACGACTCCAAGTCGTTTGGGAAAATCACAAATTTGATATTTCCCCAGGGCTATGTTAAATGTCTGCAACCTATACATCAGTCTTAATGCGATGGAGCCTCCTTGCTCATCGACTTACCATATCCCAGATAAGGTAGTATCTGATGTCTATCTGTTGGTGCAATCATCGAATATGGGATTCTTCAATAATCAAATCCCACCTCTGATTGTCATAGAGAATCACAGTGGTATTCATCATGTGTATAGACAGCTCACTGAAGAACTTCCTCAACCAGGCAGCTTCATACGAGATCATACTCGTAAATTTGTATCCGGTCTCGGCGGTGCTTAAAGCCACCGACTTCTGCTTCCTGGTCATCCAGGATAATGAAGCAGATCCCAAGGAGAACCAGCACTAAGAAGTGCTCTAATGATCCTCCACACTGCCTACCCACTCAGCATTCAAATAATCATGTGGTTTCATATTTCCGGCAGTGTATCTCAATCCCTGAGATATTGTGCCCCGAAGATATCTTAGAAGATTCTTGGCACCAATCCAGTGAGGCTCAACCAAATATGAGCTCACCATGCTAACTGCAAAACATATGTCCGGAATCCAACTCCCTCTTACTAATGCGAATGAAAGGGTCTGCACTTGTTAGAAATAGTTCGTCCGCATAAGGTGTCGGTATGAGAGGTCTATCATCCACAACCTTCGGGTAATGGTTTGGATTGGTTTCACTCCTAGTGAATCTCAGCTTCATCAAACAATTATCAATCCTCTCATACTACGCTCGGGGTGTTTTGCTTCAAGCCATAGAGGGCTTTCTTCCACTTGTATACATGAGATTCCCGTTCATGAATCTCAAACTCCATGGGTTGTTCCAAACCTGTGGACCTGCTAAATGAGGGGAATGGTCCCTTTGTAAGATTTTCCTTTGGTACATCTCAGACATGTACCTTCATTCTCTTTTTGAATTCAAGCATCCTGGTCACCATCTGACTCATAGATCTCCGGTGCTGAGTCAATGGTCATGGTCCCCAGTGGACTTGATACAACCCTGAACTCTAAAACATCTTCGAAAAATCTATTTTCAAACATGTACCTTTCCATCGATGAGTGCCAGCCTGAAACCTTAAACTTCCATTTCGAAGATGGACACTAGGTTCTTCTTGCGATCAGGTACATAAAAGTGATTTTGGGGTTCCTTGCTTTCTTTGAAGAGTTGACCATTTCCTTGATGACTCGCATTACCAGTCATTCCTTTGATCATTGAAGATGTCCTTGGAATGATTGTTGTCTTCATCAAGAGTTGTGTCTTTGCCATTCAGACACTCCTTCGCATAATGGCCGAACTTATTGCAATCAAGGCATCAACCTTTCCTTCCACCCTTAGATTCGAACTTCCCAACGAAGTGATCTTTAGATGGGTCATCAGAAACTTCCGCTACGCCATTCTGATAATATGCTCTGCTTCGACTTCACCCTTTGTGAACTTAGAAGAGAGATGTGGAACCCATTGATCCTTGTCCCTATTGTCTTGGGTGATTGTTCTTTCACTCTTGCTTGGGCATTGTTTTCACCTCAACTCTGAGACCATGTTAAGATTTGGTATGTTCTATGCTTAGAGCAATTTATTTCAATTTTCACATTTAGCTCAATAACTTTTCCAGATTAGCAATCACATCAGCATTAAAGTAAACTGCAGATAGAACATGAACATAAATCACAGAAGACAAACCAAGACAAGACGACACAAGATGTGGCGCTAGCTAGGGACAAACCCCACAATGTGGGGAAACCCTTGATCAATTCTTCTTTTATGTTCTTCAAAGTTCAGCAGAGAAAGTGAGAGAGTACATTTACAATAGAAGTCAACACTTTGACTTATCTAGATTTGACCATAGATCATCTCTTATAACGATGATACATGAGATCAGTTGAAGGCATTCTGCTTCAACTGATTGTTTGAGGTGACAACTTCATCTATCATAGTTTGCGTTTCATCCATTAGCAGCACCTTGCCTTGTAGCACTATGTTGTACCATTACAGTGCTAGACCTTGATGACTAAGCTGCTCTTATCTGCTCTTGTCATCATGCAGTTCATTATCATGCTGCCCTTTAACATGCTGCCCTTTATCGTGCTGCCCATTATCATGCTGCCCTTTATCATGATGCCCATTATCATGCTGCCCTTTATCATGCTGCCCTTTATCATGATGCCCATTATCATGCTGCCCATTATCATGCTGCCCTTTATCATGCTGCCCATTATCATGCTGCCCTTTATCATGCTGCAGATCTGGCTTGTGCAACCTTTTGATGTTGGCTATGGCCTGTGGCAGCAAGATAGGCTTACGGTCTTCCACCATACATCAATGCAGCATTGTAAGAACATGGCTTACTGTCATTACCTTCTAGCACCGAATCTGCATACCTATTCTGATCTGATCAGAACCTTTATGGCAGATTTCTTTTATGCACAATCTCATCTTATGCTGTAGCTCCTTTCCCTTGCAAACAGTCCTTGACCCAAGCCTAGGAACAACCTCTATCTTTGTGTCTGTTACCTTCAGCAATTCATGCTTGTTTTAGACTCTTCTTACTGCGTTAGGACTTATTTTGCTGCGGCTGAAGGTCTCTCCTTAGCTGTGAATTAGGGCTTGTTATATCTGCGGCCAGGTCTTCTTTAGCTGCGGCTAAGAGTCACTTCTAGACTGCAGTTTAGGAGCCTCCTAATGATAATGGATTAGGGCTTTGTTGATGCAGATATAAGAGCCTCCTCTGCTGCGTATTAGTCCTCCATTTACTGCGGGTTAGGCCTCTCCTTAACCATGAATTAAAGTCTCCTTTTGCTGCATCTAAGAGTCTCCTTGTACAGCGGATTAGGGCACATCTAACCTACAGCTAGGGCACATCTGACCTGCGGCTAGGGCACATTTGACCTGCGGCTAGGGCAACGTTTGACCTGCAGCTAGGGCACATCTGACCTGTGCCTAGGGTACATCTGACCTGCGGCTAGGGCAATGTACAATAGCTAGGGCATCATACAAGGCTAGCGTATTCTTCTTAGTGTCTCTCCTTGACCAAAAACCCAAGACGTGGAGAGGAGGAGATCACTTGAAGAATGTGTGTCACAAATGACTTCAAATCCTCTTCTATTTATACCAAAAACGTATGGGTTGAATAGACATGACGTTTGGGCTTCATAAGTTGCTGGCCGACTTAACAATTTGTCCATAACATAAATAAATTCATAACTTCATAAATACTTATCGGAATCAGATGATCTTTAGATCAATCCTACACCTCTCGATGAGAGGGATCCAATAAAAATATCAGCTGCCATAAATAAGATGACCCACATGGAATTTGGTCCTAGTTGCCAATTTTAACATGACTGCACCAACTGCCACTGAGCCATCCTGCTACTGCATGCCATGGGCTCCCATAGCAAGGTATTGATTCATGAGGTAGATCTCCTCAAGAGTCCTGTATCTCACTGGGGCTACAACTCCAAATCACCCCACCTCACCCCTAGAGGTAACTCGGTGATCATGGCCAACTCTTCCTCCAATCTGGAGGACAACCTGTTGATCTTAGCGGATGCAGCCTGTTGATCCTGCTTCTCCTCTTTGTCCTACTTTCTGAGAGGACATTGAGTGTTGTAGTGGCCAAGCTCACCACACCTGAAGCACTTGATCTCGGAAATGTGCTTCTTCCTCTTGCGCTGCTCCTACTTCCCCTTAGATGCAAGGGCCACATCTTCCTCCTCCTTTACTTGCTTCGTCCCATTGTTGCTACTAGCACCACTGATGGTTCTCTTCTCCAAATCTCGCCTCATCTCCTCCTGCTGCCAATCAACCCACACATGATCCCAATCTGGCAGTTTTTCTCTGCCAAGGATACTCTGGACGAAAACTTGCCATTCTTCAGAAACGTTGTTCAGAGCTTATCGTACAGACTTTGTAGGCTGGGGCACTGTCCCTACTGAAGCCAACTGATCCCGGACATCCTGAAGCGTTGTAAGGAAGGGGTCTATACACTCCCCTTTCTGCATCCTCTTGCATCTCAGCTTCTCCTCAAGATACATCTTCCACTGCTCAGAAGACCCTTCGTACAACGTAGCTAGTGCCTCCCACGTCTGCTTGGCAGTATCTTTTCCAGCTATGTGAGATACCACGTGATCTCAAACCCCATCGAGAATTAACCTCTTAGCTTTCGCCGTCTCCTGCTTGTATTTCTTAAGCGGATCTGCATCTGCAGGTACAACTACCACACTATCGATATAATTCTTGAGATCATGTTCATCTATAACGCAGGAAATTCTAGCCTACTAGATCACATAGTTGGAGGTTCTGTCCAACCGATCTTGATCTCTCAACCTAGTTGATGTCATTACTCTGAAAATGTCGAATTCGTCCTCCTCTCCGCAACTACTGCCCAACTATTCACACTCCCTTATGGAGTGAGAAATCCCGCACACATCTACTGCTGCTTTGCTAGGAAAATTCAAACTTCTTGGCTAGAAGTCCCCTGAGGAAAGAATTCCCTCAGTGTGTGCTCTTCCTTCTTCTTGACGATATGTGCACTAGCAAACTGCTGCAAAATCTGCATGCCAGTTGAAGATCTTTCCTGCAAGGAAACCACTGCTACTCCCTCTGGCTCTGGTACTCTTCGATCTGGAAAATTTTATTCTCTGTCGACTCACTCAGAGAAGTAAAATTTCCACGAAAAACTAACCCTCTTGGCCAAGGAAATACACTGCCCCTGAGGGTTTCGAATTGCTACCTACGCAAAAATTCAAAATGCCTCCTCTTCTGCTCTGAGCTCTTCAGCTTATGATCTGTGCTCTGATACCATGTGAAAAATCGGTAACCTGATTCCCTACTGCAACAACTGATTAAATTTCTCCTACTTGTTAATTTCTGAATCAAGTTATTTACAGTGTTACACAGTAAACATCGAATTAAAATCTATTGCAACCTTCACAACATAAAATACTGCAAAAACAAAACACTGCACAGGAGAGAAATAAATACACACAAATACACCTTTGTTTTTGGACAATCGTCCCTGGAAAAACCCAATGTGGGAAAACTATTGCAACAACTGAGGGTTTTAATTATTATACAGTAGTAATCTGAGTACAAATCTTTAGATGCCCAAACTGGCAATCTGATATAGAGAATAAACTAGCAAAGAGGTAGTGAGAAATATTCTCACTCTGTCACTGGCGATCTGAATCTGATCTAGGCTCTAAATGGCTAGCCCCACACTGCCTTTGCACAGTCTCTGCATCAGCGTACGTAGATTTGCGTCACAGCTTCTAGGAACTGCATCACCCTTCCAGTTGATCAATTTGCTCACTAGAACTCGACCCTCTGGCCCTCCGGTCTCACACCCCGGCTTCCGGCACTAGATCTTGACTACTCCCAACAAAATTACAGATTCCTTCTGAAGCACTGCACTTCCTTTGCATTGCACTGTGCTGCCTCTCTGAACCTCTCGATGACTTCTCTGCCTTGCACTCTCCGGAACTGGAAAAATCCCCTCTAGTCTACTATCTTCACCCCTCATTGCAAAAAGATCACTCGATTTCTCTCCGTTAACGCAGCGCTACTACTCTTGAGAAATTCGATTTCTATATCTCACTATCTCAGTGTGTTCTCCAAGTGCCCATCAAGCTCCTTATAATCTCTCGTTGGAGCACCAATGACCAAGATTAAAACATAATCAAAGGCTACGATTAACTGGGAGTCGATCCTTGTTGTCTTCTAAAAGATTCACACTAGATTTAATTAATACCCTTTAATTAATCACATTTCCTAAGTTTAGACTTAGGAATACATTAAAAATGATTAATTATTTTAATTAAACCATCTCTAGGTGGAATTTTCCCAAACGATTTCTGGGTTTTGGAGAATGCATGTGTCATAGCCTCTCTGCAAAATCTTGAGGCTAGAGCACACCGATGCTACAAAAATCAACATTAGTAACCTTTCGACCATCCAATCAAATCATAGCTAAGTTGCATGAAACGTTGCCCAGGGGTCCTTTTCCAGCCGAAAATGAAACGAAAACAAGGAAATTCGTACAGTACGGCCCAAAAACTCATTTTCGGCCGTACTGGACCGTTTGACGCTGGGGAAATGTGGCCAGTACGGCCGGAAACGAGTTTCCAGGCCGTACGACGGAGTTTCCAGTTAACACTTGATGTTTTCTTTTATTTATTTATTTATTTTTTCGCTTCTAATTTTTTATTAGGCGACTAAAATATCTTCAGGATGCTTCTAGATGCCTCTCTTAAGTTATAAAAAAGAGGATTTTTTGGAGTGGGGCAGCCTATTGTTCAAGCCTATGGCCCTAGTGTTGATATGCTGTTCATGGTAAAAGTGATATTCTCCTTTATCTTTCATTTTCATCCTTTTACTTAAATTTTTAACATTACCATGAAATGACTTAGGATGTTTGAGAGTGGTTTCGCCCTCATTGGATTTCATATGGAGAAAGTAGAATTTTAGATCTCACTCAAAATTTAGCAGACTTATCTATTTTTCAGGATTTCAGGATTGGCGGGATTGCAATGTTTCCATTGGATTTTGTCATGTACTAGGTTATGGAATTTTTATTTAGTCAAGATAACCAAGCCCTCTATGCAGGGGAGACTCCCAATAATCAAGAGCACCTAGGGTACTAGGTTATGGAACTTGTATTTAATGAAGAGCACTAACGTTGTTCGACTATGTAGGAGGAGACTCCCAATCAAGAACGAGACAAGAAATTAGAAATTTCTCGTCGCTGATTTTGGATATTGTTATTTTCATTATGTGATCATTCATGAGTAAATGTGATGTAAATTTAGAGACTTATAGTTTATACATTGACAATTGACAATTTAATCGTAATGTAATAATTTAGAACCTATCATGTATGCTTTATGATTGCACATATTTCTTAAATGTCCTTAATATATATATCATTTATGAGTAAATGTGATGTAAATTTAGAGACTTATAGTTTATACATTGACAATTGACAATTTAATCGTAATGTAATAAATTAGAACCTATCATGTATGCTTTATGATTGCACATATTTCTTAAATGTCCTTATATATATTGATTGTGTTTCCCTGTTTCAAAAATTTGGGCCACGTTTCGTACCCGTTCCCGTTTCGGAAACTCGTACTCGTTTCCCCGTATCGTGCAACTTAGAATCATAGACTCCATTCTCCCCAGGAACAAGGCACTGACCCTCCTTGTTGATGATCAAACCCATTTCTTATCCACAAACTTTATCTCTCTTTCTCTAAACTTAATTCGGCCCCTTTAAGGCCAAGCTCTCAAACTAGGGCTTAGTGCGAATTTCTAGGCAAGGAAGATTTGTGGAATTGGAGAGTCTAGATGCCAAGGGCATAATTGATTGCCTCAAAATCAACTCTCTTGGTAGGCATTCACTTCAATTTCATCCATAAGTTTTCTTACCCTAGTTGTTTTCCCTAGGGTAAACCCTAGCGTGGTGTTGCTTCAACTTAAGGGCTTGTTTGAGAGTTCCATGCACCTTTGTCTTGTTGAAAATCATTGTTGGGAACCCTTTCTTAGCATTTTGACCTTAGACCTTCCTACCTCTCAACCAACTACTCAACCCTAGGCCATAGATCGTCTCTTTTAGGCCTCTACAAGGAAAGCAAATTACTTTATCCTAGCATGGAACTGTCTACCTAAGCCGAGCATTTCCTTTGGAAAACTATTGGTCACCTTATACCTTAGCCTTAGCATACCTACTAGGTGACCGTCTCACATACTGGGACTCCTCTCATCAGCGAAAATTTGTAAAGAACAGGGGGTTTTGGCTGTGGTGACAGTGGGCCACTACCCCATTATTTGTCTCTTGGTCTAGTAATTACCTTGTAGGGTACCCCTCTCCAAAGCCTGCTAGATTTTGCGGCAACATGATGTATGGCTATTGCTTAAGAAGCCTAGATATTTTGTCTTTATGAAACATTGGCCAAAGTATGACGAATATTAGAGATGTCTTAAATTGAAATAATAGGGGGCTCAAACTTTATCTCAAGTTGCAAGTGGATAAAATGTTATGATAAACAAAGGGGATTGTTAGTGATGACACAAGTAACATCACTTGCATCACTTAGAAATTGCTTGAGGTCATAAATGATTTCAACTTCAATCGATAATAGGAAGAGATGGAAATACCAACATGTGTTATGAAGATGAATTTTGGAATAGGAAGAGATGGAAATACCAACATGTGTTATGAAGATGAATTTTGGAATAACAATGACAACAAATTCAAATACATCACCACATAAATGGAAAAGTATTAAAATTAGATTCCATGTCAATAAGATGTAACCACTTCAATGCCAACTATCCAAAGTTGTTTAGAAAACCATTGATAATTATGTTGATTTTGTAGCTTCAGAAGGTCATCTGCATAGGCTAGCATCTTGCATGTAGGAGAAAAAGTCCTCTTTAGGTGGTTGTTTGAAAGGAAAAATTCGTAACTTAGGAAAAACACATTAATTAATTTAATTGATTGATGGTGGCTAATTGAGCAAATTTCTAAGGATACTTATTTAATTATTTAAGTGACTTAAACTTAATTTTAGCCATTTATCTAAGTGGGTTAGGATTTAATCCTAGCTGCCCATCGATTTGGATATTGTGGTTAGGGATTTTGCTCAATTTGAAATTATTAAAAGAGCCTCAGGGAGAGGATGAAGACACATTCATTTGGAGAGATTCCAGCAAACTTTTGAGAGCTAATTGCAGGTTTGAGATGCTGAAGACACAGGAAAAGAGCTGCAGAAATTTATCAAAGCGCAGGTACAATGATTAGCCACACGTGGGAGGCCAAGTAGGGTGTTTTGGTACATGTGGGAGGAGATTGATGCTGCTGGAATTTTTCTGAATATTTCCAGTTTTATTTCTGGTATAATCTTTTAGGCCTAATTTCCCAGGTAAGGGAACTCCTAATTTTCCAGATAAGAATTTAATGAATGAGAATTTGTTTGGGGCAATTCCATTGTATTTTTCTTGCTGTTTTTTTGTGACTGATTTTCTGCAAAATTCTGATGCTAATTTTCTGAGTTAAAAGTACTAGAGTATTTATATTTTACAGTCTTCAGATTTTATTTTTAGAGTAGAAAATTTATTTGCTGAGTTAAAGTAATTTATGGGGATAAAATAGCTGTTGGAAACTTAAGTCTGAAACTGGTACTTAGAAATGAACATATTATTTTTGATATTCTTCAAGATTGCATGATGAATATTATATTCATGTTGACTGCAGATTCTGAAATTTGAGTAGTTTCTTTTCATGTTATGAACTAAATTATGGACATTTCCTTTAAAAGATTATTCTCTCCAGAATTTAGACATAAATCCATTGTCTTGTTGTGGGTCAATTGATAATTATCTCTTGTAAAGTTTTATCATTATGCTTTTTTATTATTATTTTATTCAAAAAAATTAGAGCTAGGGTTCCGAATCCCTGATTCGCAATTTCAGGATGAGTGCTGCACCTGCACTGGATTCTTCAATCAATTCTGATCATGCCCATGGTTCCAGTAACATTTACCAAAAGAGTTGATACAGAATAGGAAGAACAAGTGATATTACTGGAAAACAAATCTAGTCCAAGTTGTTTGAAGAGTCTCCAAGTTAATATTATTAGAAAGGTGCCCCAAGCTGTTTGAAGATGCAATTAAAGTCTTGAAGGACTTTGGAGATTGGTACTCGGATGAATGTACAAACAATTGATATGTTTCCTCAGGTATTTGGTAAATACTAGACCTGATATTTGTTTTTAGCAATGTCACACGGTTCGAGTTCGAATTCGAGTTTGACAACGATTAAGTTCGATTCGAATTCGAATTTTTCGATCAGGTTCGAACGAGGTTCGACATTAGGTTCGACTATACATATTTTTCAATATATATATATATATATATATATATATATGACAAAATAATAAAAAATTCAAAAATCGATCCATAAACACATGAATACAAATTCTTATTAGTAAACATACATGAATAATGTAATCATTCTAACATCTAGTTAAATGTAAACATACACAATAGTAGTTTGCAAAAGGAAATGACATAATTTTCAGTCTTCAAAATTTAAATGAATGTCAAATACTAGTAATCTTTTAAAAAATCACATAATTAAAACATAATCAAAATTTAAACATACACATTACAATACAACTATATTAAGAACTCATTGTAGATCGCTCGCATAAATTGCACGGAGAATTGGCACAACGGAAAAACCAGCAAAACGGACACTGGTCACTCGCACACTTGCCAGATAATCTCCATATCCGGGAGATACGCGGTGATTAATAGCATTTCGGGCTGAAAATACTCGCATAAATAACTGAGATAACGCGTTTATCAGCGTATTGAACTGCTTATCTTGCTATGATAATCCGCGTATCCACTAATAACTCGTTTATTAGATGATAATTCGCGTATTCTGGTGATAAATTGCGTAACATCTGATAACTCGCATATCTAGGGTTGATAATTCGTGTATCACATGAATATTTCGCACAACGAGAGATAATCCGCATGTTGTGCGGAGATTACAAAGATATATCACTCGCATAAATTGACAGAAAACGCGCATATCAGCGTAATTATCTAATTATCTTGAGGTGATAATCCGCGTATCCTGGAATAGTACGCATAGCAACAGTTGATAGCTCGCTTATGAGGGTAATTATCCGCATATTCTACCGTTAGAATCCGCGTAACCACGATAACTCGTATTTCCAGTTTAATAACTCGCCTATCAGTTGATAACTTGCATATCGAGTGGTCACATAACCATGATAACTCCATTTCCAATTTAATTATCCGCATATTATGCCGTTATAATCCGCGTAACCATGATAACTCGCATTTCCAATTTAATAACTCGCATATCAGGTGGTCACATATCCAGCGGTGGTAATCCGCAGATCCAGCTGAATTTAGTGGCATCACAGACGAACTCGCATATCCCGCCAGATAACTGCCAAACCTAATTCGAACCTTAACAAAAAAATTTCGAATTCGATTAAATTCGGCTTAAGGTTCACTTTCAGGTTCGAGTTCGAATGGGGTTCGAGTTCGAACAGGTTCGACTTTCAGGTTCGGCGAACCTGAACGAATTTCAAAATTTTTTTGAGGTTCGCCGAATTTCGAACCTGAAGGTTTAAGTTCGCCGAACCCTGTGACGTTGGTTTTTTAGTACACACTTTGAGCCAGTATGTGGTTGAGTCAAGGAAAATTCACTGGGTTGCTACAAAACATGTGCTCTGTTATTTGAAGGGCATAATTCGTCATGTTTTGAGGCGTGTATGAGGAGGTGATAGGTTGTTCCTTTAGATGCATAGGCTGTTGATAATTTGATAAAGCCTATAGCTAAGGAGATGTTTGAGATGATGTGGGAGAGGCTTGGGCTAGTTTAGAACACTCTGCGTGCAAATAGGAAGTGTTAGAATATATACCTGTTGCTCTGAAAGTTCCTTCCAACATACTTGTAGTAGTTGCATACTTGTAGGAGTTTGTAAGAGTAGCTGAAGGGTGCAATAGTGTTTAAGGATTGGACAACAAAGGCACATGCATGGAAACGTCAGCTACAGTGGATGCAATATTTCTGTTCCCAGTTCAGTTCAGTTCTAACTTCTAGCATTATAATCGCATGCATATCAGATTTAGCTAGGGAACATTATTCTAGGGATGAGGTCTTCTATTAAAGGTATCTTCTGCATGTTACTTGTTTGCACTTCCCTAGAATAGAATTAAGCTTTTATGCATTTAAGTAGGGGACATTAGTAGAGTTATCCCTGCTGTCTTCTTGTTATTCATTCAGTTTACCAGAAAGTGTGTGCACTGTTTTTTTTCCTTCCATTAGTTGATAAACATAGATGATTTTCAGATTGCTGCAAATTATTTTGTCTTGCTGTCAGTGCTTTTCAATTAGTGCATATGTTTTCAGATCTATCATACAGAAATAGTTTTGGGAGTTTCTTATGTTTTTTAGCTTTCTAGGGCTATCAGTTGGCAATTTGTCTACCATGTGCTGAAATTTTAATAGGAGAAATGTAACGAACCCACCACGAATTATGGGCAGAAAAGGAGTATTATCATGCATATGAGGCATGCATATGATAGCTACATATGCATGCATTGCATTAGTAAACTTACTAATTGGTTATAAAATATGTCTAAAGAAAGGATAAATGAATTAATTAATAAAATACTAGATTAAATACCTAACAATTAAGAAAGGAAAGCTTACCCTAAACATAACACTCCAAAAATATAATATGGTAAATACCTCTTTATTAACTTTGAATAGATTAAATGCTTATAAATTGAATACTTAATTGCTCTTATTATTAACATAATTCAATATAATATATCAAACATATATTCAAATTAAAAGGAATGGTATATATGAAACATATTATATACAACTAAAGAAAAGAAATTATAGTATATATAAAAAGGGACTATATATATGTGATACTCTATGACCTGCTGTAAAATGAAGGCAACAACCTCCAACCATGATGTTGCCGTGTCAAAACGTAGTGGAGAGGTTGCCGAGGAAGGAAGGAACCTCAGGAATATAAGGGAATTGAGGGGATCAATGGACGAATTTGAAGGGGAGGAGTTTTGGGAGTATTTCGCATACAGTGAAGGAAATTTTGAGGAAGCCATACACATAGAGGACAAAGAGGAATAGTGGGCCTTAATTGTTCCTGAAGTTTTGGGCATGAGGGCTAGAGTGCTTCCATTTTGAAGTGCTTTGGAGCTGGGTACCGAGACTGTGCCCAGTTTGGTAGGGAGGTGTTGGTCATTTTGGTAACGGGAGCACATTTGGTGCTACAATAGCTCGGGATCGACTTCAGACACCGAAGCTAGGTATGTATCTGTGAATTAAATTGATAAATTCTTTTTTAAATTGCAACTGTTAAACTCTGATAGAATTAAATCTGGCATCAGAGCTTTGGTTTCAAACTTTGCGGATCTTAGGGCCTCTCTTGAATCATCTTTGTGATTTTTCAATCCTATATTGCTTCCTCCCTATTGTAGTAACTTAACACTGGATATTATTCTCGGTTTCACAGGTTAAGTCTTTGATTGTGACCGATTGTAGAATTAAAGTGTTTAGCTTCAGTATAAATAGTCAAATTTATACATATTATAAACTGAAACGCCAACTTTGAAATTTAATTTCAATATAATTGTGTTAGCACCTCGTTCACTGTTTGATTTGGGGTGAATCAAAAAAAAAATCCCCTTTTTAAATTCTAGGGTTCACTTCCTTTAGAGTTTCTTCATGTCAAATTGAATTTTGAGTGGCCTTGGAATTTAAGCGTATGGGGATGATGGACAAATAGGTGACGCCAAACAACGGGCTAACTTGAAGGCCTCATAGAGTGAGAGTCATCCTCAATCAACACAAATTCTATGTACTGCATTCCCTTGCTTCCTCGGTTAAGCAATTATCAAAATCGTTTATTCAGCTTTGAAAATAATATTCCAAGCGTAAGGCCTCTATCAATCTTGGCTTTTAAAATCATAACATTATATTTCATTACTTTAGAATACATTAGGTGTTGATTCGTTTGTTTCCGTATTATTAGCCTGCAGCTAGATCGAATCCCTCATTTCTGTACTAGGAGGGAAGGTCCCGAGGAAACGAAAAAAGTAATTGGGTGTCTAAACTTGCTTTTTGGTTTTTCTGGACGGTTGTCGCTTGCTATATTTATGGCAGGCAAAAGGAACGATTTTCAATCTATGTTCCAACTCAATTCTTGCCTTGCTAGGAATTCTTTCTAAATCAAGGAAAGTGAAACTTCTTTTATTAGCATAGTCCATTAATCCATCTAGACTATCCCATTCGGTACTTTATATTTATTTTTCTTTTTTATATCTATGGAAAATAATGTTTTGTTAATGACATAAATAGAGACAATGGATTGGAACTTCTTTTAATTTTCTTTTAATTTTTAATTTTTTATCATTCTTATCTTTTTACCAAATGAGAGGTAGGTGGAGTTTTGGCAACCAACAAGAAAAATCAGGACTTGCGTTAGTTTTTTCCCCACTGGAAATTTGTTCAATTGATGACAACAAGAGCATGGTGGCAACTTTTTCTCTTTTATGCACTCTTTTCTGAGAATGATTAGATATCTCAGAAAACAACCGATGAATGCTAAGTTGCAGGAAACATTGGAGAAGGGTCCGTTTCCGGCCAGAAAGAAACGGAAACGAGGAAACTCATACTGTATGGCCTGGAAAGTTGTTTCCGGCCATACTGGCCCGTTTCTCAAGGAGGAAACATGGCCAATACGGCCGGAAATGCATTTCCAGGCCGTACGGTGGAGCTTCCTCTTCTAACTTGACTTTTTCTTGTATTTATTTTTTATTTTTTTACTTCTAATTTTTTATTGGGCGACTAAAATATCTTCTGGATGCTTCTAGATGCCTCTCAAGTTATAAAAAAGATGATTTTTTTGAGTGGGGGCAGCCTAATGTTCAAGCCTATGTCCCTGGTGTTGATATGCAGCTCATGGTAATGTTAAATTCTTAAAGTAAAAGTGACGTTCTCCTTTATTTTTCATTTTCATTCTTTTACTTAAATTTTTAACATTACCATGAAATGACTCTGGATGTTTGAGAGTGG
Organism: Pinus tabuliformis; assembly: GCA_031772625.1. NCBI lineage: Eukaryota > Viridiplantae > Streptophyta > Pinopsida > Pinales > Pinaceae > Pinus > Pinus tabuliformis. The sequence continues at coordinate 1,384,103,129 of CM062804.1, read as the reverse complement.
TTTCGCCCTCATTGGATTTCATGTGGAGAAAGAAGAATTTTAGATCTCACTCAAAATCCAGTAGACTTATCTGTTTTTCAGGATTTCAGGATTTGGGGTATTGCAATGTTTCCATTGGATTTTGTCATGTACTAGGGTATGGAACTTGTATTTAATCAAGAGAACCAAGCCCTCTATGTAGGGGAGACTCCCAATAATCAAGAGCACGTAGGGTACTAGGGTATGGAACTTGTATTTAATCAAGAGCACTAAGTTCGTTCGACTATGTAGGAGGAGACTCCCAATCAAGCACGAGACAAGAAATTAGAAATTTCTCGGGGTTGATTTTGGATATTGCTATTTTCATTATGTGATCATTCATGAGTAAATGTGATGTAAATTTAAAGATTTATAGTTTATGCATTGACAATTGACAATTTAATCATAATGTAATAAATTAGAATGTATCATATATGCTTTATGATTGCACATATTTCTTAAATGTCCTAATATATATATATATATATATATATATATATATATATATAGCTATGTTGCATGAGTTTCTGAAAAGTGGGAACGTTGGGAACTTGGGTACGGGTGTCGGGAACGGCTAGAGGTTTCCCCAAAATTTACAGGAAACGGCTAATCGGGAACGGTAATATTATATAATAAAAAAAATTTAAAATATAAAAATATAAAATATATAATTATATAATAATCAAAATTAATATTAAATCAAAATATTCAAGTATTAAAATCAATTTAAATATATAATCTCTCTTATATATAAATATATTCTCTGGGTGTCTCTCTTCCCGAGTCTCTCCCTTTTATATATATAAAATATTAAAATGTCAAGTTCATTATTAGTTCTCTGAAACATGACCAGTGTTTGAAACAATCTGCCTTAAAAATACAAAGGAACAATTTTACCTATGTTTCTCTAGTTATTCTTATGAGAAAAAGTAAAGCGACTCTAATGGTTAAGCATTGATTGCCACATACAATATGCACACAATATTCTGCGATACATATACATAAACAAAAAAAAAATACTCATCAGCATGACACCCCAGATATCCCCCTTACATTGAGGTGTCACACGCTTCCTTAACCCATCAAGGGATTGCTCCAGTTTCTCAATTAAGGATATCGGTGTTAAGGATGTCTTTGGCCTTTCTCCCTGCGGAGGTTTCAAGAAAGCCTCATGTTTTGTGGGAAGTTCAACATATTTTTCTACATGCTCTGTATTCCCCAACCCCAGGGAACGCGGGAACTCCAAAAAAAAACAGTCTTCAAAGCTCCCGGAACTTTCCCAAGCTCCCATTGCAGCTCCCACAGAAAAGGGAACGTTCCCATATAGTTCCAAAGCTTCCGGGAGCGCGGGAACCACTGGAACGAGTTTCCCACTTCTAGGGAGCGGTTCCCGTGTATCAGAGATATATAGCGTTTCCCTGTTTCCAATTTTTTTTTTTTTGGGGGGGGGAGGTCACGTTTCATACTCGTGCTCGTTTTGGAAACTCGTACCTGTTTCCCCGTTCCGTGCAACTTAGGATGAATGATTTTGCTTATGAATGTTTGCTTCTACCTATTTGAGGAAATATCATTCTCTGTGCTTCTTGTTCAGAAAGTTGGTTATGTGTGCATTGAAAAGGTAAATTAATTGAAGCACTTGAAACTGACCACGTATTTTATATGTCCCTCTTTAAAAGAAAGATGTCATGTTGAAACGAGACTTGCGCCTTTCGCGCCATATGAATGTCATTTAGTGCAGTATGCGCTTATAGGCATGGTACGAGCAACAACACATGGGCGGTCACGCGTCTCCATGTATTCATAATGGATCCATAATTAGGGATGGCGGCACCCAAGCAACTTCATTTCTCAGTATGTTGTCCTTTAAAGTAGGGCTGTGGCCTTGGAAATATTTATTAAGTGGTGTCGTTGTCTGGCTATGGTGTAGTATGATAACTTTTCACAATTTAGATTTATAAAACATGTTCACTTTACAAAATGGGTTCCGCTTGAGATTACTATTTCGGGTTAAATTAAAGGATTGGTTATTTTGGTCTAGGTTAAATTTTATTATTATTTATATATAGATGGATGGATGTACATGCCTTTTATTTTATTTTAAGATGGTAAAGTTATTGGTTTAATGATTACATCTTTTTAGAAAAATAATTATTATGGATTATATCTACGAGTTATTATTATTAAGGGAAAATTAAAAATAGCCTCAGACATCAAAGCCCAACGTCAAGCCACACCAAAGGAGTCCATAATCTGTGCACTATGTGTCAAACTATTCATCATGCCTCAAAGAAGAGAATGAACCACGTATCAACCATATGCTAAATCACCCACACGACAGTTTGTGGTGAATAACAATACTTTATAGTTTTAATATTTAAATTTTAAAAGTCCAAAAATAATCTTATAAATTTATGTATTTAATGTTATAAATTTACATATCAGAATTCATGATCCTAGTAATGAATTGTGAAAAAGAATTTTCCTATTTCGAGGGGCTAGGAGTTGAATTTTCTCATGGAGGCTCCTGTAGTGTTCAAACTTCAAGAATATACGCTGGAAGTTAGAGTGTATTTGCATGTGAAACATCTTGACAATGAACAACCAACCACCACGTCGCAGAATAATTTAAATTCGCTGCATGCTTCCAAGAATTGAAGCTTGGAATTCTGAATATGACGACTGGTGATAAGTTTTAAATAAATCAAAGTCTGGTTTCGTGTGACATATAAGATATGATGATTTGAATATGGTTTTAGGGAAAAAGGAAACCAATTTGCAAAGTGTGCGCTGTAGGAAAAGAAAGAAACAGTGACAGTGGATTAAATTAATTTTGTTATCCAACGTTTTGGGTAAGTGTGCTATGTATGCTCGGTAAAAAGGGTTTGTAGAACTTTCATAAAAAGAACAGATGATATCCCTATTATATAATTCAATTAACTGGTTGGCCCACTTTAGGTATACCATTAAAATGAAATGATTTGTGGTAGCAGTTCTGGTTCCTCTGTAAGGGCATTTGGTTCGTTTACAATGGATTTATTTACATCGGAAAGTGACTTGGACTTATCTGTAAGTCTTGGTCATACTGGGGATGCTTTCCCAAGAGAAAATAAAATTTAAGTTCTTAAGAAGTTGGTAAAGGGACTTTATGGTCTTCAAGGTGGAGGAAAGATCCGTGTTGTTCAACCAGTACTGAGGGCTATTGTGCCTATTCTGAAATTTGTGGATTGCAGAAGTGGAATTGAGTGTGATATTTCTATTGAAAATAAAGATGGAGTCTTTAAATCGAAGCTCATTTGCAATTTTCTTCAATTAACAAGAGATTTCAAAAGCTTTGCTATCTGATGAAAGCTTGGGCAAAGGCACATAACATCAATAGCTCAAAGGATGGAACACAGGAAATAGTTAAGTATAACTTGGTCTAGTGTAGAGTTAGGTAAAGTGTGTTTCTTTACTATGTACTTTTGTAACTTACAATCTGACGGTCATGATATGTTCTAGACATGAAGTGATTTGACGGTTCATTCTCTCCTCGGTATTACCGACACTTGATCCGTGGCTTAACAATCGATTGGTCCATGATCTTCATTTAAAGAGCATGGAGGGTCATTTGTAGGGTAACCGCTCATGAGAGAAGCTTATGTAAATTTCCATTCTTTTATAAATGAATTGCCTGAAGTGGCCGCGTTGGCTCAGGCTGTGGACTGTTTCCCTCTTTGAGGGTTTTAACCACGTCAAGAATATTGGTGTATTGATCTGTGATTTGTTTGTGAGTAGTGTCCTTTGGTGTTCTGTCTGAGGAACTTACCCTGTAAATTCCTACATGGTATCAGAGCTATTTGAGGGCCGCATTCGTTGGTGATCCAAATCTGAAGCCGGTACAACTGCATCCGACTGTCGTTTCTTAGATCTATTGTTTCTGACTGCTTTCGGGCTGAGAGGACTACTCTATTGTGTTAGGAGCATCTATTCCAGTGAGGAACCCCTTTCGTTTCACGCGAAAAGGTTTCCGGTAGCCCTAGCTACGTCATTTTAAAGATCTGGAGGTATACAATCTTTATTTGTAGTTCTAGCTATTCATCTCTCTGTTTATTTCGGCTTATTTAGCTCTCTGTTTTTTATTACCAGATCTATACCTTTCATTTCTACATATTCTCTTTGCCCTGCGATTATGTGCGATCTGGGCAAATTAGAAACAAAAAGGAAGGATTTTTCTCATGCGTATGCTCTTTTTCGCCGCGCCTTAATGTGATCTCGGAAAATCAGAAACATAGAGGAAAATATTTAGTTTTCGGCTAAAACTAAATTCAAGCCGCAAGGCTTCTTTTTTTTGTATGTCTGTGTTGGGTATTGTGGTTTTTGTTTTGTAGGCAAAAATGAGCTTTTTCAAGTAAGCACGCACCCCAAAGCTTTAGTGGCTAAAAAAAAAACCTTCCTCTTTTCCAAAAATTACTAACTTTTTAAACTAGCTCACTTGGTCCAAAGTTACTTTATGAGAATAGAAGTCTTGAGTTCAAGCCTTTCTTCTTATTTAGTTACTTTTTCAAAAAGCACATGTAACTTATGTTTTAAAGTTACTTTATGTAAAAGTGTTCTCACCGATTATAAAAAGTGAGTCACTTATAATTCTAAAGTCTCTTTATCTTTTATTTAAGTTACAATTTAGTGTGCAACTCATAAAGTACCATTGGAAAAGTGACTTTCACTTATTTATAAAAGTGAGTCACATAATTTTTTTTTTTAAAGTGAGCTAATTAGATTAAGTTTGGAAAGGGTGGGGGGGAGAGAGGGAGGGGGGAGGGTGGCGGAGGGCGTTAAATATAACATTATCATTCATTTCCGCACATTCATGCACTTCATCGGCATCTTCAACAACTTTTCTTCGAAAGGCCATAACTTCTTCATCCGGAAGTCGTTTTCATAGCCGTTTTTATTGAATCAGCCTAATTTTTTGAGATCTTTCCATTAGAACACTTAGTTTCAGCATCTACAACTTCAGTTTCTGTTAAATAGAAATTCTATGCCAAGTTATTCTTGACAACACTAACTACTTCCAATGGTGGTCCTACATTGTGGATTTACTTAGAAGTAAAGGTCTTTACAGAATAGCCTCAGGCCAAGAATCCATACCGAAAGATGAAGATAAGGAAACCAAATGGGAAAATAGGCAAGATCAAGCACGTGGTTTGATAGGGATGTCTATTTCTTCAAACCTTAGATTCCATATTGCAGAACTTGATACTCCTAATGAAGCAATGAAACAGCTCACTAAAGTTTTTGGAATTAAAAATGAAATTAGAGCCCATCAACCCGAAAATGAATTGCTTATATTGGACCCCAATAATTTTTCTTCCATTGAAGATTTTTTGTCCAAGTTCAGGATTTAAGGTTAAGAAAGAAGATGGTAGTCTTATTTATTCCTTTCTTACTAAGTTGGGACCAGTCTACTCTGTGTTTGTTTCCACCTTCCATTCTATTAAAGAAGCCTTTATTTCTCAGGGACAAGACTACAAGTACCCCTCTTTTGATGCCTTTTGTGATTCTTTAATAAGAGAACAAGAAAAGCTCTTATATCTTGGTCTTCTTAATCTTGGAAACTCTTCTAAGAAAGCCTTAGCTGCCTAGCAACAACCAAATTCAAAGAATCCTAAGAAGAAGTATCCTAAAAAGAATGGTCCTAAACCAAACAAGGGTCCTAAGCAATTTCAGTTTCAAAATGAAAAATCATTTCGACAAAATGATAAGGCAAATAAAAACAAATGGAAGAAGACTGATAGACATTGCCACTTTTGTAATCGAGATGGCCACTTAGAATCCAAATGCTTTAAGAAGATGGAAGCCTTGGAAGCAAGCAATGAAGAAGCATAACATCCATTTGGAGCACTCTTCAACTTCATCTTCAGGAATAGCACTTTCTGCATGTGGTTGTCAAGCATCTCGGTCGGTTATGCACTAAATGTATCTTCTTCTTCTCATTCTTATGAGTGGCTCATTGATTTTGGAGCTTCTTATCACATGGCCAAAAATAAAGCCATGTTTTCTTCTTTAAATGATTGTAACACCAAAAATATATATATGTCGGTGATAATAGATCTCTTAGTGTTGTAGGGACTGGAACTGTTCATCTAGACAATGGTCAATTTAATGATGTATTATGTATTCCAACCTTATACTGCAACCTTCTATCTGTATATTAGATAACTCATTCTGGTGAAGATAAAACGTTGAATTTTCACCTCACGATGTTGTAATTAAGGACCTAAGAGATCCTAGACAGATTTTAGCTACTGGCATTGCTGATGATTCTATAAGGTTGTATAAGTTTAACAACTTTGGGTCATCAATTCTTCCCTCAGTATTTGTTGCTCATAATGATGAAGTGAGCAAACTTTGGCATGAGCGATTTGGTCACTTAAACTATCGCTCCCTTCAGAATCTATGTAAAGAAAATATGGTGACATGTCTTCCAATGGTATCTTGCGGAGATGGTGTTTGTTCCAGATGTGTACTTAGAAAACATCATTGGGATAGTTTTGAAAACCGTGCCTCATAACACGCCTCAACCCGTTTGCAGCTTGTGCATAGCGATTTATGTGGTCCACTTCTAGTTGTTTCATTCTCTGGCTACAAGTATTCCTTAACTTTCATTGATGATTTCTCTAGACGCGCTTGGGTATACTTCTTAAAACTCAAGAGTGAAGTATTTAACATGTTCTTGGCCTTTAAGGCCTTTGTTGAAAAACAATCTGGACTTCAAATTCTTAAGCTAAGATCTGATAATGGCGGAGAATATGTTAACAACAAATTCATCAACTTTTGCACTGAGAATGGAATTCAAATGCAACATATTGTTCCATATACTCCACAACAAAATGGTGTAGCTGAAAGGAAGAATCACACCTTAAAGGAAATGGCTAATTGTATGCTTCAATCTGAAGGACTTAGTCTTAATTTTTGGGCAGAAGTAATTAACTGTGCAAATTACATAGTAAATCGCACTCCTACTAAGGTTTTAAAGAATATCACCCCAGAAGATGCATGGAGCTCAATTAAACCAGATGTAAGTCACTTTTGTGTTTTTGGAAGTGAAGCGTGGGCCCATATTCTAGATGATAAACATAAAGCTTTAGAACCTAAGAGTGAAAAATGTATTTTTGTTGGATATTCTGAAGATGTCAAAGGATATAGACTTATTCCACTTAGAATCATCAGCAATGCCAGTAGCTAAAATCTGTCTAGGATCTCTTAGGTCCTTAATTACAAAATCGTGAGGTGAAAATTCAACAATTTTACCTTCACCCGAATGAGTTATCAGATATACAAATAGAAGGTTGCAGGATAAGGTTGGAACACAATACATCATTAAATTGACCATTGTCTATATGAACAGTTCCAGTCTCGACAACACTAAGAGATCTATCATTACCAACACATATATTTTTGGTGTTACAATCATTTAAAGAAGAAAACATGGCTTTGTTTTTGGCCATGTGATAAGAAGCTCCAAAATCAATGAGCCACTCATGAGAATTAGAAGATGAAGATACATTTAGTGCATATCCAAACCGAGATGTTTGACAACCACATGCAGAAAGTGCTATTCCTGAAGATGAAGTTGAAGTTGAAGAGTGCTTGAAATGGATGTTATGCATCTTCATTGCTGCTTCCAAGGCTTCCATCATCTTAAAGCATTTGGATTCTAAGTGACCATCTCGATTACAAAAGTGGCAATGTCCATTAGTGTTCTTCCCTTGTTTTTATTTGCCTTATCATTTTGTTGAAATGATTTTTCATTACGAGGCTGAAATTGCTTAGGACCCTTGTTTGGTTTAGGTCCATTCTTTTTAGGATATAGCTTCTTAGGATTCTTTGAATTTGGTTGCTACTAGGCGGCTAAGGCTTTCTTAGAAGAGTTTCCAAGATTAAGAAGACCAAAGTTTAAGAGTTTTTCTTGTTCTCTTATTAAAGAATGACAAAAGGCATCAAAGGAAGGGACTTGTAGTATTGTCCTTGAGAAATGAAGGCTTCTCTTGTAGAATGGAAGGTGGAAACAAACACAGAGTAGGCTAGTCCCAACTTAGTAAGAATGGAATAGATAAGGTTACCATCTTCTTTCTTAACCTTAACACCTTCCAAGAGAAGTGTAAGGGTCATGAACTTGGACAAAAAATCTTCAATGGAAAAAAAATTATTGGGGTCCAATGTAAGCAACTCATTTTCGAGTTTATGGGCTCTAAGCTCATTTTTAATTCCAAAAACTTTAGTGATCTGTTTCATTTCTTCATTAGGAGTATCAAGTTCTGCGATATGGAATCTAAGGTCTAGAGAAATAGACATCCCTATCAACCCATGTGCTTGATCTTGCCTATTTTCCTATTTGGCTGCCTTACCTTCATCTTTTGGTTTGGTTTCTTGGCCTGAGGCTGTTCTGTAAAGACCTTTACTTCTAAGTAAATCCACAATGTAGGACCACCATTGGAAGTAGTTGGTGCTGTCAAGAATAACTTGGCATGGAATCTCCATTTGAACAGAAACTGAAGTTGTAGATGCTGAAAATAAGTTTTCCAATGGAAAGATCTCGAAAAAATAGGTTGATTAAAAAAAACAGCTTTGAAAACGGCTTCCGGATGAAGAAGTTATGGCTCTTTGAAGAAAAGTTGTTGAAGATGCTAACGAAGTGCGGGAATGTGCGGAAATGAATGATAATGTTATATTTAAGAAAAAATCTGCCCCCTTTCCAAACTTAATCTAATTAGCTCAACAAAAAGAAATACTTGAACTCAAGACCTCTATTCTCTTAAAGTAGCTTTGGACCAAGTGAGCTAGATTAAAAGGTTAGTAATTTTTGGAAAATAGGAAGGTTTTTTATTTATTTATTTATTAGTCACTAAAGCTTTGAGGTGCGTGCTTACTTAAGAAAGCTCTTGCTGGTGATCCTACAAATCAGCAATGTACACGTTCTTAGTTTGATAGAGCCTCTTCTTTACTAGCTCAAGCTTCAACGAATTATGATCTTGACACCTTTGCAGAAGCTTCAGGCCATCCAGATTGGGACGCATCTATGAATGAAGAATATCGTTCATTATTGGCAAATGATACATGAGATCTTGTTCCTTTGCCAAAATGACGAAAACTTGTTAGATGCAAATGGGTTTACAAAACCAAGTATGGACCAGATGGAAAAGTTGATAAGCATAAAGCTTGTCTTGTCGCTAAGGGTTTTTCATAAGTTGGAAGGCATTGACTATATTGAAACCTTCTACTGTTGCCAAAATGAACTCTATCTGCCTTGTTCTTTCCCTTGCTGCCTCTTTCAAATGGGAAGTCCATCAGATGGATGTTAAATCTGCCTTCTTGCATGGGGACTTGCATGAAGAAATCTATATGGAACAACCTACTGGCTTTATACAAACAGACGCCAGCCTTGTATGTCGGCTTAAGAAATCCCTTTATGGTCTCAAGCAAGCCCCTCGGGCTTGGTATGCCAAAATGGATAGCTTTCTTTAAGAAACTGGCTTTCTAGGTGTCATTCTGACAATACTGTCTACACCAAGAAAGTGGGCAAGTCTCTTATCATTCTTGTTCTTTATGTTGATCATCTTATCCTTGCTAGTAGTGATCCCAACCTTATAAACCATGTGAAGTCCAGCCTTAAAAAGAAGTTTGAAATGATAGACTTAGGACACTTGCATTATTTTCTTGGTCTTCAAGTCTTGTAATCCAAGGAAGGTATTTCCCTTTCCTAGTCCAAGTATGCATGTGATCTTCTACGCCATTTTCACATGGAAGATTGTAAGCCAGCCCCTTCTCCCTTTCAGTCTAGAGCCAAACATTCAGTCACTTGTACTTCCCCTGAAGTTGATGCTACCGTATACCATCAACTTGTAGGAGAACTTTTGTATTTGACCCATACTCGTCCTGACCTTTCCTTTGTTGTTGGCCTTATTGCTCGGTTTATGCAAAACCCACATGCAAGTCATTGGAAAGAAGCTAAAATAATACTTCTTTATGTTCGAGGTACAATTTAGTTTAGGATTCATTACAGTGCAGAAGCATCTCCTCTATGGGTTGGTTTCACTGATTCTGATTGGGCTGGTGACCTTGATGATCTGAAGTTTGCTGCAGGTTATGTGTTCACTCTTGGTTCAGGACCTATTAATGTTGGCATTATGATGCATGTGTTGTACTTGATGGCAACCCACTCGTAGAAGAACAACTCACTTATATATAACTAGATGAATCTACAGAAGAGATATCAGATGTGACAGAATACATGGGATGCAGGACAACTCAAAGGAATCAGTTCATATGTAATGAACAATGACAACTCATTAAGATGACAGTTCTCAGTATGACAAGTTAGCTTTGCCATCAAGTCCAAAGGGGGAGATTGTTGGCATTATGATACAAGTGTTTTCCTTGATGGCAACTCACACAGATGACAGATCATAGTGCAACAGGTCAGTAGCAAAGAATTGATGATCAGAATACAAAGAATGAAGAAAGAAAAGTATATACGCAGGTTCACTATATTCTAGTGTTCCACGGGGACGCGTCCCCCAAGGTGGGGTGCGCGCACCCCACGCACCCGGAACGGGGAGACTCTTGGGGGTTCGTTTCCCCACGTCCCCCTTTTGGGGAGACTCGGGGAGACGCAAGGGGGTGCGCTTCCTCAGGGTGGGAGACTCGACTCCCCGAAAGGGGTACTTCTGGGCGTCCGCCCCAAAAATGGGGTTCTTCTGGGCGTCCCCCCGAAAATGGGGTTCTTTTGGGTGTCATCCCCAAAAATGGGGTTCTTCTGGGCGTCCCCCCGAAAATGGGGTTCTTTTGGGTGTCATCCCCAAAAATGGGGTTCTTCTGGGCGTCCAAATGGGGTTCTTCTGGGCGTCCCCCCTTCATTTTTGTCTAATTACCCTTTATATAAAAAAAAATAAAAATGAAAATTAATTTATTAAAAAAAAATAAAAATAAAAATAAACTAAACTAACAATTACAAATAAAAAATTACATGAAAAGTTAGGTTTAACTCTACTTTTCATTCTGCCGCCATTCATTATGCTCTTACCTCTGTTAAAAGTTAAAACAGCTGAGTGCATTTTTTTCTTCCATCGTTTCAGTGTGAATCTGCTCCCACTGCGCCCACGAGAGCCTCAGAGCTTCAGCTCACGCCTTATCCTCCCTCTTCTCCACGCAGCGGCTTGCTGTTAGTAGTTACGTTGCAGTGGTTACTGGTTACCTTGCTGCTCCATGCAGCCGGCAGCATTGCTGCTCCACGGTTCCACCAGCCCTCCACGCAGCCGGCAGCTGAAACAGCGATTTGTTATGTTCTATTTGCTGTGCTGGTAATTTTTGTTTTGCAATCTACTATGCCAGTCTCTTAACATTTTATCTACCTTCTAAATTTTAATCCGATTCAGGCCATGCATTATTATTATTAAACTGTTTTTCGGATTTCCCTGTGCTGTTTGTCTCTTTAAAACATGGGTTCAACCTCTGCTTGCTAGGTGGGTGTTTATTTCACGGTTCCACCAAACCCTCCACGCGGCCGGCAGCATTGCTGCTATAATATGTTATTATTTGATTCAATTATGAATTTAAATTTTATGTATGGATCAAATTTGAAATTTCAATGTATTGGTATTACTATTACTAATTAGTCTATTTAATATGCTTTCATTATTGAACAATGAATATGAACATGAAAATTTCAAAATTATATACATATATATATATATATATATATATATATATATATATATATATATATATATATATATATAATTAAAAATTATATTATATATACCTCGACGTCCCCCTGTCTCCCCTAAATTTCCCTAAAATTTGAGGGTACTCCCACACGCCCCCTTTGTGCGTCTCCCCGCATCCGCATCTCCCCGTCCCGGAGACTTGGTGGAACATTGCTATATACCAAGTCGCGTACATACGCAGGTTCATTATATACCAAGTCGTGTATACATGCAGGTTCACTATATACCAAGTCACGTATATACGTAGGTTCGCTATATACCAAGTAGTGTATACACGCAGTTTCACTATATACAAAGGCATGTATATCGTACACACGCACTTTCACGCAAGGAAAGGCGCGTACATGTCGGAAAACTAAGTTTTGGGTCCGTGGTATTTGGTCCTTGGTATTGCGTCCGAAGTGTTGAACCCAGGTATTGGGTCCCTAGTATTGGTTCTAAATGGTTTTGGACCATGGTATTGAGTAAGGCCTAAGACTATAAAAGGAGAAGAAGATCATTAGGCAAAGGCATTCAGAAAATCTTGAATATCTGATGAAGTATGAGATCTAGTATGCAGGTTATGGGTTCATGATGCCTTGCTTGATCTGAGCTAAGGAGGAATCTCAACGATTGATGGAGAACAAGATCTAAGGATAGATCAAGATCTAATGGCTTGGAATGAATCATCTCTATACGGTTTGATCTTGTTAAGTCTAGATCTGTATACTGACGCATGTAATACTCTGTAAATATTATGATCTGGGTATAACTCAAGTTTTGGAATAGCTGCAAATCATGAATGAATATTTACAGATGTATACGCTGGTTGACTATGATAAAAGCGCGTACATATGCAGCTTAGATACATCTAAGTAGCATATACCATATGAGCTATGATGTTTGAAGTTACAGGTGGTTCTGGTTGTTGATGAGTTCTGATGATTGTTTACTAGTGTTAGTATTCTGCATATTCAGTTTGGTTGATTGTGTTTAGCTTCAGTGTTGATGGATGAGATCTAATAATGGATCAGGATCATAATGACTTATATTTATGTGATCTGATGGACTAGATCTGGTTGCTAACACACATATTATCCTTGTATATGTAATAATCTGGGTATGTCTGAAGTCAGGAAGTGCAACAAGTTATAAGTAAGTAATTAATGACATATACGTTGGTTCGCTTTGGTGAAGTTGCGTATACATGCTGGTTCGGCTCTTCCAAGTAGCGTATGCACTCTGATGCATGATTTTTGATGATACAGTTAGATCTGAACGTTGTTGTAGAGTTCTGTGTTCCGCTCTGTGTTATGGTGACTGCAGTTTGTTGACAGAGTTTCAGTGATTCAATGTTGGGTGATTCAGATATTGATGATGCTAATGTTGATTGATTGTGTGCCTTAATGATATTGATGGGTCCAGTATGAAAATTGGATGAAACGTAGCCTTCAGATTATGGTGTTGTGCTTTAGGAGTATCCAGTCTGAAAATTTATGAAACGTGGTCCCTGGAGGAAGAAAGAGAAGGTTGTAGCCTTCTGTAGGTCGGCACCTACGTATTAATACATCAGCTAGTACAAGAGATAAGGGGGTGGTAGCTCCCTTCTAGTAGCAGCTGGAAAATGAGTGAAGGTTGGAGCATTCAGTAGGCCGGCACCTACGTACTAGTAAAAGGATCGACTAGTACAAGAGCTAAGGGGGTTGCAGCTCCCTTCCAGGAGAAGCTGGAGAACGAGAGAAGGTTGTAGCCTTCTGCAGGTAGAAACCTGCGTACTGGTATAAGACTGCACCAGTATAGAAATATTGTAAAAAGAAGTTTCTTATTAAAAGAAGATAGAGACAAATTGTAGCAGGTGGTTTTCACCCACATTGGGTTTCCACCTTACATCTTGGTGTTCATGTGTGTTGCTTATGTGTGATGATCTATTCTGTTTTACTGCTCCTGTTTACTATTCATATGGTTAATAATGTTCTGATGCACTCATTAAGGATCAATTAACTGAATCATAAGTTTACTGGATATACGCTTGTTGCATTACACACAATTGCGTATACACGTGGTTTGCCTTAACTGAAGTAGCGTATATGAATCTTAATATGGAAATGAAAAAGTTATATTGATTTGATAATACTGATTCACCCCCCCCTCTCAGTTTTATTTCCAACAATTACATGGGCTTGCAAGAAACAAAGTGCCATTTCTCTTTCTTTAGCAGAAGCAGAGTATCGTGGCGCCATAGAAGCTAGTAAGGAAGCCCTGTGGCTTCGTCAGATCCTGTCAGAGTTTGGCTTTCAGCAACAGCATCCGACTACACTTTGGTGTGATAATTAAAGTGCCATTCAACTATGCAAAGATCCAGTCCAACATCAGTGCAACAAACACATTGAACTGCACATGCACTTCATCAGAAAGCTCATTCACGACCATGTTCTTGAAGTGCAATATTGTTCAACAGATGATCAAGTTGCAAACATCTTTACAAAGGCTCTCACAAAGGAGAAGTTTACTAAACTTCGATTTATGGTTGGAGTTCAAGAAGTTGTCACTAAGGGGGGATATTGCTAATGCCTCCTTCCTTCTCCTATTGTGTCATATTTGTACATCCTTCAATCCTATCCCAAGTTGTTCTTAAGGGGGGATGTTAGGATATTCCAACACATAGGAAATAGTTAAGTATAACTTGGTCTAGTGTAGAGTTAGGTAAAATGTGTTTCTTTACTATGTACTTTTGTAACTTACAATCTGATGGTCACGATATGTGGTGATCTGACGGTTCATTCTCTCCTCAGTATTACCGACACTTGATCTATGGCTTAACACCCGATTGGTCCATGATCTCTATTTAAAGAGCATGGAGGGTCATTTGTAGGGTAACCGTTCATGAGAGAAGCTTATGTAAATTTTCATTTTTTATTAATAAATTGCCTCAAGTGGCCGCGTTGGCTTAGGCCGTGGACTGTTTCCCTCTTTGAGGGTTTTAACCACGTCAACAATACTAGTGTATTGATCTGTGATCTGTTAGTGAGCAGTGCCCTTTGGTGTTCTGTCTGAGGAACTTACCCTATAAATTCCTACACCTACAGATCAGCGACGTACACATTCTCAGTTCGATAGAGCCTCTTCTTTACTGGCTCAAGCTTCAGCGAATTATGATCCTGACACCTTTGTAGAAGCTTCAGGCCATCTAGATTGGGACACAACTATGAATGAAGAATATCATTCATTATTGGCAAATGATACATGGGATCTTGTTCCTCTTCCAAAGGGACAAAAACTTGTTAGATGCAAATGGGTTTACAGAACCAAGTATGGACCAGATGGAAAAGTTGATAAACACAAAGCTCGTCTTGTTGCTAA
Source organism: Pinus tabuliformis (assembly GCA_031772625.1). Classification (NCBI taxonomy): domain Eukaryota; kingdom Viridiplantae; phylum Streptophyta; class Pinopsida; order Pinales; family Pinaceae; genus Pinus; species Pinus tabuliformis. The sequence continues at coordinate 1,384,088,007 of CM062804.1, read as the reverse complement.
GGGTTTTTCTTAAGTTGAAGGCATTGACTATACTGAAACCTTCTACTGTTGCCAAAATGAACTCTATCTGCCTTGTTCTTTCCCTTGCTGCCTCTTTCAAATGGGAAGTCCATCAGATGGATGTAAAATCTGCCTTCTTGCATGGGGACTTGCATGAAGAAATCTATATGGAACAACCTACTGGCTTTATGCAAATAGACTCCAGGCTTGTATGTCGGCTTAAGAAATCCCTTTATGGTCTCAAGTAAGCCCCTCGTGCTTGGTATGCCAAAATGGATAACTTTCTTTTAGAACCTGGCATTTCTAGGTGTCATTCTGACAATACTGTCTACACCAAGAAAGTGGGCAAGTCTCTTATCATTCTTGTTCTTTATGTTGATGATCTTATCCTTATTGGTAGTGATCCCAACCTTATATAATATAAACCATGTGAAGTCCAACCTTGAAAAGAAGTTTGAAACGATAGACTTAGGACACTTGCATTATTTTCTTTGTCTTCAAGTCTTGCAATCCAAGGAAGGTATTTCCCTTTCCTAGTCCAAGTATGCCTGTGATCTTCTACGCCATTTTCACATGGAAGACTATAAGCCAACCCCTTCTCCCTTTCAGTCTGGAGCTAAACTTTCAGTCACTTGTACTTCCCCTGCAATTGATGCTACCTTATACCGTCAACTTGTAGGAAAACTTTTGTATCCGACCCATACTCATCCAGACCTTTCCTTTGTTGTTGGCCTTATTGCTCGGTTTATGCAAAACCCACATGAAAGTCATTGGAAAGTAACTAAAAGAATACTCCGTTATGTTCGAGGTACAGTTCAATTTGGGACTCATTACAGTGCAGAAGCATCTCCTTATTGGTTGGTTTCACTGATTCCAATTGCGCTGGTGACCCTGATGATCGGAAGTCTACTGCAGGTTATGTGTTCACTCTTGGTTCAGGACCTATTACATGGGCTTGCAAGAAACAAAGTGCCATTTCTCTTTCTTCAGCAGAAGCAGAGTATCGTGGTGTCGTAGAAGCTAGTAAGGAAGCCCCGTGGCTTCGTTAGATCCTGTTTGAGTTTGGCTTTTAGCAACAACATCCGACTACACTTTGGTGTGATAATCAAAGTGCCATTCAACTATGCAAAGATCCAGTCCAACATCAACGCAACAAACACATTGAACTGCACATGCACTTCATCGGAAAGCTCATTCATGTCCATGTCCTTGAAGTGCAATATTGTTCAATAGATGATCAAGTTGCAAACATCTTTACAAAGACTCTCACAGAGGCGAAGTTTACTAAACTTCGATTTATGGTTGGAGTTCAGGAAGTTGTCACTAAGGGGGGATAGGCTCTAATGCCTCCTTCCTTCTCCTATTGTGTCATATTTGTACATCCTTCAATCCTATCCCAATTTGTTCTTAAGGGGGAATGTTAGTATATTCCGACACATAGGAAATAGTTTAGTATAACTTGGTCTAGTGTAGAGTTAGGTAAAGTGTTTCTTTACTATGTATTTTTGTAACTTACAATCTGACGATCACAATATGTTCTAGACATGAAGTGATCCGACGGTTCATTCTCTCCTTGGTATTACCGACACTTGATCCGTGGCTTAGCACCCGATTGGTCCATGATTTTTATTTAAAGAGCATGGTTTATCATTTGTAGGGTAACCGTTCATGAGAGAAGCTTATGTAAATTTTCATTCTTTTATTAATAAATTGCTTGGAGTGGCCACGTTGGCTCAGGCTGTGGACTGTTTCCCTCTTTGAGGGTTTTAACTTTTAACCACGTCAAGAAGACTGGTGTATTGATCTGTGATCTGTTTGTGAGCAGTGTCCTTTGGTGTTCTGTCTGAGGAACTTACCCTATAAATTCTTACATTTGGAAGGTATCTTTTTGCCCTTGAGACACTAGTAAATGTCGGTTGAGCCAATTTTAAGATTTATTGAGTTGGTAGTTATGGGTTCTAATTTTGTGCCAATACAATGATTTTGATGAGATATATTTTTCTCCGACCATTTTAATTGTTTTTTTTGTTTTGTTTTGTTTATAAGTTGAAGGCAATGAAATGATCTGAAAATGATCAATGGATGATCAAGGATCCAGAAAAGGCCAAAAATTCAAAGTTGTTGGATTCGAGTGAAAGCAGTGCCATCATATAGAGCTTGCAGAAACGATTCCAATGCAACTTGAACGAGCAAAAATTGACTTCGTATGAAGAAGTTATTCAAAGTCAAAGTTTTCAGGGCAAACTCCAAAAAGTCAAAGTCAAAGTCAATGGTCAACAAGTAGTCAAAGGTCAAGGTTTGACCGCCACATGGCATGACGAGAAGGTGACAAGTGGCAGGTTATGATTGTGCATATGGACCAATGCTGCGTTGAAAAGTGGCAGGTTGTGGTTGGGTGCATTGAGACCAATCCCAAGGCGACACGTGGCCTCATTGGATTCGTCAAAATTTTGTTAAGGATCCTGACGAATTGGACGAGATTCGATCCTGTGACCTCTCGGCTGCAAACCTGATGTCTCATTGTTGAGCTATGTTTATGGCTTGTTTAAATAAGCCCCGTTGCGAATATTTGAAGGAATATGTGTTTTTTATACAAAAAAGATGGCAGTCCGCCAAGATTGGCGGCCCGACCATAGCAAAATATCCGTCATATCTACTCTCCAACCATATCTGCTCTGCCATATCCTCTGTCAAGACCTCGCCAACTTATCCATCCGCCAACGGTAATGTACATACGTATGGTTATAATACAATGTATATGGTTGGGGGAGTGGCGGGTTTGGGGGATCCTGCCCCCTTATTATTGTTTAAAGAAAATGTTTTAATAACAATAAATTGTTATGAATCCAAACCACCGCCGGTGAGATTAGGATTTGATCCCCCGACCTCCTACCTATAAATTAAGTTTTTCACCGGTATGCCAAGGGGAGGAGAGGTGAGATTTTATGCAGTAGAGAAGTATTTGTGCAGGTACAGGCAGTGAGACTTAAAACTTTGAAGGCACTTTTTGGGAGATCCGGGAAGCCTTTTTCAGAACCGAGAGTTGCTACAAGTTCCTGAGACAGAGCAGATTGCAGCAGGATTGTTCAGGATTGTATCTGAAGCAATTTTCTTTTATGTATTTATGGTTTTGAAGATTTAATATAAAGGCCTCCCCGCTGAAGACCAGGGCCCAAAGATGTAGGCTTGAAGATAGCTGAACTTCATTATCAAACTTTTGGTGTCATTGTGTTAATGTGCTTGCTGTTATATTTTCTGAATTACTGCAATTTCTATTTTCAAGTTCTTATTCTCAATTTCAGGTTTTAAAGCAATTTAAATGGTGTTTTAAAAAGTCATGCATTAACACTTTTTAAAAGATAATAAATCACATTTCAATAAAAGATAAGATCTGGGATCATGAAATTTATGGAATTTATTTGTCATCACTTATAGTATTTTATTGCAACAAAAGACGTTTGCGTCCTTTGTAGAAAAGTTAAAAACATTGTTTACAGTGACCAATTTAAATTATATTCCAGATTCATGATCAAGCAAGTGTTGAATTAGAGTTTAGCAAATTGTAGGTCAGTCAGCCTCATAATTCAGTCAAACATGGAGCATTCTTATTAACGATATTTTTAGATAGGTACATTGTATAATGTGGTGATTCTTGCATTTTGGGATAATCAATTTGGAAGGATTTTAAATCTGTTGCCATGGAGCTTATATATACAAACAGTATTTTAAAAGCAGTTATACTATATCATTAAAGCTCAAAAGAATGTTCCAATTCACAAGCATTTATGTTCAGATTTTGTGAAAGGCTTCTTGAAGTTTGGCACTGTTGAGGCTGGCTTTTGGCTAGTGGTTATGTTTATATCTATATGAGAAGGGCATGCCAGTCACTAGAATCTTGCAAGTGTAAGTGACCCTTTTGCAGGAATGATAATAGCGATTCCAAGTCGAAGCCTTTTTCAGTTGTTGGTAGTTGTAAAAAAAAGGGCAATTACTATTCACATTTGTTAACCTAGATTAAAATAAGTTGTTGGCTGATATCTAATTATGAATAGTGTTTGAGAAATATTTTCTTTCAGTAAAATTTAAAAATAATATAGGCAGCATAGAATAATGGAAAAGTGGCGGATCTAGAAATTACCATTATGTCTATTATCGCTGTTATGGGAAAAGGGGGAAACATTCTGCATGTTGGATGAGAAGTAACAACTGATATTTGAATGCTGAGATATCCTTTTTGGTGTGGGCAAACTGAGGAAACTGTGAGTTCTTTAGGGTCCAAAGTATACGTAGAACAAAGGAAAGTGAACCAATGAATATTCAAATATGTAGATATTTTATATCTGAGAAATGCAACTTATAGTTCCAATAAGGAACCTGGAAACCTGCAGACTTTCCAACAATCTTGAAATTGGAATCATTGTACGGAAATGAAAGAACCGATTACTCCTTGTACGGCACAGAATATTCGAATCCTTACAAGTGACGCCTTCTATGACAATTACTGATAGTTTACCTGGCTGTTTTGAGTTCTCCATTTGAGCTTTATCAAGTTAAGTAGATTCAATTGGCTGTGGCAACTTTGGAAGCAAATTGATTTGGATTATTGGTTGAAAGAGGCTACACTTCTGAAAGAAAATTTGATGAATAAGAGTTTCTGTTATGGCCCCCTTTTTATTTTGATTTTAGGAATTACATGAGATAGGGCACATTTTTCTTGATGGGTGAAATATTGAAGGGAGTTACACTTGTATGATGGAGTGAATTAATGTGGTAGTGGCAGTTTAGATGGGAAGCACACTTCCTAAGAGGGGTGCATTCTTCTTCATGGCACATTCAATGGTGGAGATTACTTTCACATAAGAGTGCACTCTTCCTAATGTTGGTGCATTGACCCATTTCCTACCTTGTCTTTTCAAAGAGACCTCTATTTGCTTATATTCATGGATGACTACTCCATTTGCACTTGATCTACTTTTTATAGAACAAAAGTGAGACTTTTGATACTTTTCTTGTGTTCAAAGCCTTAGTTGAAAAGCAATCCAAAAAGCCTATCAAATGTTTGCAGACAGATAATGACACTGAATATGTGAACCACAAATTTCAAAACTATTGTACCACTGAAGGTATTCGACTGCAACATATTGTGTCCTACTATCCACAATAAAATGGTGTTGCTAAAAGGAAAAAACACACCTTAAAAGAAATTCCATGTGCCCACAATTTTGGGCTAAAGCCATCAATTGTGTCAACTGTGTTCAAAATCACTCACCTCATAAAGCTATCTAAGAGATGATCCCAGAAGAAGTTTGGACTCAGAGTAAGCGAAAAATTAGAATTTCGATTTTCTTCTTAAGATTACTTATTCTTCCTTCTCCTTCACTTGATCTTGCCCTTTTGGATGATCTTTTTCAAATGAGGTTGAATGCTCTTATATATAGCTGTTCTAGGAGTGCAAATTTTCCCTTTTAGAGGTTGACTTCTTCTTTGCCCTTTATGTGAAAATTTGGAGACCCAAATTTATATTGCAGCAACTGATTAAGTATCTTCTATTTGTTAAATTACTGAACAAATTATTTACTACATCCTATAGCAAATACCGAAACTAATACACTGCAACCTTCACCAATTAAATTAAATGTGGAAACAAGAAACTGAGCAAGAAAGAAATACACAACACATGACACCGTTATTTTTAGACAAATGTCCTTGGAAAAACCCAATGCGGGAAAACCAGTCCAGCACCGGAGGGTTGTATTATTAAGCAGTGGTTTTCTGAATACAATTCGTTGGATGCCCAACTGGCTATCCGATACAGAGAGAAACTGGGCAAAAAAATAGTGAGATGATCTCACCTTGTCACTGGAAGAATCGACATTGCTCTGTGCTGGAGATGAGCCTCTGCACAGTCTCTGTATCACTCCCACGCAATCACTGCATCATTGTCTCTGGGATTGCGTTGCACCTCCTTCCGATCCTCTGCTCGCCGGAAACTCCAACTCTCTGGCCTCCCGGTCTTACAACCCGGCTTCGACACTAAATCCTGACTATTCCTCAGTAGAATTTCGATCTCCCTTTAAGCTTTGCGCTGCCACAACGTAGCTTTGCGTGGCCCTGTGTCAGCCTCTCTGGAAATCTTTCTACTCTCTCTGCTTTGTACTCTCTGGACCAGGAAAACTTCCCTCTGAAAACTATCCTTGCCCCTCACTACAAGAAATCTCCTCGATTGATTCTCTAGCAATTGCTGTGTTGCCCTCTCTGAGAAATTTGATCTCTTGATCTCTCTCCGATGTGTCTTCCAAATGCCCATCGGAGTCCTTATAATCATTCAGTTGAGTAATCAATGACCCAGATTAGATTCTAATCAATGGCTTAGATCGTTTGGACTCGATATCCGTCTTGTTCTAGAAGTTTCACCCTTAGTTTGATTAATACCCTTTAATTATTTTAATTTCCTAAGTTTATACTTAGGCATCCATTAAAAATAATTAATTATTTTAATAAAATTATCTTCGGGTGGAATCTCTCAAAACAATTTCTGGGTATTCTGGAATACATGTGTCCTAGCCTCACTGCAAATTTTGAGGCTTAGAGCACATCCAATGTTACTGGAAATCAACACTTTATGATTGAGGGGAATTCTATGGATTTTATCGTCAGGCTACCTCTTACACCACAAAGGCATAATGGCATTCTGGTTGTGGTGGATAAACTAACGAAAAGTGCCCATTTTATTCCCATAAAATATACTTATGAAGTTGCTAACATAGCTTTAGTATTTATAAATGAAATCTGTAGATTTCATGGAATTTTGACGAAGATCATTTCAGATAGGAATCCACGATTCACTTCCAGATTTTGGACTTGTATACAGTTAGCCTTGAGAACTCAACTAAATTTAAGTACAACTTATCATCCTAAGACTAATGGATAAACAAAAAGGTTGAACCAAGTCATAGAAGATATGTTGAAGATGTACGTTATGGATCAACAGACACACTAGGAAAAGTACTTGCCCTTGGTTGAATTTGCATACAATAACATCTACCGTAGTTCAATCAGAATGCCTCTATTTGAAGCATTATATGGAAGACCTTGTAGGACACTATTAAGCTGGGACAGGTTAGAGGAGCGAGTGATAGTGGGGCCAAAAAAAGAAAATTAATTCAAGAGATGGAAGAACAAGTAAAACAAATTAGGCAATGATTGAAGGAAGCACAAGATAGACAAAAAAGTTATGTTAATGCTCACAGAACAGATAGGAAGTATGAAGTAGGGGATCAAGTTTTCATTCACATCAGACTAAACAAAAGCACCATTCGGTTTGGAAAAGGAACAAAGTTGTCACCTTGGTTTATTGGGACATTTAAAGTTCTGAAAAAGTTGGACCTGCTGCCTATCGTCTTGCACTGTCACCCCACGTGCATAAAGTTCATAATGTTTTTCATGTATCTATATTAAAACATTACATAGCTGACAAATATCATAACCTTCAAATGGAAGGAACTGCAGGTATTAGACGAGGGAACCATTTTGGTCGAACCATTACGTATACTGGAACATAGGGTTCAACAGCTCAGGAACCGCCTAGTAGACCAAGTTAAGGTCCGGTGGAACAAATATAGCTCTGGATTGGCTACCTGAGAAAATATAGAGACCATATGTCAAAGATACCCCAACTCACTGTTGATAATATCGGCGATATTCGAAAATATCGCGATATTTTCGGCAAAACGATATATCGCCGAGAAAATATCGCGATAATTTCTGTTTTGAAAATATCGAGATATTTTCAAAATATCGGAAAATATCGGCAAAATATCGCGATATTTTGAAAATATCGGCAAAATATTGGCTATATTTAAAAATATGAAAAAATTATTTTTTATGCTTGCCGATATTTGCCGATATTTTAGCCGATATTGCCGATAAGATATTTTTTGGACCCTCGCCGATATTTTGCCGATACCGATATTTTCAACACTGCCCCAACTTGTGTTGATTTTGACGAACTTAAAACCTTATTTTGTATATGACTACTTTATTTCAGTTAGATACTTAAGACTATCATTTTGAACTATTACATGTAAAAAAAATGGATTTTATTTTAACTCTGCTGGTACATGGATACCAATATGGAATATGTTATTTAGTTAATATTGTTGAAATATGGATACCAATATGAGGTCTAGTATTTGATTACCTTTCCATGAAATTTAAATAATGAATTATGTTATGGATATCAACCTGATTGATGAAATGGAAATAAAAGAATAACCACATTTGACTACTTAATGTGAAAACAAACCTACAGATATATTGGCTAGACATAGCCAAGTATGTTATATAAACTCAAAGATTAATATCATAGATGACAACATATTGGGAATGCATAGAAATTGTTATCTGAATACATTTAGTTTTGAATATATTGATGCATATGTTATAATGTGTGGGCAAGTGTTTACATTGCAGATATATCATTACCAAACCGACCACGTGATGACAAAACTCCAAGGACAATTGAGGCTCAATAAGGTTCCATGATAAGGTGTTGACCCTAATCCTACTAGGAGGGGTGGAGGTGTTGCCCACCGTTTATCCTCTAAATCCTGGAGTCATGGGAAGACTGTGCGAGTCACGCTCCCCTAGACGTGTGATGATCACTGCCGAATGCCTACTGGGGAATTAAGTTGATATAATCGAGTGTGTCACCCTTGAGGTTTATAAATGGTTAGATCATTATAGCTAATGCCATAGCATATTCCAGTAGAGGACAAATAGGATGGGAGCGGAAGAGATTAGGAAGGATAGGATGATTTTCGAATAGCTTGGAGACTTTGCTCGGGCAAGGCATGACTACTAAAGTTGTAAACCAATAAATGATCAAAACATAAATGTTAAAATGCCCTCATATTATAAACAAGAATCCAATCACAGGACACAATCCTTCATGAATATAATAAACACTAAAAATAAGTACTAATATACTATATAAACCCTAACTTCGGGATGAAGTTTTCCGAAGGAGGGGTGTATGCTATGTCGCACGGGTTCTTGAACCCGGGGGTGGGGTTCTTGAACCCGTCCCAGGTTCTTGTCCCCAAGTACCGGATTTGGGTACGGGTGCTTCTGAGAAGAACCCATAAAAACCGGGTTCTTCTATGAAGAACTGTGTTCTCCATTAAAAAAATTGGGTTCTTTTTTCTTGACGGGTATGGAGAACCCCGATAATGGGTACTTGGAACCCCAAAATCGGGTTCTTTGGGGTTCATTTTAGTTTTTATTTTTAAATTTTTAATTAATTTAATGGGCTTCCCCTAATATTCTAGGTAGCTAGTTCTTCATCTTGCGAGAGGAATTGGAGTACTTATGCCTTTATCCATTTAGTAAAGAGAAATAGGTTGGGCTCAAAGAAAGCAATGAACTTAGTGTACATTCATAGCACACTTCGTCTCATATCTCAAAAAGACCTTGGGTACAAGGAGGGTCCTTTCAAGAGATAGGACCAATACACAAATGATGTTATGTGTGTGGACGAGGAGATACAACCAGATGGCCTTATTGAGCTACCTCCAGTTGCTATGGATGAGCAGGAGCCTCAAGATGAGAGTGATTCCTACCTGGAGAGCATGCTAACTGAAGATCTGAGTGATGCTGATGACATGGCTTGAGGAAGCCATTGTTGACTACTAGCTATTTTTATTTTTAGTATTTTAAAATTTCCTAGTTCATGTTTGGAGATGCCTTAAGGCAAATTTTGATTGTAGTATGACAATGGACATATATCATGAATCTTATTAACATGTAAACTCCAATTTGCACTTGATATCAAACTAGAAATTTTGAAATTTCAATGTGAATGTTGAATGTTCAATAATGTGCATGTTTAAATCTTTAAAGTTTAAATCATAAATATTTTAGTTTTCTTGTTTAAAGTTGAAAAATATACAAATTCATTTATATTATAATTTATAAAATATAATATTTATATATTATATATATAAATTATAATATACCCTCGAAGAACCTAGGTACCTTGTTTCAAAAGATGACGTACTTGTCCTTGTCCTCGAACCCAAATTTCCTGACAACATAAGGTGTATATAATGACCCCACCACGAATTATGGGCAGAAAATGAGTATTAGCATGCATACGAGGCATGCATATGATAGCTACATATGCATGTATCACATGCATTGTATTAGTAAACTTACTAATTGGTTATAAAATATGTCTAAAGAAAGGATAAACGAATTAATTAGTAAAATACTAGATTAAATACCTAACAATTAAGAAGGGAAATCTTACCCTAAACATAACACTCCAAAAGTATATATATGGTAAATATCTCTTTATTAACTTTGAATAGATTAAATGCTTATAAATTGAATAACACTTAATTTCTCTCATTATTAACATAATTCAATATAATATATCAAACGTATATTCAAATTAAAAGGAATGGTATATATGAAACATATTATATACAACTAAAAAAAAGAAATTATAGTATCTATAAGAAGGGACTATATATATGTGATACTCTATGACCTGTTGTAAAATGAAGGCAACAACCTCCAACCATGATGTTGCCGTGTCAAAAGGCGGTGGAGAGGTTGCCGAGGAAGGAAGGAACCTCATGAATATAAGGGGATCGATGGACAAATTTGAAGGGGAGGAGTTTTGGGAGTATTTCGCAGACAGTGAAGGAAATTTCGAGGAATCCATAGACAGAGAGGACAAAGAGGAAGGGTGGGCCTTAATTGTTCTTGAAGTTTTGGGCATGGGTGCCAGAGTGCTTCCATTTTGAAATACTTTGGAGCTGGGTACCGAGATTGTGCCCAGTTTGGCTGAGAGGTGTTGGTCATTTTGGTAACGGGAGCAATTTGGTGCTATAACAACTGAGGATTGACTTCAAACACGAAAGCCAGGTATGTATCTGTGAATTAAATTGATAAATTCTTATTTAAATTGCGGCTGTTAAACTCTGGTAGAATTTAGGAACTTAAAATTTGCTTTGGGTATTAAAAGAAAGATTATTTAGAATAATATTTGCATAATTTCAATGTGGTTTAGTCTTGCCACTGGATTTTAAAATTTCATCTTTCGAGTTCTTGGACGTTGCAAATTGCAATATAGTTGATGCTATCGAAGTCTGCCATTTTGAGGCTGGGGAGCTCAGTTTCAAGTTGAGTGACTTGAATAGTGTTCACTGTACTAATCAAGTTGTGAAAAGCATCCCAAATCTGCTTTGCACATTTGTTATCCTTGGTGTGATGAACAAAATCGAGCTCCATATATAGATGAAGGAATCAAAGGGCTTCAGTCTTTTCCAAGAAAACAAGGTCATTGCTCCTTTCATTGGGGGTGGGGAGAGGTTTCTCCAAATATTTCCATATACCCTTGCTAGGGAGGAGGGCTTGCATTTGATTGGCCCAAATATGGTAGTTGGCGCTGTTAAGCAAGGGTAGAAGCCATTTTCTATCCATGAATCAGTATATCTGTGCTGTCCTGAAAACAGCAGGGATTTTGGCTGGAAAAGAAGGAAAAAGAGTGTGCTGCCCTCGAAAGGGCACAAATCTGCAAATATGTCCTTGATATTCTCTAAAAGAACAAAAAAAAAATGCCATGAAAGGAGGATGCTAGTGATGTATAGGGTAAAACCCTTAGAAATCTGTTGCTGTCCTGAATCGGTGCTGAAACCCTACTTTGCAGAACTGAAACAGCCTTCAAACAGCTCTGGACAGAGAAAGAAGAGTAAATGACTACAGATTCATTTTGGCAAACCTTAACCCAGACAAGTAAATGACGACAGATTCATACCAACAGCCATTGCTGATCACAAGAGAGATGAACACACCATAGTGTGCTTAAAAAGCATAATTGTGCTTGAGCGAGAAGTCAACTATAAGCAAGAAAGATTGCTGCATAACCCAAACTCAAGTACTCAAGAGAGGTGGGATAAAGAAGAGATAACCCTAAGCCTTTCTCACCTGAATGAATGATTGTAAATGACAGGAGTGTGTTGTATTTATACACACTCTTTAGGGTTGAAGCACTGGCCCAAAGAGGTTGACTTAGCCAAAATAGCCAAATAAAGTAAAGTACAGTAAATGAGTTAGTTACCCATGTATGGACTCAATAGAGCCATCAATACAATGAATCGGAACGTGGCCTGAACTGAACATCAACCACAAAAAACAGTACTTTGAGCATTCATGGACAGCTTAAAGTTTTCAATAGGATAAAATGTAGGAGCCAAAAAGGAAGTGTTGAAAGTGGTTTAAGTGAAACTTTTCTGCCAGGGGAAGAGTATGGGCCAAAAAACATAATTTTGTGCATGGCAAAAAACAACAGTAAAATATTAAATGCAATGCGACAATGCAAGAATATTCTTTTACCATCAAGGACATCTACAAAACCTCATCAATCACTATATTGTCTTTGAGGCCATCTGTAAGTATGTCATCTAGAGTAGAGTTTTAGCCTTGAGGTCATCAAACTCATCTACATAGTCCTAGTTAGTAGTTTGTTTAGCTTCCATATGAAACACAGGAAGCAATTTTAGTAAGTTTCCTAGCATTTAATCCAAAGTAATATGTTAAAGAGATGGAAACATTCACAGTGAGGTCTCAGTTAGACCTTGTATTATGTGTGGATCCTATTGTCCGTAAGCGGTTGTTGAGGGATTTGATCAATCATTTATTTGCCCTTGTGGATGAACTATGTGGGCTCTGAGATCTCTCTGTCTAAATAATGCCCAAAGGACAATTTTGTCCAACCAAAAGTATTTGAGATGCTGGCAATGGTAACGTTGCTCCATTATTGTAGGGAATTACTTTTATTTATTAACAGTTTTACTTTTATTTTTTTCTCTTTCTCATGTATGTTTATAATTTGGGTATTCTTTTTGTGTGGCAGATGGCTATTCATATAGTACCATGATCTCTACTTATTCTAAGATTGGAAATATTGAAGAGGTAAAAAGGTTAGAAGAGGAGTTAGAGAATATAAAAGGAAAATATGACTTAGTGGTTATGAATACATTGTTGAATGCTTATTCTAGAGGACGTGATATGGAGCATGTCATGCGAACACTCAAGAAAATGGACAAGTTTAAAATCTGTCCGGACCGACAAACATTCAGTATTCTTATTTCATATTTCTGCAAGGAGAAACTATATGACCTTGCGCAACGTACTCTCGAAGACATGCAAGTTAGAGGGCATCGACTAACTGAGGTATGCCCATATGTAAATGATGTCTATAAGTAGAGTGTGTGAACCAAGCCTTTCATGATTGATATTTGGCACTGAAGGTTATATGAATATGACTGTCTATCTCTCACTGTGAACATAAGACTTTTGCTGACAAACACTACACACACCATAGAAAATGAATTATATGAATTGTTTTAAAGCAATACATGGGAAATTACCATATTTACTACCTACTTGTGATTTCCAATTTTAGTTACTCAGATACTATCCATATTATCAACATCTGTTGCAATGTTTGCACTTTATACTGTCATAGTGGTGTTCAAGTATTTAGCATGCATGCAAAATTGTAGGGCCTTTGTTATAACCTCAATATCCTAATGTCTGTCATTTTATTTATGCCTAGAACCTTAGTCACCAGATACGCCGAATTTGAAGCATTAAATTCGAAATTCGGCGTTTTTCAAGGGAAAACGAACATATTCGGCGTTTTTCAAGGGAAATTCGGCATTTTTCAGACCTTGCAAGGGTTGGTCACCAAGTATCAAGCATTAAACATCACTTTTTTGTGGTCAAATCTCCAAATTTTCATTCCCTAGCTCTGCTAGTTATTTCTCTATAAGGCTGATCTGTTATTGGCATGTGTATGTGGGCTAACAAACTGTGGTTGCAGCAGTCATAAAGGTCTGATATTTGGTTTTGAGCTAACAATTGGTGAGTGCAGCTATTGAAAAATTGATCTATTCTGATATAAAATTTGATATTAAGCATTTAATAGTCTGATTATAAGGATAATCATGATAAAATTCACTCCATACCATTTCTCATATGCATATGATATATCTATCTTTAATATACATTTTTTTTTTTTTGAATTTCTATATGTCGAATTTTATGTCGAATTTTATCGACAAAATTTGAGTTGCCGAACTTTATTCGAATTTCATGGTCCTCGAACTCGAACCTGGTGACTAAGCCTAGAACCCAATTGAGGTTTTAATTTGCAAGAGAGAGGAGAGTCAAGACACATATATACATTTTAGTTATTTAGTCCTCTATGAACAAGCACTGTACCAAGCAAGACGACTAAAGTCACGTATCTTTGTGAGAAGACTATTTATTAGTTTTAAACTAATTTAGTATACTTCATATTACAAATGTAAGCAATTTGCTTGAAGTTTAACTATATATGCATCATATTCTTCCCTAATTATTCTTATTATTGTCATACTAATAACCTATTATGACCATTAGTTTGTTGGAATTTTGGGTAGCTCAGAAGGTATTTCTGAGAAGGATACCCACCATAAAAGGTTGGTTCGGCAATTTACCCAAAAGTGGGGTTTTGGACCCAAAGAATTGGGTTTAAGACTTGTTACCACTCAAACTAGCAAGGGGCATAAAGGGGACTCCTAAAGGGACAACTGCTAGGTCAAGGGCAACAATGGAGGCTTAGCCCACTGTCATCTCAGCTAAGACTCCCTACTCTTTACGGACTTTCACCGATGGGAGGAGACACAGTATATAGAAAGTCACTTGTGAAGGATGAATCAACTGATGGATGTGAAGTGACTTTAATGATCCTTTTCCTAGAAGGGGGATTAAGAATGGAATTGGAGCTTACTTGCTCTTCAAGCAAGGTACACAGATTTCTAGGATAAGGAGGTGAGGATTTGAGGGTTAGGTTAGAGGAATATGCTTTGTAAAGAAGTTTCCCAGTCCTAAAATCCTTATTGAACTTGACCTCCCAAATGGTTCTTGAAGAATTGACCTTTCAAAAGTATGGGACCACACGGGATCAAGTGGACCCAGCCTAGGTTAAGGAGAGAGAATCTAGCAACCAATGATGTTCTTAACCTAGACAAAGAAGGGGAAAGGATCAAAGCAAGAATTTCCAATTAAAAGTGTCAATTTGATCCTATGAGGTGCTAGCCTAGAGAATACCAGGGCAAAGTTTGATCTTAGAGCTAGGACTTGGGTTATCACACAACTCCACCATCAGAATGGCTTCAAAATTGGAGGATGCCTTGAGGACACACCAACGTTGTAGAGGCTAGGAGATCGAACTTTTTCTTTGGCTACTTTGTTGGGAAAGAAGGGGAAAAGGTGGAGAAAAATGTTCTTTGATTGATCACCTATTCGTGGACCAGTGCCTAATCCCTTGGGAGAATGGAGTCTAGGATAATGATGAGAAAGGAACTTGTATTTCAGTTAAGGAGGCCTTAAGGACTACTTCACTTGGCCTTTAGGGCAAGAAGAAGAGAAGTCAAAGATTTTATACTTCGCTTGGCAAAAAGAGATGGCTTATCAAGATAAATTCACCGGTGGAATTATCCCTAGGAGATTTCATTCATATACATGGCCCAAATGTTGAGAGACGTTATATAGAAACAATAATTCCACAATTTTGCAATTATGCAATGCAACAATTAGCCCTAGTATAGCAAAAATTCCATTCAATGCATATGGCAAAATTAAAACAAGAATATCATTAAATGTGTGTACCTACATGTAATAGAACATATCCAACCATCAACAATTTGACAATAAAGAAGCTCCAAGGTAATATACTTCAATCCAAACATCAAAATTCATCCATGCACCAATTCATCATCCCAGAAAAAGTGCAAAATTCTCTAAAGAGAAGGATGATCCAATCCAAAGTGATGATACAAATGAATTCATGTCTCTCTTATTTATACACTCATTGGGAGTTCAAATTACCTAATTTGAGCCTACATTAACCCATCAACTAAAATAATGTGCAAATAACCATCTAATGGTGACAAGCCCACCAAACTAGCTCACAAATAAAATAATAAGCCTCCCAAGAGGTCGAATGATCAATAATGCATGTCGTTGGGCTCTCTTAGAGGCCTGATGAAGTCCCTAACTGCCAAAATTGTGAGTTGGACTTGCAAAAGTAATGGACAAGGGGTTGGCCCCTTGTTCTTCACATAATAAACATGTGGTGCTCCCAATGGTCGTGAGGGCGCACAAGTGACCTCATGGGTCTCCAAGTAAGTCGAAGATGCTTGTAGACCAACTATAAGGGCTTAAATGATGGTGTAGGTGATGCCACATCATCTTACAAGTCCTAGGTCAGCTGCCAAGTGCATGGTACATCTGTGGCGCTGGCTAGGCAAAGGTGAACTGGGTGCATCTTCCTCATCCAATAGGTGAATCTCGAGCTAATCTTTGACATCTCTGGGGATCCATTTAGTGTTGTTTACTGCTGTAGAGGCCCATGGCTCTCAACACATGCCCTACATGTGCCAATGTAGCCCTCTGCAGGGTTAGGACCCCGTATAGGGAGACCAAACCCAAGATGGAGACCACCTGCAATCCTGCATAAGATCCAATGCATCCCCTAGCCTTCCAATACAAGAAGTAATCAAAGAAATCGAGTAAAATAGCTTACAAACCATGGACCATAGGTGGGGACTTCATAATGGCCTGCCCTTCCATAATGGGCTTTGGCATGTGCTAATGTCTCCAAACTCCAAATGGGGTTAACCAAGCATCCCATTAAGTGGTTTCTACTTTTAAAGGGGATAATATGTTCAAGGTACATCCTTTTAAAAGTGGTGGCATGTGATAAAGAGGTGAATGGAATAGGGAGTGAGAAGGGGCAACCTTGGGCCACATGTTGGGGTACAAGGATAGCTAGTAGAAGGGAAGCCCACACTTGGGTATATAATGCATAGGAGGGAGCAATCGTGGGACATGAGGTGCCCCAACCTTGATTTTTCTACCCTATTTGTATACCTTTTGCCTTTTTATGATTTTTCTTCAATTAACTGCTCAGGGCTCAAAGGGTAAGAGCATGATGTGTGAGATGTAGCAGTGGATGGCCCCTTTTAAGATTCGACGATTCATTGCCCATCGGGGGTTGGGACAATCATGGTTTCCTATATGATGAAGGGGGCTCATAGAGCCTGTAGGAACCAGGGTGATGGCCATGATGATGGGGTAGAGATCATGCATTTGCTTTTGCCCACGTGCTAAATGTGTTTGTCCCGACCATCTTTTGCATTTTGTGGTACGTTTTCTTGTTGAATGTGGTCAATTGTGCTTTTACTTTTTCTTTTTAGCTGCATCAACCTCCAAGGCATCATTCCAAGCCTGACCCAAGGTGTGGGCAAGGGGAAGGGGAGAGCTAGCCCTATGTGGACCTAGTGGAGGAATGTGGACCCAGGTGGGGGAAATGATGAATGGGGTAATAATGAGTGGAAAGGGGGTAATATATGTGGATGAGGGAGCGAGACCATGCAACCAAAATCAGGGTTTCCAGTGAAATACCATCCCTAAAGCCAAATGATCAGTAAAAGAGATCCCACAGGACTAGAATCCAAGGTTAATATCCAAAAGGGAGTCTATGGGAGAAGAGAACAGACCTAGCCCATTCGTTCCACCGAATCCCTCCATTAATAATACAAAAACAAATACATGCACAAGAATCAGATACATCAACACAAATATTTTGGACAATTGTCCTTGGAAAAACCCAATGCGGGAAAACCGATGCAGCAGAGGAGGATTTATTATTCAACAATTCTTCAGTACGACTGGATGCCAAACTAGCTTACCCAACAGAGAAAAATTCTCCAACACTTCTCTCAGACTCAGCGTCAGGCTTGTTGGCCTCTGCGTAGCTCCCAGACCCTTTGTGTCAGCTACTGCTTTGCGTCAGCACTGGGCCCCTCTGTGTCACCCATGCAGGGCCTCCAGTGACTTCACAGTTTTGTTGCCTCTGCGTTTGCCTCTCTAACCTCTGAGCTGATCCATTAGTGTTGTTCCCGATTCTCTGTTCTGTATTTGCTGCCTCTTGCTGCTATCCAGACCACTAGTTCGAATTTCTTAGCTAACCTCGCTCTAGAAATCGAACCGACTAGTTTGCTTCAGTGTGTTCTCCAACTGACCCTCAAGCCTCTTCTTATACTTTTCCTGTTGGTCCTTCAACGGCTGAGATTACATCTCTAATCAATGGTTAAGATTAGATTTGGCTTGATCCATGACTTTTGGAAGCTTCTAACCCAGTTTTATATTAATACCCATTAATATTTAATTTTTCTAAGTTTAGACTTAGGAACTCCATTAAAAATATTAATTATTTTAATATCTCCTAAACCGGGTACAATCTGTCCAAACCATTTCCGGGTCATGGAGATCTCATTTGCTTTAGCCTCTCCACCAATTTTCATGGCTAGAGCACATCCGATGCTACCCCAAATCAACACTCTCTCTTAGCGAGGACTGTGCTCTAGTAATACTCCACACTGAGCATCACTCTGATTATACAACGCCGGTACCTGCGCTGATGCTAGGCCTCCCCGCTCAACATCCTCTGCACTGCTGCATCCTGTATTGCTGCCCATGGCTCTACTGCTATCGCTGTCACTGTTGCATCTGTACGACAACTCCCTCTGCATTCGTGCTGCTGCTGGTCCTTTCTCCCAACACAACATATGCACTGCAACTCCCTTTGCATCCGTGCTGCTGTTGGTCCTTTCTTCCAACACTGCATCTGCACTGCAACCTCTTCTCATCATGCTGCATCGTGCTACTGTTGACTGCTACTGCACTGCAACATCACCCCCATTTCTGCTACTGAAATGGATTCTTTATCATCCCCATATTTTCCCTGAAATAATTAAACTTTGTTCTTCCAAGGGCCTTGGTGAGGATGTCTGCCACCTGTTCTCCTGGAGGAATGTAGCTCAACTGTACAACTCCTCGTTGGACACAGTCTCTGACAAAGTGACACCGGATATTAATATGCTTTGACCAATCGTGAAACACTGGAATCTCAGAGAGCTTGATGCAATTCTGATTATCACACATGATCCCGGTCACCTCCATTTTCCTTCTGAATAGGTTCACAAGAAGTTTTCTAAGCCATATGGCCTCTCACGAAGCTGTTCTTGCAACCATATATTCTGCCTCAGTTGAGCTCAACCATATATTCTGCCTCAGCTGAGCTCAGAGCTACGGATTTCTGTTTCCTACTACACCAGGAGGTCATTCCCAATCCAATGTTGAAACAGTACCTAGAGGCACTTTTTCGATCCACTGAACTTCCAGCCCAATCTGCATTTGTAAACCCAATCAATCTGATATATGTACTCCTGCTGTGTAAGAGTCCATAATCGATTGTTCCCTGTATATATCTGAGAACATGTTTAGCTGTTGCCCAGTGCGCCCTCTTCAACTCCACCATGAACTGACTGAGGGTGTTGACAGCATAACAAATGTCTAGCCTGGTATTGACCAGATACATCAGGGACCCTATGAGCTGCCTGTATAAGGTGGGATCAACATCCTTTTCTTTTGATGCATCAATTTTCTTCCAATTGGTGATCATTGGAGTAGCCATGGGTCTACAGTCCTCCATCCTGAATCTCTTTAGAATTTCTGTAGCATATCTCTCTTGTCCAAGGAAGATCTCCCCTTTTTGCTGTCAAACTTCCAACCCCAGGAAATAATTCATCTGCCCCAAATCCTTCATGTCAAATTCTGTGGCTAGATTCTTCTTGCAGTCCCCGATGAGCCTGGATGATCCTGTCAGGAATAGATCATCCACATATAATACTAGGATTAGAGGCTCATTCTGTACAACCAGATAGTAGAGATTTGGATATGCGTCGCTCTTGACAAATCCCATCGTCTGCAAGTAGCCATCAATTCGACCATACCATGCTCTAGGTGCCTGTTTCAACCCATACAAGGATTTCTTCAATCTACATACATGAGACTTCTTCTCATGTGTCTCAAAGCCTTTTGGTTGTTCAATGTATACCTCTTCTTCTATCACCCCGTTCAGAAATGCAGTTTTGACATCCATCTGATGAATCTCCGATCCCATCTGTGGTGCAAGAGATATCACTGTTCTAATAGATGTATACATGGCTACTGGGCCGAAGGTCTCTTTGTAGTCAATTCCTTCCTTCTGAGAATACCCCTTAGCCACAAACCTGGCTTTGTATTTTAACACACTGCCGTCTGTAGCGTATTTAATCTTGTAGATCCATCTCAAACCTACCACCGATCTATTTTGAGGCCTTGGCACTACCTCCTAGACATCTTTCACCATTATGGAGTCGTACTCCTCTACCGTCGCATCCAACCAAACCTGATGTTGAGCAACCTCCTGAAAACTGGTAGGCTCCCCATCCTGAGCTACTATTGCCTAATATCTATCTGATTGTTTTCGCTCCCTCTTATTGTTCCTTGGTGCACTGATGAAATCCTCTGCATCTCGTAGAATCTGACGAAGCTCCTTGCTTGTTCTTCCTTTGCCAGCAGGTGCTTCTGTTAGATTCTCATCCTCCTGTGATTCTTCCTGATCCGAGGAAGAATTATTTACTTCCGTTGGTCGAAGAGGTTTGACCAACGGTTCCTCTTTTGACTACACCTTGTAAGGCATTTCTTGAGATTTTCTGAAATTCCTGTCCTCCATGAACTTCACATCTCGTCGAACTACTACCTTCCTGCTCCCTGGAAGATAGATTTTGCACGCCAAGATAGATTCTGCATGCCTTAGCATTCTCACTATATCCCACTACATATCCTTTCTCTACAATTTGATCCAGCGTCTTCCTCTTTTCCTTAGGTATGCAACAATATGCTAAGTTCCCAAATATCCTGAAATGACTGACTTCAGGCGTCTTCCCTGTGAAGACTTTCTTTGGAGTAATCTTGCCCAATGCTTGATGAGGAGTTCTATTCTAGACATAGACTACTGTGTTGCATGCTTCTGCCCACAGGAATTTTGGCATATCCTGATCATACATCATGGTGCTAGCTGCTTCTACGATAGTCTTGTTCTTCCTTTCTGCTACTCTATTCTGCTTCGGATTGTAAGGAGTTGTCCACTCTCTTTTGATGCCCTCCTTAGTGCAAAAATCAGTGAAGTCCTTGACATATTCTCCACCATTATCTGAGCGCAAAACTTTTATTTTCTTCCTAGTCAGATTCTCCACCAGAGCCTTGAAGTCTTTGAATCCACAAAAAACCTTGTCCTTGGTTTTCAGAAAATAAATCCAAGTTTTCCTTGAGTGAACATCAATGAAGGTGAGGAAGTACTCGACACCACTAAGAGCTTTAGTGGACATAGGTCTGCAAATATTTGAGTGTATCAATCCTAGTACACTCTTGACCCTGTTTTCACTTCTAGGAAATGCTGCTTTGGCATACTTTCCTAGAGCGCATCCTCTGCATACATCTTGTTTTGTACTAAGATCTGAAACTCTTGTTACAGTGTTCCTGAGAATTCTCTAAGCCCCATGGTCCAAATGTCCTATTCTTCTGTGCCATAGTTCGCTCAAATCCTTGTCTCCATGACTGCCTATTAGTGCCATTGGTGATTCTAGTTGTAGTCTGTACAACCTGTTACTTCTGATCCCGATCTGCACTTTTTTCTTCTAGCTCAAGCATTTGAAGTATACTTTCTCCTTGATGACGAAAGCATCATAGCCTTTGCCTTGATGTTGCGACACGGAAAGTAAATTCATCCCCAATCCTGGTACATGCAACACATTGGTGGCACAGAATCGCTCTCCTGTTTCTGTTTGAAAAACTATGGTACCCTTCCCTACTGGTAACTGGAGTACACTTTGCCTTATTCCCCATGGTGATCTGAAAATTTATCCTTTCTGTTGGAATTTCTAAGTCTGGCACGTTAGAAACCCTTCATGCACTTTACTGATTTATTCCTACCTACTTGTTCTGTTAATTAACAAGTTATTTACCATGTAAATACTGGAAATAAATACAAGTACATGCTCAACACATTACAGATCATCAACTGAAGGAAATAGAAACAAGCACACAAGTGACACTGTTGTTCTTGGACTAATGTCCCCGGAAAAACCCAATGCAGGAAAATCGGTGCAACTATCTGAGGGTTTGATTTATTAAGCAGTTTCAAAATACACTCTGGGTGCCAAATTCAGCTCGCCAATAAAGAAAAATCTCGGCAGTAGTACCTCTCTACTCGGAAGTAGATATTCTGGCTAAAACCTCGGATAAACACTCCGACAGCTCCACAACTCCAATCTGCCCCACGAAACCCCAATGTCAGCCTCTAGGGATTGCGTCAGCCTCTCTCTAGCCCAGCGTCACTCTGGCTTGGCCTGCGTCAGCCTCTGGAGGCACTGCATAAGCCCTCTGGCCCTCTACGTCACCCATGCTGGCCCTCTGAGGTACTGCGCAACTCTTGGTTGGCTCTGCTTGAACCCTTGACTGCTTCTGTGTCCCTCTCTACGGCTACTGCGTCGATCCTCTCGGTGCTATCTCTGCCTCTCTGCTTCTGTATTCACTGCCCCTCAACTACAACTCTGATCACTCTCTCAACTTTCTCAGCAAACCCAACCGAGAAAGTCGAAATCTTGATCTCTTGGTGTGTTCTCCAAGTGACCCTCAAGCCTCCTCTTATACTTTTCTCATTGACAAACCAACAGCCGAGATTAAGTCCCTAATCAATGGCTAAGATTAGATCTGGCTTGATCCATGACTTTTGGACCATTCTAACAGTTTTATATTAATTCACATTAATATTTTAATTTTCGTAAGTTTAGACTTAGGGACTCCATTAAAAATATTAATTATTTTAATATCTCCTAGACTGTTTAGAATCTGCCAAACCCTTTTTGGGTATTGGAGATCTCATGTGCTATAGCCTCTCCACCAATTTTCGTGGCTAGAGCACATTTGATGCTACCCCAAATCAACACTCCCTCTTGGCGAGGACTGTGCTGTGGTAATACTCCTCACTGAGCATCACTCTGATCATCCGACATCGGTCCCTAAGTTGGTGCTAGGCCCACTGCCCAACATCCTTTGCATTGCTGCATCCTGTACTGCTATCCATGGCCCTGCCACTGCCACTGCTGCATCCGTACTTCAACTCCCTCTGCATTCGTGCTGCTGCCCATGGCCCTGCCACTACCATTACTGCATCTGCACTGCAACCCCTCTCATCATGCTGCATCGTGTTGTCCATAGCACTGCCACTGCTAATTGCTGCACTGGAACCCTGTTATTGAGATGTAAGTAACTGATCTCCCAACTCTGACATCTCTGTCAGGCTAGAGACACTCTTGATGCTGAGGCTTCCTCTGTCACTAACAAGTGCTCCCTCTCTAACCTCTGCGTTGCTGCAACAACTCTGTGCATTTCGCACCGTTGCACATCTCTCTATGCCATCCTGCACTGGTGCAACACTCCCGTGCTTCTCGCACTGCTGTCTCACACTATCCTGGGAATCCTGCACTGTAGCTCCCTCTCTCGCTCCATCCGGATCTGTCTCTACTGACATCGTTAGTACTGCTACTTCTCTTCGGGGCTCCCCTAGCAAGGTCTAATCCAAGAGGCTAGGTACCTCGAGGATCTTGCCCCTCATCGCTTGTAGTCCGTCTGACTACAGCTTGATGTCTCCCCACTTCCGCTCAAGTGGTGTGTGTTCACTCATGGCACAATTATCGTCCGTCTCCACTTCCTTCTCTACCCTTGTTGGCGCTGCCTTGGTCTCGGAGGCCTCTCCCTTGCTCTTCTTCCTTGCACACTGGGTCACATAATTGACCTTGGAGAGGTCCTTCTTCTTCCATTTCTCCTGCTTTCCCTCAGATGCTATGGCAGCATCCACCTCCTCCTCCTTCTTGATTCTGATCCCCTTGCTGCTGCTTCCCGCCTTGCTCAGCCTTCTGCTCTCTTCTTGGCGAAGAGCAGCCCACATTTCCTTCCAATCTGGAAGGGTGGCCCTGCCCAGTATGCTCTGGACAAACACCTCCCAGTCTTCTAAGACTGTGTTCAGGGCTGTTCTCAACATCAATTCTTGATCCAGTGTTGTCCCTGTGGAAGTCAGCTGAACCCGGATCTCTTTCAATCGACCGAGGAATGGGTCGATCGGGTGGCCCTGCCCAGTATGCTCTGGACAAACACCTCCCAGTCTTCTAAGACTGTGTTCAGGGTTGTTCTCAACATCAATTCTTGATCCAGTGTTGTCCCTGTGGAAGTCAGCTGAACCCGGATCTCTTTCAATCGACCGAGGAATGGGTCGATCTGTTCTCCCTTTTGCATTTGGTATGATCACATTTGATTTTCTAGTAACATCCTTCTCTGCATAGAAGCATGTTGGTACAATTTCTTTAGGACCTCCCTATTAAATTATGGTATGTTCTATGCTTAGAGCAGTTTACTTGTTTTTCTTAATATAATCCACAGATTAGCAATCACATGTACATTAAGTAAAGTGTAGATAGAACATTTAAACAATCAACAAAAAACAAGCTAAGACAAGAGACACAAGATGTGGCAGCTAGCCAGGGACAAACCGTAATATGGGGAAACCCTTTGATCAAATCTTTTTTTATCTTCAATAATTCAGCAGAGAGAAATAGTACAAAAATATGATTAATATCAGCAGTAGCAAACCCTAGATCAGCCCTAAACTAGGGCAGTCAATATCTGTCAAACCGGAGGTCGGATCACCTTAATTCTTGTGCCAAAAATTGTGGCCTTCCAAGTAGGATCAACCACACCAAACTCACAGTCAAAGAGGAGTCCATGTTGGTCAACGCTGGTCAAAGTTCCTTCCTGCAGCTTCCACCCTAGAAATTTGCATCCCTTTTCCACATGTGTGAGAGAGAGTCTTTTCTGCGCAGGAGAGAGAAAGAGACTCTTTTCTGCGCAGGAGAGAGAGAGATGTGATGGGAAGTGAGTGACCAAATGAGGAGGAGGCATCCTATATTTATATCCAAATGTCGAAGATGAATAGATGTGTCTGTTGGGCGTCTGAGCCTACATAAGTTGCTGGCCGACTTTGACAATTTGTCCATAATCAAAATAAATTCATATCTCCATAAATACTTATTGGAATCGGATGATCTTTAGATCAATCCTACACCTCTCGGCGAGAGGAATCTAGGAAAAGTATTATCAACCATAAATAAGGTGACCCACATGGAGTTTGGCCCTAGTTGCCAATTTTAACACTCCCTCTGAACAAGGGAGAACTCCATCTGCAATTCGTCTGATCGTTGCTACTATTCATCCATCAAATGCACTGCCTTGTACAACTTGCTCTGCTCTGCTCTGTTTTGTTCTGCTCTGCTCGAACTATGAAGAAGAAGAAGTGATCGAGGATGTATCATACCATCCTTCACTGACCCGAAGTCAGTCCGGAGTGTGTACCACTTTCACTGGTCCCGGACCAGTCCTCTACTGACCCGAAGTCGGTTTTAGAGGGTGTACCACTCTCATTGGTCTCAGACCGGTATCATTGATCCCAAATCAATGGAAGTCATCCTAGCATAGGGAGTACGGTACGGTAGATACAACAATGCGTCCATCAATAGAACTACTATGGTCCCTATCCTCATTTCCCTGCTCATTGATTAGATGAGAGGTACTTCCCATGAGTCCCAGACTGCATGGGTAGGATGCCTCGACAGGAGAACTAATCATCCTGTCCACAGGAGAACGAATCATCCTGTCCAGTGGATGCCACAGAGAACTAATCATCCTGGTCTACAGGAGAACGAATCATCCTGTTCCACAATCGCCATGGAGAACGAATCATCCTGGCCCACAGGAGAACTAATCATCTTGTTCCATAGTCGCCATGGGGTGTCAGGGGAAGGTTGAACCTTTTACTCTGTACAAAGTGCACCAACAGGGAGTGGTGAGTTACCCTATGGTCATATGTCGCTCCAAGAAGTACCCCACGCCCCCCTGGAGCTCCCAGAGCTGAGTACATCATACTTGATCCTCGAAAGAGGGTCTCTGAATGACTCCAAGTCGTTCTCGGAAAGTCAAGAATTTGACCTTTCCTAGGGGCTAAGTCAAAATGTCGACCACCTGTTCATCTGTACCGATATGTTGGAGCCTTACAGCTCCCCGCTGCACCATATCTTGAATATAGTGGTACTTAATATTGATATGCTTGGAGAGATCATGGAATACGGGATTCTCTGATAAACGGATCTCGCTCTGGTTGTCACACAGGATCACGGTGGTATCCAATGTAAATCCAAACAACTCACTGAAGAGCTTTCGTAACCAAACTGCCTCACAGGAGGCCATGCTAGCAGCAATGTACTCTGCCTCGGCGATGCTCAAAGCCACCGACTTCTGCTTCCTGCTCATCCAGGATATCGAAGTAGATCCCAAAGAGAAACAACACCCGGAAGTGCTCTTACGGTCCACCACACTACCTGCCCAATCAGCATCTGTATATCCAAGTAGTCTCACATTTTCGGCAGTGTATCTTAACCCATAAGTAATTGTGCCACGAAGATATCTCAACAGATTCTTGGCACCAATCCAATGTATGTGGTGAGGTTCAACCATGTGTTGACTCAACGTGTTGACTGCAAAGCATATATCTGGATGGGAGTTCACTAGGAACATCAATGCTTCGACGAGTTGATGATACTCTGTGGTATTTCGTAAAACAGGTCCAGCAACACTACCGCTTAACTTCTTGAAGTTAAGCTCCATCGAGGTGGTTACGGGCTTGTAGTCCACCATGCCGAATCTCTCCAATATCTTCACCACATATTTTCCTTGAGATAGGAAAATCTCCCCCGATTTCTGCCAGACTTCTAGTCCTACGAAATAGTGCATAAGTCTTAGGTCTTTCATCTCGAACTTAGAAGCCATCTCCCTCTTACATTCGTGAATGAGAGGGTCTGCACCTGTTAGAAAGAGGTCGTCAACATATAGGACTATTATGAAAGGCTTGCCATCTATAACCTTAAAGTAAAGGTTGGGGTCGGCTTCACTCCTAGTGAATCCCAGCTTCATCAAGTAGCTATCGATCCTCTCATACCATGCTCGGGGTGCTTGCTTTAGCCCATAGAGGGCCTTCTTCAACCTGCACACATGAGATTCTCGATCATAAATCTCAAATCCTTCGGGTTGCTCCACATAGACTTCTTCTTTGATCGAACCATGTAAGAACGCAATCTTGACATCCATCTAACGTAGGTTCCATCCTTGCGAAGCCGCAAGGGCTATGATCGAGCGGATGGTGGTATATCGGGCAACAGGCACAAATATCTTGTCATAGTCTATACCTTCCTTCTGGGAGAAGCCATGAGCGACAAAATGAGCCTTATACTTTTCCGCACTTCCATCAACTGCATGCTTTATCTTGTAAAGCCATTTTGAAGTGACAATTGCCTTGTCCTGGGGTCTGGGGACTACATCCCAGACATCGTTCTTCATAATAGACTCATATTCTTCGGTCATAGCATCCTTCCATACTTGATGCTTGACGGCATCTGTGAATGATGAAGGCTCATTTTGGATGATCGTGCTCATGATGGTCAGGTATCCTTGATACCTGTTCGGTTTCTTACTTTCATGGAAGGTTCCTCGGGGTGCTGTGTGTCCTTCAGCATCATCAAGTGTCCCCCTAAGCCATGAAGGCCTCTTCCTTGAAGAGGAAGGCTCAGGTGGAGGAGGATCAATAGGATCCATGGGTTCTTCCACATCAGGCATTGTCTGATCTTATTTTTCTTTCGGTTCCCTGGTGTCAGTGTCTTGAGAGCTCCTTAAAGTAGGAAGATTGTCCACCTTGCTAAGAGCCATATCTTCGTCAAAGGTGACATCATGACTAATCTCGACTTCCCTTCGACCAGCTACATAGATTCTATAGCCCTTAGTATTTTCACTATAACCCACAAAGATTCCTTTCTTTCCAGATGCACCCAATTTATTCCTTTTCTCTTTTGGCACATGAAAATATACAGGGCTTCCAAAAATTCTAAAATGAGATACATCAGGTTTCTTACCGGTGAACATTTCTTCAGGAGTTTTGGAACCCAATGCTTGATGAGGACATCGGTTTTTATACATATACGGCGGTGTTTGCAGCTTCGGCCCATAGAAACTTCAGAAGTCTTTGATCATGGAGCATAGCACGGACAACTTCCACAATTGTATGGTTCTTCCTTTCCGCCACACCATTCTGCTTAGGAGCATATGGTGTAGTGGTCTCCCTCTTAATGCCAGCCTCTTTGCAAAAGTCATGAAACTCATTGGATTCATATTCAGTCCCATTATCAGTCCTTAGGATCTTGATCTTTTTTTCGGTTTGATTCTCGATCAAGGCTTTGAAGTGTCGAAACTAGGAGAACACTTCATCCTTCTTTTTCAAGAAATATATCCAAGTCTTGCGAGAATAATTATCTGTAAAAGTGAGGTAATATAAATATCCTCCCAAGGAGTTCACAGTCATCATACCGAATATGTCTGAGTGAACCAACTGCAATATATCGGAGGTCTTGCTTTGGCTTGAGGGGAATGGTCCCCTTTTGAGCTTCCCTTCTACACATCCTGGACATACACCTTCTTGCTCTAATCTGAACTCGGGCATCCTAGTTACCATTTTTCTTACATCAAGTAGAGTTTTATAATGAAGGTGAGCAAACCTTCGATGCCATAGTTCAGACTGAAGAGACGTGTCACAAGTCATGACACCCAACGGACTTTCTCCGACCTGATATAATGAATCAACTAGAAACCCAAGAGCAAAAGCATCTTTAAAGTTCTTTTTCCATACACGTACCTTGCCATCGCTGAAAGCCACCTTGTAGCCTTTGTCTTCCATTGCTGAAATGGACACCAGGTTCTTTTTGAGATCAGGTACATATAATACATCTTGTAAGTGGATGGTATTACCTTGATTCAGTTGAAGAGTGACATTTCCTATGCCTTTCACGGGATATTTTGAATTGTCTCCAAGAACAATTTCCAGGTTGGTTTCTTTCTCTACCAGATTATAGAGAGCTTCTTTGTAACCAGTGAAGTGCCTTGAGGCACCACTATCAATAAGCCAATTTCCCAGCAAGTTCGAGGGAGCAGTAGTAGATAGAGCGGTTGCTAGATAATATTCATCTTGCTTATTGTCAACAACGTTAGATTCATACTTGGAATTTCTTGCCTTCTTGAATGGTTGTCCTCTTCCTTGATTTCCGACACTTCTTTTACCTCTGCCATTTGACTTTCCATTCCTTTGATTGCTTTGAGAGGGATTTTGTTCATCGTCCCGGTGTCAGTCCCTTTTATCAGGGCACTCTCTTGCATAGTGACCCGTTTTATTGCAATTGAAACATCATCCTTTTCTTCCACCCTTTGGTCCAACCTTTCCTTTGAATTTAGCCCCGGAATTGTTTCCTCTTTTAGTATGAGAAGAAAAGGTAGAGAGATGACCTTTAAGTATGGGCATTTCTTGCTCTTCCATCCTTGTTTTTTCTTGAATGCATTTGGCCATTAATTCCTCAAATCCAAGAATTACGTTATTGTTGAGAAGAGTAGTCCTGAATATATACCATTCAGATGGTAGTCCTCCAAGAGTTGTGAGTGTCATCTCCCTGTCAGGAATTACTTCCCCAATAGATAGGAGATCGTTCTTGATCTCGGTGATTCTTAAGAAATATGCTTGCATATTCTCGTCTTTGCCCTTCTTAATTTCCTTCAGCTTATTTCTAAGAAACAAGACTTGATTTGCATCATTAACTTTAAATAAACTCACTAGTCTATCGTAGATTTCCTTGGAGGTGCTTAGCTCGGAAACTTAGGCCACAAAGCACTTGTCGATAGAGTCCCGGATGATCTTCTTTGCTTTGACTTCTCCCTTGGTCCATTTGTTCCTAGCAGCAGTGGATGCATTTGATGGAGGCTCAACAATCCCGCCTCTCACATGGTCCAACACTTCCTTCTTTTCTAATGTTAGATCGAGAGACATCTTCCATCCGTGATAGTCAGATTTCTCACGGAGTTTGTCTTCAGAAGGGAAGTGTGTTAAGGACCCCATGATTTTTTTAAGATAGCCTTGCCAACCTTCTCTTTGGTGATTGCTCTTGCTCTTGCTCAGGCTTTGTCTTCACCTCAGCTCTGATACAATGTTAAATTATGGTATGTTCTATGCTTAGAGCAGTTTACTTGTTTTTCTTAATATAATCCACAGATTAGCAATCACATGTACATTAAGTAAAGTGTAGATAGAACATTTAAACGATCAACATAAAACAAGCCAAGACAAGAGACACAAGATGTGGTGGCTACCCAGGGACAAACCCCAATATGGGGAAACCCTTTGATCAAATCTTCTTTTATCTTCAATAATTCAGCAAAGAGAAATAGTACAAAAATCTGATTTATATCAGCAGCAACAAACCCTAGATCAGCCCTAAACTAGGGCAGTCAATATTTGTCAAACCGGAGGTCAGATCACCTTGATTCCTGTGCCAAAAATTGCGGCCTTCCAAGGAGGATCAACCACACCAAACTCGCAGTCAAAGAGGAGTCCACGCTGGTCAAAGTTCCTTCCTGCAGCTTCAGCCCTAGAAATCTACGTCCCTTTTCCACACGTGAGAGAGAGAGAGACTTTTCTGCGCAAGAGAGAGAAAGAGACTCTTTTTTGCGTAGGAGAGAGAGAGATGTGATGAGAAGTGAGTGACCAAATGAGGAGGAGGCATCCTGTATTTATATCCAAACGTTGAAGATGAATAGATGTGTTTGTTGGGCGTTTGAGCCTACATAAGTTGCTGGCAAACTTTGACAATTTGTCCATAATCAAAATAAATTCATATCTCCATAAATACTTATCGGAATCAGATGATATTTAGATCAATCCTACACCTCTCGACGAGAGGAATCTAGGAAAAATATTATTAGCCATAAATAAGGTAATCCACATGGAGTTTGGCCCTAGTTGCCAATTTTAACACTCCCACATCTCATTTTCCATTTCCTTTTCGACAATATGTGGTACTACATGGTCCTTGACCCTGTCAAGAATGATGCTCTTGGCCCTCGCCATTGCCTCCTTGTACTTGTCGTTATGAGCTGGGTCAACTGGGATAGCTATCATCCCTAAGGCGAAGTGATTGACCTAATTCTTGTCTAGAATTGATATGATTATGGCCTTCCAGACTATGAAGTTTGATGCTTCGTCCAATCTGTCTTGGTCTCTTACCTCGATCACTGCCATCTTGCTGCTCCTCTACTTCCCTCTTGGAAGCTCGTGGTGTGACTCCCTCCGAGCCTCGATTTCCCTCCTGGAAACCCTTCTGCCAATGTCAAGATGCCCCCACTCCGATCGCTAGTGTAGCTGCACCACTGATCCAGATTTCTCGGCTAGAAATCCTCGGTAGTAACTCCCTCCTCCTTGGCCTTGCCTTGTTAGGTACTATTTTGACTACAGTACCCCACTAGCTCCACTCTGCGCTTCACCCACAACCTCTTAAACCCCAGCAAACTGAAGGCTAGAGCTCTTAAGCTCTGCGCAATCCCGACACCGACAATTCACATTCCTCAACCAACTGCGTCAGCGCTCTTGGCCTTTGTGTGGCTCTGCATGACCCTGTTTTTGCCTCCCTCAGCCTCTTCTTGGCTCAATCTTGATGACGCAGGCACTGCGTCACCCCTTCCTTGTTGCTACTTTGCTAGGAACAACTTCTGTCACTCAGGACAACTGTTTTCTATTGCTGCTGCTCTGCTCGGTTGATGTCCTCAATTCTTCTGTGATCTGCAACCACGCTCCGATACCATGTTGGAATTTCTAAGTCTGACACGTTAGAAACCCTTTATGCACTTTACTGATTTATCCTACCAAATTGTTTTGTTAATTAACAAGTTATTTACCATGTAAATACTGGAAATAAATACAAGTACATGCTCAACACACTACAGATCATCAACTAAAGGAAATAGAAACAAGCACACAAGTGACACTGTTGTTTTTGGACTACTGTCCCCGGAAAAACCCAATGCAGGAAAACTGCTGCAGCTATTTGAGGGTTTGATTTATTAAGCAATTTCAGAATACAATCTGGGTGCCAAATCCGGCTCACCCAAAAGAGAAAAATCTCGGCAGTAGTACCTCTCTACTCGGAAGCAGATATTCCAGCTGAATCCCCGGATAAACACTTTGGCATCTCCATAGCTCCAATCTGCCCCATGAAACCCCAACATCAGCCTCTAGGAACTGCGTCAACTTCTCTCTAGCCCAGTGTCACTCTGGCTTGGCCTGCGTCAGCATCTGGAGGCACTGCATCAGACCTCTGGCCCTTTGCATCACCCATGCTGCCTTTGGGTGAGCTCCGATTGGCTCTGCGTGAACCCTTAGCTGCTTCTGCGTCCCTCTCTCCAGATACTGCGCTAATCCTCCCGATGTTATCTTTGCCTCTCTGCTTCTGTATTCACTGCCTCTCAGCTGCAACTCTTATCACTCTCTCAACTTTCTTAGCAAACCCAACACCAGAAAGTCGAAATCTTGATCTCTTGGTGTGTTCTCCAAGTGATCCTCAAGCCTCCTCTTATACTTTTCTCGTTGACAAATCAACGACTGAGATTAAGTCCCTAATCAGCGGCTAAGATTAGATCTGGCTTGATCCATGACTTTTGGA
Source organism: Pinus tabuliformis (assembly GCA_031772625.1). Lineage (NCBI taxonomy): Eukaryota > Viridiplantae > Streptophyta > Pinopsida > Pinales > Pinaceae > Pinus > Pinus tabuliformis. The sequence goes on along the minus strand of CM062804.1, from coordinate 1,384,055,368 downwards.
CCATTCTAACACAGTTTTATATTAATTCACATTAATATTTTAATTTCCCTAAGTTTAGACCTAGGGACTTCATTAAAAATATTAATTATTTTAATATCTCCCAAACTGTTTAGAATCTGCCCAAACCCTTTCTGGGTATTGGAGATCTCATGTGCTATAGCCTCTCCACCAATTTCTGTGGCTAGAGCACATCCCATGCTACCCCAAATCAACACTTTCCTCCTGATAATTTGAGAAACATTCCCGGATTCCCGTCATATGCCAAGAGGCGCCACTGTCTATAGACAATACCTTTGATGATGCTAAACTAGTCACACAAGCCACTTTTTCTTCCAGCCTGGAAGCCAACATAGAGAAATCGAAATTACTCTCTTGTGCAATTTTTTGAAAATCTGTGTGAGTCTCTTGACATAGATGCCTCTGCATCATGGTTTCGACCCATAATTGATTTTCCCTTCCTGTTTCTGATTACTTGCTCTAATACCATGTGAAAATTCTTTCACCGCAACAACTAATTTATTTTACCTACTTATTTCCCAATAAATTATTTACGAAAACCCTGAACTAAACATTAAAATAAATTCTGTTGCAGATATCACACCATAATACAGAAATAAATACATGCACAAGAATTAGACACATCAACACAAATATTTTGTACAATCATCCTCGGAAAAACCCAATGCGAAAAAAGCGATGCAACAAAGGAGGATTTTATTATTCAGCAATTCTTCAGTACAACTGGGTGCCAAACTGGCTTACCCAACAGAGAAAAATTCTCCAGCACTTCTCTTAGACTCAACATCAGGATTGCTGGCCTTTGCAGCTCCCAAACCCTTTACGTTAGCTCCTACTGTTCAGCGCCAGCATTGGGCCTCTCTGTGTTACCCACGCAGGCCTTCCAGTGACTGCGCAGTTCTGTTGCCTCTGCATCTGCCTTTCTAACCTCTAAGCTGATCCACTGGTGTTGTTCCTGGTTCTTTGTTTCGTACCTGCTGCCTCTTGCTACTCTCCAAGCCACTAGTTCGAATTTCTCAGCTAACCCCACTCCAGAAATTGAACTGACTAGTCTCCCTCAGTGTGTTCTCCAATTGACCCTCAAGCCTCTTCTTATACTTTTCCTGTTGGTCCTTCAACGACTGAGATTACATCTCTAATCAACAGCTAAGATTAGATTTGGCTTTATCCATGACTTTTGGAAGCTTTTGACCTAGTTTTATATTAATACCCATTAATATTTTATTTTTCCCAAGTTTAGACTTAGGAACTCTATTAAAAATATTAATTTCTTTAATATCTCCCAAACCGGGTACAATCTGTCCAAACCATTTCTAGGTCTTGGAGATCTCATTTGCTTTAGCCTCTCCAGCAATTTTCTTGGCTAGAGCACATCTGATGCTACCCCAAATCAACAAGGACCACATGGCTGGCTCAGGTGGCGGAGAAGCGGCACAACGAGCTAGCTGGTGGCTGCAAGGCGCTATTGGTTGCCAACTGAGGACCATCTTGGAGAAAAAATTTCTCATAGGGATATCACACACAAAATGGTAGGTAACATCTAGCTCCAATTGGGACGTGATCTCTTGAAGAAGTGGATGAAGCTACTCGAATTGGAGGTCACGAGAACTCCAACAGTCTCTTGGTTACCGTAGACCTGTTACCTGCACATATAATAGATGAAGAGAATAGGGCAACATGCTTTCACAGCGTCTCATGATCGCACATGCTTAATGCCAGGCTGTAAAATCAACAAAAAAATAAAATATGCAAATTTTAATATGAGAATTATCATATGATGTTAGTTCTAATGCAAAATCAACATGCAATGCATCCTACTCCACCATGCATATGATACCATATCAAGTCTCAAGGAAAGGGGTAATACGACTTAATTTGACCGGCTCGAGCCAAAGTTTGTCATTGAGTTAATGTAATAATAATCTTCCGCAACTTTTCAATGAATCATGATAGACATTGGATCTCTATCAACTAAGACCAAGTCCCCGACCTTATATTCCTTTTTAGGCTTCCACTTTTTTCTTGCTTTAGAGATTGGTCGCTTGAGGATACTGACTTCTTGAGCTGGGAGAACAGGAGAAGGCTTCTCAATTTCATGTGTTTCATGGTATTGTCCAGGCTCGATCACATGAGATAGGTAGGTGGGTTCCCTATAAAGGATAAAAGGGGTTCCTTCAGATTGCAAAATGGTAGCATATGATAAGTCCATTTGAACATGACCCCCAATTGTAGCCCCCCATTTCCTAGATAATAGCATCCCCCACACATCAGGAATACCAATGACAACAACATCCATGAGGAGGGATATGTCGGGAATTTTGGCCAAAAAGACCTTAAGGTCCGTGATGAGACCTTCCACTTCCACAGGTTTGGAGTTAAAACCACAACTTCTTATACGCCCAAGTGATGTTGAGAACCAATTGCTTCATAACTTTTAAGGGCATGATATTTGGAGAAGCCCCTGAGTCTAACATACAATTGTGTAAGAAGAGGTCGTTGATAGCCAAAGTGAGCATAAACGGTTCACACCCACGGTTTTAGTCAGGAATATGAATGTTTTTTAATTCTTCGTGAAATTCTTCTTCCTGAATTCCCAGGGAATTCTTGATTTGTTGTTGTTGCTCGGGAAGTTTAGCAATCTCTTTCAAACGAACGAGTATGGTTATTCTTCTCACAGTAGCTCCTATGTCATTGCCAAGTTTAGCCTCTTTCCGTTTTTCTTTCTTCTTGATGTTTTCCTTCCTCAAAGGATCCTTTTTTGAATTGGCTTTGGTTGGGGGATCCTTTTTGGGAGGAATTTCAGGGAGAGACTCTTTGGGAGGGGCTTGCTTAGGCAATGAGTCTTCCTTAGATGGTTCCTTAGAGGTTGGCAGGTTTTATTATTTTCCTTTCGTGAATATTGGACCCCGTTGAACCTTCCCTCGCTGTCAAAGTTAAGAATAGATTCTTCCTTTTCCTTTTTAAGGGTGGCCTCACCAATGGGATAATGTGTATATGACCCTCCTAGCAAAATGTTGAAGATGTCAGATTCCACAAGGTTAGCCTGCTCATCAGTTTGTTCATCCTCACTCTCTTCCTCTTCACTTTCCTCATCCTCAGACGATGGGTCTAGCTCAACAACATTAGTTGGAGCCAAAGTGTTTGGGAATTGAGAAGAGCTCGACCTATCTTCTTCACTTTGCTTTTTTGGAAAGGGTTTTCCTTTTGGAATATAGTTAAATTTCTGGGCCCTTTCCAAGGCGGCGATTTTATTCATGAAAACCCTGTCACGTGCCTTGGTTTCTTTGGTGGACTTGTCCATTCCCTTAAGGTTGGCAAGGAGAGTTTCTTCGCGTCAATCTTTGGATTTCTCCTTCTTGACCTCAACTCTAGCTCTAGGGTGGTTGGTGATATCTACCTTCGAGATTCATATGTTTTCTTCAACTTCCATTGTTATCTCTTTAGCTTCAGCCAAAGTGGAAGGTTTCTTATCTCTTAACACATAGGTGAAGTGGCCACCCACCCCTTTTATGAACTTATCAAGAATATTGGCCTCGAATGGCTTCAAATGATCAGGTATATCTTTGACTACCCTATCAAATTTTTGAATGAATTCTCGTACATCTTCCCTTCCCTTACCTGAACAAATACCTTGCAGGCAGTGTGACTTCGTCCAACAAATGACAAATGCTGCTGCAATCCCTAAACAGTGAAGGACAAATACAGTGAATAACGCCAAACCAAACGCTGAACGTCGTCGTTGTTCCAACTTCGCCTGTTGAATGTTCGGTGCACTGCCGACAAAGAGGGACCACATCTTCAGCTAAAGTAAAAAATGCAAACCCTAAACTCCTTACACGCTTTAAGTTTTTAGCTTTTGCAGTTTTCGGCTTTTAGCAAAAAAATTTGTGGGTTCTGGAAAATGAACCGGGATGCGTTTCTGGCGAGCATGATCCATTTCCCAAGAAAATAGATCCGCCACCTGTCGTATTTCAGCTTTTTTTCTTCGTATCCAGATCTGGATCAGATCCGTGGATCTTGGAACCCCTGCTGCGGGATCTGGTAACATAGGTCCTTGATGAGACCTTCTACTTCCACAAGCTTGGAGTTAAAACCACACACCTTCTTATATGACCGAGTGATGTTGAGAACCAATTGCTTCATAACTTTTAAGGGCATGATGTTTGCGGAAGCCCCTAAGTCTAACATACAATTGTGTAAGAAGAGGTCATTGATAGCCAAAGTGAGCATAAATGGTTCACACCTAGGGTTTCAATCAGGAATATGAATGTTTTGTAATTCTTCAGGTAATTCTTCTTCAAGAATTCTTAGGGAATTCTTGATTTGTTGTTGTTGCTCAGGAAGTTTAGCAATCTCTTTCAAAGGAACGGGTATGGTTATTCTTCCCATGGTGGCTCCTATGTCAATGTCAAGTTTAGCCTCTTTCCCTTTTTCTTTCTTCTTGATGTTTTCCTTCCTCAAAGGATCCTTTTTTGAATTGGCTTTAGTTGGGGGATCCTTTTTGGGAGGAATTTCAAGGAGAGACTCTTTGGGAGGGGCTTGCTTAGGCAATGAGTCTTCCTTAGATGGTTCCTTAGAGGTTGGCAGGTTTTTATTATTTTCCTTTCGTGAATATTGGACCCCGTTGAACCTTCCCATGCTGTTAAAGTTAACAATAGATTCTTCCTTTTCCTTTTTGAGGGTGACCTCACCAATGGGAGGATGTGTATATGACCCCCCTAGCAAAATGTTGAAGACATCAGATTCCACAAGGTTAGCCTGCTCATCAGTTTGTTCATCCTCACTCTCTTCGTCTTCACTTTCCTCGTCCTCAGATGATGGGTCTGGACAAACAACATTAGTTGGAGCCAAAGTGTTTGGGAATTGAGAAGAGCTCAACCTATCTTCTTCACTTTGCTTTTTTGGAAAGGGTTTTTCTTTTGGAATATAGTTAAATTTTTGGGCCCTTTCCAAGGCAGTGATTTTATTCATGAAAACCCTGTGACGTGCATTGGCTTCTTTGGTGAACTTGTCCATTCTCTTAAGGATGGCAAGGAGAGTTTCTTCATGTCGATCTTTGGATTTCTCCTTCTTGACCTCAACTCTAGCTCTAGGGTGGTCAGTGATATCTACCTTAAAGATTCGTATGTTTTCTTCAACTTCCATTGCTATCTCTTTAGCTTCAGTCAAAGTGGAATGTTTCTTATCCCTTAACACATAGGTGAAGTGGCCACCCACCGCTTTTATGAACTTATAAAAAATATTGGCTTCGGATGACTTCAAATGATCAGGTATATCTTTGACTACCTTATCAAATTTTTGAATGAATTCTGTAGTCATGATTAATGAAGCATGATGAGATGCAACATAGTGATGATGGGTGCAGCATGGTGCAGCACGGTGAGGTGCAACATGATGACGAAATGCAACACAACGATAGGTGAAGGAGTCACCTTGGAGAATCAGTTGAAGCAACATGTCTTCAACTGATCTCATGTATCATCTTCTTAGAGATGATCTATGCACTTATCTAGATAAGTCAAAGTGTTGACTTCTGTTATAAACGTACTATCTCTCTCTCTCTCTGCTGAACTATTGAAGAACATATAAGAAGAATTGATCAAGGGTTTCCACACATTGGGGTTTGTCCTTGGCTAGTGCCACATCTTGTGGCCTCTTGTCTTGGCTTGTCTTCTGTGATGGGTACAGTCATGATTAATGAAGCATGATGAGATGCAGCGTAGTGATGATGGGTGCAGCATGATGACGAAATGTAGCACAATGATAGGTGAAGGAGTCACCTTGGAGAATCAGTTGAAGTAGCATGTCTTCAACTGATCTCATGTATCATCTTCTTAGAGATGATCTATTCTCTTATCTAGATAAGTCAAAGTGTTGACTTCTGTTGTAAACGTACTATCTCTCTCTCTTTGTTGAACTATTGAAGAACATATAAGAAGAATTGATCAAGGGTTTCCCCACATTGGGGTTTGTCCTTGGCTAGCGCCACATCTTGTGGCCTCTTGTCTTGGCTTGTCTTTTGTGATTTATGTTTATGTTCTATCTGCAGTTTACTTTAATGCTGATGTGATTGCTAATCTGGAAAAGATATTGAGCTAACTGTGAAAATTGAAATAAATTGCTCTAAGCATAGAACATACCTAAAATTTAACAAAATGCTACTGCTCAAACTAGCAAGGGGCATAAAGGGGACTCCTAAAGGGACAACTGCTAGGTCAAGGGCAATAATGGAGGCATAGCCCACTGTCGCCTCAGCTAAGACTCCCTACTCTTTACGTAATTTTACCAATGGGAGGAGACCCAATATATAGAAAGTCACTTGTGAAGGATGAATCAACAAATGGATGTGAAGTGACCTTAATGATCACTTTCTTAGAAAGGGGGTTAAGAATGGAGCTTACTTGCTCTTCAAGCAAGGTACAAAAATTTCTATGACAAGGAGGTGAAGATTTGAGGGTTATGTTAGAGGAATATGCCTTGTAAAGGAGTTTCCAATCCCAAAATCCTTATTGAACTTGACTTCCTGAATAGTTCTTGAAGAATTGACCTCTCAAGGGTATGGGACCACACGGGACCAAGTGGACCCAGCCTAGGTTAAGGAGAGAGAATCTAGCAACCAATGATGTTCTTAACCCAGACAAGGAAGGGGAAAGGATCAAAGCAAAAATTTCCAGATAAAAGTGTCAATATGATCCTATGAGGTGCTAGCTTAGGGAATACCAGGGCAAAGTTTGATCTTAGAGCTAGGACTTGGGTTATCTCACAACTCCACTGTCGGAATGGCTTCAAAATTGGAGGATGCTTGAGGGCACACAAGAGAAGTAGAGGCTAGGAGATCGAACTTTTTCTTTGGCTACTTTGTCGGTAATGTGATGCCCTAGGTGATCCAACTTGTCTAGACCTAGAAAAGAAGGGGATGTTGTGTATGGAGCATGATTGTTCAGAGGTCTTTGTTTCAGCCGGATGTATACCCCAAGAAGTTTGTACACCCCTCCATGCGAGGGGGTGCTCCCCCCGCAGTGGGAGTTGTAAGCAGGTACATGAACAATCCAGGAAAGGAACATTGGATGGCAGTGAAATGGATTCTCAGATATTTGAAAGGTACCACAAATCAAGCATTATGCTTTGGTGGTTCAAACATTTCTCTACAGGGATATGTTGATGCAGATATGGCAGGTGACAGAGATAAAAGGAGGAGCACTACAGGCTATGTATTTACTGTTGGTGGAACAACTGTCAGTTGGGTTTCAAAAATCCAAAGTGTTGTTGCGCTTTCAACAACAGAAGCAAAGTATGTTGCTGCTACAGAGGCTAGTAAAGAAATGATTTGGTTACAAAAGTTTATGGGTGAATTGGGTAAGGAGCATGATATGGGCACGTTATACAGTGATAGCCAAAGTGCCATTCATCTTGCAAAGAACTCAACATTTCATTCTAGGACTAAACACATACAACTCAAGTACCATTTCATACGATCAGTGTTGGAAGATGGAGAGTTGAAGCTGGAAAAGATACACACTAGCCAGAATCCTGCAGACATGCTAACAAAAGTTATAACCAGGGAGAAACTGAGAACATGCTTAGTTTCAGTTGGTCTTCAAGGATGACGATGAAGATGAGAAACAGCTAGGTCCAAAGAGAAGTCATTGTCCAGCAAATGAAGCAGCGGTGGAGTTGCTACAATCATTCTCCAAGTGGGAGATTGTTGTGTATGGAGCATGATTGTTCAGAGGTATTTGTTTCAGCTGGATGTATACCCCAGGAAGTTTGTACACCCCTCCACGCAGGGGGGACTTGTTTGGCTGGGGGGGTTGGGGGCCAGCGGTCCCACGGTGGGGGCTCCCGAAGCTAAAAACAGATGTAAAATTGCCTTGTAAAAGTATAGTAATTTCTAGTCAATATGGGCCGTTCATTAGGCGGATGATCTGACGGTAGAACTTATGTTTAGTTTATGGTTTTTTGCCCTAAAAGGCAACCCCTCTTTGTATGAGGGCATTGCATTTGACGCTGAGATATAGATGTGTATTCTGTGAGCGAGAAACAGAGAGGTGAGACTGTGAGAGAAAACAAAGGATATTACAATGGATCTGCTGTAGGTTGTGTCTCTTCATTTTGTTGGATAATAGAAAGGAAGGACTGGCTGTTCGGGGTGGACGTAGCCCAAACTAGGTGAACCACGTATATCTGTGTCCCTCTTGTTTTATGCGTTTTCTGTGTTTATATTTCTACAATATTTTATGTGTTCCGTTGCTCCGTAATATATAATTTTATAACAGGGGAAAGGTGGAGAAAATGTTCTTTGAGTGATCACCTATTGGTGGACCAGTGCCTAATCCCTTGGGAGAATGGAGTCTAGGAGAATGGTGAGAAAGGAACTTGTATTTTGGTCAAGGAGACCTTAAGGACTACTTCACTTGGCCTTTAGGGCAAGAAGAAGAGGCCTCAAAGCTTTTATACTTCACTTGGCAAAAAGAGATGGCTTATCAAGATAAATTCACCGATGGAATTATCCCTAGGAAATTTCGTTTATGTACATGGCCCAAACATTGGGAGATGTTATATAGAAACAATAATTCCACAATTTTGCAATTATGCAATGCAATAATTAGCCCTAGTATAGAGAAAGAGAAAATCCCATTCAATGAATATGACAAAAGTAAAACAAGAATAACATTGAATGTGTGTACTTACATGTAATAGAACATATCCAAGCATCAATAATTTGACAATAAAGAAGCTCCAAGATAAAATACTCCAATCCAAACATCAAAATTCATCCATGTTCTAATTCATCATCCCAGAAAAAGTGCGAAATTTTCCAAAGAGAAGAATGATCCAATCCAAAGTGATGATACAAATGAATTCATGTCCCTCCTATTTATACACTCATTAGGAGTTCGAATTCCCTAATTTGAGCCTACATTAGTCAATCAACTAAAATAATGTGCAAATAACCATCTAATGGTGATAAGCCCACCAAACTAGCTCACAAATAAAATAATAAGCCTCCCAAAAGGTCGAATGATCAATAATGCATGTCATTGGGCTCTCTTAGAGGCTTGATGAAGTCCATAACTGCCAAAATGATGAGTTGGACTTCCAAAAGTAATGGACAAGGGGTTGGCTCCTTGTTCTCCACATAATAAACCTGTGGTGCTCCCAACGGTTGTGAGGGAACACAAGTGACCTCATGGGTCTCCAAGTAAGTCGAAGATGCCTGTAGATCATCTGTAAGGGCTCAGATGATGATGTAGGTGATTGCACATCATCCTATATGCCCCGTGTCAGCTTCCAAGTTCATGGTACATTTGTTGGGCTTGCTAGGCAAAGGTGAACCAGGTGCATCTTCCTTGTCAAATAGGTGGATCTCGAGCTAATCTCTGACATATTTCGGGATCCATGGAGTGTTGTCTACTCTTGTGGAGGCCCATGGCTCTCAACACATGCCCTACATGTGCCAATGTAGGCCTTTGGAGGGTTAGGACCCCGTATAGGGAGACCAAACCAATGATGGAGACCATCTGCAATCTTGCATAAGATCCAATGCATCCCCTAGCCTTCTAGTGCCACAAGTGATCAAAGAAATTGAGTAAAAGAGCTTACAAACCATGGACCACAGGTGGGGACTTCATAATGGCCTGCCCTTCCATAATGGGCTTTGGCATGTGCTAATGTCTCCAAACTCCGAATGGGATTAACCATGCATCCCATTAGGTGGTTTCTACTTTTAAAGGGGATAATACTTCCAAGGTACATCCTTTAAAAGGTGGTGGCATGTGATAAAGAGGTGAATGGAATAGGGAATGAGAAAGGGTAGCCTTGGGTCACATGTTGGGGTACAAGGGTAGCTAGCTTGGGTATATACTATATAGGAGGGAGAAATTGTGGTACATGAGGTGCCCCGAACTTGATTTTTCCACCCTTCTTTATATGCCTTTTTCCTTTTTATGATTTTTCTTCAACTAATTGCTCGGGGCTCAAGGGGTAAGAGCATGATGTGTGAGATATAGCAGTGGATGCCCCCTTTTAAAGTAGGGTGGTTCATTTCCCACCAGGGGTTGGGACAATCATGGGTTCCTATATGATGAAGGGGGCTCATAGAGCCTGTAGGAACTAGGGTCATGGCCATGATGATGGGGTAGAGCTCATGCATTTGCTTTGGCCCACATGTTAAATGTGTTTGCCCCAACCATCTTTTACATTTTGTGGTATGTTTTCCTGTTAAATGTGGCCAATTGTGCTTTTACTTTTCTTTTTAGCTGCATCAACTTCCGGGGCATCATTCTAGGCTTGACCCAAGGTGTGGGCAAGTGGAAGGGGAGAACTAGCCCTATGTAGACCCAGTGGAGGAATGTGGACCCAAGTGGGAGAAATGATGAATGGGGTAATAATGAGTGGAAAGGGGGTAATATATGTAGATGAGGGAACGAGACCATGTAACCAAAATCAAGGTTTCTCGTGAAATACCATCCCTAAAGCCAAATTGTCAGTAAAAGAGATCCCACGGGATTAGAATCCAAAGTTAATATCCAAAAGGGGGTCTAGGGGACAAGAGCACAAACCTAACCCATTCTTTCCTCCTCACATATGGAGACACATCTCTTCGGTGGACAAGTTGGCTCAAATACAAGGGCAAACCACTATATATATACCCAATTATTGTCTACGCAGAAAAGGAGAAGACAAAACTTGGATTTTTCTCTGAACTTCGGATTGGTACAAAAGTACAAGAGAACAATATTTTCAAATCTCTGAAATCTCGGTCAAGTACAGGAGTCTGCAATCCACTGTACAGGAGGACATATTTCGGATGTCTCTGTAACAGTCTCGGTGCAGGTGTAGGACGAATACTATTACAGTCTCGGTGAATATCAGTTGTCTTGGCATGAGAAGAATCTCGATAATCCTCATTGTCTCAACTAGCATACACAGTCTCGGCATACTTGAGGATAATACACTCTCGACATGTTCATAGTCACAGTCTCATTGCAATGATAGGGACCTTGATGATCCTACAATAATACTAGCTGTCTCAACATACCTTCTAAGTACAACTATACTTTCGATATAGAAATAATCATGAACACACAGTGATAATCTCAATAAAGACAAGGTCGTTGACATAATAATGATCTCAGTAAAAGTGCAGTAATTATCTAAGTGAAGATGGGGATACGGTGCAACAGTGATCTAGATGAAGGATCAGTCATGGTATGGCAATGTTGATGATGATCTCAACAGTGACAAAGAAGAGAGGATTGGTGTCTTGGTCTTGGAGTGGCATAGAGGGTCAAGTATAATGGTCTTGGTGTTCGTCAATTAGAATCTCTATAAGAAGAATTATGTGTGGGTTTTCCTCTCCAAGAGGGAGAAGTTTTGGCCTTGTTAGAATGCCAACTTCTCGTGTTCTTGTGTCTTTGTTTTGCTAGCAATTTGATGAAGTAAACACACACACTCATAATAAGAAGAAGATCAAGATAAGATAAATAGTAAAAGCATCTCACAAATTGTTATCAAATATAGAAGAATGCATCTAATGCTAACTGCCCTGGATTCTTCAACATGGAATCAGAGCCAAGGTTCAGAAGTCAAAGGAAGGGCAGCAAAGAGACACTTAAGGATCAGATTCAAGGAGGGCATCAAAACAAGTTGAAGGAATTGAAAGATCAGTCTTCAACAAGAAGTATACAACAACAAGACAATTCAAGATCAAGTAATCTCAGATAAATTGAAGTCCCAATACCATTGCTCAAAATTCAGATCACAGTCAAAAGAAGTACCTCTCACAGTTTCAGTGCTAGCCCCAAATTGGGTGTCATTACAATCTATGTCATACCACAAAGATATCAATAACTTAAGTCTGAAGTAGTTTCGATGCTTGGTATTGAACAATGCTCGAAGGCCTCAAAAATATTTTCTAATGCTAGTCAACTCAAGCAAGGTTCTACTCCAACAAGGAGCACTACAACAAGGTTACAAGGACATACAATCACATCATACATTACAACAATATCACTTCAGCAGGAGAACACAATGCCACATCTTGGATAGGCATCACGACAGTGCTCTCAAAATTATTGATTTCGATTCCATACCCTCACAGTCAAGGAATCAAATAATCTCAACATATCATAAAAGTCAGTAGTGCTTGGTGCTGAACAATGCAAGGAAGTCTCAAGAAAGGGTCTGAAACTCTATTGTACCAGGCAGCTCAAGCAAGAATCTCATTGAAGGAGATCATTCAAGAAAGCATCAAGGTGAAGATTTCATCTTCACATGACAAGTAAGTATCCTTTCATTCTATATTCAAGTTTGGTTAAATGACTTCATGATTCCAAGGACATCTATGAAATGGATGGGTTATCAAGATTCCTTGCATGAAGAAGGAGAATAGACATAGTCCACTAAGTAGCTGAAGTCATCAAAAGGTCTCCTCTGAATTTATGAAAAGGGATATTCATGAAAGATTGCTTCACATAGCAAAATTGGAGACATCAAAGTGATGTAGACGATAAACTCATTCTCTTAAGATGCAATAAATAAGGTCAAATGAAATCTGATCTACACGAAAGTAAGAAGGCATCAAAGGATGTAGGATATCTTCACAAGGTCTTATATATAAGATCTAGGAATGAAGGCAACCATCATTGATGCACTAGCAAGGTAACAAATATCCATGAACAAGAAGGTTACCTCATTCAGCAACTTGTAGTCTCTATGCAAGATAGAGAAGGACAAGTTGATGGCAAAAATGTCAAAGGTTAAAAGAACTCAACCTTGTGCAGAAAAGGAAGGCAAGGTTGGTCCTCAAGCGAGACAAAATAAGTATAGTTAAGATTCAATGCTATAAAAAGATTTTGGAAGCTCATATCACTGAAAAATGGAGGAAGCTAAAGAAAAGGGCCAAGGAAAGAGGGAGTAACAAAGCTCTCCTACGAGTAAGATAGTATCCCTCACTAAAAGGTCCTATCATAAGCTCCTAGATCTTGTGATTATGATTATAAGATGCATCATGGCATCATCGAAGCATTAGAAGCAAGAGCTCGTGATATCACCATGGGAATCATTAAGGACAAAATGGACAAAATCCATGGCAGATTTAGCTCTTGGGAATCTCATTGAACATTGAAGGAAAGATAGATGTCATCCAAGACAAGGCTCATCATACATCAAGACAGAAAGGAAACATCTGCCAGATGGGGATATGTAAGATCCTCAAGGTTCTTGATGGAATCGTCATCAGAGGGTTCACTAATCTAGAGAGGAAGCAAGTGTTTCATCAAGAACTCCTACTTATGGAATTCATGGGATGATGGTGTGATGGCATGAAGCAGATCAAACAAGGAAGTTGCTAAAAGAAGCCTAGATGACCTAAAGGTAAAATGAGGTATGTATGCTTCTATTTAATATTATAATGTCATGTCATTTGGTTGCAGGTAACATGGATCATTACTCCTATCTTGAGAAGCATGATCAAGAGAAAAGAGATCTTCTCCTCTGAAAGAATGCAGGAAGGCATAAGTCACACTAAATGAAATCAACATAATATGTCCTCATATGAAGGATGAGGTAGTTGACTAAGAAACTTTGATTGAAAGCTCCTGGAAATGGAATGTGTGAGGAAGGAAGAGATCGTGAGATATGCAACCATGATGAAGGTGATCAACATCCAAAAGACCAAGAAGATTTGACTAGGAAATCTCTTGGAAAGATATGAAGACTCTGATGAAAGTTTGAAAAAGATGAAGACCCTTGACAATGGATATCTTTGGTAGATGTGTCAACATGTATGCAGGATGTTGAGACCTACAAGAAGATGTCATGATGAAGAGCCATTTTGAAAGGTACAATTTGATTTAATGTTATGTTTTGATTTCTTGAATAATATCTGGATGAGTTCATGCAGGGCTACTGTCACAAGAGTTGTAAGTACAAGTACAACTAGCATTCATGTGGTGGATGGAAATTCCTGAAAGAAACATGATGAGGAAGAAGTAGCCATATGAAGAAGGTTCCAGATAGATACCAAGAAGGCCACTTTCCATGAAGAAAGGAATGACCTGACGGAATAAGAAGGAAAGTGATTGATGTTTGTTGCCCTATAAGGAAGAAGCTCAACCAAATTTCATGACATCAAGGAGAGAAGTTGATCAAGTAGCTAAAGGACCCACAAAGAAAAATTTGTTGATATATAGAAGAGTCCCTAGCTAAGAGGGAGCTCTGACAGGTCCCTGATCAGGAGGGAGTTTGAATTAAGATCACCCCTAATTACAAAGGAGTGACTATTGTGTTTTTTCCATGTCATGTGTCATGCACTAGACCAGGATTAACAACCATAAGTCTAGATGAAGGCCATGAATGGAAATGTAGACAAATAATAGACACAACATTCTTGTCTTCACTTGAGAAGAAAGAATGGGAGGATTGGGTAATCATTTGACATCTGATACTCTTTGAGGATGTGTAGGGCATCCAAAATAAGAGTAGGCAAGAGGATTGATATTCTTTAAGGGCTAGGGACCCAAGATAAGAATAGTCTTAGAAGGTCATACTCAGTGAACACCCGGGTGGGTATGTACCTTGAGAGACAATGATGAAGGTGTCTATAAATCATTGGTCTCGCCAGCATTGTAGCTCATGGTCTCGTGAAGAGATGGAGTTGTTAGTCAAGGCCTTGCACTATGATAATGCTAATTCATATGATGCTATACAGATGGGATTACCAATCCAATTCTTCTTATGAGAAATTCTTTAGATTGAAAATAACCAAGTACCATTCTAAAGACCTCCCTAGTTAAGAGGGAGTGTTGAAGAAAAGGGTAACTAAGTTTGGTATTTGTCAATGTAATTTTGATCTTTTTCAAGAAAAAGAATTATTATTTTTATAAATTATACGAATGAGTTTCTTGCTCATTCTATAGGTCTAGGAAAGTCAAAGAGTCAAAATTATATTGAGGAGCTCTTCTTGAGCATTTATGTAATGAACATGAGTCAACCTAGTGTCAAGTAGCCCTCCAAGACAAACACCATCCTCCAGTGAAGAAGACTGCAATCAAAATGATGAAGAGAACAGTCAAGGTGACCTCAAAATTAATATTAACATCAAGTCGGCTCAATTATGTAGACACATCTCTTCGGTGGACAACTCGGCTCAAATACAAGGGCAAACCACTATATATACCCAGTCATGGTTTGCGCAAAAAAGGAGAAGACAAAACTCAGATTTCTCTCTGAACTTCGGATGGGTACAAAAGTACAAGAGAACAATATTTTCGGATCTTCTAAGTCTTGGACAAGTACAGGAGTCAATCCGCAGTACATGACACATTTTGGATGTCTTTGTAACAGTCTCGGTGTAGGTGCAGGAAGAATACAATTATAGTCTCGGTGAATATCAACTGTCTGGCATGAGAAGAATCTTAGTGATCCTCACTGTCTCAACTAACATACACAGTGTCGGCATACTTGAGGATAATACACTCTCGACATGTTCACAGTCACAGTCTCATTGCAATGATAAGGACCTTGATGATCCTATAGTAATACTAGCTGTCTCAACATACCTTCTAAGTACAACGATACTTTCGATATAGAAATAATCATGAACACACAATGATAATCTCAATAAAGACAAGGTTGTTGACATAATAATGATCTCAATAAAAGTGCAGTAATTATCTAAGTGAAGATGGAGATATGGTGCAACAGTGATCTAGATGAAGGATCAGTCATGGTATGGCAATGTTGATGATGATCTCAACAGTGACAAAGAAGAGAGGATTGGTGTCTTGGTCTTGGAGTGGCATAGAGGGTCAAGCATAATGGTCTTGGTGTTCGTCAATTAGAATCTCTATAAGAAGAATTATGTGTGGGTTTTCCTCTCCAAGAGGGAGAGGTTTTGGCCCTGGCAAAATGCCAACTTCTCATGTTCTTGTGTCTTTGTTTTGGTAGCAGTTTGATGAAGTAAACACACACACTCATAATAAGAAGAAGATCAAGATAAGATAAATAGCATCTCACAAATTGTTATCAAGTATAGAAGAATCCATCTAATGCTAACTACCCTGGATTTTTCAACAGACTGCACCTTATATAGGCAACTTATTGGCTCTCTTATGTATCTGGTCAGCACTAGACCAAACATTTGCTTTGCGGTCAACACTCTTAGTTAGTTCATGGTTGAACCAAAGAGGGTACATTGGACAACAACGAAGCATGTGCTACGATATCTATGAGGTACAATCGAGTATGGGTTGAGATATACTCGAGGTGATGGTGGCAGGTTGATGGGATATACAAATGCAAACTGGGCAGGTAGTGCAGTGGATCGGAAAAACATCTTAGGGTGTTGCTTCAGTACTGGAGCAAGGATTGTCTCTTGGTACAACAGAAAGCAGAAGACCGTGGTACTGAATTCTGCTAAAGAAGAATACATGGCAATGAGCATGGCTACATGTGAGGCTATTTGGCTTTGGAAGTTGCTAGCGGCACTATTTGGTCAGAGGTTGGATTCGACCAGTATCTTCTGTGATAATCAAAGTTACATCAAGCTCTTTGAGAATCCAGTGTTTCATGATAGTCCAAAGCACATCGACATCAAATACTTCATCAAGGACTGTGTACAACGTGGACCAATTTGGCTACAATATGTTTCCACATATTAGCAGGTTGCGATATTCCGACAAAGGCCTTGGGTGAAGCAAAGTTTGTTTTCTTTAGGGATAAGTTGGGAGTCATGGAGAACACCTTTCTTGCTAAGAGGGAGTGTTAGTTTTTGTAACTCAGACATGTGTTATAGTCTTAGATGGTGTCTATGAGGCTAGGAGCACAAGTGGATCAATTATCTCCAATACCTAGAAAACGTTTCTAAGTGATGTCTTAATTAGATTTAATAAATCAATTTTAATTATTTTCCTAAGTCTAACTTTGGGAAATGGGTTAATTAATCAGGATTAATTGAGACAAATTGATTTTGCTCTAGAGACTTCTAGAAAAGTGATTTTTAGAAGTCAAGATGATCTTAGCCATCGATTATAGTTAGATCATAGTTGTTGATTCGTCAACAAGAGATTATAAGAGGAGATTTATGGGGCCTTTGAAGATCATTCGGACAAGCATATTTGCAGCGATAACAAGGCACAATGATAGTGTGGGAGACACCAGCAGTAGGGATCAACAGTGATTGAGATCGTTTTGCCAGAGAGGGATTCTTCACAGTGATTTCCAGATTCTCAGTGATAGAGGGAGATTGATTTATTTGTAGAGGTTGAGTTTCTCCAACCAGTGCAAATTGATTCAGAAAGGCCGAATTGCTGGAGCAAGTGTGAATTTTCCATTGTGGTCGGTTTGCGCAGGAGTTGAGTTTGCCAGTGAAGGTCGAAATTCCAGTGGAGGCCAAGTTATTTTCCCAGTGAGTGCGAGTTTCCAAAGAGGCCTAGTTATTTGTCAGAAACACACCAGTTGGATCAATTCAGTGCCATAGAGAGAGGCTGAATTGATTTAGAGGGGCCGAGTTGCCTCAAGGAGGTCGAGTCAGCTTGCAGAAGTGAAGAAACTAATTTTTCGGAGGTTTGTTATTTTACAACAAACAGTTTATGTAAATTTCAATTACAGATTTGCTAAAGAAATAAATAAACCCTCATCTGTAGAAGTGGTTTTCCCTTTGGGGTTCTTTCAGCGACTATTTGGTTCAAAAATATTGGTGTCCAATTTTTATGTGAGATATTTTCTCAATTTCTGTGATTAATTTTTGGTGAAATTGCAGTAATCTGCAGAGATAGATGAAGACAAATAATCTACAAAGACAGAAGAATGATAACCAATAACTACAATAGAATTTTCACATGAACCAAGCACTGCATGTGGAAAGTGAAGATTGTGGATGCTGCCTACAAGAGGCCATAAAGACACCTATACAATTGTTGTGCTCAAAGAACTTAGATGTTGCAAAACTAGTGAAGGAAATAACAATAATGAAAATGAGAAGAATCAAAAAATGTTTGGTGTAAAAATTATATAAGGAAAGGACTTACAGAGTGTGCCCAAATAAACAAATTTTTCAGATATGTAGCATAGATCGATGGACAAATTCACCAGAGATTCAACCTGGACTAATGGGATGAGACTGGATCAGTCTGTTTGTCGGGTCGAGTAAAAAAACTTCATCAACAAGTCAAACTCATGATCAGTGTGTCAATCCCATAGGTACTGCCACAGATCCTATGTAGAACTGCACACTAATCATGTGTTTTTGATACCTGTGAGTACATATTTTCCCTGGCTTCCTTCCAACACAAGAAAATTACCCACAAGTTTTAATTCTAGTTGAAAATAATTTAAAATGTAACAACATGGTCTTAGTTTGGGTCAAGTAAAACAAGTCAACCGTCAACAAGTCAACCTAGCAAGCAGTGTGTCAGACCCATAAGTATTAGCAGATCCCACACAGGCCTGTGTTAATTATGTGTTTTTGAGACTTGTGAGTACATTTTTCACACTGGCTTTTCTCCAATATAGGAAGGTTGCCCAAGAGTTTCAATTCTAGTTGAATTCAATATAGAAAATGAGGACACAGTTTCAAATTGGGGCTTCAATAAAGAAAATGCAGTTCAATTTATTTTGGATATTGTTCCGAGTCGTTATTTAATAGAAAAGAGATATTTTTATTCATTTTAAGAAGACTCTAGTTGAAGAGTGCATTTGTGCAGTCCCAAGGCATATTGCACAATCCTCAAAGAATTTCAATCCATTGTGAACAATTGAAGGAAAGACACCCAATAACGTGAAATTTGATGGTTGAGTGTAGACTGAGACATATTTGGCGTTGTTTTTAGTGGGGACAATATTTCATCTAGAATTTCAATCCATTGTGAACAATTGAAGGAAAGACACCCAATAACGTGAAATTTGATGGTTGAGTGTAGACTGAGACATATTTGGCGTTGTTTTTAGTGGGGGCAATATTTCATCTAGATAATTGTGTTAAGTCCCCTAATACCAACCTAGATTTATTTTCTCATAGCAATTATTTATTCCTAACAATTTATTTAATTAACAAAATAAATATTGAATTACTGAAATCACAGGTATTTTAACATATAGAAATATATGCAGTGGAAATAAATCAGAGAAATCAATCACACATTGCAATATAAATAATTCACCCACAACAATTCTCTATCATTTATTAGTTTGGAAAATTAGGGTTTCAACCCATAGAGAATTTCAAAGATAAATATAGTGAATGGAACTTGCAACTCAGCCACATTGGAATAATTCAGCCCAAGGAAAATCAATCCCACTGGAAATTGACCTGCAATAAATTCGGCCTAAAGAAAAGTTGACCATCTCTCACCAGAAAATCGGCCATTGTGCCTAGCTCTCATTTGTCCTCTACG
The DNA here is from genome assembly GCA_031772625.1 of Pinus tabuliformis. Classification (NCBI taxonomy): domain Eukaryota; kingdom Viridiplantae; phylum Streptophyta; class Pinopsida; order Pinales; family Pinaceae; genus Pinus; species Pinus tabuliformis. The sequence goes on along the minus strand of CM062804.1, from coordinate 1,384,035,953 downwards.
CACTCACAATTTGGCCTTGGAAAGTAGGCCTCCCCAACAAGTTTGCCTCCTTCTCACTTCAGCAATTCACCCTCTCTAATTCCCAACAAATCGGCCTCCTGAAAACACCCCGAAGTTATCCCTATATTCTTCCTTCTCCACAATTGAACTGAGTCTCATGCTCCAGAGAATTCGCTCTCTCCTTGAGAAATCACTTTCCCAAAAATGTTGTAGCTGCTTTCTCTCTTGTGTTCTTGTGTCTTCACCACTTCGCTAGGCTTCTTTTATAATCTTCATTAAACCCAAATCCCTAACCCTAATAGTCCACAATAATTAGTTTGTTAATTTCACCTATTTTATGTTGCAATAAGTACTTAAAACAATTTCATTCACCCCAGTAACAGTTAAGCAATTATAGATAGAATAGTAAACAAAAATGCACAATAGAAGATTAGCTAAGCACAATGAGACACAAAGATTTATGGTCAAAGACCAAGTCAAAACCCCACAGGGGGGAAAACCCAGAATTAATTCTTCTTCTTCTTAGCCAACTAATGTTCAGCATGAGATACATAGTCCAATAGTACATCCATAAACCAGTCAAAGTCAATCTTTTGATATTCAGGTCAACCAAGTCAAAACCAATCAAATGAGATAGAGAAAGTCAATTCTGGTCAAAGATAATAGTCTGCAATAGAGGGCTGAATTTCGGCCTATGGAAGCTCAGTCAACAAGCCTTGCGATTTTCGGTCAAAGTCAACAGTTAACGCCCGAAAAACTTCAGTCAACATAGCAGAATATTTGGCCTTCTTTCCTCAGTCAGAACTCGGTCAAACAAATCGAAAGCCCTCTTGCAATCTTCGGTCAAATGCCTCAATCAAATCTACGGTCAAACTCTAGTCAAAGCTTGCGGTCAACCTCAGGCAACATGCCCAGAAAATAGAGATCAAGTTGCAATCAACAGAGTCAAAGATTCCCGTAATATTTAGCCTCCCAAAAAAGTCTAAACAACTCGGTCAAAACAGAGTCAAAGTGCGTAGGTCAACACAAGTCAAAAGAGAGAGAAAGTGTTGGTCAACGTAGACAGAAAATGTCTCCTAGCTCCTTCACATGTGTGAACTTGTCTTTGCGAATTTTAAATCGAATTTTGTGTGATGATGGATGTCCAAATGAGGGTCAACGAAATCATATTTATATTGTGAAAATTTCTGAATCTAACACATCAGAAACCCCTACTGCAATATCTGGTTTATTATCTCCTACTTTTTCTTTACATTAACAAGTTATTTATATGCATAAATATCGAAATAAACACAATTGCAGCCTTCACAAACATACAGATCAACAACTGAAATAAACTAAGTCAACACAAGGGACACCATTATTTTTAGACAATCGTCACTAGAGAAACCCAATGCGGGAAAACCGGTGCAACAGATATGAGGGTTTTATTATTATGCAGTTTTCTGAATACAACTAGGGTGCCAGAAATGGCTCACCCTTTAGAGATTGTCCTCAACAAAAGTACCTTTCTTCGGAGACAGAGATTCCAGCTAATCAACAACCGGATGATTGGTCCCACAGCAACATCGACTGTTCCTTAGCTAGACAACAAACACTACTCCAAGCTATCTTTTGGAACTGCGTCACCCTCTAGGGATTGTGTCACCCTCTACAGCTCTGCGTCTGCCTCTTAGCTCTCAGTCTGCCCCATAGAAACACCACAGTGCAGCTCCTTTAGCCCAATGTCAGCTTTGCTAGCCTCTTTGTCTACCTGTGTCAACGTCTCGGCCTCCTGCATCCTCTGCATTGGCCCTCTAAGCCTCTGCGTTAGCCCAACCTTCCTTTACACTGTCTGCCTCTCTGCGATGTATTCTCGGCCTCTTGCCAAACTGCCCCTCGCTGCAATAGATGACTAGCTTGATTTCTCAGCGAACCCTGACCCAAAAAATCGAATTGACGGATCAACTTGGTGTATCTCCAACTAACCCTCAAGCCTCTTCTTATACTTTTCCTATTGACGATTCAACGGCCGAGATTAAGTCCCTAATCAACGACTAAGATTAGATTTGGCTTGATCCTTGTTATTTAGAACTTTCTCACCCATTTTATATTAATACACATTAATATTTTAATTTTCCTAAGTTTAGACTTAGGAACTCCAATAAAAATATTAATTATTTTAATATCTCTCCATCTGAGTGGAATATCCCCAAACAATTTCTGGGTCTTGGAGATTTCATGTGCCTTAGCCTCTCCACCAAATTTCATGGCTAGAGCACATCTGATGCTACCAAAAATCAACACTCCCTCTTAGCGAGGAATGTGCTCTAGTAATGCTTCACCATAGAAACCTCACACTGATCCTCCACATCGGTACCTGTGCTGATGCTTGACTTGCTACCTCACATCCTCTGCATTGCTACTTCTTGTACTGCTGCCCATGACACTGCCACTGCCACTGCTACATCTATACTGCGGCTCCCTCTCAACATGCTACATCATGCTGCCAATAGCACTACTACTGCTAACTGCTGCAGTGCAACTTAGTTACCGAGAAGTAAGTAACTGACTTAACCTAAATACTAACATTTCGGTCAGTCTGGAAGCCTCGTGATAATGAAGCTACCTCTGTTGCTATCCTATGCTCCTTCTACTGCCATTGCGCTACTGCAGACACCTCTGTGCTGCTACAGACTTCTGCACTCTAGCATTGCCTTGCCGCTCCACCACACTTTGCTCCACCCAACAACTGTCATCATGCTACTGTCATTAATGACTCTTGTAGCCAGATGTGATCCAAAAGTTTGGGCACCTCAAGGATCCTGCCCCTAGTATGTTGTCCTCCTGACTACAACTCGATGTCACCCCACCTCTTCTATGAGCACTCATGGCACAATCATCATCAGTCTCGACTTCCTTCTTCGTCTTTGTTGGTACTGCGTTTGAGTTGGAAGCTTCTCCCTTACCTTTCTTCTTGGGGCATTGAGATGAATAATGTCCCAGCTCCCCACAATTGAAGCACTTGACCTTGGAGATGTCCTTCTTCTTCCTCTTCCCTTACTGTCCCGCAGATGCTAGAGCCGCATCCTCCTCCTCCTCCGCCTTGGTTAACCTCCTGATCTCCTCTTGTCGTAGAGTTGCCCACATCTCCTCCCAACTGGGGAGAGTTGCTTTTCCCATGATGCTTTGGAGAAGTGTCTCCCAGTCCTCGGAGACTGCATTCAAAGCAGTCCTGACCATAAACTTTGGATCCGGTGTAGACCCCACGGAAGTAAGCTGGTTGCAAATTCCTTGCATCCTGAGGAGGAAGTGATCTATCTCTTCCCCTTTCTGCATCTGATATGATCTCAGTTGATTCTCCAACAGCATCTTCCGCTACACGGAAGAGCCCTAGTATAAGGTGGTGAGGGCCTCCAACATTTCGCTTGTTGTGTTCTTCTCAGTAATATGTGGTATGACATGATCTTTGACCCCATCAAGGATCATGCATTTCGCCTTCGCCTCGACTTCCTCATACTTCTTATTAGCAACTGGGTCAACTAGGATAGCTATGGTTTTCAAGGCATAGTCCTTGACGAATGTTTATCCAGGATTACCAGGATCTTGGCCTTCAAGATGACAAAATTGGAAGCCCCGTCCAATCTGTCCTCATCCCTCAATCCGTTCACTGCCATCTCTGCTCTTCTAGAATCCCTTTGAGTCCTGATTTCCCTCCTGGAAATCCTCTGGCCAACTATCAAACCACTCCTCTCCAATCCTCCTTGTGACTGCAACTTGGATCTGGATTCCTTGGCGAGAAATCCATCGAGGTAGTGATTCCCTCTACCTTGGTTCTGTCTCCTTAGACACTGTTCTGTACAAATAGAAACAACATCCCACCAGCTCCTCAAATCACAATCTGCACAGCTCCCTTAGCCCTGACAACTGAAGAATTTGAGCCCTTTAGGCTCTGCGCAATCATGGCTTGGGCTGAATCTACACCTCCTAGCCACAACTTCGATCTTTCTTGGCTGAGAAAGATGACCGGGCATTGCATAGGCCTGATCTACCCCTCTTTGCCTCTGCGCTGGCCCCTCTCCTGGCTCGAAATGCTGACACAGGCTCTGCATGAGCCTCTCGGTCACCCTCTAAGCACTACATCACCTCTCATCTTGCCGCTTCAACTCTAGAACAACGTTGTCTTTGGGAACAACTGTTTCTGCTGCAAATTTTTCAGATTTCTCCTGCTGGCATCTTCAATCCTCTTGTGATCTGCAATTGCTCTGATACCATGTGAAAATTTCTGAATCTAACACATCAGAAACCCTTACAAGTTATTTATATGCATAAATATCGAAATAAACAAAATTGCAGCCTTCACAGACATACAGATCAACAACTGAAATAAACTGAGACAACACAAGGGACACCGTTATTTTTGGACAATCGTCCTCGGAAAAACCCAATGCGGGAAAACCGGTGCAACAGATATGAGGGTTTTATTATTATGCAATTTTCTGAATATAACTAGGGTGCCAGAAATGGCTCACCCTTCAGAGATTGTCCTTGGTAGAAGTACCTTTCTCCGGAGACAGAGATTCCGGCTAATCAATAATCAGATGATTGGTCCCACAACAACTTCGACTGTTCCTTAGCTGGACAGCAAAAGCTACTCCAAGCTATCTAATGTTCTACCAAGTTTCCGAGACGAGGATGCGAGGGAGCGGGGATACGCAGGAGCGGCCTATGCAAAAGCTCCCCACCAAATTATAGGAAACGTGGGGGGACGTCGGGGGTCTTAAAAACTTATAAATATAAAATATAAATCGATGAATCATATAATTGAAACAAATTTAAAACGAAAAGCATGATCATTGATATCATTATCATATAAATTATAATCATACGTCATACATGTAAGTTTGTCACTGTATAGTGTAACTACTAGTCTACTAACTTACTAACAATGCACAATGAAAATAAATGATAAAATCATAAATGTTTAAACTTTTAAATTTTAAACTTTAAACCATATTGATGTTCCACTTCCAACTATGAACATTGAATACTGAATATTGAAATAAAATTATAAACGTCAAGTCTGATACATCAAGAGTCAAATTTTTTAATTTTATAGAATCAAAATAACATAAGAACATATCAAAAGATAAATGAGCATAATTGCTCAAGGTAATCTGTTCAACGAAGGAGCAGACAGAAGGCTGCTTGGCGATGGCGGCAACGTTCCGTTCAACTAAGGAGCAGACATAAGGCTGCTTGGCGATGGCGGCAGTGTTTAGTTCAACGGAGCAAACAAAAAATGAAATGTGAAATGAACATAACGTAAACCCTGGTCGGTCACCAAATATTAAAAATTATGATTTTTGTGTTTCATAAGAAAAATTTGTGAATTTTTTCTTGGGAACGACCGTTCAAGACCCCTTTTGCCTAGGAAACAACCCCTTTCAAGTTTCCTCACGTACCCTATTTTTTGGGAGCGTGGGGAAACGACCCCCTCTCGTCCCTAAGTCCCCAGAGCGTGAGGAGGCTAGGAAACTCGACCCCCAAGTGGGGGAACGAGACCCCGTGGGACACTGAAGCTATCTTCTGGAATTGCGTCACCCTCTACGGCTCTATGTCTACCTCTCAGGTCTCAGTCTGCCCCACAAAAACACCATAGTGCAACTCCTTCAGCCCAGCGTCAGTTCTGCTAGCCTCTACGTCTGCCTACATCAACTTCTCGGCCTCCTGCATCCTCCGTGCTGGCCCTCTAAGCCTCTGTGTTAGCGCAGGCTGCCTCTACACTGTCTCTCTGGTACTTCTCTGCCTCTCTGCTATGTATTCTTGGCCTCCTGACGAATTGCCTCTCGCTGCAATAGATCACTAACTCGATTTCTCAGCAAACCCTGCCCCAGAAAATCGAATTGAGTGATCAACTTGGTGTATCTCCGACTGACCCTCAAGCCTCTTCTTATACTTTTCCTATTGATGATTCAACAATCGAGATTAACTCCCTAATCAACGACTAAGATTAGATTTGGCTTGATCCTTGTCATTTAGAACTTTCTCACCCATTTTATATTAATACACATTAATATTTTAATTTTCCTAAGTTTAGACTTAGGAACCCCATTAAAAATATTAATTATTTTAATATCTCTCCATTTGGGTGGAATTTCCCCAAACGATTTCTGGGTCTTGGAGATCTCATGTGCCTTAGCCTCTCCACCAAATTTCATGGCTAGAGCACATCCGATGCTACCGAAAATCAATATATATGAGTGTCAAGAGGTGGCTTTTCCACTTGTGGGGCCGACTTGTCATCCTTAGGCTGACTTGGTCAAGGGTCAGAATTTGAATTTTCTCCATCATTTGTTAGTGAAAAATTCCGACCATAGTTGCCAATTTTCAACACTTCCTCTCAACTAGGGAGGAATTTTCGGCTACACCATAAGTCTCATCTCGGATGTACATGTTCCAACATAAGAGAAGCCCATCTCAATTCAACTGAACAATGATGACTCAATCCATATAAGAAGAAGAATGATCCACACTGACAATAGGGGAGGTTGATTTACTGCAACCAAGTCCATGGCAGTCATAAATGACCTTGGTAAAGATCACACAAACTCTATGTCCATTAACTGATCATCACCCAACTTGATCCTTAATGATCAAGTGGTAGAACACCTGCTTCCAATACTTAGTGAGATTAATTTACCATAATGAAGTCCATGGCATTCGCATCCGACTTTGGTTAAGATCACACACACCTAAGTCTCCTCACCAACTAGTGAGATGGGTGGCAATCTCGGCAAGCTTAACCATCTCAATATGGCCCTTGGTCTATAAAAACACGAAGGTGACTTGCGGATAGGATGCATACTGGGGTATGTACTCAGCCAATTCCATGGCTTCAAGGAGTACCCTCACACCTAGGAGCCTCACTGCTCATCCCCCCCACCAATTCCATAGCCAGTCGAAAGGTTGGGGGAAGAGCATATGCTCAATGCTCTCAATCAGTAGTGTTCCCTCTCAGGGAGAGATACATTCTCCTGCATTCCAAACTATTCTCTGAAGAGTAAGAAATTTGCTTTCGGCAAAGGCTTGGTGAGAATGTCTACGACCTGCTCATCAGTCGAGATGTGTTGGAGCCTCACTACTTTGTACTTTATCTCTTATATAGTGGTACTTGATCTCAATGTGCTTCGACCTGTCATGGAATACTGGATTTTCTTAAAGTTGGATCCCGCTTTGATTGTCACAATATATCACGGTCGTATCTGGCACATGATCAAACAACTCTGCAAAGAGCTTTTGCAACCACACTGCCTCACAACTAGCCATACTAGCTGCAATATACTTTGCCTCAGATGTACTAAGAGTGACAGATTTCTGCTTCCTGCTCATCCAGGAAATCATGGCAGATCCCAAGCTAAAGCAACACGCTGATGTGCTCTTCCTGTTAGTAACACTCCCAGCCCAATCTGCTTTTGTATATCCATGTAGTCTCAAATCATTGTCGAAGGCATATCTCAATCCATAATTGATTGTCCCATGTACATATCTTAACACATGTTTTGCGGCCACCCAATGAGAATGCAAAGGTTCCACCATGAACTGGCTCAAGGTGTTAATAGAAAAACATATATCTAATCTTTTGTTGACCAGAAACATCAAGGCCCTAATTAGCTGCCAGTACATAGAAGGATCTGCTAGATCCAATCCCTCAACTTCACCACATAACTTCTTGAAGTTCGCCTCCATCGGAGTGGCCATGGATTTGCAATCCACTATCCCAAATCTCTCAAAGAGTTTGACAACATATTTTCCTTGGCTGAGGAAAACCTCTCCAGGTCTCTACCATACCTCTAAGCCCAGGAAATAGTGCATCAACCCAAGATCTTTCATCTCAAATTCAAAGGCAAGCTCCCTCTTACACTAGATGATCAAAGGCTCTGCCCCTGTCATGAACAAATCATCAACATATTAAAGCAAAATCAAAGGCATACCTTCGACAACCTTGAAGTAAAGGGTTGAATCAACATTGCTTTTGTTGAATCCAAGCTTCATCAGGTACCCATCAATCCAAGCATACCAAGCCTTGGGGACTTACTTCAATCCATAGAGGGCTTTCTTCAATCTGCAAACATGGGTTTCCCTGTCATGTCCCTTAAAGCCCTATGATTGCACCAGGTACACTTCTTCCTTGAGTATGTCATGAATAAAAATTTTCTTCACATCCATCTGACGAAGACTCCAACCATGATTAGTAGCAAGAGCAATAATAGATTAGATGGTAATTTATCAGGAAACAGGTGCAAATATGTTGTCATAATCTTCTCCCTCTTTCTGGGAGAATACTCTAGCCACAATCCTTGCTTTGAACTTTTCAATGCTACCATCAACTGCATGTTTAATTTTGTATATCCACTTGGAAGTCACTACAAACTTCCCTCAGGCCTCAGAATAACCTCCCATACATCAATTTTAATGATGGACTAGTATTCCTCGGTCATGGCATCTCTCCAGACTTGTTCCTTCATTGCTTCTTCATAGCTGTAAGGTTCAGATTGTATGATGTCACTCATCAATGCAGCATATCCTTGATATCTATGAGGCTGCTTGCTTCCTCTGAAGGTGACTCTCAAGGCTGAGTGTCTCTCTGCATCCTATAAAGTATAACGAAGCCACAAGGGTCTCTTCCTAGAAGGAGGATCACAAGGAGGAGAATCTAAAGGATCCAAAGGTGCCATAGGCTCATCTGGAAGGGCAGGCTCAAGCATGGATGACTCTGCATCTACATCTATAGTATCATCTTTTCTCTTGGTGTTGGCAAGGACAGGAGAGTCCCTTGCTTTTCCAAGAGCAACATCTTCATCGAAGGTCACATTCTGGTTGAGCTCAACATTCCTTCGACCTAGCACATATATATCCTGTAAGCTTTAAAATTTTCACAATAACCAACAAACGTACCTTTCTTCCCTGAAGCCTCTAGCATTGACCTCTTCTCCTTCGGTACATGAAAGTAGACAGGGTAGCCAAATATTCTCAAGTGTCCAACTTCCGATTTCACACCTGTAAAGACTTCTTCATGAGTCTTGTCCATCAAGGCTTGATGAGGGCTTCTATTTTGAACATATATTGCGGTATTTGTTACTTCTCCCCACAAAAACATAGGAAGATTTTGATTATGAATCATGGCTTTGGCTGCTTCCAAGATGGCCCTATTCTTCCTCTCAGTAACTCCATTTTGTTGATGGAACAATCATCTCCCTCTTAACTTCGATTTCCTTACAAAAATCCTTGAAGTCATTTGAAGTGAATTCTCCTCCATTATCTGTCCTCAAGATCTTGATCTTCTTTCTAGTTTGATTTTCCACTAGAGCTTTGAAGTCCCTGAACATGCTGAAAGCCTGATCCTTGGTCTTCAAGTAGAAGATCCAAGTCTTACAGGAGAAGTCATCAACAAAAATCACATAATATAGATGTCCTCCAACCGATGTCACTGGCATGGGTCCACAAAGATCAGAATGAATGAGTTGAAGAACCTCTTTAGATCTGTTGCAACTAGAAGGGAATGGTCCCTTGACATTCTTGCCACTAGCACATCACTAACATACACCTTCATGATCCACTTGAATCTTGGGAATCCCTGAAACCATCATGCTCAAGTTAGGCAAACCTTATAATGAAGGGGAGCAAATCTCCAGTGCCAAAACTCACACTGATTAGTGGTATCATGGACCAATTCTTGGATTGGTCGTCCACATACTTTGTATAGGCCTCCATTTCTGACACCGAGTGTGAATGATTCAATTAAGTTAGATTTCCTTGGCCATGTAAGGACTTTTCCGTTAATGAATGCATTTCTAAATCGTTTGTCTTCCATAGTTGAAATGGAGACAAGATTCTTCTTCAAGATCGGCACATACAACACGTCTTGTAGAGGACTTCACGATACCCAGTAAAGTGTCTAGATGCCCCACTATCCACCAGCGAACTATCAATTCTATCTGAAGATGAGCTAGAAAGAGCAACAACAAGAAAATATTCAAATTGAGTATTAACAACATTATTAGCATAGCTTGTGTTCTTGGACCTCTTTTGAGGGTCTTCAACACTTGCATGGGCAAAAAGACCTCCGCTTCTCCTTCTATTGTTGAAGTTGTTGTTGCCATTGTTGTTGGTATTAGGCCTTAGAGCACTTCTTTTGGGACAATCTCAGGCTATGTGGCCAAATTTGACACACCTATAGCATTGGACTTTGGAGAAGTCCCTTCTATTATTCTTGAATGTTTGGAGTTGGCTTCTTTGGCTTCCATTTAGAAGGTATTCCTTTCCCTTTTCCTTTCTTGACATTGGCTACAAAGGTTGTAGGTTCTCCTTCTTCTTGTCTCTGAATTCTTCCTCTGGAAATGAGTGTGGATTCTTCTTGAGTGCAAGAGCCCAAGGGTTCATCAAATGAAGGGAGATCCTTTCTACTACTAATCCCTGTAATGATTGGGAAGTCCTCCAAGGGTCATATGCACAAGCTCCCTATTAGGAATAATTTCTCCAATGGAAAGAAGTTAATCTCTTATTTGAGAGATTCTCATGAAGTAGCCTATTATATATTTTGACTTGGTCATCTTGATGTCACAAAGTTGACTCTTCAAGGAAATGATGTGGCTAAGATTGTTGACCTCATACATCCTAATCAATTTGTCATACATCTCCTTTGACTTCTTCAACTTGGACACATAAGTGATGAGATGATCTCTGAGAGAATCAATGATGATCTTCTTAGCCTTGATCTCACCCTTCTTGTACTTGGATTTGACACTGGCATTGGCATTCTTAGGAGGTTCAACTACCTTGCCCTCCACATACTCCATCACATCATTCTCTTCAAGGGTAAGATCCAATCTAGCCCTCCATGCTGCAAAGTTGGAGGCATCATTCAGCTTCTCTTCAATCTTGAAGTAGGAGGAAGTCATCTTGTCCAAGAGAGTTGATCACTAATCAGCAAGTGAAGTGTCTCAATGGGGTGCTCTCTGGTTTCCAATGGCTAATCTTCACCATAGCTCTGATACCATGTTAATTTCACATGTTCCATGTTGCAATATTACTTAAAACAAATTCATTCACCCCAGTAATAGTTAAGCAACTATAGATAGAACAGTAAACAAAAATGCACAAAAGAAGATAGCCAAGCACAATGAGATTGATTTTTGGTCAAAGACCAGGGCAAAACCCAAAATCAATTCTTCTTCTTAGTCAATCAATGTTCAACATGAGATACATAATCCAATAGTACATCCATAAACCAGTCAAAGTCAATCCTTTTCCTTTCAGGTCAACCAAGTCAAAACCAATCAAATGTGATAGAGAAAGTCAAATCTGGTCAAAGATAACAATCTGCAATAGAGGGCCGGATTTCAACCTGTGGAAGCTCAGTCAACCACAGTTAACAGACCCTGCAATTTTTGGTCAAATTCAACAGTCAACACCTCGAAAATTCGGTCAATGCAACAGAATATTCAACCTTCTTTCCTCAGTTAGAATTCGTTCAAACAGATCTAGAATCCTCCTGCAAACTTTGGTCAAATGCCCCAGCCAAATTGACTAAGGTTGAAAACAAAGATAAAGATGTGGTAACAGAGTCAAAGTTTCTTGGAATATTAGACCTCCCAAAATAATCCAAACAACTCAATCAAAATAGAGTCAAAGCTCCTGAGTCAACACAAGTCAAAAGAGAGAGAAAGTGTTGGTCAACATAGACAAGAAAGGTCTCTTAGCTCCTTCGCACTTGTGAACTTGTCTCTGCAAATTTCAGATTGAATTGTGTGTGATGATGGATGTCCAAATGAGGGTCAACGAAGTCATATTTATATGAGTGTCAAGAGGTGGCTTTTCCACTTGTGGGATTGATTTGTCATCCTTAGGCTGACCTAGTCAAGGGTCAAAATTTGAATTTTCTCCATCATTTGTTATTGAAAAATTTCGACCATAGCTGCCAATTTTCAACATAATTGACTTTAATTATTGTACTTTTCCGAAGTTAGACTTAGGAAAGAAGACATAAATCACTTACTCCACCAAGCAAGCACCTAAAGAGGCAGTAAATCATGTTTAACATGCTAAGACACCAAGCCTATGCAGATCGCAACCCAAAAAGTAGTGCATCAAGCCGGTGTCATTCATCTCAAACTTCGAAGCAAGATCCTTGCACATCCCTATGAGCTTCTTCGATCCTGTCGAAAAGAGATTGTCCACATAAAGTACCAAGATGAGTGGCTCGCCCTCAACGATTACATAGTACTAGTTGGAGTCTACCTCACTCTTAGTGAAGCCCAAACCAAGAAGATATCCATCGATCCTCACTTCCCATGTGTGTGGAGCCTACTTCAGCCCATAAAGGGCCTTCTTCAACCTGCACACATGAGACTCTCTCCCATGCACCTCAAAGTCCTAAGGCTGCTCAATATACACCTCCTCCTCAATAACCTCGTTGAGGAAAGCAATCTTCACATCCATTTGATGTATCCTACACCCCATCTCAGAAGCAAGGGACATAATTGCTCTAATGGATGCATTTCCGGCAACAAATGCGAATATCTCCTCGTAATCCACTCCCTCCCGCTGGGAGAACCCTCTTGCCACGAACCTCACTTTGTACTTTTCAACACTGCCATCAGTTGCATGTTTGATCTTATAGATCCATCGAGAAGTGACCATAGACATTCCCTCTTGTCTTGGCACCATGTCCCATACATCATTCCTCGTGGAGCTATACTCCACCATGGCATCACTCCAAACCTTTTCATCTGCAGCCTCCTCAAAAGTGAAATGCTTAAACTCAATGACGTTGCTCGATAATTCCAAATAACTAGAAAATCTTGTTGATGGTCTTCTCTACCTGAGGGTGCTTCTAGGAGCCTCCACATGGTCCTCAACATCTCTCAAAGTCTGCTCGGCCCATCTTGGCCTCCTCTTAGTGGAGCTGGAAGGAATATCTAGCTCATCCTCTAGATCTACAAACTGTGTACCTATTGTTGGTTTTGTTGGTCCATGTCCAACTGTAGGAGCTTCTCATGTCCGATCCTCTATCCTTGTTGGCTCTTTCTCATGGGACCTCCTAAGGGTCCTTCCCTCATCAAATCTGACATCGTGACTTAAAATAACTTTCCTTTGTCCTAGAATGTAGACTCTGTAGGCCTTTGAGCCCTGTGTATAGCCCACAAATATGCCCCTTTATGACAAGGGCTCCATCTTAGTCCTCTTCTTCATGGGAACATGGACATAGACTGGACTACCAATGATGTGCAAATGGCTCACATCCAGTTTTACTCATGTAAACATCTCCTCAGGAGTCACGTCGCCCAATATCTTGTGAGGACTTGTGTACTACATATATATAGCCCTTGTTGCCTCTATTATGGTCTTGTTCTTCCTCTCAGCAACCCCATTCTAATTAGGGTTGTAAGTTACTATGAGCTCCTTAATCCCTGATGCCTTGCAAAAATCATGGAACTTGTTGGAGGTACTCTCATCCCCATTATTTGATCTCAGCACCTTAATCTTCTTCTCAGTCTGGTTCTCCACAAGATCTTTGAACTCTTGAAACCAATCGAAGACCTCATCCTTGGTCTTTAGGAAGTATATCCAAGCTTTTCTGGAAGAGTCATCTATGAATGTCACAAAGTACAAAGACCCTGTGATTGACGTCACGAACATAGGACCGCAAATATTTGAGTGCACCAATTCTAGCACTCCCTTAGACTTGGCCTTGCTATGAGGATACATAGCCTTGGCATGCTTGCCAAGCTCACACCCTTTACACACTCCATCCTATTCCACCTTAATCTTTGGAAATCCTATAACCATTCTTTGCAACATAGGGAGAGCTTTGTAGTGTAGGTGTCCCATCCTCCTATGTCATATCTCACTCTGGATGTCACTCATGTATGAAAGCCTTCACCAGTTAGCTATCCTCTCAAAAGATATAGATCATTCTCCCTTCTCCCAATTACTTGCTTCTTGCTAGGATTAGTTCCTTTTGGCCCAACAACCACTTCACCTCCACCAAAGTTGACTTCTAGTCCTCTGTCTTCTATGGCCAAAACTAAAAGGAGATTCTTCTCCAGACCCGGTACGTACAATACTTCGTTAACCTCCTTGATACCACCTGAGTCCATCGAAACTCAATATTGCCAATGCCTTCTACTACATACTTGACCTTATCACCAAGCTCTATATGTATATCCCTAGGCTCTCTAGTCTTGTTGGTGAAGACGTCTCGAGGTCCTCTAATGTGACAAGATGCTCCATTGTCCACAAACCAGGCACCTCTCATGACGGTTCTAGAAAGGCATAACACCAAGGCAAAATTTTTCTCAAACTTTTCAACCATCTCATCCATATGTGCAATGGCTATCGTAGTTGTCTTTCCCTTTCCCTTCTTCTTGTTTGGACACTAACTAACCAAATGCCCGAACTTGTGGCATGCGAAGCACTTGACTTTGGTCATGTTCTTCTCCTTTTTATTCTATGATGGTCCTCCTCCACTCTAATTTTGTTTGGCCTTCCCTTTGCCCTTTTTCGCTTGTGTAGTAAGAGCAAGCTCATCTTTGTCCTTACCCTTTCATTGTCCTTCGGTCATTGAGTTCTCTTAGATCTCCTTCTAGATGAAGTCATCTCACAATCGGCTCCAATCAAGAAGTTGTTGCCTAGCAAGGATCCCATCCACAAATGTGGTCCAATGCTTAATGCAAGCCTTCAAAGCAACTTTAATCAGCTCTGAATCAATCACAGCCTCCCTAATAGTTGCAAGCTCATCATGAGCTTGTTGGATCCTCATGCAGTAAGATGTAAGAGTCTTAGATCTGTTCATCCTTATGTTGCTTAATTTCTCTTGCAACACCATTTTTCTGTTTTCATCTGTGCTTTGATGAAGACCAATCAAAGCTACCCACATTTGATATTCGGTGCCCTACCCTGATATGTGAGGAATTATGTGATTCCTCACACCATCCAAAATTATACACTTTGCTTTCATATCTTTGAGATTATGCTCCACTGCAGGGTTTGGATCTGAAGGAACTCGAATGTCTATGTTCACAAGATCCCACAAATTATTCATTTCCAGAATCATGGTAATTTGCTCCTTCCAAGGACTGAAATTAGTAGCCCCATCCAACCTGACTTCATATCACAAACTACTCAGTGATGCCATCTTCACAAAGTGACCACGGCTACGAAACCGACCTGCAAAAGTTAAAAATAATTCTACTGCTGTAAAAAAGTGAAACTCACTACTTCAAACCCTAGTGATTTCGGATCTCTCTCACTGAGTTATCTAGAAATCGTTGGTACCATGTTAAATCTCCTAATGCTAGCCCATATTTATTTTCTCAAGGCAATTATTTGTTCTCTGTAATTTATTTAATTAACAAAATTAATATTGAATTACCGAAAAATAAAATCACTAGTATTTTAACATCTAGAAATATATTCAGCGGAAATAAATTGGAGAGATCAATCACACACTGCAATAAAAACAATTCAGCTACAACATTTTTGTGTCATTTATTAATCTAGAAAATCATGGTTTCAACCTATGTTGCATGAGTTTCTGGAAAGTGGGAACGTTGGGAACTTGGGTACGGGTGTCGGGAACGGCTAGAGGTTTCCCCAAAATTTACAGGAAACGGCTAATCGGGAACGGTAATATTATATAATAAAAAAAATTTAAAATATAAAAATATAAAATATATAATTATATAATAATCAAAATTAATATTAAATCAAAATATTCAAGTATTAAAATCAATTTAAATATATAATCTCTCTTATATATAAATATATTCTCTGGGTGTCTCTCTTCCCGAGTCTCTCCCTTTTATATATATAAAATATTAAAATGTCAAGTTCATTATTAGTTCTCTGAAACATGACCAGTGTTTGAAACAATCTGCCTTAAAAATACAAAGGAACAATTTTACCTATGTTTCTCTAGTTATTCTTATGAGAAAAAGTAAAGCGACTCTAATGGTTAAGCATTGATTGCCACATACAATATGCACACAATATTCTGCGATACATATACATAAACAAAAAAAAAATACTCATCAGCATGACACCCCAGATATCCCCCTTACATTGAGGTGTCACACGCTTCCTTAACCCATCAAGGGATTGCTCCAGTTTCTCAATTAAGGATATCGGTGTTAAGGATGTCTTTGGCCTTTCTCCCTGCGGAGGTTTCAAGAAAGCCTCATGTTTTGTGGGAAGTTCAACATATTTTTCTACATGCTCTGTATTCCCCAACCCCAGGGAACGCGGGAACTCCAAAAAAAAACAGTCTTCAAAGCTCCCGGAACTTTCCCAAGCTCCCATTGCAGCTCCCACAGAAAAGGGAACGTTCCCATATAGTTCCAAAGCTTCCGGGAGCGCGGGAACCACTGGAACGAGTTTCCCACTTCTAGGGAGCGGTTCCCGTGTATCAGAGGTTTCAACCCACAGAGAATTTACTAAGAAAAATATAGTGACTAGAACCTACAACAACTCGGCGCCATTGGAATATTAGCCCAAGGAAAATCGACCCACTCGAAATCGACCTATGAGGAAATTAGGCCTGAAGAAGATCGGTCCATCACAAATTGACCACAGCTACGAAACGGACCTGCAAAAGTTAAAAATAATTCTACTGCTGTAAAAAAGAGAAACTCACTACTTCAAACCCTAGTGATTTCGAATCTCTCTCACTGAATTATCTAGAAATCTTTGGTACCATGTTAAATCTCCTAATGCTAGCCCATATTTATTTTCTCAGGGCAATTATTTGTTCTCTGTAATTTATTTAATTAACAAAATAAATCTTGAATTATCGAAAAATAAAATCACTAGTATTTTAGCATTTAGAAATATATTTAGCGAAAATAAATCGGAGAGATCAATCACACACTGCAATAGAAATAATACAGCCACAACATTGTTGTGTCATTTATTAATCTAGAAAATCATTATTTCAACCCACATAGAATTTACTAATAAAAATCTAATGACTAGAACCTACAACTCGGCCCCACTGGAATATCAGCCCAAGGAAAATCAGCTCATTGCAAATCGACCTATGACGAAATTTGGCCTGAAGAATAATTGACCACGGCTACAAAACCGACCTGCGAAAGTTAAAAATAATTCTACTGCTGTAAAAAAGAGAAATTCACTACTTCAAACCCTAGTGATTTCGGATCTCTCTCACCGAGTTATCTAGAAATCTTTGGTACCATGTTAAATCTCCTAATGCTAGTCCATATTTATTTTGTGAGGGCAATTATTTGTTCTCTGTAATTTATTTAATGAACAAAATAAATATTGAATTACTGAAAAACAAAATCACTAGTATTTTAGCATCTAGAAATATATTCAACGGAAATAAATCGGAGAGATCAATCACACATTGCAATAGAAATAATTCTGCCACAACATTTTTGTCTCATTTATTAATCTAGAAAATTATGGTTTCAACCCACAGAGAATTTACTAATAAAAATGTAGTGACTAGAACCTACAACAATGAGGCCCCATTGTAATATCATCCCAAGGAAAATCGGCCCACTGGAAATTGACCTATGAGGAAATTTGTTCTGAAGAAGATCGGTCCATCACAAATTGACCACGGCTACGAAACCGACCTGCAAAAGTTAAAAATAATTCTACTGCTGTAAAAAAGAGAAACTCACTACTTCAAACCCTAGTGATTTCAGATCTCTCTCACTGAGTTATCTAGAAATCTTTGGTACCATGTTAAATCTCCTAATGCTAGCCCATATTTAAATTCTCAACGCAATTATTCGTTCTTTGTAATTTATTTAATTAAACAAATAAATCTTGAATTACCGAAAAATAAAATCACTAGTATTTTAGCATCTAGAAATATATTCAGTGGAAATAAATCGGAGAGATCAATCACACATTGCAATAGAAATAATTCAGTGACAACATTTTTGTGTCATTTGTTAATCTAGAAAATCATGGTTTCAACCCACAGAGTATTTAATAATAAAAATATAGTGAGTAGAACCTACAACTCAGCCCCATTGGAATATCAGCCCAAGGAAAATCAGCTCACTGGAAATCGACCTATGAGGAAATTTGGCCTGAAGAAGATCAGTCCATCACAAATTGACCACGGCTACGAAACCGACCTGCAAAAGTTAAAAATAATTCTATTGCTATAAAAAAGAGAAACTCACTACTTCAAACCCTAGTGATTTTGGATCTCTCTCACTGAGTTATCTAGAAATATTTGGTACCATGTTAAATCTCCTAATGCTAGCCCCTATTTATTTTCTCAGGGCAATTATTTGTTCTTAGTAATTTATTTAATTAACAAAATAAATATTGAATTACCGAAAAATAAAATCACTAGTATTTTAGCATCTAGAAATATATTCAACGGAAATAAATCGGAGAGATCAATCACACACTGCAATAGAAATAATTCAGCCACTACATTTTTGTGTCATTTATTAATCTAGAAAATCATGGTTTCAACCACAGAGAATTTATTAAGAAAAATATAGTGACTAGAACCTACAACAACTCGGCCCCATTGGAATATCATCCCAAGGAAAATTGGCCCACTGGAAATCAACCTATGAGGAAATTTGGCCTGAAGAAGATCAGTCCATCTCAAATTGAACACGGCTACAAAACTGACTTGCAAAAGTTAAAAATAATTCTACTTTGTAAAAAAGAGAAACTCACTACTTCAAACCCTAGTGATTTCGGATCTCTCTCACTGAGTTATCTAGAAATCTTTGGTACCATGTTAAATCCCCTTTATGCTAGCCCATATTTATTTTCTCAGGGCAATTATTTGTTCTCTGTAATTTATTTAGTTAACAAAATAAATATTGAATTACCGAAAAATAAAATCACTAGTATTTTAGCATCTAGAAATATATTCGGCAGAAATAAATCGGAGAGATCAATCACACACTGCAATAGAAATAATTCAGCGACAACATTTTTGTGTCATTTATTAATCTAGAAAATCATGGTTTCAACCCACAGAGAATTTACGAAGAAAAATATAGTGAGTAGAACCTACAACTCGGCCCCATTGGAATATCAATCCAAGGAAAATCAGTTCACTGGAAATCGACCTATGAGGAAATTTGGCCTGAAGAAGATTGCTCCATCACAAATTGACCACAGCTACGAAACTAACCTGCAAAAGTTAAAAATAATTCTACTGCGATAAAAAAGAGAAACTCACTACTTCAAACCCTAGTGATTTTGGATCTCTCTCACTGAGTTATCTAGGAATATTTCGTACCATGTTAAATCTCCTGATGCTAGCCCATATTTATTTTCTCAGGGCAATTATTTGTTCTCTGTAATTTATTTAATTAACAAAATGAATATTGAATTACCGAAAAATAAAATCACTAGTATTTTAGCATCTAGAAATATATTCCGCAGACATAACTCGGAGAGATCAATCACACACTGCAATAGAAATAATTCAGCCACAACATTTTTGTGTCATTTATTAATCTAGAAAATCACAGTTGCAACCCACAGAGAATTTACTAAGAAAAATATAGTGACTAGAATCTACAACTCGGCCCCATTGGAATATCAGCCCAAGGAAAATCGGCCCACTGGAAATCGACCTATGAGGAAAATTGCCTTGAAGAAGATTGGTCCATCACAAATTGACCACGACTATGAAACCGACCTGCAAAAGTTAAAAATAATTCTACTGTTGTAAAAAAGAGAAACTCACTACTTCAAACCCTAGTGATTTTGGATCTCTCTCACTGAGATATCTAGAAATCTTTAGTACCATGTTAAATCTCTTAATGCTAGCGCATATTTATTTTCTCAGGGCAATTATTTGTTCTCTGTAATTTATTTAACTAACAAAATAAATCTTGAATTACTGAAAAATAAAATCACTTGTATTTTAGCATCTAGAAATTTACTCAGCGGAAATAAATTGGAGAGATCAGTCACACACTGCAATAGAAATAATTCAGCCACAACATTTTTGTGTCATTTATTAATCTAGAAAATCATGGTTTCAACCCACAAAGAATTTACTAAGAAAAATATAGTGACTAGAACCTACAACTCGGCCCCATTGGAATATCAGCCCAAGGAAAATCGGCGCACTAGAAATCGACCTATGAGGAAATTTGGCTTGAAGAAGATCGGTCCATCACAAACTGACCTTGGCTACGAAACCAACCTGCAAAAGTTAAAAATAATTCTACTGCTGTAAAAAAGAGAAACTCACTACTTCAAACCCTAGTGATTTTGGATCTCTCTCACTAAGTTATCTAGAAATCTTTGGTACCATGTTAAATCTCCTAATGCTAGCCCATATTTATTTTCTCAGGGCAATTATTTGTTCTATGTAATTTATTTAATTAACAAAATAAATATTGAATTACCAAAAAATTAAATCACTAGTATTTTAGCATCTAGAAATATATTCAGCGGAAATAAATCAGAGAGATCAATCACACACTGCAATAGAAATAATTCAACAACAACATTTTTGTGTCATTTATTAATCTAGAAAATTATGGGTTCAACCCACAGAGAATTTACTAAGAAAAATATAGTGACTAGAACCTACAACTTGGCCCCATTGGAATATTAGTCCAAGGATAATCGGCCCACTGGAAATCGACCTATGAAGAAATTTGGCCTGAAGAAGATTGGTCCATCTCTCACCAGAAATTCGGCCTCTGCGCCTAGCTCTCATTCAGCCTCTATGCACTCACAACTCGACCCTGGAAAATTGGCCTCCCCAGCAGCTGCGCTTCCTTCTCACTTCAGCTAGTCAGCATCTCCAATTCCCAATAACTTGGCCTCTTGAAAACACCCCAAAATTATCCATGTATTCTTCCTTCCCTTCAGTGAAAGTGAGCCTCATGCTCTAGAGAATTCACTTTCTCCATCTTGAGAAAATTGCTTTCCCAAAAATGTTGTAGTTACCTCTCTCTCTTGTGCCCTTATGTCTTCCCCTCTTCACTAGGCTTCTTTTATAAACTTCATTAACCCTCTTCCCCTCTTCACTAGTCTTCTTTTATAAACTTCATTAACCCCAAATCACTAACTCTAATCTCCCTTCTAGAAGATCGTGGAGGTCAATGGTTGAGATTATTTCAGTGTTCCACGAGGACGCGTCCCCCAAGGTTGGGTGTGCGCACCCCTCGTACCCCACCCACCAAGGACGGGGGATGTCTAGGGAAACGTTTCCCCACGTCCCCCTTTTGGGGAGACGTGAGGAGACGCAGGGGGGGACGTTTCCCCAGTGTGGGGGACGCGACTCCCCACCAGGCGTCCCCCCTTAAGTTTGCTTGTAAACAATGATTTATGACAAGGAAACCTAGTATTTGACCATATTTCCCTACTAATGCTATGCAATTCATGGTAATGTTAAATTCTTAAAGTAAAAGGATGAAAATGAAAGATATTTCATTTTCATCCTTTTACTTAAATTTTTAACATTACCATGAAATGACTCAGGATGTTTGACACTGGTTCTAACCTCATTGGATTTCATATGGAGAAAGTAGAATTTTAGATCTCACTCAAAATCCAGTAGACTTAATAGTTTTTCAGGAATTCAGGATTCGATGGAGTGCAATGTTTCCATTGAATTTTGTCATGTACAAGGGTATGGAATTAGTATTTAATCAAGAGCACCAAGCCCTCTGTGTACTTTAGAGTGACTTTTAGACTCATCACTCCATTGTTTTTGAGTTTTAGTTATATCAATTTACTTTTCCAGTCTTTAGATTTTAGTATCTATTATAGTCTATTTTGCTTAGTACTAATTAGATTTTAGAATGATAAATAATGAATTTTAATTTTAAATCAATTTAGAATCTAGAATGATGAATGATGAATTTAATTTTTTAAATCAATGTAGATTCTAGAATGGTGAATAATGAATAATGAATATGGATCAGAGTATTTAATTATTGAATCTTGTGGTTTATGGATGAATCATGTATGTATTAATAAGGATGATGAGTATGGATCAATGTATTTCATTATTTAATTCAATTATGTATGTATCGTTCTATTTATGCTTTCATTATTGAATATGAATTTGAAATATATATATATATATATATAGATATATATATATATTAAAAAAGAAAAAAAATTATATACCCCGACGTTCCCCCGTCCCCCCTAAAATTCCCTAAAATTTGAAGGTACTCCGACACGTCCCACTTGTGTGTCTCCTTGCACCCGCGTCTCCCTGTCCCGGAGTCTTGGTGGAACATTGGATTATTTCTATGTCACTTGAATAATTAAAGTATATATCTTTAAAAAATGATTTAATAGTCCACAATAATTAATTGATTTTATTTATTGTGTTTTTCCGAAGTTAAACTTAGGAAAGAATACAAATCACTCACTCCAGCAAGCAAGCAACTGAAGAGACAATAAATCATCTTCCACATGCTAAAATACCAAGCCTATGCAGAAGACCTTCTGAAGCTACTACAAGCTTCAACAAATTGTTGCTGTTCCAGTTCACTGCACTGTGCTCAACAATGAAAATCCAAGGTTGAACCCCTCTGATAAAGCCAACAGGAGATTAAGAAAATAAATTGAACTTTAGTGTGTTTTTTACAACTTTTTTAGAAGAGGAATAGTCCAAGCACATTTCGTTTTAATTTGGTGCCCATCTAAAATTTAAATGGCATTTTTAAATAATAAATTTGTTTCTGCCTAAATTTTTCTATTCGCTGAGTTTTTTAGAGTCAGTCAAACTCTTAAACTTTGGCCTCACCTCATTGAGCCCAGTCGGGCAACTTTGTTTAACAACTTTCCTTAAAAGTCAACTGCACATCTTTTGAAGTCAATAGGTAAGCTTTCGGTTCACAATATTTTTCTTTGGACTTGGCAACATAGATAACCTGAAGACAGTTTTAAAGATTTGACGAGCTGGAAGGAATTGGAAAGGTCATGTGCTTTGCGCACAAAGCATAAGGTTGAAGCTTTATTTCTCTTGTTATCCCAGTTTTTTCAGTTTTGTCTTTACTTACTGTATTTTTTATTCATCTTTTATGCAGGAACTCTGTTCGTCTGTTATTACAGGGCTAGGAGAAAATGGACGGGCAGAAGAAGCTTTTAAGTTGTACAACCAGCTAAAGTCTAATAGGCATACATTATCTACGGCCCTTCATGAAAAGATTTTGAACATTTTAGTTTCAGGGAGGATGTTGAAGGAGGCATACACGGTTATGAAGGTAGCTGCTGGTACTTTTGCTATGAAGTTTTTCAGTCATTGATTATGAACACTATGATCTTAACTGAGAAAATTTCCATTGCTTTTGATAGGATAATGCTAAGTCCATCTCAAAACCATGCTTAAAAAAATTCGTCATTGCTTTTGCTGAAGCGGGAAACATATATATAGTAGGTGATGTTTTCAAGGAATTTCACAGCACTGGCTGTAAAATAGAACAGGTAACTACTGTAGCGTTTATGCTCTAGGCAGTTTATTGTTTGATTCTCTAACCATTTTCCTATTTTGGGATGTTAATCTTCTGGAACGGGTTTCTGCATAATTCTACGTGAAGATATACCATGGTCAAGGATTATGACAATGCAGAGGTCCTACTAACTCATGTTGTGTTCCTGGGCATGAACAAATGTTTAATGGTCAGACACTAGACGGGGCATGAAACCTTTCCTTGCATTGACATTACACTTTGTTAGTAGCATTCTATGAAAGAACCGACCCTGTTCTATATCTTTTGCTGGTATTGTTGAAAACTTGGACCAAAAAAATAGCAATCAACTTCCAAGCGGTCGTGATAAAGTCTTGGGTAACATTGATACTAATTCAGTGCTAATGGGACTTTATTGCAGGGTGTTTTAAATATTGCTCTTTCTCGTTATATTGAGCAAGGTAAGAAGAGGGAATTGATTCGTTTGTTGAAGTGGATGAAGAACCAAAGATATGAACTTGCTTCTTCTACACTGAATTCGGTGCTGAAGAAGTTACGAGAGTCAGGTCAATCAGATGTTGCAGAAATGTTATCTCATGAATTTACATCATCAGGCAAACAAGTAATGACATTATAGTTGTTCATACCAAGAAATGGATGCAGTTCTTCACCTCAAGGGTCTTGTACATGTTTTCTCTTTTCATGTTGAGTCCTCAAACCATTGTTTTGCTATTTCTCTGTTAGTTTACCATCATTTCCATAAGTTCAATGTATATTTTGTGGAAATCAACATCAAGAGAGTTAAAGTAAGAAGATAAACACAACGTGTGTTTATTCACCCCAATTTTTTATCCGGCCGGCAATTCACATGCCAGATTAGAATGAGTCAAGGAAGCATTTTAGATCATCAATACAAATCTACTGTTTAATTTGTTTTACATGGCTTTTGCTCCGGCCATCTTTTACTTGTCGAACCACAAAAATCCAATTGGAATCATTTCATTTTTACATGGCTTTTGCTCCGGCCATCTTTTACTTGTCAAACCACAAAAATCCAACTGGAATCATTTCATTAATAAACAACAAATGGAACCTATCAATCAAAAAAAGAAAATAATTTGTGAATTTGTGTGAGAACACTAATGAAGCACAATCCAGACACTGCAATTCAGAATGGTAATGTATTATGTAGGATTTGTTGTAAATCTGAAAACCCACATAATCTAGTTTACCTCAAATACTATCTAAGATCATTCCCTTTCCCTATTTCAGATTAAGTTTCAATTAGATGTGAAACTAAAGAGACTGATATGGAGAAATTGTGTAATAAACACATATAAAAATAAATAATTAGTAATTAATGAAGATACACCTTAATGAAAAGACATGTCTCTTAATAAAAAGGCACCTGCCTAAGTACTTATATGGGTCCTACGTGAGAATTTCTTATCCTTTTGTAATAGATTCCTAAATTTCTTCTAGAGGTCTTTCTTCTCTTTTTCTAATATTTCATAAACTACTTTGTAACTTTGCTCTTGACTTTTGCGAGTACCTTTTTACTGTAGTCACGCGAAAAATCAGAAAATGAAGAACTTTCACATCTAAAGAATCATAATCAAAAGTTACGCGAATTAAAAAGTCTAAGAATGATAAGAAGCCTATAAAAACAAGTTTGAACAACCTATCGAGAAGGAAGCATTTAAGTATTTTGATGTAAAAATTCAAATTGTGGAGACTAGAACAATGACATATCCAATCAACATCACATCTCAAGAAGATGCAAATCCAATTAAAATAAGAAATTCTTGGATGTTGGAGAGGAAATTTTAAGTGTATTTACTGATATAAATTCAAATAATATCAGTGCAGCATTAGTGCATGAATAAAATAAAACCTTATAAGTAAATCAAGAGAACACTACAAGTACAATAAGGGAAAGTCATGAATAAAACAAAACCTTATAAGTAAATCAAGAGAACACTACAAGTACAATGAGGGAAAGTCGTGCTACAAAAGCAACTTATGGATATCTCAATCACAATAATAGGTACATTAACTAGTTTATGTATCAACATTGCTAAGAATGCAAACAAATTGACTTATTTTTTGAAAAATATTGATACCATTGCAATTGGATCTCATAATAACAACTCATCTTCGCGAATCCTATAAGTGCAATGTACCACAAAGAAAGAGAATAATGCAAAGACATTACAAATTAATGACTTAAGGTCATTCCATAAATATGTTTTGAGGACAAAGCATTTCTAAAGTGGGAGACAGTGTAATAAACATAATATGTAAACCATAAATATGTTTTGAGGACAAAGCATTTCTAAAGTGGGAGATAGTGTAATAAACATAATATATAAATATGAATGTAAATAAATAAAAAATAATTAATAAAGAAACACCTTAATTAAAAGACATTTCTCTTAGTGAAAAAACACTTGCGTAGATATTTATACATGGCCATCAAATGTAATCATTCATCTTATCATATCATTTATTCTTTATCTTAAATGCATTTCTTTATATTGCTCCAAATGTTTTCTATATTTGTGATTTGAATCACATTGATTTATGACAACTATATTTATGATTTGAATCACATTGATTTATGACAAGTTGTCATTTATGGGGATTCATTTAGAAATTGAAAAGATTTTAAAGAAAAATGCAAAGGTAGACAATTTTACAAATTAATAAAAAACCAACAAATATAGTTTACTCCAACCATTTACAAATCAATGGGTGAAACATTTGATATTGGTTTTAGAAATGGTTAATCAGTGAAAAATAAATGTAAGGGTTGGTGTAAAGCAAGAAGTGCAAAAATTCATCTTTCCACTAACATATCGAAAATCTCTTCCCAAAATATTTTTGAGACATAGGTTTAGACCTCACTTGTCTAGTAGGTTATTCCTCTACAAAAAGCTCTAGCCATTGGGAAAAGTCCTACTAACAAGACTTCTATGGAAGCTAAAATGCCTGTTGTCGATTTCAAAAGGATAGTGTGACAAAATGATTATGAGGATCTAGCTTATGAAGCGAAAAATTCTAATACGTAGAAATATATGTATAAATATCTTATTAAAATTGAATTGACAAATGATTGTTTACAATGGGGTTTCTGGCTTATATACCGCCATGGGCACCCTTTGGGAAAGGGCATGATCTTATGATCGTGCCCTTTCGTCTAATTAAACCTAAAATTAAATAATAAACCTAAAATTAACTAATTTTTTATATAACATTGCGTTCCTCTCGAAAGAATGCTTTGTCCTCAAAGCATACGTAACGACGGATGTTGGTGAAAAAATGCTTCATTCTCCCAAGAAGCGTCTTCTTTGGGTAAGTTCTTCCACTTGATCAGATATTCCAAGATGATCAAGGCCCACACTTTAAAAGGTCTTGGATTAATCTCGCAATTTCCGTTTTTTGGTGATGTGGATATCGGTATGGCTTGATGTTGACAGGGTCTGAACTTGCCTTGACTTCTATTGTATGCTCAATTTCCCTATTAGGCGACATCTTCATAGGTAGGTCTTGAAATATTTTTGCATGCTTTCTAATTAGATCTTGTATCTCTTGTGACTCTTCACTGGTCATATTTGCAGATAACATTTCTAACTGGTGACATTGTACTACATAAGCGGGTGCTCCTTTTCGACTCATCTTCATCATCTGAGATGATGATACAATTTGATTCTCTGGTGCTTGGAATTCGTGTAATTTGTACATTTGACATCCCCATTTGAATTTTATAAATTGTACTTGGTGGTTGGTAGCATAAGTACTTAAAGTTCGTAACCACTGGATACTTAAGACTACATCTACTCCTAACGGTACTGTGAAAAACGAAGACTCTAAACTGAAGTCTTGAATCTGCAATTTAACCTTATGGCATTTCCCCACCTTTTCATTCTTACCATTAGCTACCATAACTTTCATGTTTGGAAAGGGAAATGAAAAAATATTGAGTCTCTTTGCCACGGTTACATCTAAAAAATTGTGTGTGCTACCAGAGTCAATGAGAACCACTACGTTGTTCTTCTTTATGTGTCCTTTTAACTTTAAGGTCTGAGGTTGTGATATACTTGTTATAGCTGATAATGACACTTGCAGAATACGTCCGTCATCTAATTCTGGTGAGAATTCTTAGACATCTTCGGTTTCTTCTATGTCAGAATCTTCACTGTTTGAATCATTGGTTGCTTCACAATTGTATAGGTTCTTTGGTTCTTTTCCTTTACCACATCTATGTTTGGGGTCCCACTTCTCACCACAGCGTTTACATTTACCCTCTTTTATCCTTTGCATTTCCACATTAGATTTTTCGTCTTCACGACGATGTGGTGGAACATATCTCGTGTTATTTGAGTCCACATACTGGGGTATCCTTTGTCTTGAATATGTTTTTTCCGCTTTTGACCAAAATATTGGTTCGAATTTCTTTTGGTTGTTTTTGCTTTTCGTCTTGCTACTTCTATTGATGTAATGTCATGCATCTCAAGTTTTTTGAGTCTCAAGATGTATGATTGAATTAGACGAGATTCTGATAACTTAGATACTCGTGTCACTAAGGTCTCCCATTCTTGAGTGTATTTGTCCACACTTCTTTTTTGTCGCAATTTGATGAGTTTTGAAAAGAACTTTTCTTTCTTTACACCTTGGAATCTTTTAAAAAATGCATCCTTAAATTTTCTCTAGCTAATGACGTGTGTTGTCTTTTTTCACCACATATACCAATTATATGCTTCTCCTTCCATTTTCATGGATGCGTGCCTGAGCTTTTCGTCATCGTCATTGATGTCATATATCTCAAAGTATTCTTCTGCTTTATTTATCCATGCAACATTGTTTTTTTTGTTTCCATCAAATTTAAGCATCTTAACTTTTGCCCTTCGCTAGTATGTTGCTAATGGTTGAGTGAAAAAGGGGTGTTGATTGGTAAGAGTATCCCAGAGTTGCTTGTTTGTAAGGGTTGCGTTACTCACTTCTTGGTGGAGTGTCACTGATTTTTTTGGGGATTCAACTTTTTCATGAGTCTATTGACTTTGTTGAATTTGATGAGATGTGCTCTTGATTCTCTTCATTTTCTTTTAGTAGTTGTGCGGGTGTACAATTTGCCTTTTTACACAGATTTTTCAACATTGTTAAGGCCTCTCTGATTTCTACTTCTATTTGGACATGTTGATTTTCCATTTTTATTTCTATTCGATTTGTCGTATCTTGAAGATTTTTGATTTTGTCACCCTATTTTTTGATATCGTCACCCTGCCTCTCAAGCTTGATATGCAATTCATCTAATCTTTCACTGACCTCATCGTGGTTGTTATTTATCTTATGCTCCGCGTCCAAAAAAAAATTTGGAAATCCGCCATTGTCATTGTCGACATTGAGTGAGTTTGTGGGGGCTTGTATTTATCTGCCAGCTTAAATAATTTTTTAATTTTTTTTAATAATTTAATTAAATTAATTATATGACATAAGTTTTTTTTGTTAATTAAAATAAATTTAATTAATTAAATTATATATATATATATATATATATATATATATATATATATATATATATATATTATATATAATTTAACGTTATATATATCACATTATATATATTTGATATAATTTAACGTTATATATATATATATATATATATATATATATATATATATATATATATATATATATATGATGTTAAATATAAATTTATATATCTACCGCGGACAGTCACGTCCCGATGAATAGGCACGTTGACCCTACCTCCGTTGGTTGACCTACCTCCGTGCGGATATCACCAGACCCTTCAAAGATTTTTATTCCACAAGCGCAATGTCTTCCACGACAGCAAAACTGACAGCGGCTCTCAGCCGTACCACGGCAGCGGAAAAATAGCGGATCTCGACCGTACCACAGCTGTTCCACGGTAGCGGAGAAAAAAAAAATGACAGCGGAATGGATGGAGGCAGTGGCACGATGGCAGTAAAAAATAACTGGCTGAAGGCTAAAGCGCGTGGTGGGTAAGATTGGACAGCGAATTGCAGAGGAAGAGGGTTTTAACATATGTGCAGAGCAGTGTGGGGCGTGAGTGAATGCGGGGGCCAAGGAAATTGATGTACAGTGAATCAGGAAGACGAGTGAGCCTAGTATGATAGGCACAGTGAGCTGTGCAACTATTTGCCGAGAAAAGAACCGCTCTGATACTAATGAAGCGAAAACTTCTGATACGCAGAAATATATGTATAAATATCTTATTAAAATTGAATTGACAGATGATGATTGTTTACAATGGGGTTCCTGGCTTATATACCGCCATGGGCACCCTTTGGGAAAGGGCATGATCTTATGATCGTGCCCTTTCGTCTAATTAAACCTAAAATTAAATAATAAACCTAAAATTAACTAATTTTTTACATAACAGATTTGAATCACAATGATTTATGACAAGTTGTCATTTATGGGGATTCATTTAGAAATTGAAAAGATTTTAAAGAAAAATGCAAAGATAGACAATTTTACAAATTAATAAAAAACCAACAAATATAGTTTACTCCAAGCATTTACAAATCAATGGGTGAAACATTTGATATTGGTTTTAGAAATGGTTAATCAGTGAAAAATAAATGTAAGGGTTGGTGTAAAGCAAGAAGTGTAAAAATTCATCTTTCCACTAACATATCAAAAATCTCATCCCAAAATATTTTTGAGACATAGGTCTAGACCTCACTTGTCTAGTAGGTTATTCCTCTACAAAAAGCTCTAGCCATTGGGAAAAGTCCTACTAAAAAGACTTCTATGGAAGCTAAAATGCTTGTTGTCGATTTCAAAAGGATAGTGTGACAAAATGATTACGAGGATCTAGCTTATTTAGATCTTTTGCATTCTTCTTGTAGAGAATTTGATGACAATTCTCTTTATATTAATGAAATCAATATCCATTAAGACAACTCTTCTATACATTATTTATCTTCCTCAAATTGTGATGACATTTCTTGACAAGAATTTCTTAAAATTTATATGTTTCTATGTACCCCTTATCCATCTAAAAACATTGTTCATGATCAAGTTGAACTTGCTCAATTTCTTGTCCACAAGGCTCACACAAATCAATGCATGCTTGACCACATTGCTACTTTGCAATCCGCTATTATTGTTCACCATTATAGTGGTGAATTTTATTGAAAATCTTTGCCTCCTCAACCTCCTCTTAAAACTTCCAAAGTCAAACTTGAACCAGACTATTGGAAAAAGTTTGAATATGACTCTAATAATAATTCTAATCAAAAGGATTTGGGTACTCATATCTATGGACAAGAAAGACAACCAAATATTTTCTCAGTAGAGTAGAGAAAAAAGATTTAAGAAGTGAAGGGCAAAAGAAAATAAAGATTAAAAAAGAGGTGAAGAAATTGGTAAAACAATATATTTAGATTAAGAAAAACTTACAATATTAAGAAAGTAGGTAGATGAATCTTCTAAGGGAGAATTGGCTAGAGTCTTCTATGAGAAAGAAGATGAAAATGAAGTCCTAAATTCTAAAGTTATAATGTATCCATTGAATTTAAAATTGATGGATGCAATCCTTATACTTTTAAATGCTTTTATTGGTTTAGGTGCAATATCCTATTGTAAATCCATAGTAATACTAGAATACAATTGGAAAGCTTGTAAGGAAAACAATATAGATAATTCATTTTATATATACGCTTTAGGTTGAGATACTTTCATTGGCCAAAATTTCTTAATAACTCACATGTTCATTAACTTTGAAAAGTGATCAATCAAAGTATAGGTTGTAGGGAGGAGATATCAAGTTTGTTGTCTGGATCTCCTTGAACTAAAGATGAAAGTATTGACTTGGTAGGGGATAAGCA
This sequence comes from Pinus tabuliformis, assembly GCA_031772625.1. Taxonomy (NCBI): domain Eukaryota; kingdom Viridiplantae; phylum Streptophyta; class Pinopsida; order Pinales; family Pinaceae; genus Pinus; species Pinus tabuliformis. Next base: position 1,384,004,629 of record CM062804.1, on the reverse strand, counting down.
TTTGAAGATTAAACAATTTTAAAAAAAAGTACAATTGAAACTTGAAAACTATATTGTTGAAATTGTATAGAAAATATAAAAAAATCGCATTAGTGATAGACCATATGCATTTTGGTATGGGGAACAATAATTTGTGGACTTGCCATATGATGAAACTTAAAATGGTGCTCCTTAAAAGGATTTTGGAAACCTTATGAGCCCAAAAGAATTAAAGCTTCACAAGGAAGAGATTGCATATCTCCTAAAGAAAGGTTTGATTGAAACAAGTTAAAGCCTCTAGCCTTTTATGCTAACAAGCACTCAAATCATAAAAACAACAAACCTAGATTAGTTCTCAATTTAGAACATCAAGAAAAGCCTTAATGCCTATACGATATTTTCCACCAAATGAAAAAGCCATGCTTTCAAAGATTAAAAGTTGCAAATGTATTATCTAAATTTGATCTAAAATATGGTTTTTGGAAAATAGGAATTTCTCCAAGTGGCACTTTCAAAACATGTTTTATTGTATGGTAATTAGCATGAACTAATTACCATGCTTTTTGTCTACCACACAACACTACCCCCAAACAACGACAACAATAACAATAAATAACCAATTTTCATTAATTTTCTAAAATGGTTTTAACCCAAATTCTATAAGATAAAAAAAAAAAATTTACTCTAAAAATCACCAAAATTTTCTAGAAACTATAAAATCCTTCAAAATATGAATAATTTTATTATAATATCACAAAACATTTTTTGATTGGCATTTTAAGAAATAGTAAAATCTGCAAAAGTTTCTACACTTTAAAATAAGTATGGATACTTAGAATTTCCCTAACAAATGGAAGGTAATAACTTTTTCTCTAAATAATGCTTCATCAAAGATCCAAAAGAGAATGTAAGATATCTTAAGTGATTTTCCCTTATTATTTATATTGATGACATCCTTGTTTTCTCTAAAGAATTGAAATAACATAAGGCACACTTGGAAATTTTATATGAGAGAATATTCAAGCATGGATTAGTAATCTCATACAAGGTGATGGAGATAGAAAAAATAGATGTAGAGTTTCTAGGATTCTACATCCAAAAAGGTAAAATTACTCTACAGTCTCATGTTCTCTAGAATTTCAAAAATTCCTAAGTAATTCTTAACAAAACACAGTTGCAAAAAAAATTAGGATATCTTAGTTATATCAGGAATTTCTATAAAGAACAATCTAAAATTGCTTTTGTCCTTTATCAAATATTGAGAAAAGAAATAGCACCATGGAATAAAAAAAATTAAGCAATGTAATTCAAAGCATAAAGGAGAAACTCTAGTCTTTACCAAACTTACATACCTACTAGACAAGGAAACATAGACATTTGACACTACTTGGGTAGTTGTCTTGATTGAGAGGGTTGAAGAACATGAAAGAGTGTGTGTGTATACTGTTAGTGTCAGTCTTTCCAGCCTTCCTCCAGTGATCAAATATCCTCTTACAAAGTGGTCTCAGAGTGTCAAGGTCAAATTTTGTCATTTCAAAGAGTTTTCAAGCAAAATTTGGTCACTAGGCATTACGTCTAGGGTTTGCTTTCACTCCTTCTAAAGTTGTCCAAATGTCGGTCCATGTCATCATTCAACTGAGTCTATCATCATTCGTAGGGTTGTCATTATCATCTCAGTGTCTAATGAGTCATTTTACACCTTGTTCATGCTTCAGTTGCACCTAGGCAAGGTCATTTCCCTCTCCTAGGGTTTTGAAGGCAATTTCTCTTGGACGGTCAAATCATCAGCAAAACTTGTATCCTGATGTTCATACACCTTCCCCTATCCTTAAAGTACCTTATCAAACACTTCCCATCCCTTAGATCCGCCAAATTCCTCATTTTTGCACAAACCCTAGTTTCTAGCTACAACCTGGCAATTTTCTAGGTTTGGCCAATGTTTTGCCCTTTTGGACCCCTTCCCCTCACTCAATCTCTAAGATTCCACTTTCCCCTACTTCCTAACATCCCTCCCCACTCTAAAAAATTTCCCCAAGAATTTAGAAGCCCCCTATCCCCTTCATTTCGCTCCATTTCGACAAAATTCCTTGTTTCACACATCGGGACAAGTTTCACTCAAAAGCCGTTTCAGAGCAATCAAAGATGAATTTTGGAAAACTAAGAGAGGTTTTTGTCCACAACATGCCAAAGAAGAAAAACCTCCTTCACTTTTTGCACAGGTGTCATGGTTTTAGAGAAATGTCAAAATTACAATCGTCGGATCCAAGGAGGCTGGCCAAGGCACTAAAACGACGGAAAAGGCCCGATCCACTCCAAATTTTGGCCAAAGCCTCTTTGAATGAGCATGGTACTTTATTGGGGACTCCCAGCCCAAATTTCAAGAAATTTGGAGAAAATTTTGTCAATTGTGAATTTTTTGTGTCAAAAACAGGTTTTTCCGCTTGACGGGTCTCACCCCCCGTGCGACCCTTTCATTTGGCTACTCCGTTCCGGGAAAACTCAGAATTTCTAGATTTTTCATGAAAAGTTACACATGCTCACCCATTTCCAAGATATTTTATGAAGTTTTGGGCCTCCAGAAAGTCAAAAAACAAGCAAAAAATGACTTTCTGCCACATTTTTGACACACAGAAAGAAGTCTTGGGAGATTGCAATTTTGGAGGGGCAAATGACAACCGAATTCAGAAATTCCAGTTGGGTTGGAAAGTAGACTCACAGACCTTTCCAACAAGCCTACTCTTGCCTCATTTGGACACCTGGAAGTGCCCCCAAAAGCGCGCGACCCGTCCAGGAAATGCGCGCGACCCATCAGGCAATTTTCACAATTTTTCACTTACAGCTCATGGATTCGCCCAGCTTTTACTAGTTTTGACTTTTGATGGGATTTTTCACCCTCTTTGATGTAATTTATGTATTTTCATGTTGACATGACACTTATTTACCTATTCTAGAAGATTCATTCATGAAATAGCAAACATTTAATGAATGAATTGGTTTCCTAGCTTATAGAGGCAAGTTGTTTTGACTGCCTAGATTTTAGTGCTCAGTTTAGAATTGGTTGAAACAGCTCCTAGAAGGATGAGCTCGAACCCTAGAGGCAAGGGAAGAGGTTGGCTTGCCTATATTATGTATTTTCTCAATCATTTTCAAGGTTGGAGAGGTTGGACTCTTGAGGGAGAAGCTCTTATTGTATTACTCATTGTATCTCTGCAATTTTTGGCAAAGGAAGACCAGGGTTTTGCAGTCCTTTTTGGGATTCTTGTGGTCACATGTATTGATGATGTGTTTCTCTTTGTACTTGTAAGTGTGTTATGTGAATCATTTCCTTACTTTTCCTTCTGCACATTAGGCAAATGAAGTGTTAAAGTAGAACTCATGACTGTCATGCTCTGCTTTTAAGTTTGCTTAATATCAATGTTTTCGATTGTTTAAATGGAATTCAAGGTTATTGCTTGCTCTCTTTAACTCCTCACCGGTCATTCTCATCCATTCATCTCTATTAAAGGCATTAATACTGTTTCCTACCTCGCCCCAAAGAACCCCCTGCGAAAACTGTGTCCAATCCCCGCACCTAAAATTGCCATTCCTCAATTTTCCACCAAAACTTTAAAAATCCCAAATTTAAACCTCTTGATCAGTTTACTAGCCTAAAATCAGTGTTTCCCTATTGGTTATCTCGCCCATTAAAGATCTTTACCGAGATAAACTGGAGAGAGCCCTCTCCTGCCCCGTAGGGCTAGCTACGAGGCTAAGTGGTTTGATGTTGCCTTGGAGTTTACCTTTTTCAGCCTGAGGTGAAATTTCAAGCGCTAACATATACATCAAGTACCTTTCATGCAACAAAATTGAAGTATACTTCTTGTCATAAAGAGATATTAGCATATTGGGAACATAGACATTTGACACCACTTGGGTAGCTTTCTTGATTGAGAGGGTTGAAGAACAAGAAAGTGTGTGTGTGTATACATCAGGTACCTTTCATGGAACAAAATTGAAGTATAACTCTAGTCATAAAGAGATATTAGCAGTGGAATTGTCAATCTTGAGATTCAAATTGTTACTGAAGCTAATTAAGTTCATTGTGAAGTGTTAAAATTGGAAACTAGGTCCAAACTCCATGTGTGTCTACTTATTTGTGGCAGCTGATATTTTTCTTGGATTCCTCTCATCGAGAGGTGTAGGATTGATATAAAGATCATCCAATTCCGACATGAATTCATGGAAATATGAATTTATTTGTGTTATGTGACAATTTGTCAAGGTTGGCCAACAACCAAATTTCCCCCACTCAACCTCAATGTTGCACCATAAATAGAGGTGGCCTTCAAGTCATTTGGTAACTCATCTCTTGTGATCTCTCTCTCCACTCATTTAGGTTTTAGTGGAAACAGAGGCCTAGAAGAGAAGGCATATATGTTGTCCTTGGGAGAAGGTTTATACGCTGCCCTAGAGATGCCCTAGCCCTTAATGTAGTCATGGAAGAAATATCTTAACGCAGTCATGGAGGAGGCTTCTATAGCACAACAAGGAGAAGTTTTAACGTTGTCAATGTGCCCTAAATGCAGGTCTAGAAGAGACCCAAAGCCATTGTCCTTAAGTGCCCTAAACGTTGTCCTGAAGGAGTCATATAGCCGCAGAGGAAGAAGACACCTAACCGCAGTCAAGGAGGGTTTATCTATGTAGCAAGGACAAACCTTCTATATGCTACTCATACACTGTCCAAAACCGCAGTCAAGGAGGGTTCTATAGGCAGCTAAAGGAGGCTCCTAGCCGCAACATTTAGGGGTGTCCTAAGACGCAGTCAATGAGAGTTTTATATGCAGCAAAAGGAGGCACATATATGCAGTAAAGGGGAGGCCTTAAACCGCAACAAAAGAGAGCATCTAGGCACTATCCTAACCGCAGTGAAGGAGGCCTAAGAAGAGGCTCCTATCTGTTGCCCTAAAAGTGCCCTAAACATAGGCCTAGAAGAAACCCTTATTCACAAGGAGAAGCCTCAGCAACTGTGAGGAGGTATGTCCGCAAGCTAATAGAAGACCTATGAACTGTCAAGAGATCCATTGTTTAAAGAGCCTAATCTGCATATTAATGTAAGTCTCTCATCCACAACTAGAAGGGACATTAGAGTTGCTAAGTCACAACCAAAGGAAGCTTCAACACATCAAGAATAAGCATGGTCAGATAGTTGTAGGTGACAGCTCATTGTTGTAGTTGTTAGCACTATGATAAAGGTTGTTCCAGGTATGGGAATGCTTGCAAGTGGAAGTCACAGTCATAAGGTAAATCTGTGTGGTGAAGGAGTCCGCTCTCAGACCTTGTAGAGCTAGCTTCAAATGCATATTGGATGCTAATATTCTGAAGCATTGATGATGATTATATATATGTTATAAGGACATTTACTTCTGTGTTGCTAGGTGCTAGGCCATAGGCCATAGCATCATAGCAAGGGTTTCTTAGAGCCAGGGAAAATTTTAAGAACCCCCCCTAAATTGATAAATATAATAAATGGGCGAATCTCCATGGTATATAGGAAAAATGGAAGGCGATTTTATCAATAATATAATATGTATATATAATTTTTTGGCGAATCTCTCACCAGGCATGGCGAATATTTTACTCAATTATAAAATCTTGTAAGATCTTGGCGAGTCTTTCACTAAATAATAAAACTTTGTAAAGTCCTAGTGAGTCTTAGCATAGGCTACATGTTGGTTTAATTCCCCCATTTAAATAGGCTACATTCCAGGTGAATACCATGGGTCAATACCATGTGCCATTTTGGTGAATACCATGGGTCAATACCATGTGCCATTTTTATTTTTATTAATTCTAATATTAGGGTTAATAATGGTTTTTTGCATGGTATTAATAACAATCTAGTCCATGGTATTTGTCCCATAGTATTTTGGCCATAGGTTTCACCTAAATATAACCCATTTTTTGAGTGTTCGTAAATATAAGGTGACTTATGGAGTAAATATAAAAAAATGTTTTATCTGTTTACCATACCTCTCGTTTATTTATATTTTTATTAATTTACCATACCTCTTTTACAAATATGGTATTTGGCCCATAGGATTCACTTAAATAAAACCTCTTTATTGAGCCTTCATAAATAGAACGAGGGTTATGGACTAAATATATAAAGAGGTTTTATTTATTTAAGATACGTCTAGTTTATTTATATTTTTATTTATTTACCATACCTCCACTTTACTTATATTTTTATTTGTTTACACCCTTATATGTATATAAGGTGACTTATGGAGTAAATATAAAAAATGTTTTATTTATTTACCATACCTCTCATTTATTTATATTTTTATTAATTTACCACACCTCTTTTATAAATATGGTATTTGGCCCATAGGATTCACTTAAATAAAACCTATTCTTGAAAATGGGCGAATGGATTCACTTAAATAAAACCTATTCTTGAAAATGGGCAAATGGAAGGTTGTAAGTCCTAATTTCAAGGGCTAAATTTACCTTTTTTACCCTCTTCCTTAAAATAAGGTGGGCTATTTGAGGTGATTTGTAAAAATGTACTATGATACAAAATATTCGCCCACTAAAAATTTAAAACCCCTTAATTTCGCCAAAGGGCAAATATTCGCCCCTAAAATGATCCTTGCTTAGAGCTTCTCTTTTGGATGGTTGGGAGATTATGAAGGAAAACTAGTACAGGCACAGGTGCTCTCATCAGATCAGTAGCCTCTCACTGTCAAGGTACATGCTACAACACTCTTCATGATTGAAGACTGTCATAACCTTTGCTATCATAAATATCTATTTTATGTATTTGTACTATCTCTCTCCGTTGAACTATTGAAGAATATAAGAAGATTTGATCAAGGTTTTCCCCACATTGGGGTTTGTCCCTGGTTGGTGACACATCTTGTGTCCTCTTGTGTTGGCTTGTCTTATGTTGTTTATGTTTATGTTCTATTTACACTTTACTATAATGTTGATGTGATTGCTAATATGGAATTCATATTGAGCTAATGTGAAAAATTGAAGTAAATTTCTCTAAGCATAGAACATACCTAAAATTAACATGGTATTAGAGCTGAGGCGAAGACAAATCCCAAGCAAGAGTGAAAGAGAAATCACCGAAGACAGTTGGACAAGGTCAAAGGCTCAATGGATTCCTCATCTCTCTTCTCGGCTGAAGACAAGCTCCGTAAAAAGTCTATCATGGATGGAAGATGTCTCTGAATTTGACATTGGAAGAGCAAGAAGTGTTGGATTACGTGAAGGGTAAAATCCCAAAGCCTCCATCAAATGCACCAGCTGCTACAAAGAACAAGTACACTAAGGGTGGAAGGAAAGGCAAATGCCTTGCTTGCAATAAGTTTGGCCATTATGCGAGGGAGTGTTTGAATAGAAGGGACACACCACTTGATGATGATAACAATCATTCCAGGGGCATCTTCAATGATCGAAGGAATGATAGGTACAATGGCAAAGGAGAAAGGAAATCAAGTCATCAAGGAGATGGTCGACTCTTCAAGAAAGCAAGGAACTCCATGTATGAAGAATCAAATGTTGTTTTTTATAGAAAAAAAGGAGTATTATCTTATATTGACCCTCTCCATTGCCCCTCCTCTGAAATCCTTGGGATATTGGCTTATTGATAGTGGTGCTTCAAGGCACTTCATCAGATACAAGGAAGCTCTCTCTAAATTGATAGTGAAGGAGACAATCTTGGAGATTATTCTTGGAGACGATGCCACCTATCTCATAAAGGGTGTAGGGAATGTTACTCGTCAATTGAATCAGAGTAACTCAATTCATTTACAAAAAGTTCTTTGTGTACCTGATCTCAAGAAGAACCTAGTGTCCATTTCGGCAATGGAAGTCAAAGGTTTCAAGGTGGCATTTATCGATGGAAAGGTACATGTTTGGAAAAGGAATTTTAAAGATTCTTTTACTCTTGGGTTCAGGGTTGGAAATTTGTATCAAGTTGCAGGAAGTCCAATGTGGACCATGTCGTGTGACACATCTCTTCTATGGCACCAGAGGTCTGCCCATCTTCATTATGGGGCCCTACCCGATGTGAGACAGATGGTGACAGGGATGCTTGACTTCAAAGAAGAGCATGAAGGTACATGTCTGAGATGTACTAAAGGAAATCTTACAAGGGGACCATTCCCCTCATGTAATAGCAAGACCACAAATCTAGGGGTTTGAGATTCATGATAGGGAATCTCATGTATGTAGGATGAAGAAAGCTCTCTATGATTTAGATCAAACACCCTAGGCTTGGTATGAGAGGGTTGATAGCTAGCTGATGAAGCTGAGATTCACCAGGAGTGAAGCCGATCCAAACCCTTGCTTTAAGGTTGTGGATGATAGACCTCTGATACTGGTACCTTATGAGGACTACCTCTTTCTAACAGATGCATACCCTCTCATTTGCAAAAGTAAGAGGGAGTTGGATTCTAGATTTGCAATGGTGATCTACAAGCCCATGACTACCTTGATGGAGCATAACTTTAAGAAGTTATGCAATAGTGATGTTGGGCTTGATTTGGGAAATGCCTCTAAGTTTTATCTACTCATAGTAGCATTGATGTTCTTGGTGAACTCCTATCTAGATATTTGTTTTGCAATTAGCATGTTGAGCCAACATGTGTTTGAGCCTCATCACTCGCATTGGATTGGTGCCAAGAATATTCTGAGATATCTTTAGGGCACAATCACTCATGGACTGTGATACACTGCTGGAGTTGTGAGGTTGCATGATTATTATGATGACTGATTGGGCAAGCAATGTGGAGGATCGCAAGATCACTTATGGGTGTTGGTTCTCTTTGGGTTTTGCTACGATATCTTGGACAAGCAGGAAGCATAATACAGCTGTTTTGAGCACCGCTGAGGCCGAATACATAGCTGAGAGTATAGCCTCTTGTGAAGTTGTCTGGTTGTGGAAACTCTTCTGTGAGATGTTTGGACACGTGCTGGATACCATCGTGATCTTCTGTGACAACCAAAGTGGGATTCGATTGTTGAGGAATCCCATGTTCTATGATCGCTCCAAGGATATAGACATCAGGTACCACTTTATCTGGGATATGATACAACGAAGAGAAATAAGGCTCCATCACTTTGGGACTGATGTGTAGGTCGCCTATACTCAGATGAAGCCCCTGGGAAAGGTCAAATTCTTGAATTTTCGAGAACGACTAGGAGTCATGGAGAGACTCTCTCCTGAGGGTCTTGTACGATATGGACATTGAGTTTTGGGAGCTCTGGGGGGCTTAGGGGTACTACTTGGAGTGATGAGAAACCATAGGGTGAGTGGTTCAGCTTTCCCCTAGTGGTTTTCTATGTAGGCAGGATGAGTGGTTCATCCTTCTCCTGCTGAGACATAATCATAGGGTGAGTGGTTCAGCCTTCCCCTGGGATACCCCATGGCGACATGTAGATAGGATGAGTGGTTCATCCTTCTCCTGCTGAGACATCCTACCCATGCAGTCTGGGACTCATGGGAAGTACCTCTCATCTGGCCAAGGAGAAGGGAAATGAGGATAGGGATGCAAGTACTACTGATGGACACATCATGTAGTATCGTACTCCCTATGCTTGGATGATATTGATCTGGGATCAATTGGAATTGACTTCAAGTCAGTAAGAGTGGTATGAAACACTCTCTTTATCTGGAACTGATTTCGGATCAGTAAGAGTGGTATGAGGCACTCTCTTTATCAAGAACTGATTTCAGATCAGTAAGAGTGGTATGATACACTCTATTTGGAACTGATTTCGGATCAGTAAGAGTGGTATGAGACACTCTATTTATATGGGATTGACTTCAGGTCAGTAGAGAATGGTATGATACATTCTTGATCACTTCTTCTTCTTCTTAGTTCAGCAGAGCAGGGTAGTGTAGGGCACTGTGAAGTATAAATACTTCAGTAATAAACAAAATTACATAAATATTTTATTAATAAGTGAATGATGATTACATTTTTGTGAGAGGCCCTGGCTATATACTACCTTAGGTGCCCCTTGGTGAACGGGCATGATCTTTGATGATGCCCTTTTGCCTAATAAACTACAACTAACTAATTTTTACATAACATTGCCTTCCTCTCGAAAGAATGCTTTGTCCTCAAAGCATATGGAATGACAGATTTTGTTGAAAAAATGCTTCAGTCTCCCAAGAAGCTTCTTCTTTTGGTAAGTCTTTCCACTTAATCAAGTATTCCTTGATTGTACGACATCGAAGCTTTTTTTCTCTAGTAGATAAAATACCTTCTGGTTCTAGAATGACCCTTCCTTCATCATCCAGGGATGGAAGCTTTATTTGCATTGATTTATGGTCACCTAATGCCCTTTTAAAGTAGGAGACATGGAAGACGTTGTGAACACGACTTTTCTCTGGAAGGCTTAAACCATATGCAACTTGGTTGATCTTTTTATTGATCTGATAAGGTCCATAGAACTTTGGTTCCAATTTATTTTTTCCTTTTTGTTTTAAGGAAAATTGTTTGTATGGTTGGAGCTTGACAAACACCCATTCTCCAACTTCAAATTATCTTTCGGTTCTGTTTTGGTCCGCTTGTTGCTTCATACGATTCCTTGCATTATTCAAGTTTTCTTTCAATATTTGGACGATTTTTTGGGTTTCTTCTAGTTGATTTTTAACAGCAAGTAGATTTGTCTGGACAATAGCTAGATCCTTCCATTTTGGGGGCTCATATCCATACAAAGCTTGAAATGGCGTCATTTTTGCTAATGTATGATAAGTAGAATTATACCACCACTCAGCGAGATGCAACCATTGAGCCCACTTATTTTGTTTTTCTGTAGTGTAGAAACGTAGGTAGGCCTCCAAAAATTTATTGAAAACCTCTGTTTGTCCATCTGTTTGAGGGTGATAAACGGAACTCATATTTAGGTAGGTTCCTATGTGGTTGAACAACTCCTTCCAGTAATTACCCTTGAATTTGGCATCTCTATCACTCACAATGACTTTCGAAAAACCATGTAATTTATATATATTTTTGCAAAATATTTCAGCGATTTGTTTAGCTGAGTATGATTTCTCTATTGCCATAAAGTGAGCATATTTGGTGATTATGTTGACCACTACGAAAATCTTGTCCTTGCCTTCAGATACGGGTAATCCCTCAATAAAGTCCATCAAAATTTCTTCCCATTTCTGATTCAGAATGTTTAAAGGGTGAAGTAATCCAGGTGTCATAATATTTTCACTTTTATTCCTTTGACATGTGTCACACTCTGCTACATATTTATGAATATCGTGACTCATCCCTTTCCAAAAGAATGATTGACGTGCATTGTAGTAAGTCTTCAAGAATCCTACATGTCCTGCTGACAGTGAATCATGTGACTCCTTGAGTATCTTAACTTTAAACTTGGAATTTGTATTTAGATAAATTCTTCCCTTCTACCATAGAGTATCATTCTTCCATTCAAACTTTGAGTTGTTGGGAAGGTTATTGATTATCGCCGTTATTTCTGGATTCTTGGCATACTCACTTCGAATCTCGTTAAGCCATTCAAGAACAACAACCGAGATTGCAAGTAGTGTTGGCTCTTCGTCTTTCCTGGACAGGGCATATGCTACTACATTGTATTTTCCCCTTTTATGTAGTATTTCCATGTCAAAGGCGAAATTTTTTCAATCCATTTTTGTTGTTCTTCGGAAAGTTTTTTTTGTTGAAGGAGGTGCTGGAGACTGTTATGGTTTGTCCGAATGGAGAACTTACTTCCCAAAAGATATTGCCTCCACTTAGGCAATGTGTGCATAATAGCGAGCATTTCTTTGTTTTATGTGGACTTGAGATGTTCTATTTTATTGAGCTTCCTGCTTTCAAAAGCTATTGGATGCCCTTCTTGCATCAACACTGCACCTATACCAAATCCGGAAGCATCACACTCAATGATAAATGGTTTAGAAAAATCTGGAGTTGCCAATACTGGGGCATTAGACATAACTTCCTTTAATTCTTCAAAACACCTTCCTACTTCCTCATCCCATAGAAATGAATTCTTCTTTAAAAGGTTTGTCAGAGGCGCAGTTATATGCGCATAGGTTTTAATAAACCTTTGGTAATACCTAGTCAAAACTAAGAACCCTCTTAGCTTGGATACATTAACTAGTTTGGTCCATTCCTTTATAGCTTTGATTTTATTAGGGTCCACTTTTACGCCTTCATGGGATATAATGTGTCCAAGGTATTCTACTTCTTCCTTCCCGAAGGTGCATTTGGATTTTTTTGCGTAGAATTAATGCTCTTTTAGTAGTGTAAGAACTTTATCCAGATGTTGTAAGTGCTCCTTCCAAGTTTTACTGTAAATTAAAATATCGTCAAAGAATACTAATACAAACTTCCTAAGATGTGGACGAAATAATTCGTTCATAGTGGCTTGGAATGTTCCTGGTGCATTGGTTAACCCAAATGAAATTACTTTAAATCCATAGTGACCTTCGTGTGTTCAGAATGACGTTTTTGGTATGTCTTCCAACCTGATTCTAATTTGATAATAGCCTAACCTTAAGTCCAATTTTGAGAAGTATTTTGCGCTATGTAGCTCATCCAACATTTCATCAATGAAGGGGATTGGGAACTTGTTTTTAATTGTTATTTTGTTTAATCCTCTATAATCAATGCATAGACTGAATGAACCGTCCTTCTTCCTTACCAACACCACTGGAGCAACATATGGACTTTTACTTTTCGAGATGATCCCACACTTTAAAAGGTCTTGGATTAATCTCTCAATTTTCGTCTTTTGGTGATGTGGATATCGGTACGGCTTAATGTTGACGGGTTCTGACCCTGCTTTGACTTCTATTGTATGCTCAATTTCCCTATTAGGAGGGATTTTCATAGGCAGGTCTTGGAATACTTTTTCATGCTTCTGAATTAGATCTTGTATCTCTGGTGACTCTTCACTGATCATATTTGCAGATAACATTTCTTATTGGTGACATTGTACTACATAAGCGGGTGCTCCTTTTCGAATCATCTTCATCATCTGAGATGATGATACAAATTTATTCTCTGGTGTTTGGAATCCGTGTAATTTGTACCTCTGACCTCCCCATTTAAATCTTATGAATTGTACTTGATGGTTGGTAGCATAAGTGCCCAGAGTTCGTAGCCATTGGATACCTAAGGCTGCATCTACTCCACCTAATGGTAGAGTGAAGAACGAAGATTCTAAATTAAAGTCTTGAATCTGCAATTTGGCCTTATGGAATTTCCCTACCTTTTCAATCTTCTTACTGTCAGCTACCATCACCTTCATGTTTGGTAAGGGAAATGAAAAAATGTTGAGTCCCTTTGCCATGATTGCATCTAAAAAATTGTGTGTGCTACCAAAGTTGATGAGAACCACTACATTGTTCTTCTTTATATGTCCTTTCAACTTTAAAGTCTGAGGTTGTGATATACCTATCATAGCTGATAGTGACACTTGCGGAATACTTCCGTCATCTAATTCTGGTGAGAATTCTAGGGCATCTTCTGTTTCTTCTATGTCAGAATCCTCATTGTTTGAATCATTAGTTGCTTCACAATTATATAGGTTTTTTTATTCTTTTCCTTTAGCACAGCTATGTTTGGGGTCCCACTTCTCACCACAGTCATTGCATTTGCCTTCTTTTATCCTTTGCATTTCCACATTAGATTTTTCACCTTCACGACGATGTGGTTGAACATATCTTGTATTATTTGAATCCACAGTCTGGGGCATTCCTTGTCTTGAATATACTTTTTCCGGTTTTGACCATAGTATTTGTTCAAATTTCTTTTCAACAGTTTTTGCTTTTCATCTTGCTACTTCTATTGACGTAATGTCATGAAGGTCAAGTTCTATTTGTAAATGAGTTTTAAGTCCGGAGATGTATGATTGAACTAGACGAGACTCTGATAACCTAGGTACTCGTGTTACTAAGGTCTCCCATTCCTGAGTGTACTCATCCACACTTCCTTTTTGTCGTAATTTGACGAGTGTTGAAAAAAAATCTTCTTCCCTTACACCTTGGAATCTTTTAAAGAATGCATCTTTAAATTTTCTCCAACTGATGGCGATTGTCGTCTTCTTCCACCATATATACAAATTATATTCTTCTCCTTCCATTTTCATGGATGTGTACCTAAGCTTTTCGTCATCATCGTTGATGTCATAAATCTCGAAGTATTCTTCTGCTTTATTCATCCATGCAACACTATATTTTTTGTTCCCATTGAACTTAGGCATCTCAACTTTTTCCCTTTGCTGATATGTCAGTAATGGTTGAGCGAAAAAAGGGTGCTGATTGGTAAATGTATCCTAGAGTTGCTTATTTGAAAAAGTCGTGTTACTATTTCCTTGGTGGGGCATCGCTGATATTTTTGGAGATTCAGATTTTTCTTGAGAATTTGTTGATTTTATTGAGTTTGATGAATTTTGTTCTTGATTTCCTCCATCTTCTTGGAGTAGTTGTTCGGGCGTCATATTCTGCTTTCCACATAAGTGGTTCAGCAATGCTAAGGTCTGGTTATGATTCATTTCGGATTGGATCTGGTTCTGCCCTAGCTGTAGTTCTATTCGATTTGTCGTATCCTGAAGCCTCTTGATATCGTCAGAATGCCCGATAAACTTACTCTCGAAATCGACTAATTTTTTATTGAAATCATCGGAGTGGATAGTAATCCTATTCTCCAATTCAATCAATCTTTTACTGAAATCGGCCATTGACATTGACGACATTGAACGAGTTTGTGGGGGTGTATATTTGTTTGCCAGCTTAATTTTTTTAAATAATTAAATTAAATTAATTAATTTAATTATATGACATATAAGGTCTTTATTTTTTATTTTTTTTAATTAATTAAATTATATAACATATAGTTTTTAAACTATATAATATATGTATATATATAAATAAATTATATATTGTATATAATATATGTTATAATATATTAACCTCCATGGGTTATTTTAAATGATATGTCGTGGAAAAATAACGACACAGCTAAGGAAAAAACCTCAGCGTGTAATGACGACATGGGTCAATGGCATGAGGGATGTCGATGGAAGGGACATCGAGGGCAGAGTGGACAGAAGACAACAGCATGAGGGACATCAAGGGCAGAGTGGACAGACGACAACAACGTGAGGGAATTGGCGGTGGTGGTAGTGAGACTACAAACAGAGAAAATGGTGGCGATGGTGGTGAGACGATGGAGAATAGTCGGATGAAGACGGATGCAGAAGGATTCAACGAAAACAGGAATGATGGCAGCGATGGAGCAGCGGACTTGTGACAACGACGGGTACATAGAGGTTGGGTGCTGCAAACAGCAACTGAGGTAGCGTAGCACGAGACGATAGTGAAGGCAGCGATATTACTCGCTCCGATACCAGATGAAGTATAAAGACTTCAATAATAAATAGAATTACATAAATATTTTATTAATAAGTGAATGATGATTACATTTTTGTGAGAGGCCCTGGCTATATACTGCCTTAGGTGCCCCTTGGTGAACAGGCATGATATTTGATCATGCCCTTTTGCCTAATAAACTACAACTAACTAATTTTTACATAACACACTGCTTGTAGAGATAGTACAGACTGGAAGATGGATTAGCAGATGGAGTTCTCCCTAGTTGAGAGGGAGTGTTAAAATTGGAAACTGGGGCCAAACTCCATGTGGGTCTACTTATTTATGGCAGATGGTATTTTTCTTGGATTCCTCTCATCGAGAGGTGTAGGATTGATATAAAGATCATTTGATTCCGACATGTATTCATGGAGATATGAAATTATTTGTGTTATGTGACAATTTGTCAAGGTCGGCCAACAACCAAATTTCCCCCACTCAACCTCAACGTTGCACCATAAATAAAGGTGGCCTTCAAGTTATTTCGTAACTCATCTCTTATGATCTCTCTCTCCACTCGTTTGGGTTTATTGGAAAGAGAGGCCCAGAAGAGAAGGCATATACACTGTCCTTGGGAGAAGGTATATACATTGCTCTAGAGGAGATGCCCTAGACTTAATGCAGTCGTGGAGGAGGCTTCTATAGCACAGAAAGGAGATGTTCTAATGCTGTCAATGTGCCCTAAACGCAGGTCTAGGAGAGACCCAAATCCGATGTCCTTAAGTTCCCTAAATGTTGCCATGAAGGAGTCATATAACCGCAGAGGAAGAAGACACAAAGCCATAGTCACAGAGGGTTTATCTACATAGCAATGATATTCCTTATATATGCTACTCATACAATGTCCAAAACAACAGTCAAGGAGGGTTCTATAAGCATCTAAACGAGGCTCCTAGTCGCAACATTTAAGGGTGCCTTAGGACGCAGTCAATGAGAGTTTTATATGTAGCCAAAGGAGGCACGTATATGTAGTAAAGGGGAGGCTTTAATCCACAACAAAAGGGAGCATCTAGCCACTTTCCTAACCACAGTGAAGGAGGCCTAAGAAGAGGCTCCTATCCACTGTCCTAAAAGTGCCCTAAACGCAGGCCTAGAGGAAACCCTTATTCGCAAGGAGAAGCCTTAGCAGCTGTGAGGAGGTCTGTATGTAGGCTAATAGAAGACCTATGAACTGTCAAGAGATCCATTGTTTAAAGAGCCTAATCCACATATTAATGTAAGTCTCTCATCCACAGCTAGAAGGGACGTTAGAGTTGCTAAGTCATAACCAAAGGAAGCTTCAGCACATCAAGAATAAGCATGGTCAGATAGTTGTAGGTGACATCTCATTGCTGTAGTTGTTAGCACTATGATAAACATTGTTCCAAGTATGGAAATGATTGCAAGTGGAAGTCACAACCATAAGGTAAACCTGTGTGGTGAAGGAGTCTGCTCTCAGACTTATATCAGACCTTGTAGAGCTAGCTTCAAATGTAGATTGGATTCTAATATTCTGAAGCATTGATGATGATTACATATTTGTTATAAGGACATTTACTTTTGTGTTTCTGGGTGCTAGGCCATAGGCCATAACATCATAGCAAGGGTTTCTTAGAGCTGCTCTTTTGGACGGTTGGGAGATTATGAAGGAAGACTAGTACAGCCACAGGTGCCCTCATCAGATCAGCAACCTCTCACTGTCAAGGGACATGCTACAACACTCTTCATGATTGAAGACTGTCATAACCTCTGCTGTCATAAATATCAGTTTTATGTATTTATACTATCTCTTTCTCTGCTGAACTATTGAAGAGTATAAGAATAATTGATTAAGGGTTTCCCCACATTGGGGTTTGTCCGTGGCTGGTGCCACATCTTGTGTCCTCTTGTCTTGGCTTGTCTTCTGTTGTTTATGTTTATGTTCTATTTGCACTTTACTATCATGCTGATGTGATTGCTAATCTAGAATTGAAATTGAGCTAATGTGAAAAATTGAAGTAAATTGCTCTAAGCATAGAACATTCCTAAAATTAACATGAAGACAAACCTCAAGCATATGCCAAGAATGCTTAAGCATGACATGTAGTTAGAAGAAGGCAATGGAAAAATTTTAAGATGGATGTTATGGCTTGATGGGTTTAACTTGAATTTCAATACCAACCACACATTTAAAATTTTCTTATAGTTCCATCGACTAGAGAAGCTAATCCTAACAATGTACAACCGATTGAAGATTATCAAAATTGAAGCTAGAGGAAAATAGATAGAAATTGCTTAAGAAGAAGAAATAAACTATTTTTTCATTGAAGAGATCGAATAAGGCCCATTTGAAGTCATATCCTTGATGTTGAGAAATCAATGCTTATAGTAATTAGGGAATGATTCCTCTTTCTTGATAATTACTTGTGAATTATGTTGGCTTCTTTTACTTCTTTTGTTGTAGTGTTTTCTTCTCAATGATGTACGAAAAGAACCCACTTAAGATTGTGGATGACAAACAATCTCAACAATAGAAATGACTGTTAAACATTGTAGGTCTGTAACTATTGATAGAAACAAAACCTGCCAAAATTCTAATATATGCTACGATCATAGTTAACAGTGAAAGAAAGAGTAATAACCCCAAACATCAAATGGAAACCAGATATGTGAAGAATAATTTAATAATAACACCTGTGAAGAGAACAAATAAATGTTAACAACCCCCCTCTATGGGATGGGTTCTTGGCTATCCTCAAATGTCTTTAGCTTCTATAGAGTCTCTCTCCTCTATAATGCATAAACCCAACAAAAATATGGTGTGCGACAATGAAAATAATCAGAGTTACAACAATGAGTGCAACAATGAAAATAATCAAAAGTGACTAATGAATGGAAAACCCTCCTATTTATAACAAAAGATTGAGTTATCCTCGAATAATGAGCATTAATAAAATATTATTGATCCCATTCTTGGAATAACCACCTGGAATATTTTATTATATTTGTTTAGCAGGGAAAAAGTATTTAAACCTTTATTTATAAATAATAAATAAATAAATGATTTACTTATTATCTCAAGGAATAAGTTAAGGAATAATAAACAAATAATGGTTTATTTAATTATTCCTAAGGGGATTAGTCAAATTTAACAAAGAATAGTAATTAATTAGTCATTCTTAGAGAAAAATAATGATTTATTTGTTTATTTTTCATGATTGGGTCAAATTTAAGAAGGAATAATAATAAAACAATGGTTTAATTAATTATTCCTAGAAGAAAATCAAATAAATAGTGATTTGTCTAATTATTCTTCATGGGTTTGACTATAAATTACGTAATAAAAGTGCTTTATTAGGTAATTTCTCACAGTGAAAGAAACTTTACTATGGTAAAATTGGCTTTACATGGTATATTTCGATCCATCTAGTAAATTAGGCTAGATGATCAATTTTTTGGTGATAACAGATTGCCCCCCAACGTATGAGTGTTAGGAGCAAAATGTAATAATGAAGTACATTGTAAAGACACAATCACTTAGACAGCACAAGGCAGTCAAGGAGAGAGAGAGAGAAACCAATGAAGCTGAAGCTGAGAGATGATAGTGACAGATGGGACGAGACTAATGCAATTATCCTTTTATGTTGTGGTACAGGACGTCAATGAGGTGGGGAAGGCATACCCATACCCACCGAGATAACTTAGTACAAAAATAATGGTTCGCCCATAAATAGGAAACTGAGCAATAAAGTACATGCTGGAATAACAAAGCCAGAAAATAATACAATGTGTCCCATATACATAATGCACCTGGTAAAAACATGAGCCAGGAATGAATACAAATAATATCTGTGTACATGAGATACAAATCCCCTTCCCTAAAAAAATGGGTGGGAGGAAGGGTAGAACAACTGGAGAAGCCCTGCTGAACAAGGAAGGGCTCTGCAAAACTGAATGGATCATCTACAGGATATGTGTATGCTATGAACACTGTGATCAGTAGGAACTGAACCCATCAACTCTGCAGAACTGCATCTGAGGATGTAGCATAGTAGGGATGCATCTAGGAATGTGGGGGGCTACCTGAAGGGCCACCCCCTCATGAGGTCTCAAAACATCTCACACGCACTTGGGAATCACTAGGACAATCTGTTGCATCACTGGACCATCAAGTGTATGGATCACAAACATGAAACGATCAAGTCAAAGGGCAATAATGAGACCCTCTGCTCTATCCAAGGCTTTGAACAAGAATTGAAGCTGGAGTTGAGATACACTGCCCTCTAAGTCATTCTTCTAGAATAATTGAGCTGTTGTGAACAAAATAGGGCCCGCGATAGATGAGGCAATGAGGATCCTAAACTAAAGCATGAGGGAATATAGTAATGTGACTGATGGAATGACACCAAGGATAATGGGAAAAGTGGGACTGAGGGACAAACAGATGACTTCCCTTTTCAGATCATAAAGTGCATGGTTGACCTGGTAGCAATTGACTCAACTCCGGAGGGGATGGGGACAGTATGACTGGAGGCCAAAATGGGAAACACAGGATGAACGGTATGCAAATATGGATGGAATACTATGACATGATATGATGGGACATGAAATAGACTCCAAGAATGCAAGGATGACTCATCGCGGATGCTTTGAACAAGGGCGACTCGATGACGCTGCCACACAGACTAGGCCCAATGGGGACCATGTGAACATGAGTAAATGATGGTCACTCATGATGAAAATCGAGATATGGTACGACAAGTATTAAGAGGAGCTGGACCTCAAAGTACAAGTTTCTCTTTATGATGAAATTCGATTTTGAGAGGCGAAGAAGTGACCCTTCTTGGAAAAATGGTTTCCGGGTGAAGTGTTAAAAACTGAGGAAGACCCATTATAGAGCTCGGTGAGATCTTTCCAACGGTGCTGACGGTTCATCAAACTAAGCTACGGTCTAGTCGCAATGGGCGCCAAAACAATTGTGGATTTTTCTATGAAAGGAAGTTTTCCCTCCAATTTGGATTCATTTGCTAAGTGAGCTGTGGTGAATGTGGAGAGGAGGAAAAGGCCCTAAATCTTGTGGAGATCATAGCAGACAAATCGACCGTCAGAATCAGGATCTGTGACTTTCAAATAGGTGGCCTTACTCATATCTTCAATTTCATTGGTTTATTTCCTGATTTTTGGCACCGACAGCTCCTTGGGGGACCCTTTCCCTTTCTCACAGTCACATCACACTTTCTAGGTCCAGAAATGCAATTTGGCTCGCACAAAACAACTAGAAACCTACGAGCTTGCACTTTATGGGCTTAAAACTGTGATTTGTGGCTAGAGGAGGGGTTGGTTTGTTGCCCTGGTGGGGGCTCTAGGTTGATCAATGTAGCCTATTTCTTTATTTTCTGAACTGACAAGACATGTGGTGTTGTGTAGATATGGCAGAGCTAAAAATCAACTAGCGTGAACGAGACTTGGATACTCTTCAATCCGAGATCCAGGGGGATCAGGCGGTTCGAGGGGAATTTTCTCATTATGGGGTTCTCATGTTGGTAGAGAACCCACTGATGAGGGCAGGTGAGCCCTTGCTATCGAGAATTGTGAGCTATTAGGATCCAGACTAGGAGGTCTTTATCATGCATGGGCACAAGATCGAGCTCACATTACAGGATATTTACTTCTTGACCAGACTTCCTCCTCTCGGAGTGGTGGGGGATATTCATCTGGTGTTACCTTGTGGGAGGAACATTACTGAGTTTGTGGAGCGCCATTATCGATGTGGTGTTCGTGTCAAGGGCACGACTATCCCGCTTGTTGATCTAGAGAGGCTAGAGACACATGCTATTGTCGCAACTATGCTATAGGTCTTGGGTAGCCAGGTGTTCTACCACATCACAGGAGGGTAGATGATGTTAGTTGAGAGTGTTTGGCTGGGACCTACCATGGGTGGGCCCAAATGATGTCATCGTCAGTGAAACGACAGTTGATTCTTTGTAAGAGGCAGCTGAATTGTGACTGTGCTTTTGGTACAATACTGTGGGCATTCTTATTTGAGAAGATACCCACTATCTGTCCTCATGTACAGATCCGAGATGGGGGCCCACAAGAGCTCAGGATGCGTTGCTGGGGGTAGCTACTATGGAGAGGAGGAGGAGGAGGGGGAGTCGGACGGGTGTTCCAACCTGATTTTTTCGCACACTAGGACCAAATGCCTCTTTACATTGATGACTACCCTTATAGCACAATGAACTATCAAGGGGATCCTGACTTGCCACTTCCGCCCGGGCGAGCATGGGGACTAGACGATAAGTGTTAAGTTTCTATGTTTTATGGTGCATTTTATATTTCGGTCACATGTATATGGTACTATTTGTGTAATATGTTGTATGCAGACATAGCAACAGTGAAGTCGGCAGGATATGCACGCTGAGCTGTAACGCCTGGGGTTGCAGACCAGGAGACATCATTGTCACAGAAGGGTCTAAAGGATACTACATTTGCTTGCTGATTTGCATCGTAGGTTTGATGTAATCTTGACCCGGGTTTCAGAGCGCGGATGGCATGACTTAAAGGATCGATACACAGATGAGTGCACCGATATTCCCTTAGAGTGGCGAGGTATCGTGCGGAGCATGGCGATGGTAGGTCAAACAGTACGTGATCTATAGAAATTTTGAATAATAAACACTTATTCACATAGATTATCCCGATTATACACTATTGCGGAATACATGCACAATACGTAATCTCCTCTACATTGATCATCAATTTAGCAGCATTAAAATCAATGAAACATCAATCGCATGCACACATTAACACTGTATGTAACCTGGGGAAAGCATACAGCTGAAAACCCCACACTATCTGTATATTATAATGATTGAGAACATGTAACAATACATAGTACAATACTCCTCGCAAGTACTCAGTACTATCTCCACCTGTTACACACAAACTAGCTCAGATCCAAAAAAGTCACATGTTCAAATCTCCTCTGCTGCTTTCCCTGGATCCACTGCATAATACAAAGTGAAAAATCACGTGAGCACAGGCTACAATTGCCTTGGTATTAGCCGACACTGCACAGTCCTGATTGGCCTAACTCAATCCCATGCATGTGCAAATCTCATGCACAACTGATAGTCACAACTCACCCTTTCACTTACCTCTAACACCTCTCCCTGTTGAACTGTCCATGCACTGAGTTAACTGATGTATTCTTTAGTTTCTTTATGAGTTAATAATTAGTGAATTAATTAATATTTAATTCACACAACTCATCACTAGAGTATTATTTAGTTAGACTAAAATACAACTAGTTTAACCAAGTCAAACTGAACACAACTCCATCAACTCCACAGAACTCACATGCATGAGTTCTAACTGAAGTCATCCATGCAATAGCTCAACTAACACATAAGAAACCATGTGATTCCTTCTATCAGCTACATGTGCCACATCCGTAGCTCGAATTGAAGTGCTCCAAGAGAATAAGATAATGTTTTGAGTCCAAATATTACTAAGGGCTAATAATATTTGACTGTTTCTATTTTTAGCCTGGCAGTCTAAAAATAGACTTTGATCACTCCACTGTGAACCAAAAATAGAAGTCCATCTATTTTTCCCAACATGACCAATCATCCATAAACATCATCCTACAACTCATAGACCATGATCCATATGTCTAAAAATAGACTTTGCGCCAAAAATAACCTGCGGGCCCACTTAGTGAAGGCGACTCCTTTCCACTAAGCTCCATCATCTTGTTGCATTTTCAACATGATCTATGTGCAGGTGGAGTAGAGCCTTCGGCGTGAGATCCGTCAGATAGTGACTAGATGCAGGGACTTGTGGGTCCCATTGATTGGGATTATTGTAACATGTTATGGGCATGTCGGATGTATTTAGAGCTAAGGATCCAAACACTTTTTGTGATACATAATATGATCATGCATTTGATATGACGATGATGGTTCACCATTTGTTTTATTTATGGTTGTCTTCTATGGTATACATGTGATAAATGCCAATCTAGAATGTTGTTTGCAATGGTATCTACATAGTGATTTTGGGCTCTAGGCACATGACTAAAAGTAATGGTTTCAAATTCACGTACCAATAGCTTCACTCATATATATTTTCTAAATAGGACTTGGTTATGCACATGATAAACACAATTCAATTGCATGACAAATAATAGAAAATGAATAGCAAAACAATTAACTAAACCCAACCCAAACTGTGTTTGCAAACACTGTACTGCTTGGTGGATAAACCGATGGAAAATACACTGAAACAGTCAAGAGATCTGAATGTCAGTGTGACTGGGATCAAGTGACTCTAAGTTGCTGGAAAGTGGTGCAACAACAACAAAAAACCAAAGGGGAAGATCGCTGCAAAAATATAGGGAGATGGGTGAAACACCTAGGGAAACCGATGGGACCCTAAGGGAATGACCAAACAATTTTAAATGTGAAACTATGGATGGTAGAAACCTATCTTAAAAGATCTGAAAAAAAAGGTTATAGATCTAGAAAATGTGGTTGAAGGTGCTGTAGAAACTCAGACTTATCACTTAGCTAAACTCCTCCTAGAAAGGTGGAAGTGTACTAGAAGCCCTAGGCGAGGCTAAATTCGACTTTGATGAGTAAAATAGAACGGATCAAGGCCTAAGCGGAATGAGACAGAGGTCATATACCCAACAAACAACTCTCAGCAAAACCCATAAACAAATCTGACAAAAACCCTAAAACCCATAAATCACAAGTTCTGACCTGTTTTTTGATGAAATCACACTTTTTGGGCTAAAAGGTGCATTCATAAACCCAGATCGCACCTTTTAGGCTAAAAGCTACGTTCTGAAGCCCAGATTGCACCTTTTGGGCTGAAAACTATGATTTTTGTTTAAAAATTCCTGGTCTGCAAATTTCGGAAAAAAGTACTGCCTTTGCCGCGACTAGTTCCTTTGACTTGCAAAAACGACCAGAAAGCTTTCATAAGTTAGAAATTTATCAGATCTAGGGTTAAAACACTAGGAAACATTAATAGAATTGGAAAAAGAAGAAACCATAAGCTGAAAACCAAAGGTCACTGAGGTTTCTGGATTTGAAGTATAAAACCCAATAGAGTCGCCAATTTGTTGTAGTATTTTCTTCTCAATGATGTACGAAAAGAACCCACTTAATATTGTGGATGAAAAACAATATCAACAATATAAATGAATGCTAAAAATTGTATATTTGCAACTATTGATAGAAACAAAACCTGCCAAAATTCTGATCTTTGCTACGATCATAGTTAAACAGTGAAAGAAAGAGTAATAACCCCAAACATCCAATGGAAACCAGATATGTAAAGAATAATTTAATAATAACACCTATGAAGAGAACAGATAAATGTTACCAGTCCCCCTCTATGGGATGGGTTCTTGGCTATCCTCAAACGTCTTCAGCTTCTGTAGAGTCTCTCTCCTCTATAATGCATAAACCTAGCAAAAATATGGTGTGCGACAATGAAAATAATCAGAGTTACAACAGTGAGCACAACAATGAAAATAATCAAAAGTGAATAATGAATGGAAAACCCTTCTATTTATAACAACACATTGAATTATCCTCGAATAATGAGCAATAATAAAATATTATTGATCCCATTCTTGGAATAACCACTTGGAATACTTTATTATATTTGCTTAGGAGGGAAAAAGTATTTAAACTTTTATTTAGAAATTTAATAAATACACAAATGATTTATTTATTATCTCAAGGAATTAGTTAAGGAATAATAAACAAATAATGATTTATTTAATTATTCCTAAGGGGATTAGTCAAATTTAACAAAGAATAGTAACTAATTAATGACTAATTAGTTGTTCTTAGAGAAAAATAAGATACATAATGATTTATTTCTTTATTTTTCATGATTAGGTCAAATTTAACAAGGAATAATAATAAAACAATGGTTTAATTAATTATTCCTAGAAGAAAATCAAATAAATAGTGATTTATCTAATTATTCTTCATGGGTTTGACTATAAATTACGTAATAAAAGTGGTTTATTAGGTAACTTCTCATAGTGAAAGCAATTTTACTATGGTAAAATTGGCTTTACATGGTGTACTTCGATCCATCTAGTAAATTAGGCTAGATGATCAATTTTTTGGTGATAACATCTTTATTAGTTTATATTTGATCAAAAAATTACCAAATTATATGTATATGAAGAACACAAGAACAAGAGGCAAAATATGTAGGCACTCATCCAGGGAAAAACCCCTTCAAAAGGAAAACCCAATCCAACATTTCTACTAGCAGATTCAAATCAAGATGAGACAATCTAAGATCTCTTAGACTTAGAAAAACACCTCCTCCAACCACCAAGTCATCCCTTCCTTCCAATAGATGATCCTTGTCAAAGTCTCCAAGTGACAACTTCCCAAAAGAAGCTACAATCCAGAATTTTGGTCCCCAACAGCAAATTTTTGTCCCCCAGCATCAAAATTTTGGACTTGTAGTAGATTCAAAATTTTGACCCCAACAATTGCCTAGAAACTCTGCACGTGTGAGAGATAGATAACCCAAGAACTTGTTTTAGGTCTTCACAAATTCCCGCCCAGAATCTCTGCACGTGTGAGAGATAGATAACCCAAGAACTAGTTTTAGGTCTTCCCAAATTCATTCATCCCTCTCTAGCTATTTCACTCTCTTTTTTTCCTTCTCTTCCTTTTAGATCGAACTTCATGAGTGAGTGTGACAAATAGGTCAAGCTTCCTCTCTACATATTCTTTCTGTCGGGTTGAATTTCCCTAATGTGGGTTGACTTCATGGAGATAGGGCCAACTTGGTGTAGAGGTGACAAATAACAATTTTGACTAAAAAAATATTATTTTTACATGATAGAAAAGTCAAAGAAGGGTCTAATAAAATTGACAATGACTAGGAAAGTATTGGGGGGTCTGATGGAGTTCACGCGTCGCGATCGCATGGGCCTAGGGTAACCTAGCTGCAGGAGCCGCAGGAAAACGGGAGATCGCCGGAACGGACAGCATAGATCAGGGAACAGGGTTTCGATTTCCGGCTGCAGACAGAGACCGAGGTATCTACGGTTGATCGGTATGGAGGGCCTCGAAGCTACGGAGCTGGTGGATTACTCCGCAGACCCACTAGAAGGGATCGTCATCTTCGGAAACCCTAACGATACACCCGCACCAGCTGTTGGAAATCCCGCCGCACAGGACATCCTTCCTGTGGTTTCTCTGCCGTTTCCGCCCACATCCCTTGCTCTGGATGCACCGCCCCTTTCACCAGGTACTGCCCTCCTCCTTTCACAACTCTCACCTGACGCATTAACCTTCGATTTGCCATCTCCTCTGCGAATCGCACCTCCCTCCGCCCCGGTTGAGATTACGGCAGCAGCAGAAACCCCCATCTCACCGTCTGATCACCAGGCAACGCCAGAAAACATCATATCCCCTGTTGAATCTAGGGCTGCAGCGGATAAACCCTCGATCGACGCAGGGATCAGACCCTCGGGTAGCTTCTGCACGCCGGCCCTCAATGCGCAACCCGCTAAGCCCTCCCCGGGGGTCGGGGTCACAAACCCTCTCATAGATCATCCGACCGCCCCGCGCTCGCAGAAGAGATCGAAGTGCATCAGATCAACTGTCAAAGACATTACAGTATCATTCGGCGACCCCACAAACTTCGAGGAGACCATGGCACTGGCTCGAACAATTTTGGTTGGACATGTGCGGGGGCGTACCTTCACAGCGGAGCGATTAAAAATGTGGGTGAAAGAAATATGGGGTGCGCTATTCTCTGAATTACCAGAAGTACAAGAACTCCCAAGGGGATGGTTCTCACTCCACTTCTCAAAAGAGGATCACACGAATACTGTACTGGCACATAGAAATGGCACCGGTGCTATTGAAAAGGTGGAGCCCTCTATTTGATCCGGAGCGCGAACAGATTGGAGCAGGCCCTCTTTGGGTGAGGTTACCGGGGTTGCCTCTGCAATACTGGTCTGAGGAAGCATTCGTCAAGATTGGGAATGCGTTGGGAACGTATTTGGACCACGACCGATCCTACAAGGAGACCAACAAAAGAATACTGGCTAGAATCCTGGTCCATCTGGATACCAGGGAGGGATTACTAGAAAAGATGACATTAAGATGGGGAAATTTCAGCAGATTGCAGATACTGGATTACGAGGGCGTTCCCTTCAGGTGCAACCGATGTCATCAAGTCGGTCATTTGTTCAAGGACTGCCCATTGAACAACAATCAGGAAGGATCTCCAAAGCCGGCACCTGCTATCTCCAGCGGAGCTCCCCCTTCCATTCCTCGTTTGCCACAAAGCCAACACGGGACCCCATGGTGAACCTGCAAAATTGGACAAGCGAAAGATTGCCCCGCCATCGCCCCCGCTGACCAGGGCTCGGGCAGCAGCAGCGGCCGCGCAAGTGTCGGGTATCTCTCCTATTCCCTTCTCTAACTCATCTAATATCTCATCTGCACTTGAATTTTCGACTGCTTGCACTATGGTTCAATGTGTTATCCCCCCTCCCCCTCCGTCGCCATCCACTGCTCCGCCCACTCTGCCTCTTTCATCTCCGCCCCCCTCGCCATCATCATCCCGTTCGACCCCATCCCACCCATACTCCCTCCGCCCTCGTTCATCTCATCTGGAGGTCTCTGAAACCCTATCCGGGCTGGGCATTGTCCCTCTAGGCCCTGGGTTCCTTACTACCCGGGGTCGCAAATCATATCTCAATAAAGCCATTAGGCACGCCGGAGCGGAAGTAGCAGCTGGGCGTCAAGCCACCATCGACGGGGTCCTTAGAGCAACAAAACCCCCAAAGATCGGCCCCCCATGAAGTGCATCTCCTTCAACTGTAGGGGCCTGGCTAGCACCCCAAAAAAGCTAGCCCTCAAACGACTTTTTGAGGTCGAACTTCCCGATATCATTCTCCTACAAGAAACCCTTGGTTCTGCAGAGTCTACTACTCGAGCCCTAGCCTCAGTAGGTGCCCGATGGCACTTCATTGCTTCTGATGCCATGGGCAGATCGGGTGGCTTGGCGTTCGGTTATAATCCCAGTTCTATCAGACTTGACTCCTCTTGGGGAGGTCATGGATTCCTGGGAGCAGATATATTCTCTATCGAACTCGGCCTCTCCCTCCGCATTGTCAACATATATGGGCCTTGCCAACAGAGGGAAAATTATTGGAGACAACTCCTCAGCTGTAACCTATTATCACTTGATCACATCATCATAGGAGGAGACCTGAACTTCTCCCTGGGATTCAGTGAGTCATGGGGATCATCGGCCCAGATTGATCCCATCACAGATTTCATGAGATGGTTATTGGAGCAGCATGACCTCATTGACATCCCACTACAGAAGCCTCACCCTACATGGAGAAATAGAAGGATAGGATCGGCTGCACTGGCCCGAAGATTAGATAGATTTCTGATGAAAGGCCCTCTGATCCATCGTCTGCATACATACAAACAGTGGGTCAGCAATGGAGGCATCTCAGACCACTCCCCTATTGCCTTGGAAATCCAGGGCCCGCAGCCGAAACCTAAATCACCCTACAAGTTTAATCATTTGTGGCTACAAGACCCTAGCTTCTCAAACCTGATTACAGAATATTGGAGAGCTCACCCCATTGACCGAGAGTCTTCAATGGCAAGAGGATTTGTTAAAAACCTAACGGAGCTCAAGCACATTGTGATCAATTGGGCAAAGGAGAAGAAGAAGCGAGAAGATGTGCAGCTCATTAAGGTAGAAGAAGACCTGAATGCCCTTCTGGATGAGAGAAACCTTGGGTTCATAACACAGGATGACAAGGCCCGCCTTGTGGAGCTGGAAAATCAGAAGAATAACATCCTTAAGGGTAGGGAGGAATCTACCAGGCTTCGTAGCAGAGCCACTTGGCTAAAAGCCGGAGATGAGAATACCAGATTCTTCCACAATTTTGCCAAAGGAAGGAAAGTGGCAAACACCATATGGAACCTCCCCCTCCCTGAGGGAGGTCTGGCGGACTCCTTTAACAAGCTCTCTCATCTGGGTACCTCTCACTTCAGAGGCCTATACAAGAACCCTGCAGGCACAAATCTGGCAGAAATCATCAATGTGGCCTCTCACTTTCCCAGATTTGTAGAGGAGGAGGATTCTGAAGATCTTGAAGCCCCCGTCACTATGGCAGAACTGGAAAGTACTATCAAATGGTTTCAAAAGGAAAAGAGCCCGGGGCCGGATGGCTGGACGATAGAGTTCTACATTGCTTTCTTTGAACTTCTGGGAGGAGATATCTTAAAGGTTGTTGAGGAAAGCAGGATATCGGGTTGTCTCTACAATGCGATTAATTCCACTTTCATTGCCCTCATCCCTAATCAGACAACCCATCCTCTTTTAATGACTTTCGCCCCATATCCCTCTGCAATGTCCTCTATAAGATAATTTCCAAGATCATTGCCAATAGGATCAAGCCCATTCTCTCCAGACACATCTCCCCTCAACAATTTGCATTTCTGGAAAACAGGCAGATCCATGAAGCCATTGGCTCGGCACAAGAGGCAATCCACTCCATTTGGACTAAACATCTCAAGTGTATCCTGCTGAAGATAGATCTATCCATGGCATTTGACCGCGTAAGCTGGCTTTATATAAAAATGATCCTCATTCACATCAGCTTTCCCCTTGCCTTAATCAATTGGATCATGGCGTGCATCACCTCTCCCACCTTCAGCATCTTGATCAATGGATCAGCCTCACACTTCTTCCACTCCGAAAGAGGGCTGAGACAGGGCTGCCCCCTCTCGCCACTTCTATTCCTCTTGGTCATAGAAGCTCTAAGCAGGCTTATCATCTCTGCAAAAAGGGAGGGGTCTATCAGAGGCCTCAAAATCACTGATGTATGTTTCCTCACTCATCTTCTATTTGTAGACGATGTCTTAATTCTATTGGATGGCAGCGTACAGGACTCTACTTCCTTCACTCGAATCCTAGAACTCTTCTCAAAAGCTACGGGAATGGAAGTGAACAGATCAAAGTCCACTATCACCTTGGTGGGAACCTCAGCAAATGAAACACTCGTGGCAAGTCAGGCTTTTCCTTATACCACCCAGCCACTGGACAGAGGCCTTAAATATCTGGGATATTGGCTTAAGCCCACATATCAAAAGATAGCAGATTGGGTATGGCTAGTATCGAAGATAGAGAAAAGGCTATCATGCTGGAGCCATAGATATCTCTCCAGGGCGGGAAGACTAACACTGATAAAATCTGTACTTGAAGCCACCCCAGTGTTTTGGATGGCATTGGCTTGGATACCCCAGAACATATTGGCTAAACTACAGCAGCTATGCAATAGATACTTATGGGCTGGCAACCAAGACAAGCGCATCTTTGCCTGGATCGGTTGGAACAAGATTGCCTTACCCAAGAAGTGGGGAGGTTGGGGGTTGAAGGAGCTCCCTATCTTCGCAAAAGCGCTAGCAGGAAAAATGGGTTGGGCCCTACTGACGTCCCAAAGTTTATGGACCAGCATCACATTCCACAAGTACATATGGCCACTCAGCATCTATGACTGGGTAAGACTCCCTGAGTGGAACAAAACAGGCATATCTTCGATATGGAAGGCCCTCTTACACTCCATGCCTCTCATTAGAGAAAACTTGGTTTGGCGTATCAAAGATGGGAACAGGGCACGGATAGGACTTGACCCCTGGGCAGGGAGTGGGGGAAGACATTCCCTACCACAGGACCTGGTCGCACATCTCACAGCCCGGAACATAAAAGTAATATCACAGATTGCGGACCTGGACCGTTCAGATATCTTCCACCAAGCTTGGAAATCAGCGCGCCAACTAGATCTCCCTGGAAGATGGCACACAGCTTGGGAAGAATACAGAGAGGCCTTAACAGAAGCTCACATTAGAATTACAGAGGGCCCGGATGAACTTGTATGGAATCAGGCAGAACATGGAGTATATACACCCAAGGATGGTTACATACAGCTCATTGCTCATAAAAAACCTGAGGCAATTGCAAATTGGTGGCAGAGTATTTGGAAACAATCCGCCTCTCCTCGAGCAAAGCTCTTCAATTGGTGCATACTGCGGAACAAAATTCCAACCGGAGACCAGCTCATGAAAAGAGCCCAGCATGGCCCCTCGTGGTGCGTACTATGTAAGGCAGACTCGGAATCTACAGAACACATCTTCCTTAACTGTAATTCGACGTTGAACCTGTGGAAAAACCTCAAGCCATTCATTAACTATGCGGGCGAATGGGCTGGTAACGATATCATTAACGCATGGACTGTCTGGGAAAAGAATAACAGAGGTTCAAAATCTATTAATCTTCCCATCATTGTAAACTGGGCTATTTGGAAAATTAGAAACAGAGTGATATTCGACAACAAGCCCATACAATGGCCACTGCTCGAGGCTAGTATTGTAGCTGCACTGAGGGAACTACCCGACCCTCCCCCTCCCCCAACTCGCCATCCTACCCCACCTCCTCCCATCAACCCGGGCACGCCTTGGGCTTTTTTCGATGGGGCGGCAAACCTGCAAAGATGTGGAGGAGGCATCATCCTTCATATTTCTGAGAATCATCACTACAGAATCAAGGCTGGACTGGGATCTGGAACCAATAACTTCGCAGAACTCATCACTCTTCGCCACTTACTTCACTTTGCTTTGAGGCACCACTGCACTAGCATCAATATATTTGGGGACTCACAGATCATCATAAATTGGATAAATGGCACAGCTACTTGTCACATGCACTCACTCAGCATTATATTACATGAAGCACTGACACTCAAATAAGCTTTTAACAATATTTCTATCTCTCACATCTACAGGGAACACAACAAGGGTGCCGACAAATTATCCAAGGAGGCAGCGCTGATGGACAGAGGCATCTGGGAGATTACAGAGGTTAAAGATCAGCAGGAACAAAAAAAATTTCATCGACCGTATATAGACCCAGGATACCCAACCTTGGGTCAGCAAATAGCACATTAGGAACTGTTTTTTATATAGACTCATACTGAAATGTTTTTGATATTTTGAAAAAGATGTACAGAACACTGTAATAGAACAGCTGAGCATACCCTGCGTGGTAATGCAACTTAACAGCGAAACTGATAATACTGGTAAACAGACACTCTCATGTAAATTTTTGCCCATTAATGCAATATTTATGGATTTTTCCAGAGGAAAAAAAAAAAAAAAATTGACAATGACTCTATTGTCTCAAGACAAAACATAGAAGCTTTCAATGCAGGCTTTGACCTAGAAAACATTGACCTAAGAATGAAACCCATGCTTTAATAAGTCATTTTATTTAATAATAGAATTTCTTTTGACAAGTAAAATTACGAAGACTCACATTAGTTACATTCTTCAACACTCCCTCTTAACTAGGGAGGTATTCATAATTACATATATATAAAGGTACATGGAAGATCTTGAAATTGTATGAAATGCAAAGAGTTCTAGCACATGTAGTGCTATAGATAATAAAACCTGACTAGGGCACTCAAATCAGGTGCGTATCCAAGGTCGGAGCTCCATGACAAACGCCACCCTCCCTACTTCAAGATCTAGACATCAACACATATGTTGGTCAGATGTCCTCCTAAGAATATTTCCATAAGATGCTTCATCTCTACCTATCAACTAAATATGTAACATCAACCAATCGAAGCATGCTTCTCAAATATTCAAACTTCTTATTCAGATGATATTTCTTTGACACATCAACTACCTGTTCATTTGTCATAATATATTCTAGCTTCACGACCCCATCTTTTACAAAACTCCTAATATAGTGGTACTTGTTTTTGATGTGCTTCATCCTTACATGAAATATGGAGTCTTTAGACATCTTGATGATGCTTTGATTATCACAATTTATTACCGTAGGATCCAGAGGTTTTCCAAACAAATCTGGCAAGAGTTTTCTTAATTAAACAAATTATTTTCCTACTTCACATGCAAAAACATATTCTGCTTCAGCACTACTTAATGAAATTGGATATTTTTTTCTACTTATTCAAGAAATCATTGCAGATCCCAAACAGAAATAACCACCAGTAGTGCTCCTTCCATCGGTCTCACCGCTACCCCAACCGGAATTGGTAAAACTTGTTAACTTTACTTCCTTTCCTTCATACTTCAGGAAATGTTGTATTGTTCCACGTAGGTATCTTAAGGTATTCTTGGTAGCTATCTAATGCTCATGACAAGTCTCCAACTGAAATTGACTAAGAACATTTACAAATAAACATATATCGGGTCTCGTATTCACCAAGTACATTAGATAACCCACCAAATTACGATAGCTTATAGGATCAACGAGACTAGGGTCATAACTTCTCAACTTCTTGATATTTTTGATCATGGGAGTAGTCATAGGCTTGGAATCCATCATACTGAACTTTTGTAACATCTTGATTATGTATTTACCTTGACCAAGATATATTTCATTGGGTTTCTGCCAGACCCAAGCCCAAGTAATAGTACATGAGTCCCAAATATTTCATTTCAAATTCTGGTTCTAGCATTTTCTTGCATTCTAGAATTTTGCGCTCCACACCTGTAATAAACAAATCATGCACATATAGTAGTATAATGACTTGTTCAATCTTCACTATCTTGATGTAGAGGTTTTCATTGACAAGACTTTTGACGAACCCAATCCTTAAGACATATGCATCCATTCTTGCATACCAAGCCCTAAGAGCTTGCTTCAATCCATATAGAGCTTCCTTCATAAATGGTTCCATTTATAAATGTTGTTTTTACATCCATTTGATGGATATTTCATCCCATACTAGTAGCTAGCGAAACCAAGGATTTTATAGTAGTATACCTGGAAGTAGGAGCAAAGGATTCTTCATATTCTATTCCTTCCTTTTGTGAGAAACCCCTCGCAATGAATCTAGATTTTTATTTGCCTATGCTTTCATCAACAACATGTTTGATTTTGTAAATCCATTTGGAGGTGACAACGGATTTGTCACTTGGTCTTGGAATGATTTCCCAAACCCCATTCTTCATGATGGATTGAAATTATTCTTGCATCACCTTTTTCCATTCGTCTTTATGAGAAAATTATTCAAAGGTAGTTGGTTATGCTTTTATTAATTTCATCACGTATGTTGCATATCCTAAATATCTCTTTGATATTTTGCTTTCTCTAAAATATCCTTTAGTTGCTCCATGTCCTTCAGCATCTTCAAGTGTAGCTTCTAGCCAATTTGGCCTCTTATTTGTTTCGGGAATGATTATAGATTGAATAGTCTCACTTGGTCCTTATTCTTATTTTTCTTCTTAGTTTGTAGGTTCCTTGTCATGATGCTCTTCTTCTTTAAATAAAAATACATATTCTTCATCAGATTTAATCGGTATATCCTTGGATCTTTTGTAGGCATGGTCTTCATCAAATATAACATCCATGCGAACTTCAATTTTGTTGAAAATAGTGTAACTAGGATCAGTATTCATTATTTTTGCATTAATGTATTTTTGTATTTAAAGAATTATTTTTTCTCTAATTAAGGAGCTCAAGACAAATGAAGATAGTCATGTATTATTTTTGTAAATGTAATTAATGTAAGTCCTTCTAGATCATCAAAGAAATACTCAAATGTGTACCCATAATTTTACTCTTGAAACCCCTCAAAGGAAGGCTATGAAACCACGTTGGCTCAACTAAATTATCGAAGGAAACGTCAACCTAATCGAAGGTCACGTCGGCGTAATGAATGGGAAGGCAAGCCTATATATAGGCTAGATATGGAGCCTCCACAAGGCAATTCAATTCACTTCTCTCACAAAGAAGCAAGGTAGTCAAGTAGCCGCAGCGTATGAGGAAGTATGTCCCCTCATCCAGCTTGCACCTCATCTCGGCATCCGGATCTGGGTTAGCATATCGCATTTCATGATTGCATTTGAAGGGCAGTCCTGGGTTAGCATATCACATTTCAGGAGGAGACCGCGGATGATAGTGTGAAGGTACCATAAGACTAAACATTCCCTAACTCCATCCACGTATGCATATACGCTTTAGGGCACTGTCCTTTGATGTGGTGACAGTCAACTAGATCATCCTATGGAAGATGTGCACATCAACCATATTTATAACTGTGACAACGTATAATATATATATATATATATATATATATATATATATATATATATATATATATATATATATATATATATATATATATATATATATATATATATATATATATATATATGGAGAAAGAGTAGATCGAGGCTAGGAGAGCCTATACGAATTGTTTTGGGCATACTGATATAATTCTTCTATTGCAGAACTGAACAATGTTACTAGGTACATATTCTGAGGTATTTTCATTTGATTTTGAAGGCATTTCAAGGTCAAGTTTGGGTCATGTGATTTCTCAATAAAGATTCCATAAGAAAGAGTTCAAGGGTTTTCCTCTCAAGTTTTCGAGAGATTTTTCCCCTGGCATGGTGCCAATATTTTGTGTACTTGTGCATGCTTGATTTTGATAGTTGGTTGATGATAATGACACATAGTGATAATATCAATCAAATCTAAGGAAAAATAATATCTCAAGCAGTTATCTAAGAAAGAGAAATATAACAATTGCTTTTCCCTTAAATTTCTCAACATGGTATCATAGGGTGGTTCATCTAAGGGTAGAAAGAAGGTCCACTCCCTCATGCAGTAGTTGGAAAGTATTGGGCTATGGATGACAAACCTCATCAATCAAAAGATCAAGCGAACATGGGTTTATCTAATCTCCAAATATGACAGATCTACAAAATCTGATGGTTTATTCTCTGCACTCCTGGGTACATTCCAAGATGAAAACATCTGGGTAATAGACAGCGGAGCTTCAAGGCATATGACCGGCCACCATCATCAACTCAAGAATATCTACAATTAACTAAACCCAACCCAAATTGGGTTTTCAAACACTATACTGCATGGTGGATAAAGCGATGGAAAATACAATGAAAAGATCAAGAGATCTGAATGTCAGTGTGACTAGGATCAAGTGACTCTATGCTGCTGGAAAGTGGTGCAACAAGAACAAAAAACCAAAGGGGAAGATTGCTGCAAAAATGTAGGGAGATGGGTGAAACACCTAGGGAAACCGATGGGACACTAAGGGAATGACCAAACAAGTTTAAATGTGAAACTATGGTTGGTGACAACCTATCTTAAAATATCTGAAACAAAAGGTTACAGATCTAGAAAATGTGGTTGAAGGTGTTGCAGAAACTCAGACTTCTCACTCAGCTAAACTCCTCCCAGAAAGGTGGAAGTGTACTAGAAGCCCTAGGGGAGGCTAAATTCGACTTTGACTTGTAAAATAGAATGGATCAAGGCCTAAGCGAAATGAGACAGAGGTCAGACACCCAACAGACAACTCTTAGCAAAACCCATAAACAGATCTGAGAAAAACCTTAAAACCCAGAAATCATAGGTTCTGACCTGTTTTTTGATGAAATCGCACTTTTTGGGCTAAAAGGTGCATTCTGAAGCCTAGATCGCACCTTTTGGGCTGAAAACTATGATTTTGTTTCGAGACTCCCAGTCTGCAAATTTTAGAAAAAAGTATCACCTTTGCCATGACTAGTTCCTTTGACCTGCATAAACAACTAGAAAGCTTGCATAAGTTAGAAATTTATCAGATCTAGGGTTAAAACTGTAGGAAACATTAATAGAATTGGAAAAATAAGAAACCGTAAGCTGAAAACCAAAGGTCACCGAGGTTTCTAGATTTCAAGTATAAAACCCAGCAGAGTTGCCAATTTGTTCTAGTATTTTCTTCTCAATGATGTATGAAAAGAACCCACTTAATATTGTGGATGACAAACAATATCAACAATATAAATGACTACTAAACATTGTAGATCTGAAACTATTGATAGAAAAAAAACCTGCCAAAATTCTTATCTATGCTACGATCATAGTTAAACAGTGAAAGAAAGAGTAATAACCCCAAACATCCAATGGAAACTAGATATGTAAAGAATAATTTAATAATAACACCTGTGAAGAGAATAGATAAATGTTACCAGTCCCCCTCTATGGGATGGGTTCTTGGCTATCCTTAAACGTCTTTAGTTTATGTAGAGTCTCTCTCCTCTATAATGCATAAACCTAGAAAAAATATGGTGTGTGACAATGAAAATAATCAGAGTTACAAGAGTGAGCACAATAATGAAAATAATCAAAAGTGAATAATGAATGGAAAACCCTCCTATTTATAACAACATATTGAATTATCCTCGAATAATGAGCAATAATAAAATATTATTGATCCCATTCTTGGAATAACCACTTGGAATATTTAACAAAGAATAGTAATTAATTAATGATTAATTAGTTGTTCTTAGAGAAAAATAAGATACATAATGATTTATTTGCTTATTTTTCATGATTAGGTCAAATTTAACAAGGAATAATAATAAAATAATGGCTTAATTAATTATTCCTAGAAGAAAATCAAATAAATCGTGATTTATCTAATTATTCTTCATGGGTTTGACTATAAATTACGTAATAAAAGTGGTTTATTAGGTAATTTCCCACAGTGAAAGCAATTTTACTATGGTAAAATTGGCTTTACATGGTGTACTTTGATCCATCAAGTAAATTAGGCTAGATGATCTATTTTTTGGTGATAACATCTTTATTAGTTTATATTTTATCAAGAAATTACCAAATTATATGTATATGAAGAACACAAGAACAAGAGGCACAAGATGTAGGCACTCATCCAGGGCAAAAACCCTTCAAGGGAAAGCCCAATCCAACTCTTCCACTAGCATATTCAAATCAAGATGAGACAATCTAAGACCTCTTAGACTTAGAAAAATACTTCCTCCAACCACCAAGTCATCCCTTCCTTCCAATAGATGATTCTTGTCAAAGTATCCAAGTGACAACTTCCCAAAAGAAGCTACAATCTAGGATTTTGGTCCCCAACAACAGATTTTTGGCCCCCAGTATCAAAATTTTGGACTTTTAGTAGATTCAAAATTTTGACCCCAGCAACTGCCTAGAAAATCTACATGTGTGAGGGATAGATAACCCAAGAACTCGTTTTAGGTCTTCACAAATTCCTTCCCATAAACTTTGCACGTGTGTGAGATAGATAACCCAAGAACTAGTTTTAGGTCTTCCCAAATTCTTTCGTCCTTCTCCAACTATTTTACTCTCTTTTTGTGCTTCTCTTCCTTGTAGATCAAACTTCATGAGCGAGTGTGACAAATAGGTCAAGCTTCCTCTCTATATATTCTTTAGGTTGGGTTGAATTGCCCTAATGTGGGCTGACTTCATGTGGATAGGGCCAACTTGTTGTGGAGGTGACAAATAACCCTTTTACTAAAAAAATATTCTTTTTACATGATACAAAAGTCAAAGAAGGGTCTAATAAAATTGACAATGACTCTATTGACTCAAGGCAAAACATAGAAGCCTTCAATGGAGGCTTTGACCTAGAAAACATTGACCCAAGCATGAAACCCATGCTTTAATAAGTCATTTTATTTAATAATAGAATTTCTTTTGACAAGTAAAATTATGAAGACTGACATTAGTTACATTCTTCAACACTCCCTCTTAACTAGGGAGGTATTCATAATTACATATATATAAAGGTACATGGACGATCTTGAAATGATATGAAATGCAAAGAGTTCTAGCACATGCAGTGTTATAGATTATATACCTAACTAGGGCACTCTAATCAGGTGCGTATCCAAGGTCGAAGCTCCATGACCAACGCCACCCTCCCTACTTTGAGATCTAGACATCAACACATATGTTGGTCAGATGTCCTCCCAAGCATATTTCCATAAGATGATTCATCTCTCCCTATCAACTAAATATGTAACATCAACCAATCGAAGCATGCTTCTAATGTTATTCAAACTTCTTATTCAGATGAGATTTCCTCGACACATCAACTACTTGTTCATTTGTCAGAATATATTGCAACTTCACGACCCCATCTTTTACCAAAGTCCTAATATAGTGGTACTTTTTTTTGATGTGCTTCATCCTTACATGAATTATGGAGTCTTTAGACATCTTGATGATGCTTTGATTATCACAATTTATTACCATAGGATCCATAGGTTTTCCAAACAAATCTGACAAGAGTTTTCTTAACTAAACAAATTATTTTCCTACTTCACATGCAAAAACATATTCGGTTTCAACACTACTTAAGGCAATTGGATATTGTTTACTACTTATTCGTGAAATCATAGCATATCCCAAACTGAAACAACCACCGGTAGTGCTCCTTCCATCGGTCTAACAGCCACCCCAACCGGAATCGGTAAAACTTGTTAACTTTACTTCCTTTCCTTCATACTTCATGAAATGTTGTATTGTTCCATGTAGGTATCTTAAGATATTATTGGTAGCTATCTAATACTCATGACAAGGCTCCAACTGAAATTGACTAAGAAAATTTACAAAAAAACATATATAGGGTCTTGTATTCACCAAGTACATTAGATAACCCACCAAATTACGATAGCTTATAGGATTGACGAGACTAGGGTCATAACTTCTCAACTTCTTGAGATTTGTGATCATGGGAGTAGTCATAGGCTTGGAATCCATCATACCGAACTTTTGTAACATCTTGATTATGTATTTACCTTGAACAAGATATATTTCACCGGGTTTCTGCCAGACCCAAGCCCAAGTAATAGTACATGAGTCCCAAATATTTCATTTCAAATTTTATTTCTAGCATTTTCTTGCATTCTAGAATTTTGCACTCCACACTTGTAATAAACAAATCATGCACATATAGTAGTATAATGACTGGTTCAATCTTCACTATCTTGATGCAGAGGTTTTCATTGACAAGACTTTTGATGAACCCAATCCTTAATACATATGCATCCATTCTTGCATACCAAGCCCTAAGAGATTACTTCAATCCATATAGAGCTTTCTTGAGTCTGCAAACATGTGTATCCTTGTTATTTATTCAAAGCCTTCCTGTTGTTCAATGTATACTTCTTCATAAATGGTTCCATTTAGAAATGTTGTTTTTACATCCTTTGATGGATATTTCATCCCATAGTAGTAGCTAGCGAAACCAAGGATTTTATAGTAGTATACTTGGAAGTAGGAGCAAATGTTTCTTCATATTCTATTCCTTCCTTTTGTGAGAAACCCCTTGCAATGAATCTAGATTTTTATTTGCCTATGCTTCCATCAACGACATGTTTGATTTTGTAAATCCATTTGGAGGTGACAACCGATTTGTCACTTGGTCTAGGAATGATTTCCCAAAACCCATTCTTCATGATGGATTGAAATTCTTCTTGCATCACCTTTTTCCATTCATCTTGATGAGAAAATTATTCAGAGGTAGTTGGTTATGCTTTTATTAATTTCATCACGTATGTTTCATATCCTAAATATCTCTTCGATCTTTTGATTTCTCTAAAAGATCCTTTAGTTGCTCCATGTCCTTCAGCATCTTCAAGTGTAGCTTTTAGCCAATTTGGCCTCTTCTTTGTTTCGGGAATGATTATAGGTTGAATAGTCTCACTTGGTCCTTATTCTTCTTTTTCTTCTTAGTTTGTAGGTTCCTTGTCATGATGCTCTTCTTCTTTAAATAAAAATACATATTCTTCATCAGATTTAATTGGTATATCCTTAGATCTTTTGTAGGCATGGTCTTCATCAAATATAACATCCATGCGAACTTCAATTTTGTTGAAAATAGTGTAACTAGGATCAGTCTTCATTATTTTTGCATTAATGTATTTTTGTATTTAAATAATTATTTTTTCTCTAATTAAAGAGATCAAGACAAACTAAAGACAGTCATGTATTATTTTTGTAAATGTAATTAATGTAAGTCCTTCTAGATCATCAAAGAAATACTCAAATATGTACCCACAATTTTACTCTTGAAACCGCTCAAAGGAAGGCTATTAAACCATGTCGGCTCAACTAAATGATCGAAGGAAATGTCAGCCTAATCGAAGTTCACATCGGCTCAATGAATGGGAAGGAAAGCCTATATATAGGCTACATATGGAGCCTGCACAAGGCAATTCAATTCACTTCTCTCACGAAGAAGCAAGCTAGTGAAGTAGCCGCAGCGTATGAGGAAGTATGTCCCCTCATCGAGCTTGCACCTCATCTCGACATCTAGATCTAGGTTAGCATATTGCATTTCATGATTGCGTTTGAAGGGCAGTCCTGGGTTAGCATATCACATTTTAGGAGGAGACCGCGGATGATAGTGCGAAGGTACCATAAGACTAAACGTGCCCTAACTCCATCCACGTATGCATATACGCTCTAGGGCACCCTCCTTCGCTGTGGTGACAGTCAACTAGATCATCTTGTGGAAGCCGTGCACATCAACCATATTTATAACTGTGACAATGTATATATATATATATATATATATATATATATATATGGAGAAAGAGTAGATCGAGGCTAGGAGAGCCTATCTAAATTGTTTTGGGCAGACTGATATAATTCTTCTATTGCAGAACTGAACAATGTTACTAGGTACATTTTCTGAGGTATTTTCATTTGATGTTGAAGGCATTTCAATGTTAAGTTTGTTTCATGTAATTTCTCAATAAAGATTCCAGAAGAAAGAGTTCAAGGGTTTTCCTCTCAAGTTTTGGAGAGGTTTTTTCCCTAGCATGGTGCAAATATTTTGTGTACTTGTGCATGCTTGATTTTGATAGTTGGTTGATGATAACGATACATAGTGATAATATCAATCAAATCTAAAGAAAAATAATATCTCAAGCAGTTACCTAAGAAGCAGAAATATAACAATTTCTTTTCCCTTAAATTTCTCAACATGGTATCAGTGGGTGGTTCACCTAAGGGTAGAAAGAAGGTCCACTCCCTCATGGAGTAGTTGGAAAGTATTGGGCTATGGATGAAAAACCTCATCAATCAAAAGATCAAGCGAGCATTGGTTTATCTAATCTCCAAATATGACAGATCTACAAAAGCTCATGGTTTATTCTCTACACTCTCGGGCACATTCCAAGATGAAAACATCTTGGTAATAGACAGCGGAGCTTCAAGGCATATGACCGGTCACCATCATCAACTCAAGAATCTCTACTATTAACTAAACCCAACCCAAACTAGGTTTGCAAACACGGTACTGTTTGGTGGATAAATCGATGGAAAATGCACTGAAATCGTCAAGAGATCTGAATGTCATTGTGACTGGGATCAAGTGACTCTAAGCTGCTAGAAAGTGGTGCAACAAAAACAAAAAACCAAAGGGGAAGATTGCTGTAAAAATATAAGGAGATGGGTGAAACACCTAGGGCAACTGATGGGACCCTAAGGGAATGACCAAACAAGTTTAAATGTGAAACTATGGATGGTAGCAATCTATCTTAAAAGATCTGAAACAAAAGGTTACAGATCTAGAAAATGTGGTTGAAGGTGTTGCAGAAACTCAGACTTCTCACTCAACTAAACTCCTCCTAGAAAGGTGGAAGTGTACTAAAAGCCCTAGGGGAGGCTAAATTCGACTTTGACGAGTAAAATAGAATGGATCAAGGCCTAAGCAGAATGAG
Source organism: Pinus tabuliformis (assembly GCA_031772625.1). Classification (NCBI taxonomy): domain Eukaryota; kingdom Viridiplantae; phylum Streptophyta; class Pinopsida; order Pinales; family Pinaceae; genus Pinus; species Pinus tabuliformis. Next base: position 1,383,961,657 of record CM062804.1, on the reverse strand, counting down.
ATAGAGGTCAGACACCCAACAAACAACTCTCAGCAAAACCCATAAACAGATCTGAGAAAAACCTTAAAACCCAGAAATCACAGGTTCTGACCTGTTTTTTGATGAAATCACACTTTTTGGGCTAAAAGGTGTGTTCTGAAGCCTAGATCGCACCTTTTGGGCTAAAAGTTGCATTAATCCCAGATCGCATCTTTTGGGCTAAAAGTTGCATTGAGCCCAGATCGCACCTTTTGGGATGAAAATTATGATTTTTGTTTTGAGACTCTCGATCTTCAAATTTCAGAAAAAAGTACCGCCTTTGCCATGACTAGTTCCTTTGACCTGCATAAACGACCAGAAAGATTGCATAAGTTAGAAATTTATCAGATCTAGGGTTAAAACACTAGGAAACATTAATAGAATTGGAAAAAGACGAAACCATAAGCGGAAAACCAAAGGTCACCAAGGTTTCGGATTTCAAGTATAAAACCCAGCAGAGTTACCAATTTGTTGTAGTATTTTCTTCTCAATGATGTACGAAAAGAACCACTTAATATTGTGGATGACAAATAATATCGACAATATAAATGACTGCTAAACATTGTATATCTGAAACTATTGATAAAAACAAAACCTGCCAAAATTTTGATCTATGTTACGATCATAGTTAAACAGTGAAAGAAAGAGTAATAACCCCAAACATCCAATGGAAACTAGATATGTAAAGAATAATTTAATAATAACACCTGTGAAGAGAATAGATAAATGTTACCAGTCCCCCTCTATGGGATGGGTTCTTGGCTATCCTTAAACGTCTTTAGTTTATGTAGAGTCTCTCTCCTCTATAATGCATAAACCTAGCAAAAATATGGTGTGTGACAATGAAAATAATCAGAGTTACAAGAGTGAGCACAATAATGAAAATAATCAAAAGTGAATAATGAATGGAAAACCCTCCTATTTATAACAACATATTGAATTATCCTTGAATAATGAGCAATAATAAAATATTATTGATGCCATTCTTGGAATAACCACCTGGAATATTTTATTATATTTGCTTAGGAGGGAAAAGTATTTAAACTTTTGTTAGAAATAACAAATAAATAAATGATTTATTTATTATCTCAAGGAATTAGTTAAGGAATAATAAACAAATAATGATTTATTTAATTATTCTTAAGGGGATTAGTCAAATTTAACAAAGAATAGTAATTAATTAATGATTAACTAGTTGTTGTTAGAGAAAAATAAGATACATAATGATTTATTTGTTTATTTTTCATGATTAGGTCAAATTTAACAAGGAATAATAATAAAACAATGGTTTAATTAATTATTCCAAGAAGAAAATCAAATAAATAGTGATTTATCTAATTATTCTTCATGGGGTTGACTATAAATTATGTAATAAAAGTGGTTTATTAGGTAATTTCCCACAGTGAAAGCAATTTTACTATGGTAAAATTGGCTTTACATGGTGTACTTCGATCCATCTAGTAAAATAGGCTAGATGATCAATTTTTTGGTGATAACATCTTTATTAGTTTATATTTCATCAATAAATTACCAAATTATGTGTATATGAAGAACACAAGAACAAGAGGCACAAGATGTAGGCACTCATCCAGGGCAAAACCCCTTCAAGGGGAAAACCCAATCCAACTCTTCCAGTAGTAGATTCAAATCAAGATGAGACCATATAAGACCTCGTAGACTTAGAAAAATACCTCCTCCAACCACCAAGTCATCCCTTCCTTCCAATAGATGATCCCTGTCAAAGTCTCCAAGTGACAACTTCCCAAAAGAAGCTACAATCCAGAATTTTGGTCCCCAATAGCAGATTTTTGGTCCCCGGCATCAAAATTTTGGACTTGTAGTAGATTCAAAATTTGTTAGGGTCCCACCCTAACCCCCTTATTTATGTAATGGGATCACGTCATAGTCAAGAGTCAATAAAGCCCATATTAATATTTGTAAGTGGTTAACCCGCAATTAATGACGGGACCACAGTTAGTTGCAAATGAGTCGTAGTATTAGATAGATGGTATTAATAAAACCCACGGTATTGATCCATGGTATTGCATGTATGAGTCATATATAAAGGATAGAGACTCCCTGCGAGGAGCATCGTGTCTTATTTCTATAAGCGAGCTCTGCTCTATTGGAGGTTGCCCCCTCGAAGAGGCAAGTGAACATTACTCTCTGAATAATAAAATCATTGTTGTTCTGTGTTCTGGTTATCTTTTCTTCGCATATTCTATATTTGGGTATCATTTTGCAGGTTAAGAGCATAACAAGTGGTATCAAAGCACTTTCCAGGGCCGGTGGGATCTCCATTTCTTAGCAATTTTTTTTTTGGCTAGAGACATGTCCCGGCGTCTTTAAACCACGGGATCTATCGTTGAGCGCATAAACCTACAGATTTGGGGTGGCATGCACGCAGGAAATACAAGAGTTGGTCACGTCTGTTGGACTCCCTTGTAACCCTTGTGGGTACCCCTTCGAGTAGTAGCGCATTAGACAGAACCGCGCATGGAATGTCTTCCACATACCCTCTGGGTATATTGGAAGCCCCCTAGGCTCCCTTGAAACCTCGCCATAGATAAACCGTCGACCATCTTGCAGCTACAGTACACCGAGAACAGCACTAGGAGAGATTACTCGCCCGTACAATAGGGTAGTCGGGTTGTACGGCTAAGGGTACAGTCGATCCTCCTTAGTTAGAGCCCTGAAACATTGGGCCAAGTACTACTGCCAGACCCTTATGTATATTGCGATCTGTAGCACCTGACACTCCTCAAGACCATAGTTCCCTTTTCTATCGGGGGATCACGCATCATCTCTTCCAGATCCACTTGTGCAAAAGGGGTGCAGCAGCAGCAGACATCAGTCCCGCAGTCTCGAGTTCGCAGATCAGTCATTCAGATCTATTAGATCCATCAGAGCCACAGAGCCATCAGATCCGCCATTCAGATCTCTCAGATCCACCAGATCTGAGTAGTGTGTGGGGTTCCTATACTGGGGCATAATTTTCGCAGGACTTTTTACAGCATTGACATTTTGAAGATTTGGTGACTGCAGTATTGGTGATCTAGCCCATCAGAATTAGGACGACGAGCTGAGCAAGGTGGTACCATTCAATTCTTACTGAAATTTTTTTTGGGGCGGTCCCAAATCTCAAGAACATCTTATTGGTGCATGGTAGAAACTAGAGCTCTAGCTATGGCCAATGAGAGGATGGACAACCTTGAAACAACCTTGCAATCCATCCAAAATCAAATTGAAAGCCTATCGAAACTAATCTTGAAGGGCAAGTAGGAAGCCCACGAGGAGGCGTATAATGGCAAGGGACACAATGAGGGTGAGTCTAGCCACTCTCCTCACGCTTGGGGCACCCACCAACAATCTTGTCAGCGACGTCCCAAGTTGGATATGCATAAATTTCATGGGTCTCAGCGGACAACATGGATAGCAAAAATGGAGCAGTATTTCAATGTGAATAACATCTTAGATGATGATACTCAACTTATGACGGCGAGCATGTACTTGGACAATGAAAGGTGGCAATGGTGGGAATGGCATCAACGTTGCAGTGGACCTTTTCGGACTTGGACCACCTTCAAAAAAGCTCTTCAAGACCGCTTTGACCAAGAATCTTCTTTTTTGGGTCGTCTTACTAAGCTCCGAAAAACTGGCACAGTGGACGAATATATTACAGCCTTCGAAGCCTTAGCCTTCCGCACCTGGGATCTCTCAAATGCATTCTACACGGAATGTTTTATCAGCGGTCTTAAAGAAGCCATAAAAGCCCAAGTCCAACTGCACCACCCTCCCACGTGGATAGAGGCTTGCAAGGTAGCTCGTAACGTGGAACGTGCGTTAGCATCCCAGTACAATCGCCCAAATTTCCCCGCTAAGGGTCGCTCCCCACAGGCTCACAGCACCACTCAAACACTTAAGGTCCAAAAGGTGTCACCTGCAGAAATGGCCGAAAGAAGAAAGCAAGGATTATGTTACTACTGTGATGAAAAATACTCCCCAGGTTATAAATGCAAGGAGCCCAAATGTTTTCAAATTGATGCCACTGACTATAGCTCATCGGAGGAAGATCCACCACTGGAGAAACATGAGGAGGTAGAAGAGGACAACCAACAGGAAAATGTACCTGACGAACCAGTTATTTCGCTGCATGCTTTGGCAGGGATTTCTTCACCTCAAACTCTCAAAATCAGACGTTTTATTAAACATCGCCCAGTAGTAGTCTTGATTGATAGTGGAAGTACACATAATTTCATCCATCGAAAAGTCGTGGAAGCAGTGCATTGTTTTGTATGAGCAGTTTCTAACTTCCAAGTTCAAATCGTGGATGGGGGCACAATGAAATGTGAAGGCCGCTGTGGAAATGTCAAACTTCAAATGGGGGATTATCAGTTGAAGACCCACATGTTTGCCATACACATGGGAGGATGTGACATTGTCCTTGGCGTTGACTGGCTCCGCACTCTGGGGCCTATCACAATGGATTTCCAGGAGTTATATATGATTTTTAAGCAGAACAACTCCAAACGTACCCTCCGGGGACTCCAAGCGGGATCTCCCTCTATCATCAACTTGCATAGGATGGAAAAATTGCTTAAAAAGGGCCATCATGGAGTTATAGCTCAATTTAATGCCATCCAGGCAGTCGCAACCCAGTCTCTGCCAATTCATCCGGAGATGCAACAGATTTTAAATAACCATCGGCCAGTCTTTGACAAGCCTCATGAGCTTCCACCCTCGAGAGGGGAACATGATCATAACATCACCTTGGTTCTAGGGGCCCAACCCCCAAATGTGCGCCCATATAGATATCTGTTCACCCAAAAGAATGAAATAGAAAAAATAATCAAGGAACTTTTGGAAGCAGGTGTCATTCGTCCCAGCATTAGTCCTTATTCATCACCGGTGGTCATGGTGCTCAAGAAAGATGGGGAGTGGCGGATGTGTCCAGACTTCAGGGCTCTCAATAAGTTGACAGTCAAAGATAAATTTCCCATCCCAGTGGTTGATGATTTGCTGGATGAACTCAATGGGGCTCAATTCTTCACTAAGCTGGATCTGCGCTCAGGCTACCACCAAATTCGCATGAAGGAAGTCAACATTCCAAAGATTGCTTTCCGCACTCATGAAGGCCATTATGAGTTCCTAGTCATGCCATTTGGTCTTTGTAATGCCCCATCTACTTTTCAGAGCCTTATGAACCACCTTCTCAAACCATATCTCCGGAAATTTGTCCTTGTCTTCTTCGATGACATCCTCATCTATAGTTGCACTTGGGCCGCACATCTTCAGCATGTAGATCTACTCCTGCAACTGCTCCGCAAGCATAAATTATTTGTTAAAATGTCCAAGTGTGTGTTTGGAATGAAAGAAGTTGAGTATTTGGGCCACATTGTGGGGTGTGAAGGTGTGAAGGTGGACCCAAAAAGATCCAGGCAATGCAGGAGTGGCCTCAACCTTGGACCTTGAAAAACCTGAGAGGATTCTTGGGTCTCACAGGCTATTATCACAAATTTGTCCGCAATTATGGTCGCATAGCAAAGCCCCTCACTCAACTCCTGAGAAAAATTCATTCTTCTGGAATGAGGAAGCACAACAGGCCTTTACAACTCTAAAAAATGCCATGTGTTCCACTCCAGTCTTAGCACTACTTGATTTCACCAAATCTTTTGTCATTGAATGTGATGCTTCGGGTACAGGTATTGGGGCAGTCTTAATGCATGAAGGATGACCTTTGTCCTTCACCAGCCAACAACTCAGTGGGAAGAATCTTGGCCAATCTACCTACGAGAAGTAAATGATGGCCATCTTACATGCAATCGAGACCTGGCGACCTTACTTATTGGGGCGACGTTTCCAAATCCGCACAGACCATCACAGTCTTAAATATTTTTTGGAGCAACACCTATCCTCCCCACAACAAAATAAATGGCTAGCCAAAATGTTGGGATATGATTATGAGATCATTTACAAGAAAGGGCAAGACAATAGGGTAGCAGATGCATTATCTCGCCAATTTGAGGAGGAAAGTACCCTGCTAGCAATTTCCCTTCCCATTCCAGAATGGATTGAAGAAGCTCACCGGGAATGGTTTTCACATCCCAGGCTCTCCCAACTCATTTCTCAATTGCAGACAGATCCAAATTCCAACAAGGGCTACTTGTGGCAGGATGAGATTCTTCACTATAAGGACAGAGTCGTCATATCACCAACCTCCACCCTCAAAAGTCGCATTTTCGCAGAATTGCACTCATCCCCCATTGCAGGACACTCAGGCTTTCAGAAGACATATGCTCGCACCAGAAGATCATTTTTTTGGACAGGTATGAAAAAGGACATCCTTACTTTTGTAGCCGAATGCGATGTCTGTCAACGACACAAAGGGGAGATAGTCAATACACCAGGAACATTACAACCGTTGCCCATCCCGGCATCAATGTGGACAGAGGTTTCTATGGATTTCATTACAGGTATTCCAAAGTTAGGAAACAAGTTAGTCATCATGGGGGTTGTGGACAGACTTTCGAAGTATGCTCATTTTTGCGCCCTACCCCACCCGTTTACACCAACTTTGGTCGCTCAATCTTTCATGGATCAGATCTTCAAATTGCATGGCATGCCCACTTCTATTGTGTCCGATCGTGACCCAATCTTCACAAGTAATTTTTGGCAGGAACTCTTCAGGCTACAAGGCACTCAACTGAAACTCAGTACTTCCTATCATCCACAAACGGATGGTCAAACTGAAGCCGTCAACAAATGTCTGGAAACCTACCTTAGGTGTTTCACTTCAGAAAAGCAACATCTTTGGGTACAATGGTTACCTCTGGCTGAATGGTGGTATAACACCAACTATCATGCCACCACCAAAATGACTCCCTATGAAGCAGTCTATGGTCAATTCCCTCCTTCCCCTACTTATTATATTAAGGGATGCTCGAAGGTACAAGCAGTGGATCAACTCCTACAACACCGCGCCACCATGCTTTCCCATCTTCGAGAGAATCTTCATCAAGCTCAAAACCACATGAAGCAACAAGTAGACCAACATCGCTCAGATCGCCAATTTCAAGAAGGGGATCAGGTCTTTTTACGGCTGCAACCATATAAGAAAACATCACTCAAAGACAAGGGTTGTCAGAAACTATCTCCCAAACCATATAAGCAAACATCACTCAAAGACAAGGGTTGTCAGAAACTATCTCCCAAATTCTACGGACCATATCAAGTACTTCAGCGCATTGGAGAAGTAGCTTACAAGTTGGCCTTGCCGCCTACTGCAAAAATCCATCCAGTTTTCCATGTCTCATGCCTCAAGAAAGTGATTGGGAACAATTGCAGAATTCAGACCAGTCTACCTGAATTGGACGAAGAAGGGTCAATCTGGCTTCAACCCGAACAGGTCCTAGACACACGAGACAAGCACCTGCGCGACTGCATGATTAAGGAAGTCCTCGTCAAATGGAAAGACACCTCTCCGGAAGATGCAACTTGAAAACCAGCCACTATTCTTTAGCAGTTTCCGCAGCTTCAGCCTTGAGGACAAGGCTAGTCTTAAGGGGGAGGGCATGTGAGGGTCCCACCCTAACCCCCTTATTTATGTAATGGGATCACGTCATAGTCAAGAGTCAATAAAGCCCATATTAATATTTGTAAGTGGTTAACCCGCAATTAATGATGGGACCACAGTTAGTTGCAAATGGGTCGTAGTATTAGATAGATGGTATTAATAAAACCCATGGTATTGATCCATGGTATTGCATGTATGAGTCATATATAAAGGATAGAGACTCCCTGCGAGGAGCATCGTGTCTTATTTCTGTAAGCGAGCTCTGCTCTATTGGAGGTTGCCCCATCGAAGAGGCAAGTCAACATTACTCTTTGAATAATAAAATCATTGTTGTTCTGTGTTCTGGGTATCTTTTCTTCGCATATTCTGTATTTGGGTATCATTTTGCAGGTTAAGAGCATAACAAAATTTCTACCCCAACAACTACCTAGAAACTCTGCACGTGTGAGAGATAGATAACCCAAGAACTTTTTTTAGGTCTTCACAAATTCCTGCCCAGAAACTTTGCACATGTGTGAGATAGATAACCCAAGAACTAGTTTTAGGTCTTCCCAAATTCTTTCATCCTTCTCCAGCCATTTCACTATCTTTTTGTGCTTCTCTTCCTTGTAGATCAAACTTCATGAGTAAGTGTGACAAATAGGTCAAGCTTCCTTTCTATGTATTCTTTCTATTGGGTTGAATTGCCCTAATGTGGGCTGACTTCATGGGGATAGGGCCAACTTGGTGTGGAGGTGACAAATAACCCTTTTGACTAAAAAAATATTCTTTTTGCATGATACAAAAGTCAAAGAAGGGTCTAATAAAATTGACAATGACTCTATTGACTCAAGACAAAATATAGAAGCCTTCAATGGAGGCTTTGACCTAGAAAACATTAACCCAAGCATGAAACCCATGCTTTAATAAGTCATTTTATTTAATAATAGAATTTCTTTTAACAAGTAAAATTATGAAGACTGACATTAGTTACATTCTTCAACGCTCCCTCTTAACTAGGTAGGTATTCATAATTACATATATATAAAGGTACATGGAAGATCTTGAAATGATATGAAATGCAAAGAGTTCTAGCACATGCAGTGCTATAGATTATATACCTGACTAGGGCACTCTAATCAGGTGTGTATCCAAGGTCGGAGCTCCATGACCAATGCCACCCTCCCTATTTCAAGATCTAGACATCAACACATATGTTGGTCAGATGTCCTCCCAAGCATATTTCCATAAGATGCTTCATCTCTCCCTATCAACTAAATATGTAACATCAACCAATCGAAGCATGCTTCTAAAATATTCAAACTTCTTATTCGGATGAGATTTCGTCGACACATCAACTACCTGTTCATTTGTCAGAATATATTGTAGCTTCACGACCCCATCTTTTACCAAACTCCTAATATAGTGGTACTTGTTTTTGATGTGCTTCATCCTTACATGAAATATGGAGTCTTCAGACATCTTGATGATGCTTTGATTATCACAATTTATTACCATAGGATCCAAAGGTTTTCCAAACAAATCTGACAAGAGTTTTCTTAACTAAACAAATTATTTTCCTACTTCACATGCAAAAACATATTCTGCTTCAACACTACTTAATGCAATTGGATATTGTTTTCTACTTATTCAAGAAATCATTACAGATCCCAAACTGAAACAACCACTGGTAGTGCTCCTTCCATCGGTCTCACTACCACCCCAACTAGAATTGGTGAAACTTGTTAACTTTACTTCCTTTCCTTCATACTTCAGGAAATGTTGTATTGTTCCACATAGGTATCTTAAGATATTCTTGGTAGCTATCTAATACTCATGACAAGGCTCCAATTGAAATTGACTAAGAACATTTACAAATAAACATATATCAAGACTTGTATTCACCAAGTACATTAGATAACCCACCAAATTATGATAGCTTATAAGATCGATGAGACTAGGGTCATAACTTCTCAACTTCTTGAGATTTGTGATCATGGGAGTAGTCATAGGCTTGGAATTCATCATACTGAACTTTTGTAACATCTTGGTTATATATTTACCTTGACCAAGATATATTTCACCGGGTTTCTACCACACCCAAGCCCAAGTAATAGTACATGAGCCCCAATTATTTCATTTCAAATTTTCGTTCTAGCATTTTCTTGCATTCTAGAATTTTTCACTCCACACCTGTAATAAACAAATCATGCACATATAGTAGTATAATCACTGGTTCAATCTTCACTATCTTGATGCAGAGGTTTTCATTGACAAGACTTTTGATGAACCCAATCCTTAAGACATATGCATCCATTCTTGCATACCAAGCCCTAAGAGCTTGCTTCAATCCATATAGAGCTTTCTTGAGTCTGCAAACATGTGTATCCTTGTTATTTATTCAAATCCTTCCTGTTGTTCAATGTATACTTCTTCATAAATGGTTCCATTTAGAAATCTTATCCATTTGATGGATATTTCATCCCATACTAGTAGCTAGCGAAACCAAGGATTTTATAGTAGTATACCTGGAAGTAGGAGCAAATGTTTCTTCATATTCTATTCCTTCCTTTTGTGAGAAACCCCTTGCAATGAATCTAGATTTTTATTTGCCTATACTTCCATCAACGACATGTTTGATTTTTTAAATCCATTTGGAGGTGACAACCGATTTGTCACTTGGTCTAGGAATGATTTCCCAAACCCCATTCTTCGTGATGGGTTGAAATTCTTCTTGCATCACCTTTTTCCATTCATCATGATGAGAAAATTATTCAGAGGTAGTTGGTTATGCTTTTGTTAGTTTCATCACGCATGTTGCATATCCTAAATATCTCTTCGATCTTTTGCTTTCTCTAAAAGATCCTTTAGTTGCTCCATGTCCTTCAGCATCTTCAAGTGTATCTTTTAGCCAATTTGGCCTCTTCTTTGTTTCGGGAATGATTATAGGTTGAATAGTCTCACTTGGTCCTTATTCTTCTTCTTCTTCTTAGTTTGTAGGTTCCTTGTCATGATGCTCTTCTTCTTTAAATTAAAACACATATTCTTCATCAGGTTTAATTGGTATATCCTTAGATATTTTGTAGGCATGGTCTCCATCAAATATAACATCCATGCGAACTTCAATTTTGTTGAAAATAGTGTAACTAGGATCAGTCTTCATTATTTTTGTATTAATGTATTTTTGTATTTAAAGAATTATTTTTTCTCTAATTAAAGAGCTCAAGACAAAATGAAGACAGTCATGTATTATTTTTGTAAATGTAATTAATGTAAGTCCTTCTAGATCATCAAAGAAATACTCAAATATGTACCCACATTTTTACTCTTGAAACCGCTCAAAGGAAGGCTATGAAACCACGTTGGCTCAACTAAATGATCGAAGGAAACATTGGCTCAATGAATGGGAAGGCAAGCCTATATATAGGCTACATATGGAGCCTCCACAATTCAATTCAATTCACTTCTCTCACGAAGAATAAAGGTAGTGAAGTAGCCACAACGTATGAGGAAGTATGTCCCCTCATCGAGCTTGCACCTCGTCTCAGCATCTGGATCTGGGTTAACATATCGCATTTCATGATTTTGTTTGAAGGGTAGTCCTAGGTTAGCATATCACATTTCAGGAGGAGATCGCGGATGATAGTGCGAAGGTACCATAAGACTAAATGTGCCCTAACTCCATCCATGTATGCATATACGTTCTAGGGCACCCTCCTTCACTGTGGTGATAGTCAACTAGATCATCTTGTGGAAGCCGTGCACATCAGCCATATTTATAACTGTGACAACGTATAATAAATATATATATGGAGAAAGAGTAGATCGAGGCTAGGAGAGCCTATCAGAACTGTTTTGGGTAGACTAATATAATTCCTCTATTGCAGAACTGAACAATGTTACTAGGTACATATTCTGAGGTATTTTCATTTGATGTTGAAGGCATTTCAAGGTCAAGTTTGGGTCATGTAATTTCTCAATAAATATTCCATAAGAAAGAGTTCAAGGGTTTTCCTCTCAAGTTTTGGAGAGGTTTTTTCCCTGGCATGGTGCCAATATTTTGTGTACTTGTGCATGCTTGATTTTGATAGCTGGTTGATGATAATGATACATAGTGATAATATCAATCAAATCTGAAGAAAAATAATATCTCAAGCAATTATCTAAGAAAGAAAAATATAACAATTGCTTTTCCCTTAAATTTCTCAACATTGTATGAGAGGGTGTTTCATCTAAGGGTAGAAAGAAGGTCCACTCCCTCATGCAACAGTTGGAAAGTATTGGGCTATGGATGACAAACCTCATCAATCAAAAGATCAAGCGAGCATGGGTTTATCTAATCTCTAAATATGATAGATCTACCAAAGCTGATGGTTTATTCTCTGCACTCTCAGGCACATTCCAAGATGAAAACATCTGGGTAATAGACAACGGAGCTTCAAGGCATATGACCGGTCACCGTCATCAACTGAAGAATATCTCCAAAGGAAAGTCCTTCTATTCAATGAAGCTTTGTGACAACAAAAACTATCCAATGAAAGGCATTGGATCTACCTCCATCAAGCTTGATGATGGAAGCAACATTCATCTCAACAACATCCTATATGTTCCAGATTTATGCAAAAATCTTATTTCCATTTCATGTTTAGAAGAAAATGGTGATAGAGTAGCTTTTATAAATGGAAAGGTAGTTGTTTGGGCTAAAGATTCAAGTCTTGAAAAATCTAGAACCATTTGTGTCTGGGAAGGCAGATTATATAGATTAGCCTCTCCTTCAAATCAAGCACTTGCAGATACTGAAATCAGCCCATGTGAATTATGGCATAGAAGGTTGGGTCACTTACACTTCAAAATTCTTCCAACCCTAAACTCCATAGCAAATGGAATCCCAAATATTAAGGAAGAACATGAAGGTATATGCAAGGGCTGTGCATTGGGTAAGATTGAAAAGAAGCCATTTGGACATAGCACATCTCGTGCTCAAGAAATACTTGATCTTATACACTCTGATGTCGGTGGTCCTATGACCAAATCTCTTGGAGGACATCTATACTATGTCACCTTTATAGATGACCACTCAAGGAAAACTTGGGTTTACCTTCTTAAATCCAATGATGAAGTGTTTTCAAAATTTCAAGAGTTCAAAGCCGAAGTAGAAAATCTCATAGAAAGGAAAGTCACGATTTTGTGATCCGACAACGGTGGAGAATACAATTCGAAAGTAATCATAGCCTTCTGCAAGGAGGCAGGGATTAAGAGGGAGATTATAGTTCCGTATAATCCTGAGCAAAATTGGGTAGCTGAAAAAAAGAACAGAGCCATAGAAGAAAGTGTCAAAGCTATGATTCATGACCAAGATCTATCGAAATTCCTATGGGGTGAAGCAACAAAGACTATTTTTTACATTCAGAATAGAAGTCCCAATAGGTCTTTGAATAATCGGACACTTGAGGAATTATTCACTGAGAATAAGCCTACCATTGATCATCTCTGAATATTTGGGTGTCTGGTATATATCAACATTCCCAAGGATAAAAGGAAGAAGCTAGATCCAACAAGCAAGAACGGAATATTTGTGGGATATAGTAATTCATCCAAGGCTTACAAAATCTACATAAAAGAAGGACATCATATAGAAGTAAGCCGAGATGTAATCTTTGATGAAAATATTGCATTCAAAAGGTCAAAAGACATTTCATTTGATTCTGATGAAGAAGATCTTCCTATATTTGAGAAGAAGTCAACAAAGAAGAAGATAGTACTCATCAAGAAGATGAAGGTTTGAGCGAACCTGCCACTATCCCTGAAAAGAGGAAGACACCTAATTGGTTGACCTCCACACTTCAAGAAGCTAAAGGACATCAGGCAAGTGGAAAATTTAGAGAAAGCAAGAAACCCAAAAGGTACCCTGGATATGCAGCCTACATGTCAAAATTGATAGAAGATGAGCCATCCACGTTCGAAGAAGCTTCCAAGAATCTTGAGTGGAAGTCTTCCATGAATGAGGAATACCAATCGATAATGAGGAATGGGGTTTGGGAAGTTGTTCCTAGGCTGGAAAGCAATGTTGGGTTGTGTTATATTCTTTCCACGTAGTTAATAGGGGGTTTGAAAGGCACCCGTAACCCCACTTTATGGGGTCCGGGGCAGCGCCCCGGAAAATTTGGGTTTTGGACCATATGTTAGGTTGGGCAGAGCCACCTATGGTTTTGTGCATGATTTTCACACATGTTTTTTGGACGCGATAGTTTTCGGTCCATGGTATTGGACGCGATGGTTTTCGGTCCATGGTATTGGATGCTTCAGCATGTATAAATATGTATTGTAACATTGAAAGGAACATAATGAAAAATCAAGCTGGTAGTCCCGGTTTTGGGATCCAGGGAAAAATCTCTGTGCATATGTGTTTTATGGGTTATGCTCTCGCATTGTTTATTTTCTTTGTTTAAGAATTCGTATGCAGGTAATTTCTGTACAGGGTTAAAACCTACATTTGGTATCAGAGTTGTTTTGGCTTCAAGGGGACGCCTTTGTTGCTGAGGGGTTTCTCTCGGGCCTGTGGTAGACCCTGTTCAGTGGGAGATCTGCGAGATCGATTCTGGTGGTGAAAGAAGATGGCGAGCAGTGGAAAGATAGAGATTGAGAACTTCAATGGTCAGAATTTTGAGTTGTGGAAACTCAAGATGGAGGATCTGTTGGTGGATAAAGATCAGTGGATCGCGGTAGATCCGGGTACTAAACCATCGGGAGTGACCGATGAAGAATGGAAGAAGTTGGATCGGAAGGCAAAGAGCACAATACGATTGTGTGTCTCGGATTTAGTATTGCTGAATGTATCAGGGGAAGCTACAACAAAGGCTTTGTGGGTCAAGTTAGGGACTTTGTACCAATCTAAGTCTCTGGTGAATAAACTATTCTTACGGAAAAAGCTGTATAACCTGAGGATGAAAGATGGAGACTCGGTGACAGAGCATCTGAATGCGTTTAATACTGTGGTAAGTCAGTTATTATCTGTTGATATTAAAATTTCAGATGAAGATAAGTGCATTAGTCTGTTGTGTTCTCTACCAGATTCGTGGGATAGTCTGGTTATTGCAATAGGTAGCAATGCAACTGCTTTGCAGTTTGATGAAATAGTCTCAGCCTTGCTGACGGAGGAGATGAGACGGAAAAATATGGACAACCAGAATGGTGATGCCTTGTCTGTACGAGGACGGTCCCAGAACAGAAACAAAAATAAGTCATCGAGTGGGAGATCTAAATCTCCAGGAAAACGTACAAAGGTGGTGTGTTGGAAATGTGGAAAGGAAGGGCACTTCAAAAGGGATTGTACAAAAAAAAATAAAATCTTGGGCTTTATCAACCCTATAGGTAATAATATATTTACCGAAGGGCTTATTTACCTTTAATTTTCCTATTAAAAAGTATTGAAACATTATTTTAAATTATGATGTACAAACAATATTAGTTATGCTAGTGGACTTTACCTAATATATCTTAATTCTAGGAATAATGATGTTTGAAATTATAAATTATTAAGATTTTTTAATAAACATATATTATTTTTATTTTAATGAACCTTTATATTTAATAAGAAATATTTTAAAGAATTAAATTATAAAATAATAATGATTTATTAATTTAAATAATATTAAATATAGATTATGTATTATATGTTATGAGATATAATGACCATTATAATTTAAATAATAATATTTGGATTCCCTTAAGATTTGAGATATTAATATATCTAATTAAGCTATTTATAAAAATATTAATTATCGAATTTTGTGGTTGACCAGGATCATTGGGTCAAAATTTAGCCGTTAGCATTATAGCTGTTGGAGTCTCTGCACACTCTATTTAATCAAGCATAATCCAGATTGGTACTTCAACTTGTCCTGACGATGAACCACACTGGTTGGTTCGAAACGCGTCGACAAAAGATTGGTTATGTGATTTTGCCGAAGATATCTAAACAATGTTATGGATCACAGAAGTCTAAATTCGTTAATAAATCTAAAGCTCCTGATAAAGGAAAGGGATCTGATGATGCTCCTTCTGCAGAGGCGAAAACCACCTCAGATGAAGGTGGGGATGTGTACTTGGCTTCTTCAAGTACACATGTAGATCATGAGGCATGATTGATTGACTCAGGTGCATCCTTTCACTTCACTCCCCATAGAGAGTGGTTCTGCGAGTGTTATGAAACCAGTTCACAAAAAGATAGAAAAGAGAGATCCACGCCTTAGAATTCAGCCTCTTCGAGGGGGCAACCTCCTTTACATTACATAAATGAACAATTCTTGGATGATACAAATGAAAATACCTCCTTTCTATATATAGGAGTCTAAGTGGTCCCAATACAATCAAAGCCTACATAACAATAATATTGCAGGGCACAACAATAACAATAGTGGGCTTCTATGTGGCACAATAGTAACAATATGGGCACTACATGGGTACATCAATATAATAAGTGGGTTGTACTAATAACAATAAGGGGTTACACTAGTAGTATAGGGGCCTAACATGCCCCTCTCCTTCAAAAAGCATTGTCCTCAACGCTTGAGTGGTTCTTGATGCTTCTGTATAAGATTCTTGTCCTCCCATGTGGAATCTTTAGCGGGTAAGTTCTTCCACTTGATGAGATACTCTGAAATTGATCGATTTCGTAGCTGTCGGGTTCTTGTTTCTGTGACTGCTCCTCGTTCCAATATGATTTTTCTTTCCTCTTCAATTTCTGGCAATATTGTTTGAATTGGGATCTTTTGCAACTTTTGAACAAGTGGCCATACTTCTTCGTCCTTCTTCCATTCATCCCTTGCTTCGTTTATCCAATCTGGTTGGGTAATATAAATAGCACAAAACAATGCTTCCACATCCTCATCCTTGAAGAGTCTTCCCATTCGGTAAGGTCGCCATTTTTTAAGTGCATGTAGTATTGCCAACATTTCCTTCTCATAAATAGCTTGCTTGAGATGTAGCAGTAAAAATACCCAATCAAAACATTTTTCACTACGATGTTGATCTACCTGTTGTTTCGTTTGA
Organism: Pinus tabuliformis; assembly: GCA_031772625.1. Classification (NCBI taxonomy): domain Eukaryota; kingdom Viridiplantae; phylum Streptophyta; class Pinopsida; order Pinales; family Pinaceae; genus Pinus; species Pinus tabuliformis. Next base: position 1,383,945,036 of record CM062804.1, on the reverse strand, counting down.
TTTTGCACTGAAGTGGCGTTATCCTTTAAAAGTTGGAGAACTTGTTGTTGATGCTCGATGTGATCCTTCACTGCTTGAACCTTTTTCTTCTTGATATGTCCTTCTATCTCTAGAGTTTGAGGAGTGGTAATTTCTTCCAATCCTTTACAAGATGTGGTCGGATTCATTTCTTGATGCTCGATGTGATCTTTCACTACTTGAACATTTTCCTTCTTTATATGTCCTTCTATCTTGATAGTTTGAGGAGTGGTAATTTCGAACAATGAATTACAAGATATGGTTGGATTCATTTCTTCTTTCTCGATGTGATCTTTCACTTCTTGCACCTTTTTCTTCTTGATATGTCCTTCTATCTTGAGAGTTTGAGGAGTGGTAATTCTTGCCAATGCTTTACAAGATATTGTCTGATTCATTTCTTCTTTCTCTGGGGTGGGGTCCTGGCGTATATCTTCTTCTTTTGTTGTTTCTTGATCCTTTTCTTCCTCCTCTTCATATTCTATGTAAAATAATTTCTTCTTAGCACACTTATGACCTTTAGTGCATTTTCTATCACAATTGTAACAAATCCCTTTTTCTCTTTTTTCTTCCAATTGTTGTGGTGTAACCCTTGTAGGTTGTGGAAGGCTAGGAGAAACAACACTTCCATCTTTATAGTTGTGAGGGGTACACTTCCTGGTTTCCATACTTTTGCTTTCCACTATGTCACAAAGCCCTTTTACTCTTTCCAATTGTTGTGGTTTTTCTCTAAAGAAGGTGTTGCTCTTTGTATCCTCATAATGTGCTATCATTTCCTCCGTGAAAATTGACCACGTAACAAGTTGTTTACGAGAACAAAGCCCTTTGTACCATAAAAATTGATCCGGTTCTAAATATGAAGATGCAATACATACCTTTTGTAACAGTTGTACACCATGTAGATCAAAATATTGTTCCATCTGAAGTATCCAATTTACTGGATCCTTGCCATCAAACTTCCTCATCTTGCTTTTTCTTGATTTTAGGAGCTCGACCTTGAAACGACTGTAACTCTGTACTTTTGGATCTTTAAGTTCTGAAATTGTGACCTGTAGTAGCCCTCTATGTCCTCTTTCCAATGCCACCAGTCTGATCCAAATTGGATTCTCCAAGAAAAAGTTATGTGAAATCTCCCACAGTGACTTGCTTTTAGACTAGTTCAGTAGAGCGAACTTGTACGACGTGCCACGAGTCACTGCTTCAACCTTTGACTCTAAAAAATACATAAAAGAAAACTACAGTCCGTCCTCTTTCTGTACCTTCTTACGAAATTTCAATCCGATGCTCAGAAAGAAAGTTATGACGATTTTCCCCAGGTCACCTGTTTTGAGTGTAATTCAGGAGTCTGCAAAAAGACCAACTTCCTCAGATCATATCTCCGAAAATATCGCGCGAAAAGCTCTGAAATTCGGACCCAAGGTTCAGCGTGATTTCTTCTCAAATGGGTTTTTTTTGCGACTTCTAAAACGTCACAAAAAAAAAGTTATAGCGAAAATTCCACGATGACCTGTTTGGAGCAGCGAAACCCTAGAATCCAAAGCTCTGATACCAAATGTTATGAAACCAGTTCACAAAAAGATAGAAAAGAGAGATCCACGCCTTAGAATTCAGCCTCTTCGAGGGGGAAACCTCCTTTACATTACATAAATGAACAATTCTTGGATGATACAAATGAAAATACCTCCTTTCTATATATAGGAGTCTAAGTGGTCCCAATACAATCAAAGCCTACATAACAATAATATTGTAGGGCACAACAATAACAATAGTGGGCTTCTATGTGGCACAATAGTAACAATATGGGCACTACATGGGTACATCAATATAATAAGTGGGTTGTACTAATAACAATAAGGGGTTACACTAGTAGTATAGGGGCCTAACAGCGAGTATGAGAAATACGATGGTGGTGATGTCTTCTTAGGAGATGATAGGAAGGCTAGAATAATTGGTCGGGGAAAAGTAAAGTTGAAGTTGCAAGGTGGAAGGGTTAGAACACTTTCGGGTGTTCTACATATTCCTCCATTGGCCAGAAATCTGATTTCTGTAAGCAAGTTGGATGATGCAGGTGTAAAGGCGGTGTTCGAGAAAGATACCTGCAAGATGGTTCGAGGAGCACTGATATTAATGCGGGGAGTTTGGATTGGAACTCTGTACAAGCTGCAAGGTAGCACTGTTGTTGATTGTTGCTATAGTTCTATGGTTCCTGAAAATGGAGTAGAGAATCTAGTGGTTTCTGGAGAGAAGACCATGTTGTGGCATCAAAGGCTTGGACATATTGGAGAGAAGGGCCTTCGAATACTTCATGGTAAAGGTATGGTAGAAGGTATGAATAATAGCTCTATGGATTTTGATTTCTGTGAAAATTGTGTATATGGGAAGCAGAATCGGGTGAATTTCCCTCTGGTGGTAAGAGGACGAAACATATATTAGAGCTTGTGCACAGTGATGTGTTTGGACCTGTGAAGGTTCCATCACTGGGTAAGTCTGTGTACTATGTATTATTCATAGATGACTTCTCAAGGAATACATGGATATATTTTCTTAAGAAGAAATTTGACAGGTTTAAAGAATTTAAGGCTCTGGTGGAAAATCAGACAGAGAAGAAGATAAAGGTGTTGAGGAAAGATAATGGTGGAGAACTTTGCAGCAAGGAATTTGAAGAATTTTGTAAGAAGTGTGGTATAGCACGGCAGAAGAATACTCCATATACACCTCAGCAAAATGGATTTGCAGAAAGAATGAACAAGACGTTGATGGAAAGGGCAAGAAGCATGCTCAGTGGTGTTGGGTTAGGACAGGAATTCTGGGCAGAGGCGGTGGATACTGCATGTTACCTGATCAACAGATTACCTTCATCAACGTTGGAGGATAAGACTCCACAAGAAGTATGGACTGGTAAGAAACCCTCTCTTTCACATCTAAGGGTATTTGGATGTGATGCATATGTACATGTTCCAAAGGAGAAACGAACCAAGTTGGATAGTAAATCTGAAAAGTGCATCTTTATTGGGTATAAGGATGGTTTAAAGGGTTATAAGCTTTGGAACCCAGTCACACGGAAGGTTGTGTACAGCCGAGATGTGTTGTTCAGAGAGGTAAAAGATGTTATTCAACATGAAGTCCAACCAAAGGAACCTGAGAAGATAGAGTTTGAGCCAAAGGAGGAAGAATCAGACTCTGCAGCAGAGGAGGAATCAGAAGATGAAGAGCCACAAACTCCGGTTGTGAGAAGATCAGTTCGAGAAAGAAGGAAGCCAGAAAGGTATAGTCCATCTGCTTTCAGTTCAAATTTTGCTTTGTCTGTTACTGATAATGATCCCAGAACTGTGAAGGAAGCAGTGGATTCAGAGGATGGAAAACTCTGGAAAGAGGCCATGGTCGATGAAATGGCATCTTTGCACAAAAATGAGGCTTGGGATCTGGTGGAGTTGTCGGCTGGAAGGAAACCCATTGGCAGCAAATGGGTGTTCAAGAAGAAGACAAATGCAGAAGGAAAGGTGGAGAAATACAAAGCTCGGTTGGTAGCAAAAGGTTATTCCCAAGTGCCGGGAATTGATTTTGGTGATATTTTTTCTCCTGTTGCCAAGGTAACTTCTATCAGATTACTTTTATCTGTTGCTGTTGCTTTTGATTTTGAGGTAGAACAAATGGATGTGAAGACAACATTTCTTCACGGGGATTTGGAAGAGGAAATCTACATGAAGCAACCTGAAGGCTTTGCGGTGAAGGGTAAGAAAGAACTAGTATGCAAGTTAAAGAAGTCTCTGTATGGGTTAAAACAGTCACCAAGGATGTGGTATCAGAAATTTGATACATTTATACAGGGACTTGGCTTCACCAGAAGCAAAGCAGATCATTGTGTGTATTTTAAATTAATTGGTGATCGTATTATTTATCTGGTCTTGTATGTGGATGATATGTTGCTGGTTGGAAATGACAAAGAAATTATCCAGGATTTGAAGACCCACTTGTCCTCCAAATTCGACATGAAAGATCTTGGTGCTGCAAACTATATTTTGGGCATGGAAATTAAAAGAGATCGGTCAAAGAGGAAGCTCTGGTTAAACCAGAGGAAGTATGTCGAGACAACACTCCAGAGGTTTAATATGCAGGATAGTAAACCGGTGAAGGTTCCTATTCCTGTAGGTGTGAGGTTATTTGCTGAACAGTGTCCCAAGACACAAGAAGAGGAAGAGGACATGTCCCGTGTTCCATATGCAAGTGCAGTGGGTAGCCTGATGTATGCAATGGTCTGTACTAGACCAGACATTGCACATGCAGTGGGAGTATTGAGCAGGTTTATGTCAAAACCTGGGAAGGAGCACTGGACAGCAGTGAAGCGGGTTTTCAGGTATTTGCGTGGCACTAGTGATTATGGTTTGTGCTACCAAGGAAGACCAGGATTGGACAGAGTGTTGGATATTCATGGCTTTGTTGATGCAGACTGGGCTGGAGATCTGGATCAGAGAAGATCTACAAGTGGGTATGTGTTTAACCTATTTGGCGGTGCAGTCAGTTGGATGAGTAAGAAACAATCTATAGTGGCACTATCAACTACAGAAGCAGAATACGTGGCAGCCACTCATGCAAGCAAGGAAGCAGTTTGGTTGCAGAGATTGTGTTCAAGTATGGGGTTAGTACAGGGAGATATAAGAATAGACTGTGACAGCCAAAGTGCAATTTTCTTGGCAAAGAACCCTGCTTATCATTCAAAGACAAAGCACATTGATGTTCAATATCACTTTGTGAGGGATATGATAGAAGACAGAAAGGTGTTGCTGGTAAAGGTGGACACTTTGAAGAATACTGCAGATGCATTGACAAAATCTGTGAGCTCTGAGAAGTTCTCTTGGTGTAGAGAAGCAATGGGAATCTCAGGGCTGAAAAATGACTAAGCTCTCCTGTGGCCCCCTGTGGAAAGAAAACAACAAGTGGGAGATTGTTGGGTTGTGTTATATTCTTTCCACATAGTTAATAGGGGGTTTGAAGGGCACCCGTAACCCCACTTTATGGGGTACGGGGCAGCGCCCCGGAAAATTTTGGTTTTGGACCATATGTTAGGTTGGGCGGACCCACCTATGGTTTTGTGCATGATTTTCGCACATGTTTTTTGGACACGATGGTTTTCGGTCCATGGTATTGGATGCTTCGGCATGTATAAATATGTATTGTAACATTGAAAGGAACATAACGAAAAATCAAGCTGGTAGTCCCGGTTTTGGGATCCAGGGAAAAATCTCTGTGCATATGTGTTTTATGGGTTATGCTCTCGCATTGTTTATTTTCTTTGTTTAAGAATTCGTATGCAGGTAATTTCTGTACAGGGTTAAAACCTACAAGCAAATATGTGGTGACTTCGAAATGGATTTGAAAAATTCAGCATGTTGCGGATGGGAGCATAGACAAATACAAATACAGATTTGTGGCCAGGGGTTTCTCACAGAAGAAGGTGTTAGCGCAAGGAGTTACTCCTAGACTGCAAAAGGAGTAAGCCTTACACATCATGATTTCATTTCAAAATTTAAAAGGGGTTTTTGAGTGGCGGTATGGCTTCTGAAGGATGTTTTGAAATGATTGTGTTCCTCTTTAACTTTCATGCATTTGACAAGCTGTGGCAAGCATAAATTGTGTGGTTAAGTGAGTAATATAGGGGAGAAGAGGAAAAGGAATAGGTACCTGATAATTATCCTAAGAAACTAAGTGTCTTAAGACAGTCACTTCAACTACATAAAGCCTTGTAACAAACTCTATTTTTTTGGTAAATAAAATAACAGTTAGAAAGTGAGAAAGTCTATAAAGTATTTCACAAATCCTTTGTGAAACCTTCACTAGAAATTTCCACTTGAACTAATATTATGATTTACAGAAAACTAGACAGTAGATAAGTCATCGTTAGACCCTCTTAATGATTTCTCATTCATACTATACTAGCTGTTGTAATTTATCATATAACAGCTTAAAACAGGCTTGACAAGGGAGAAAACAATTAGAAAGTAAAACATGTATAAAGTATCTCACAAATCCTTTGTGAAACCTTCACTAACAAGTTCTACTTGAACATATATTATAATTTACAGAAAATTGGATAGTAGATAAGTCATCATCAGATCCTCTTAATGATTCTCACTCATACTATACTAGCTACTGCAAATTTATAATTCAGAAAATTGGAACAAGGAAATAGACAAACCACACATTAGATATGACTTGAATCACAAAATCCTCCAGCATGAAGTGCAGAAAAAGCTATTTTATTAAGCTGAGTCTTCAGGTGAACCAAAATCCAACCCTGAAATGATATTTACAACACACACACACACACACATATATATATATATGTGTGTGTGTGTGTGTGTGTGTGTGTTGTAAATATCATTTCAGGGTTGGATATACATACATACATACATACATACATATATATATACTAAATTGGTGGTTCCACTATTTTATTGTTACATGGGTTTCTTTTAGATATTAAAAACATCTCCCATCAAATTTTAATAGAAAGTACAGGTGTAGATGATAAGAAGAGGAAGAATGACACTTTGCTGCTGGAAAAATTCACTAGTTGCCCCTTTTGCCGTTGGATTTTCTCTTTATGGTCTTGCCTATTTAATGGCCATATGTCTTCATTAAATATAACCTTCAACAACCTCATAACTATCTCATATCCATCATCTTTCTTATCCATATCATTATGATTTGTTGTCTTCCAAAACGATCCTGGAGGTTTGCTGCTGATAGCTATATATTTCTGTTGAGACAGGTGCTATCGGAAATTCTGGAAATACTTGTAATTGTGAAAAAACTGGAAACATTTATGACATTTTCGATAGGATAATGTTTCCACTGTAAAACTTTAACATAAATTCTCTAGAAATACCTTTCATTCCATGTGAGCTGCAACCTCTACAAGCTTATCCAAGTTGGTTTTAATTCTAGTAGATTTAGACCTTGTGATTTCGACTATTTCTCCTTTGATGATGGTCTCTTTCTTTTTTGCTTCTTTTTGAATATTTCTTCTTTTGTAAGGCTCCAATTGCTAGTCCATGGGAGCTTTACCTCTTTGCTTCTTCAAGGATCTTCTGATTTCTGCAATTGAAGGATCCTTAGTCTGCAACTCTGTTGGTTGTTCTTCTATAACTATTACTTCAGTCAACAAACTAGGATTATTTAGGGCCTTTGATTTCAGTCTGTATTTTTTTATTTTCCCTAGTATGCCTCCTCCTAGTTCCATCAACTGGTTTTAGCTCTTCTTTCTTGTTTTTGCTGGTTCTTGTATACCTGGCTTCCTTCAATATTTCCTCATCAAAATCAAGAGGTTGTTCTTCTTGTTACTGTTCATGTGCTTCCGAATTTCAGGAAACACCTGCACTTTAGATTTCTCTTCAGCTGCAAGTTTTCTTCTCCGAGTTCTTATGTAAACCTTGGGAAAAGGTCTAACAGGAGGAACCATTTTTGAGATTTCAGTTTTCTAGGTAGAAGAGCTTTCACCTTGCTCCTTTTTCCTTTCAGATTTAGTAGCTTGAGGCTTCTCTTTGCTGCCTTTGGCACCTCTACTCACACTTTCCCTCTTTGTCTTTCTTTTAGAGCTTCCTTCAGCTGATTCAATTGATGTCATTTTTGTATGAACCTGCGTTGAAGAAGATTTAGCAATTTCTTGGGGTTTTGGTGTAGGTTGGACTGCCCTGTAAAATAAGAAATGGTCCCAAGTTTGGTTTCTCTTTTTCAATTCTTCTTCAACCAGAACCTTGATAATTTCCTGATGATACAGGCTGTATTTTGATGCTTCATGATGTGTTTGAATCCTGGCTACCATTTTGGTCAGGCTCTTCAATATGAGATAAGATGGATTAAGAGTCCTCATACCTACAAAATGAAAAAGAAACCTCATATGATAAAGAAAAATTATTGTATAACTTCTTTCACAAGTGAGAAAAATCTTAACCAGTTTGACTATTTATTCCCATTCATTCTTAAGTTAATTGTTGGGAATTCCTTTGGCCCAGTTAAGATATTTGTATTCATCTCTAATAAAATCATTGAGATCTCATCCTGTAATGAGTTGTCCTTTAAACCACTTTTCTCCTTCTCGGGGAAGGTTAAAAGCCTCTGCAATTGATTGTTCTGAAACCTACAACCTGAAACCAAAGATAGTAACTTCTTGTCCATTGAAAGTTTGAGCAAACTCTCAAGCTACACCTTGATGTGAGTCTCCTTACTTGGTGCAGAGTGGATACCAACCTACCTGAATAAACAACCTTCTACATTTGGATTAGTATCAACTAGCTCAGCTCCATGGGGTTTGATTCTCTTAAGATTTCCACCTTTCCTAGACTTTGGTGCCATGAATATTTGCTTGCTTGTTATGAAGAATAGGTGTCAAAGTGTGGAAGCTTACCCAAAATCTATTGTAACTATCTTGAATTAGGCTGCCTGAAAATCTGGGATGTGTTCTTAAACTCCTTAATTAGGGTCTCCTTAGCTGCACTTCAGAAATTTGAAATGGTGACATTTCCTTCACTTTTGAATATTTGAGATGAAGCTATGGTTCAGTCTCCCATGCATATAATCCTTCATGATTACATAATATTTCATGTCATAATAGACAACATGTAGTTGTAATGATGAAGTCGAGTTACTCTGGAGAGTCCAGTTGATCTGCTACAGGTGGCTGCACGAGAATCTTTCAAATTTGGTAAATTTCCTGCATTCATTCGGACTGGCCGGAAATTTTGGTAGTGCATTACGTGGAACAGAAAGAATGACCATCAGAATTCAAACAACTGGCTGAGACTAACGTTGCAGACACTCTAATTAATATTTTGGGAAACACGAGTTATTTAAGATGGGTGGGGTAGACAACGGCTAGCTATGGCTGTGAATGACACCTAGCAAACATGATCAACCAAAACGATTAACCACTACCACTTGACTTGAATTGGAGTTTGTGACCTATCCAATCATGAAATCCCATGATTTGGATTAGATATTCCGCCATTATGACACATGGACAATCGAAAATGGTTGTGTTTTCAGCTTTATTTTAAAAAAATGGGAGACACTACCAGAAATTCTGGTAGCATCGATTTTTTTTAAAGAGAACAAGAAATAAAACAAGAACGGAAAGACTGTCCAAAAAATAGGGGAGACTGTCTGAATGAGAAAATCAGGTGCTCCCAAAAATTCTGGTAGGGCATGAAATTTTTTGAAATTTACAAAATTAATGCTAATTTTTTTTTTTCAAAACCTACTCATGACTTAACTTAGAACTGTGCTAACAAAAGGAATTGACTATGACGAAACATTTACTCCTACAAAAAGATATATAACCATTCGTTCATTGATTTCTCTAGCTATATCCATGAAATGGAATGTTCATCAAATGGACGTAAAGACTGCATTTCTGAATGGCACCATAGATGAAGAAGTCTACATTGAGCAACCTTTGGGATTCGAGGTCAAAGGTAAAGGAGACTATGTTTGCAGGTTGAAGAAGGCCCTATATGGCCTCAAGCAGGCACCTAGAGCATGGTACGCCAGGATGGACACTTATCTGCAAAGACTGGGCTTTACCAAAAGTTCGGCTGATCCCAATCTCTACATCAAAGTGGTAAAAGATGAACCTGTCATCATCTTACTATATGTAGATGATCTTCTACTAACTGGTGTAGAAGAACATATTCTAGAATGCAAGAAATAGTTAACGACAGAATTCGATATGAAGGATCTAGGGTCCATGCACTATTATCTGGGACTGGAAGTATGGCAAGAACCCAATGAGATTTATTTGGGTCAAGGAAAGTATGTAATTGAAATTCTCAAAAGGTTTGATATGATGGAGTGCAAGCCTATGATGACTCCTATGATCACGAACTTGAGACTATTAAGAAATTCTGAATCCAGTCTGGTGGATCCCACAAGGTACATGAAATTAATTGGATCACTGATGTACCTAGTAAATACTCGGCCAGATATATGCTTTGCAGTGAATGTTCTTAGTCAGTTTCATATGGAGCCTTGTCATGATCATTGGGTGGCAGCCAAGCATATACTGAGATACTTGCGTGGAACCATACATTACTACCTAAAATATGAGAAAGGGAAAGATGTACTTCTGACAGGATTTACTGATTCCAATTGGGGAGGTAGCGAGAAGGATGGTAGAAGCACAACCGAAGGATGCTTCAGTCTAGGATCCTCGATGGTCTCTTGGATGAGCAGAAAGAAAGAGACAGTTTCCCTAAGTAGTATTGAAGCCGAATATGTAGCAGCATGTGAAGTCAGCCGAGAAGCGGTTTGGTTAAGGAAATTTTTATCTAAATTATTTGTAGGACCATTGGCCTCTACAATGATTCATTGTGATAATACTAGCCTTATAAGATTGTCTAAGGACCCAGTGCTTCATGGGAAGACAAAGCACATAAACAATAAATAACATTATATTCGAAAGTTGGTGCAGGATGGAGTGCTGAAGCTGGAATATGTTCCCATAGATGAGCAGATTGCTGACATATTAACGAAAGTTCTTCCGAACAAGAAGCTTGTGTATTTTTGAGACAAGCTTGGTCTGGTTGATATGTCGTCCCTGTTTGAGTGGGAAAGATAGACACTACATTTTTGTCTTCTGAGAATGAAGAATAAATGGAGGATTGAGTTATCATCTGGCATTTGACACTCTTTGAGGATGAGGTAGGTAATCCAAGACAAGGGTGGGCAAGGGGACTGATATTCTTAAGGGCTGGGAGAATAATCCTAGTAGGGCATACTTGGAGAACACCCGGGTGGGTATGACTCTAAGAGAGACAATTAAGTCATTGATCCCGCAAACATTGTGCTTTGATCTATGATTGAAAGATAGAGCAATTAGTGAAGGCCTTGCTATATGGAAATAATGTTGGTTGAAATGATGCTATAACAGATGGATAACTAATCCAACTCTTTTCTTATGAGAACTCTTGTATTGAGAATGTCCATGTACCATGTATGAATGAATACCTCCCTAGTTAAGAGGGAGTGTTGAAAATAGTGTAACTAGGATCGGTCTTCATTATTTTTGCATTAATGTATTTTTGTATTTAAAGAATTATTTTTTCTCTAATTAAAGAGCTCAAGACAAAATGAAGACAGTCATGTATTATTTTTGTAAATGTAATGAATGTAAGTCCTTCTAGATCATCAAAGAAATACTCAAATATGTACCCACAATTTTACTCTTGAAACCGCTCAAAGGAAGGCTATGAAACCACGTCAGCTCAGCTAAATGATTGAAGGAAACATCGGCCTAATCAAAGTTCACGTCAGCTCAATGAATGGGAAGGAAAGCCTATATATAGGCTACATATGGAGCCTCCACAAGGAAATTCAATTCACTTCTCTCACAAAGAAGCAAGGTAGCGAAGTAGCCATAGCGTAGGAGGAAGTCTGTCCCCTCATCGAGCCTGCACCTTGTCTCGGCATCCAGATCTGGGTTAGTATATCAAATTTCATGATTGCATTTGAAGGGCAGTCTTGGGTTAGCATATCACATTTCAGGAGGAGACTGCGGATGACAGTGCGAGGGTATCGTAAGACTAAATGATCCCTAACTCCATCCACATATGCATATACGCTCTAGGGAACACTCATTCGTTGTGATGACAGTTAACCAGATCATCTTGTGGAAGTCATGCACATCAGTCATATTTATAACTGTGACAATGTATAATAAATATATATATTGAGCAAGAGTAGATAGAGGCTAGAAGAGCCTATCCAAACTATTTTGGGCAGACTGATATAACTCTTCTATTGCATAATTGAATAGTGTTACTGGGTACATATTCTGAGGTATTGTCATTTGATGTTTGTCATTTGATGTTGAAGGCATTTCAAGATCAATTTTGGGTCATGTAATTTCTCAATAAATATTCCATAAGCAAAAGTTCAAGGGTTTTTCCTCTCAATTTTTGGAGAGGTTTTTTCCCTGGCATGGCGCCAATATTTTGTGAACTTCTGCATGATTGATTTTCTTATTTTGATAGTTGGTTGATGATAATGATACATAGTGATAATATCGATCAAATCTGAAGAAAATTAATATCTCAAGCAGTTATCTAAGAAAGAGAAATATAACAATCGCTTTGCCCTTAAATTTCTCAACAAATTTATCTTCCTTCCTTGATGTATATTATATAAGCCTTTGACGAAAGGCTATAGCCAACAAAGATACCTTTTATACTTGTAGAGACTAACTTCTTTTGCTTGCCTTTTGGAACATGGATGTATGTGCGACACACAAAGATTTGGAGATGGTATACACATGGTTTTTTCCCTGTGAATGCTTCTACTAGTGTCATATTATCAAGAATTCTATGAGGCCCTCTATTTTGTATATACATTGTTGTCATTGTTGCTTCTCCCCATAGAAATTTTGGTAGATATTTGATCAAATATCATAGTCCGTATGCATTCTTCAATGGTTCTATTCTTCCTTTCTAAAACTCCATTTTCCTTGGGGTTGTAGAGAAAAATGAGCTCCCTGTTAATACCTACTTCTTTACATTATTCCATCAACTCTTTTGAAGTGTATTCCCCTCCATTGTCAGATCTCAGAGTCTTTTTCTTTCTTTCGGTTAAGGTCTCAACTTCGGATCTAGATTCCTTGATCTTTTCAAATAGTTTGTCCTTTGTCTTGAGAAGATAGAGCCATGTCTTTCTAGAGTGATCATCAATGAAGTTCACATACTATTTATTAGACATTGTCCCACACAAATCATAATGAATGAGGTCTAATATCTCCTTAGACCTTGTATCACTACTTGTAAAAGGTTTCCTAGTATTCTTTCCCAACACACATCCCTTACATACTTCTTCATGATCTTCCTTAATGTTGGGGATGTCTTTTACCATTTAATTAAGAGAGGGTATTATCCTACAATGAATATGCCCATATCTTCTATGCCACAGTTCGATAGGGTTGATCTCCATGTGAACTAGGGCTTGAGGAGATGGTGTTATAACTCTATATAGTCTTCCTTCATGAACTCCAATAACATTTTCCTTTTCGATATTGAATCCTTTCCCCAAACCAAAAATTTTCCACCTACAAAAGTAAGTTGTTGTAGTGGTTTCAACACCCTCCAAAATTTTAGTTTGCATTCAAATTTTGGAGACTTGGTTTTTCGATTAATGGTCACAAACACTCAAGCCCATCCCATGAGCTCTTGTGAAGTCTTTTCACCCCTTTTTTTTCCTGTTTGACCAACTGTCGCCTTTTGGAATATTGATTACTTTGTCATACTTCCGATCTTGTTCTGGTGATTTTGAAGGTTTGTCTTTGTGTGTTTGGGTTGTCTTCATGATGTGAACATACCTCGTACTCACACACAAAGTTATAAGCATTGTCACGCAAGTGTCATCACGGTCGTCCAAAGGTCTATCCCAAGTGTCGCACTTGTCGCTTTCACCTCTAAAAGGTTTCACAAAGGGTCATGCTATGCTATGTTTTCCTAGTGGTTAGTTTCATCATGTTGTCAAAGTATGCTAAGTGTGTGATCACAATGTGAAGCCTTGCACGAGTTCACTTGCGTCCCACACTTAGCCATTTTCCGGAAAATATGTCCAACCGGATAACCCTCTTCCACCAGACCTCGACTGATATGCACTGTGCAACATCAGCCCTCAGTGACCCTACTATGCTTCCCGGAACTGCATAGCGCTTGAGGCTGTCCTCTAGGTTAGCTTCATTATGCAATCTAGGAAGTGAGAAGCCTGTCTACCTCCTAGAACTGCGCAGAAAACTGCCTCCATGTCCAAAATGAACTGTGCATTCCTCAAGAAAATTCATCAAGCCTCCTTCTTGTCTGATGGAAAGTTGCACTGCACTGATACCTGGGTCTGCAATTTTCTCCAAAAATACGTAGAAATTCCCATATGGTCCTCTGTTGCCTTGTCCTGCACAACTCTCAGACAATGTGCAAACATTCCCAGCTAGTCCCCTGTTGCATGTCCTGCACTACTTCTGATATCTGCGCAGAATTGCCCAACATGTCGCTTGTAGCCCTGTCTTATCTTTCCTCCAGGAACTGCACAGAATTTCCCATCAGGGTCCCACCTTTCAGCTACCACTGGTGTCCTTCATTGCACAATTCTTCCTCCCAGTGGTCACTACATAGTTTTCCTAGATAATGAAGGTCGTGCTCCGGGAGTTCCTCATCCTAGCCTGAGTTGCACTCTGTGTTATCTCAATGACTTGTCCTCCCTCCATGTCACCTGGAACTGCGCAATGTGAAGTTGTTGGGTCCTCTTCCCCGCCTGTCATCTGTCCCAGGCCTAGAACACAAAAACAATACATCATGCTAGACAAGGAGGTTTTGGATTTGATGTCATCCTGTCATGAGTGAATTGTAGGAACATGTACACTGATATATCATGGTGATAAAATGAATATGATGAAGGAGCACACTTGCTAGAAGACTTTCTTACAGCTAGATGGACGTACCAAGAACATCGAGCAATCAGTGAAAAGAACATATGCATTGAACCATCACGCAAGACCAAGACCATCTAAGACCCTACAACACTAATCCATGACGAGGAAAAGAAAAAGCACACCAAGAGTACAACCATCACTCAACAGCATAGTAGCTTGAAATGGACACCACAACAACCAATACATGTTAGTAGTGTCATGTCGAGTGGTGTCATGATTTTTCTTGGCCACATCACCACTATGGGCCATATCCGTTGTAACTGAATGTAATGTAAAGTGAAGTCCAATGGACGCACACAAGAAGTCGAAGAGTCATTTTAGTTGAAAATTCATGGGAAGCTGAATGGTCATGAGGGTAGTCCAAGAGTCACAAGGGTCAAGCATCACCCTTGGCTATATATACCCCTCCCATTGTATGAGCAAGGATTTTTCACCTTGGCTCCTCCTAGATATCATTGAGAGTCTGTAGTCTATTCTTTGAGGAGTGAGGAGTGGCTCCAATATCCCACTACTGGGACTAGTGATGTATGGTGTACAGATGTGTCTTGGGACTTTTTCTTAATTCAAAAGCCTGCTAAGGCCATCACATTTTCAAGCATGTTTTGTACATGTTTGTAAGCTACTCTTTAAACATTTGAAATGCATGTTTTCTTAACCTGTACTAAGATAGTTGAACTAATTTGGTTGTTTTAGTACTTACATTGTTGAAGATGTGTTGTATTGCTTATCACCACTGTCTCATCCCTATGGACTACTTTGCAGGATACTAGACATACCACCTTTGTGTATTGGCTATCACTGCTGTCACATCCTTGTGGACTACTCCACGGGATACTCGAAATACCATATTTGTTTCCTGGTTATAACGACTATCACATCCGTGTGGACTACTCCGCTGGGTGGTGTATGTGTTGTCCCCTTCACCTCGGTTTTAACGACTACCGCATCCGTTGTGGACTATTCCACCAGGTGCTAGACAAAACTTTCTAGTTTGTGTGTGTCTCTTCTAGGGTGGTACTACTACCTCTAATTTAGAGGCTCATTTTACTCTCCACCTTTGTAGTAAGAGAACCTTGACACAGTTACATTACGCACTCACTAGGCACACATACCTTGTTGTTTGAAGATACGACTTAACACTATCATGTGTTGACAGCTAAAGCCAAGGCAGATCTCTAAGTATATGGCAACTATGCCTTCATACCGGATGGGACTCCTACACCAAATGGTGTGAGGTCTAGTTGGGACTCCATATTAGGGAGATCCCATTGTTTGATGGATTTCCAACACCGTCAACAAAATGGCGCTAGAAGGAGGGCTAGATGATAGGATGTGCATGTAGAGTCTGGTTTGAATCTCTTATTTTAAAAATGGATCTTCTTGACATCATAATCCCGTGATGTCTTTCTATAAAGTTTGAATGTACCATCCCCCCGAAAGTTATCCATGACCTATCCAAGTTGAAGTTCAGTGGTGAGGGTGAACCATCTTTTTGTGCGCATGTGCTTCAATTTATGAATTTTTGCAAGTGTCACGGAATAAAGTCTGGAGATGTCTAGGTTGCATTACTCACCCTCACATTCGAAGTTCGTGTTAAGAAATGGTGTCACACATTACCCTTTGTCTCTATCGATTCATTTTCCCAGCTTGCCGAAATTATGACTAAAACGTTCGATGAGTATAGCCACCAAGATTTTCGTGAAAAATTTGTCATTTAAGAATAGAGCTTGATGAATAAGTCGTGGAATTTTTTGATCGCTTCCTTCACCTCTGTTATGAAATTCTTGAACAACTTTTGAACTTTGAGTTCTTGAGAGAAGAGTTTAAATGCTTGGTTCATATATATCAATATGGTGAACCTCCCATTTTCCCTTCCTCCCCAACTCTTGCGAACCATGAGGCACCTCAGATTGCAGAGAAGGATCCCAACACCCCACTTTTTCCTTGTCCTCCTCCTTTTCCGGTCCCGATGTGGGTGCCCCCTTGCAGTGATTTTAAAGTTGAGAAACCTACACAACACGACCCCAACCTATCTTCTCATCTATCTCCCGCTTCTATGGAGGAAGTTCCAGAATGGCTCAGGAAGCCTATATTGAAGACTCACTCCTCCATTCCGCAATAGGATGTCACCATTCACAACTCAAGTCTCGAATATGATTTGTCTCTACCATCCTCCATCATCTACAAGCCAGTACTTGCTTGATCAATCTTCTCCACCAGCTAGTTGTTCGCATTCTCTTGATTCTCAAGTTGCTAGCCCAAATTGCGATCAAGCACAAGGCAGTCACATTACACAGGCAGAGGAGAAGAAAGGTGAGGACACTATAAATCTTCCCTCTTCGTTTCAAAATTTTCTACATCAAGACAATGAGTTTCCATTCTTGAATGATTCTCAATCTACTAATCTCAGTGGAACATCTTGTACAATTAATTCTTTCGGTCAAACCCTAGTCTTGGGCAGTCACCACTCCCATGCTTCCATATGTTATGATGAATGCCCAAGCACATCATGTGATCTTATGTTTTCTCATGAAGACTCTAAATCTGATTTAGAATGTGCTTCGGTCAAAGAAGTCATTCATATAGAAACTTTCTCTTCACCTCACTTGCCTGTGTGTCCTACCATTCACAACACATCTACATGTGGTAGAGATACTCTGTGCCTTTTTGTTTCTCCATCTGATGAGTTATCTCCTCGACTGACACAAGATGATGAGGTTGTCTATGATAAATTTGAAAATAGTCTAATCATAGAGCGTACTTCCCATTCCCCATCATCTCTTGTCTTGCATGAAGACAACTCTTCAAGTAAGCTTACTGAAGCTGAAAAATCTAGTGCAACCTGTGACAGAGATGGTTTCCATCCTAAGAGAAGTTTTGAAATTAGAAACAACAACCATCCTCAAGCCATGCATGATCTAGTTCAAGCTTCAAAATATGTTTATGCAATTCTAGAAAGTTCCGGGACGTGCCAAGGAGTCAAGGAACTTCAACGTCTGTTGATGGTTAAGTCAGGACCTCACGACTATGGTAAACCCCCTGAACCTAATCAGATCAGGTTTCTCATGCACAATCCATCTATCTACATGGTCTCAATTGATGTGGATTCTTGTGTAAACCTTTTTGATATTCGAAGTGTGATCTTTCAAATTTTCACTTATGACCGAATCCACGAATCTGTTACAACGCACCCATCTTCATGCACATCTCTTACATCAAACTTGGGTTGGGAGTGTCCATCCCTCATGAAATCATGGAATTGTGAAGTTGATCATCTCAAATATTGTCTTTGCCCGCAATCATACTTATCGAAATTTCCTTCTCTTGATCAAATCTTTGGTCTTCTTGCAATCCTTGTACTACAAATATGTCCACTCATCACACCAGAAATCTCCCTGGGTGATGAGGAGCGCACAAGCTATCACACGAATCAAGTTCCTCTCCATTCACCATGCCCCAATTGGTTTCATGCATTCATAGTGATGGCATCCTTTTTAAATTCTTGTGATGACCATGATGCCTATGAAAATTTTCACGAGTTGTATGAAGGTGTTCCGTCATATCTAGCTCACATCGAACTTGGTTCGATTGTGTAGAGTGTTCGCAAGATTGTTCAAATTCCAAACTAGGAATCTAATGTCTCAACCAGCTCATATGATCATTTATCTATCTTGGGTGACTGTCATTCGGCTTATCATTTTCCCATCAACACTTTTGATGATAGTTGCTTCACACACTCTAATATTCATTGTTTAACATATTTCTCCTTAGATTTCTATCAAGAAGGTGAGGCACTTCAACCTGCATTGATGGCAGGTCCTCACTGTCTTGGCATGAATGTTGAGAATGATCATATTTATTTTTCCTTATGAGATTCCCATCGTGATCTTGTCTGTAAAATAAAAAATCCATCTTTTCAAAGATCACAAGCCTTTCTAGACAACCATTACGAATTTTACGATCCAATCGTTGAATGGCTGAAACAATCTTACTTGGCAAGCTCTGTTTCAAAAAAGTTTCAACTAGTCCTCTCACTTGCCAAGAATCTTGCTGCAGATGAGGATGAACTTGCAAGAGGCTTCCAAGGTTTGTTGAATAACAATAGTCATAAAAAAGGCAAGCATGTGTATTGGGTAAAATTAGTGGTTGTGACATGTCTTCCTGCTGACAGGAAAGACCACCTTTTCCTTCTACAAGTTTTTCAAGTTTTTATATATTATGTTGCACACTACTTTTTAGCTATTTTAATCCTTTGTATCTTTGTGGATGCAGGTCGAGAACAACTACGGTGGCTTCAGTGGGAATTTCATTTCACATAACCATGATTGTTTAGCTATTAGGATAGTAGTAGGAATAGTGGCCTCTCATTTTTTTCTTTCTTGCACTCATCTTGCACTCGTAGTCTGTCATGGTTTTCTTATTTTAGTTTTACATCCTATTTGATTTAGTCATTTTTATTTCTTGTCTTCTAGTTTTGTTTCCTTGTTGTGTATGCCTTTCCTCTTGTCTTTTTTTTTCTTTCATGTTGAGTATTCCTTTTGTTTGCACTACACGAATAAGTGTTGTGCCTGATCTTGCATCCTGGTTTCTGAACGTGTATGTGGCTAACGTTCAAAGAGTCTTGTGACACTACAGCCCTTGGTCGGCACCGTGTCCTCTTCCTTGCACTTGGTTGTAACTTTTGGTTGATGAAGTCTTGATGGAAAATACGATCCATCCATAAGGAGAGCTTTGTTCCAACCATGAACCTATGTCTAGTCTGGGAAACCTCATGCTTGTACTCAGATTTATGCTTTGATGTGCAAGCTTATCCAACTAGTAGAAATGGAGAAAGGGGAAATCTAAACAAGAAAAACTGAATCATAGGTCTTTACGTGCTTCTCTGAAGTAAGAATCTCTCCTTCTCTCAATAAGTCAGGATCCACCTTCCACCCCAAAAATAAATAAGTGCCTATGCACAATTTTCTATAAAAAATAACAAAGGCGATAGAAGAGAAAGTCTTCCTGTGCAGAGAGGTGAAGCAAGCAACTCCACTGGGGTACTATCTAGGCTTGTTGGAAGTGGAGCAATGATTGTGTTCCTACGTTACTCCACCTGTGTACTATCCAGGCCTACTGGCAGCAAAGAAACACCAGAGATGAAAAACTATACTTTGAAAATCTTAACCTTGCGAGCTAAACTACCCTTCGCATTTCGAAACACTGTGATCTGGCATAATCTTGCGTTGTGTTCAACTGAGTTGCTACAAGGTGAGCCATGTCTATCCATGGGGTATGTGGGGAAACCAAAGTAATTTTCAAAATGAATCAATACTTCCTGATGGACCAAGGCCTCGCACTAAAACAAACCAAAACAGAGAAGTCAGTATTCAACCAGTGTGTCGCCAAGTGCTGTAGCGACTACAAAACCCTCCAAAATTTTGGCTTGCATTCAAATTTCAGAGCCTTCCTTGGTTTTTCCATTGATAGTTGCAAACACTCGAGCTCATCCCATGAGCTCTTGTGAAGTCTTTTCACCCCCTTTTTTTGCTTGTTTGACTAGTGGTCATCTTTTGGCATATTGATTTCTTTGTCATGCTTGCATTCTTGTTCTGGTGATTTTGAATGTTTGTCTTTGTGTGTTTGGGTTTTCTTCACTATGTGAACAT
This sequence comes from Pinus tabuliformis, assembly GCA_031772625.1. Classification (NCBI taxonomy): domain Eukaryota; kingdom Viridiplantae; phylum Streptophyta; class Pinopsida; order Pinales; family Pinaceae; genus Pinus; species Pinus tabuliformis. Next base: position 1,383,924,897 of record CM062804.1, on the reverse strand, counting down.
TTTTCATACTCACACACAAAGTTGTAAGCACTTTCATGCAAGTGTCATCACGATCGTCCGAAGGTCTATCCTAAGTGTCACACTTGTTGCTTTCACCTCTAGACAGTGTCACAAAGGGTCATGCTTCGCTATGTTGTCCCCGTGGTTAGTGTCATCATGTTGTCGGAGTATGTTAAGTGTGTGATCACAATATCAAGTGTGTGCAAGTTCACTTGCCTCCCACACTTAGCCATTTTTTTGCAAATTTGTCCCACCGGATAACCCTCTTCCACTATACCCCGAATGAGTTGTACTACAAAGTATCAACCCTTAGTGACCCTGCTCTGCTACCTGGAACTGCGCAGTACTTGAGGCTGTCCTCTACGTAATCTCGGAGGTGAGAAGCTTGTCTACCTCCCAGAACTGTGTAGAAAACTGCCTCCATGTCCAAACTAAACTACACATTCCTCAAGAATAGTCATCAAGCCTCCTTCTTGTCTGCCAGAAACTTGTATTGCACTGAGACCTAGGTCTGCAATGTTCTCCAAAATTGCGCAGACATTCCCAAATGGTCCTCTGTTTCCTTGTCCTGCACTGCTCTCAGAAACTGTTCAGACATGCCTAGTTGGTCCCCTACTCCCTATCCTGCACTGCTCCTGAAAACTACACAGAATTTCCCGGTAGGTCCCCTATAGCTCTATCTTGTCTTCCCTCCAAGAACTGCATAGAATTGCCCCTCAGGGTCCCACCTTACAACCGCCACTGGTGTCCTTTAATGTGAAATTCTACCTCCCAGTGGTCACTGCGCAGTTTTCCCGGAAAGTGAAGGTTGTGCTCCCAGACTTCCTCATGCCAGCCTTAGTTGTGCTCTACACTGTCTCAGTGACTTTTCCTCCCTCCCTATCACATGGAACTGTGCATTACATAGTTGTTGGATCCTCTTCCCCACCTGTTATCTCTCCCAAGCCCAAAACACGAAAAAAATGGATCATGCTAGACTAGGAGGTTTTGGATTTGATGTCATCCCGTCATGAGTGAATTGCAGGAAGAAGTACATTGATAGATTGCGGTGAGAAGAAAAATGGGAAAGAAGGAGCGCACATGCTAGAATACTTTCTTGCAGTTGAACAAACATACCAAGCACATCAAGCAATAAGCAAAAGGAACATATGCATCGAACCATCATGCAAGACCAAGACCATCAAAGATCCTGCAACACTAAGCCATGTCAAGGAAAAGACAAAGCACACCAATAGTACAACCATCACTCAGTAGCGCAGTAGCTTGACATGGACACCACAGTTAGCCAGTACCTGTTAGTAGTGTCATGTTGAGTGGTGTCATCAGTTGTCTTGGCCACATCACCACTATGGGCCATATATGTTGTAATTGAATGTAATGTAAAGTGAAGTCCAATGGATGCACACAACAAGTCAAAGAGTCATGTCAGTTGAAAAGTCATGGGAAGTTTAACGATCATGAGGGTAGTCCAAGAGTCACAAGGGTCAAGCATCACCCTTAGCTATATATACCCCTCCAATTGTATGAGCAATGATTTTTCACCTTGGCTCCTCCCACATAGCCTTGAGAGTCTGTAGCCTATTCTTTGAGGAACGAGGAGCGGCTCCAATGTCCCACCACTGGGACTAGTGATGTATGGTGTACAAATGTGTCTTGCGACTTTTGCTTAATTCAGAATCCTGTTAAGGCTGGCATGCTTTCATGCCTATTTTGTAGATGTTTGCAAGACTACTCTTTAAACATTGTAATGCATGTTTGCTTAACCTGTACTAAGATATTTGAACTACTTTGGTTGTTTTATTACTTACATTGTTGAATATGTGTTGTCTTTCTTATCACCGTTGCCTCATCCCTGTGGACTACTCCATGGGGTACTAGACATACCACCTTTTTGTATTGGATATCATCGCTATCACATCCTTGTGGAAGACTCCGTAGGATACTAGACATACCATCTTTGTTTCCTAATTATAACGACCGTCACATATGTGTAGACTACTCTGCTGGGTGGTGTACGTGTTGTCCCCTTCACTGCGGTTTTAACGATTGACACATCCCCTGTGGAATATCCCGCTGGGTGCTGGACAAAACTTTTTGGTTCACATGTGTCTCTTCTTGGGTGGTACTACTACCTCTCATTTAGAGGCTCACTTTACTCTCCCTCTTTGCAGTAAGAAAACTTTGGCACAGTTATATTACCCACTCACCAGGCACACATACCTTGTTGTTTGAAGATACCAACATAACACTCTCATGTACTGACAACTAGATCCAATGGAGATCTCTAAGTATATTGAAATTAGGCCTTCATACCAGATGGGACTCCTACACCAAATGGTGTGAGGTATAGTTGGTACTTCACATCAGGAAGATCCCCTTGGTTGACGGATTTCCGACACAGTCAACATAAACCTTATTGGAATTATGGCTAATTTGCTGTCCTTGATGGAAACCTACTTGATAGATATGTACTTGTTTTCAATAATGTGATAATATGATTGTGAAACTAAAGCATATAACTGATAGAGAGGTTACACATGATATGGATAGAAAAATGGTATTTCAGTTACAGATGAATGAGAAAAGTGAATTTTGAGAAAGTGTACATGGTTTATGTGAAAAAGGGTCACATACGTACCCAAGTCTTGTGAGTAAAAGTCACATCTAAAATCCAAACCATGGAAATCTAGATACCATGGTATTGGCCCATAGTAATTGGAGCAACAACATTCATTTGATCTCGTCAAAAAATACTAACGACGCTACCAAAGGCTTTACCTAAGGTATTGGCTAAGGAAAATTATATATAAGGAGATGGATATCAAGGTGTTTTGTGTGCAAGAAAATGAGTTATTCATATGTGATTTGATCTAAAATAGGTGTGCACCAAGGAGCAAGGAGATGGCTTAGATATGATAGATATGAAAGTGTACTAAATACTAATGAATACACTTTCTTGATCTGTTTATGCTTGTAGATAACAATGATAGATCTATGGTTGTAATGATGTTATGTTATGAATGCATTATAGTGAAGGTTGCAACATGTGAGTTGTGGTTGAAACAAATGTATGTTTTAGTAATTTAAGATTTATGCACTAGTTTTCTTTTGAATAGTCGCGTACATACACGGATCTGTTTCTAGGTAATTGTATATATATTCTGAGATATGTTTTTCAGCATGTTGATATCTGTACGTAGATGTTGCACATGATAAGAGTATATATACATAGGTCTTCATAATTACAGTCGTGTATATATTCTGAGTTAGATCTGGTCAAGGTTTGCAGTGCTGCTTGATGATGACTATTGATGAGCTCTGTTGTATTTGTTGTTGTCTTTCAATGATATCTTGATCATGATGATCCTAGTATGGCAGTTTTGTTTGGGTTGACTGAGTTGTAGATTGATATATTGATCAATTAAAATAATTGGGTATGGTTCAATGATTTTTGATTAGTTCAGTACTTTATTAAGTGGGTGGTTCAATGTTGTAGTGATTCAGTTAGCTAAATGATTCAATAATCTGAGATATGTACGCAAGTTTTATGCAGAGTAAGCGTATTTTCTCTTAAGAACAATCACATATATATTGTGAAGTTCATTTGTTATGGTTTGATTTTATATTCATTAGCTTTGTGCTTTAGAGGTTTAGTTAGTTTACAATGACTCAGTGGTTCAATTTTCGTGACTTAGTATTTTAGTTTGGCATATTTGATTTTGGCTTATTGTTGGTGTGGAACCACTGTGAAAAATTAATGAAAGATGGCCTACAAGTTATTTGATGATTGTTTGACATGTGGATCTAGTCTGAAACATTTTGAAACGTGGATCAATGCTGAGGATTATAGCCTTCAGTGTCGGTAGGAGACATAAGCGAGATCAAGGGGTTATATCTACCTTTCAGTGGGTGTTGGAGAACGAGTGGAGGTTGTAGCCTCCTACAGGTGGGTGGCTGCGTATTGGTAGGATTTTCTTTATATAATAATAAAGAATACACAAACAACGACAACGGTGGTTTTCTCTCACATTGGTTTCCACCTAAAATCTTGGTGTTTTATGCGTGTTTCTTATGTGTTCTGATTTATCTGTTCTTTACTGCATGTTTCAGGATAATGAATTAATAAAGTAATGGTTAAAGATAAAAATATGATGGAACACATGAAAAATTAGTAAACTAGATATATGTTTTTTCCTTCACTAAAGTTGTGTACACATGCGAGTTTCATTAAGAATAGTAGTGTACATAATTTTGAATGTGGAATTAAAAGTTAAAGTTAATTAAAAATATTGATTCACACATGCCCCACCACCCCTCCCTCAATATTTTTCCTAACAACCATATCTCTTTTATCTTCTAAACAAGAAATGGAAAGTAAACTCTTTTTCAAGCCTAGGACATAAAAGATGTTATTGAGGTGTAGCTTTTCTCGACTTTCCAACTTTAATGATGTAGATTTAAGGCCTTTGACTGCATAGTTGTTGTTGTCTCCAAGCTCCATTACATGTGATGATGGTTCCCTTGATAGAGTATGAATTTGTCCACATTATCCCATCATGTGTCCTGATTCTCCACTACGATGATCCATGCATTCTCATCAACAAGAGTACATGTAAGTGCATCCAAGAATCCTTCACTCTTGACTCTCCTAGATAGATTGTAGAAGTTCCTTCCAATCCAGCTTCCTACAACTTTTATGATATTGAGACCCATCTTAAAATAACTTTCCATAGAGGGAGTAACATTTGTTGGCATTTTGGCACAGGTGTGGCCCTATGGTACAGGTGTTGTCCTTGATGGCAACTCACTTTGGTGTCAGACCTCAGTTCAGGCGCTCAGAATGAAGGAAATCTTGTATACGTAGGTTCACCTTGCCGAAGATGCGTATACACACGGGTTATACGTTCAGAAGTCGCGTATGCGTATACACACACTTTTATGCACAGAAAAGCGCGTACATGGTGGGAAACTTATTTTTGGTCCATGGTTGTTAGTCCTTGGAATTTGAACCTATGGTTTTGGACCAAGGTATCTCGTCAGAAGTGTTGACCCCAGGTTTTGGGCCCTTGGTATTGGTTTATTATGGTTTTGGACCGTGGTATTGTGGAAGGCCTAAAACTATAAAAGAGGAAGGAGATCATGTGACAAGGTATCATCTGAATTATTATTGAATATCTGATAATGTACGAGATCTGAAATATTGGTGATTAGCATTGTGGAGCAGATATGGATCTGAATGAAGGAGGAACCTTAGCGAAAAGAAGGATAAGTTCTATTGATGGGTCATAATCTCTTGGCTTGAATGATAATATCTTTGCATGATTTTGATCTGTTATATCTAGCACATGCGTGATCTATAAATCTGATAATCTGGGTTAATCAGTGCCTGAATACTTGAAAGAGTGAATTATGTTTGTAGATCTGTACGCAGGTTCAGTTCAGCTAAGGCGCGTATATACGCAGGTTCAGTGAAGGAAAACAGCGTATACACAGGTTGTTCCATACGCAGAAGCGTATGCACACAGGTTTCAGGCCATTAAAGTAACGTATACATTTTGAGTTGTGTTTTTGTTGCTTCTGTTTATTGTTACAGTGTTCTAGGTTCAGTTTTGGTGTGTGGTACTATTACTGTGATCTGGGTACAGTCGTCAGAGAGGTGTTTATGTTGATTTAGTTTTGATAGGTGAAAAGGCGATTGGTTGATGCAGAAATTCTTGATGGTTGATTGATGTTATTTGTGGATCCAGTCTGAAAATTTATGAAACGTGGTCCCTGAAAGAAAGAGAAGGTTGTAGCCTTCCGTAGGCCAGCACCTACGTACTAGTATCTTGGCTAGTGCAAGAGCTAAGGGGGTTGTAGCTCCCTTCCACGAGAACCTGGAAAACGAGAGAGAGTTGCAGCTCTCTGCAGGTTGCAGCCTGCATACTGGTAAAAAGACTACACCAGTACATTTGTAAAAAGAAGTTTATAATTAAAGAAAAGATAGAGACGAATTGCAGCAGGTGGTTTTCACCCACATTGGGTTTCCACCTTATATCTTGTGTTCTTGTGTGTGATTGTCTTTCTGCTCTACTTTACTATTTCTGGTTACTGGTTATTTGCTTCTGAATCACATATTAACAATCAACATCATAAAGATAAAGTAAATTAAAAGTTTGCATTATATACGCAGGTTTTCTTCTGCATTATTGCGTATATACGCGGGTTTAATTAACTGAAGTAGCATATAGCAGTTGATTTTGAAAAAGGAATATTTGACTTAATAAAACTGATTCACCCCCCCCCCCTCTCAGTATTATTTCCAACAATTGGTATCAGAGCAGGTCCTTCAGAAGAAGCTTGATCGCTTGAAGGAAGATCATTTATCATGAGCAACTACGAGAGGGAAGCATCAATCAGGCCACCGATTTTTGATGGGACAAACTTTGTTTATTGGAAGGTAAGAGTTATTGCCTATCTTCAATCTCTTGGTACAAAAGTCTAGGATATCATAGATACAGGGTATACTTTTCCATTAGCAACTCCTACAGATCCGACTGAAAAGAAGAAATATGAAACAAATGCAAAGGCGATCAATACTCTATTAGGATTCCTATCTCAATCAGAATTTGTCAAGGTAATGCTGTTTAAATCCACAAAAGAGATATGGGACAAGATTGTTCTGAGCTATGAAGGAGATGATCAGGTAAAACGAGCAAAACTTCAAACCCTCAGGATTCAGTATGAAAATCTCAGGATGTATAATGATGAAAGTGTGGCTAACTATTTTCTTCATGTAGATGAGATTGTTAATTGTATGAAAAATTTGGGTGAAGAAATAAAAGAGGCTGTTGTGGTTGAAAAAGTTCTAAGATCTTTGTCCCCTAGGTTTGAATCTAAAGTTTCTGCAATAGAAGAAAAAGAGAATCTACAAAGCCTTAAAATGTCACAGCTGCACGGAATTCTAACTGCTTATGAAATGAGGAAAGGAGGTCCATCAGACAGGAGAGAAGCTGCCTTCAAGGCTTCAGGCAAAGGCTAGTACTATGAGTCAGGACACGTGTCAAAAGAAGAAGAAGAATCAAATTTTGTCAGAAATCTTCAACGGGGTACTGGGCGGTTCCGAGGTAAGTTACCTTTCAAATGATTTGCTTGTGGAAGAGTCGGTCACTATGCTGCCAAATGTCCTCACAAGGATAAGATTGACAAAGGGAAGGGACCTGTTAAATGGAACAAGAAACAGAATGCAAATAAGAAAAGCTATTACACTCGTGAAGATAGTGATGGACTTTCAAATAGTGACGAAGATGAACGAGGTAATAAGTATAAACTTTTAATGGCTTTTGAAGATGATGACTACATGGATGTTATAGATGTAGAAGGTTTTTATAAAGAGATATCTAATCTCAAAATTTGCTTAGAAGATAAAAATGCGATTATTGATTCTCTGCAATGTCAACTGGCTGAAAGGGAAAAACATCTTGAAAATTTGGAATGTGAAATTGTTGGTCTTAGAAAGGAGATTGAGGAAACAAAAGCTATTAATATTAAATTTGTTAAAGGATCTAAAACTCTGGATGAGATTATCAATGTGCAGCGTTCTCCACTAATTAAGACAGGTCTAGGCTATAATGAAGAAACATCTCAAGCATCCACCTCCAAAAGTTATCTTGATGCAGCAAGGAGGAGCGAGCAAAGGCCTAATAGAAATCATCAAGTATATCAAGGACAGTTTACCTCAAGAACGAACAAAGACTATCTAATCTGAATTTGAAACTACTTGAAATTTGTTTGCAAGGTATTCAATTCAGAATTAAACATGTTTAAAAGATTTCCATGTCTTGCAGAAAGAAAACACATGAAATTTTCAGCTGTTTATGACCCATTTAAGCATAGCAGAGTTATTTCCTTTTACTGTTTAACACATTAAAACAAATTTGTTCTGCAAAATAAATCAACCACAAATGCAAAAGAAGTTGATAAAGCAGTTCACCCCCTCCAGGGCTACGTCTGCTGGGTCCAAAGCTCCCAACCGGGCTTGTCCCTGTTTTATTAAATGCTCAAATTGAAAATACAGCTGAATAGAAGCATCTACAGGAGAAATATATGGTAAAAATGGATTCAAAGCACTTGAATCCTTCAGGATTGACTATTGGATCACCTCCAATGGATACTTGCAACCCTATCCAGTCTTCACAAAACTGGGCCCTAGTGGCTCCTAGAACTTTCACGGCTCCAAACCTATGAAAATGACCTCAGATGGCTGTAAGACCTGCACCAATGGCTTCAGAAGGTCGAAAATACCCAAAATCAAAAAAAAATTCGTCCAAAACCGACTTTCCTAGCCAAAGTTATGGCCATTTAAAGTTTCTCCAGTTTGCCCCTAGAAAAGCTCCAGGTAACTTTAGTTAACTCCAGATAGCTCCGCCAATTATGGCGGGTCCGCCAAATTTGGCGCTCCTGCCAAAATTCCGCCAACTTAACTGTAGTTACATTTAATGTTTGGTGGTTGCCTCGGATTTCGTGCCCGGCGGAATATTCCTTTTTTAATTTTTTGTGAAAAATTAAAATTTCTAATGTTATGGACAAATTCTTCTTTTTGCCATAACTTCCTCATACGGCAACCGTTTTTCGAACCGTTTGCGGCACCAGAATCGGGAAGACGAGAACTTTCCAGTCATTCAACTTTGAACTAGTTCTAAGCACTTTAAATTTTGAGCATTTTACGACACTTAGGACATGAACACCTGATCACGCCTCCCCATTGAGAAGCTTTTGGACCCCAAAAGCCTTCAACTACCTATTAAAGAGGTGAGGGTACAACTCCCTCACTCTATCCACCTCCATCCACTTTTCCTTGTTCGGTTTGCTGCCTTTGAAACCAACCCGAACATAATCTACACTGCCCCTTCTTGAAGTGCATGTCCTTCTGTCAAGGATTGTATCTTCTTTCAGCTCATCTAAGAATTCTGGCGAGAAATCTTCTATAGATGGTAGCTGAATAGCACTTTCATGATCAGCAATCAAAGGAGGTTCATACAAACGTAAGTTCTCCACATTGACAACAGAATACATTTGCATGTAGGAAGGAAAATCTAATTGAAAAGCATTATTTCCAACCTTCTTGAGGATTTTGAATGGACCATAACGAATAGGCTTCAACTTTTTACCTTCTCCTTGCATCCTTTCCTTACTAATGTACAGCCATACCTCATCTCCTTCTTGAAACTTGTGATCGACTCTATGCTTGTCGTGTCTTTCCTTGTACTTGCCTTGACTCTTCTCAAGCTGTTCTTGAATTTGCTGATGTATTTGCTGAATTCTTTCAATGAATGAACGAGCTTTGTCAATGTCACTATGTCCCTCAATGGCAACATCTTTCTCAAGAATGAAATCAAGAGGTGATTTTGGCAAGTAACCAAAACAAGCTTCAAACGGTGAGGTGTTTGTGGAAGAGTGCTTGGCACGATTGTAAGCATGTTGTATGTAGTGCAAATTTTCATCCCAAAGCTTGGGATGCTTACTGCAATAACCTCTCAAGAGGTGCACAATGGTTCTGTTCACAACTTCGGTTTGTCCATCTGTTTGCGGATGGAAAGCAGTACTTTGCTTCAACTTTGTGTCCATCATCTCCCATAGGTTGGACCAAAAATTCCCCACAAATCTAGAATTCCTGTCACTAATAATGGAAGTAGGCAAACCAAAGTGAATCCATACATGATGAAAAAATAATTCAGCAGTTTTTTCAGTAGTTATAGTTTTCTTACAAGGCATAAGTATACGCATTTTGCTGAAACGATCAACTACTACATATAAATAATCATGTTGTTTTCGAGATTTTGGCAAACCTCCTACAAAATCCATAGAGATGCTCTCCCATGGTCTAGAAGGTACCGGAAAATGAGTATACAGACCAAGCTTCCTGTTGCTAGGCTTGCTTGTAGCACATAATGAACAACCTCTTATGAACCTTGAAATAGAATCTACCATGTGAGGCCAATAGCAATACCTCTGTAGATGTGCAACTGTTTTGCTCACACCAAAATGGCCAGCAATAAGAGAAGAATGAGCTTCTCTTATGACATTTATCCTCTCCCCCTGTGGTATACACAACTTGCCCAAATGAAACAGCAAATTGTTATGCATGTGATAGTCATTTTCCTCTACATGATTTCCTTTACTCAAGTTAGCATACACATCTTTAAAGTCTTCATCAGATGCATATTGTTCTATGTAACTATCATGTACAATGGAATCATTCTTAAGTAAAGTAACAGCACCAATAATAGGCCTTGAAAGCATATCAGCAACCTTATTCAAAGTACCTTTCTTATACCTTATTACCAAATGGAACTATTGCAAGAAGCCCATCCATCTGAAGTGTCGTGACTGTTGTAACTTGCTTTGTGATTGCAAGTACTGTAAGGGCTGATGATCGGTATGTATAACAGTTTCTTTGCCCATCAAGTAGTGTTTCCACTTTTTGACGCTTTGTACCAACGCATACAACTCCTTATCATATGTAGGATAATTTACAACAGCACCATTAAAAGTTTCAGAATGAAAAGCAATAGGCTTACCATGTTGTAGAAGAACTGCACCCATAGCATAATCACTAGCATCAATTTGTATCTCAAATGGCTGTCTCAAATCCGGTAATGCAAGGACTGGAGCTGAACTAATCTTCTCTTTCAAAGATTCGAAAGATTTTTGCTGCTTGCCTCCCCATTGGAATGCATGCTTCACACTTGTCACTGCATGCATAGGAGCTGCTATAGAAGAGAAGTTAGAGATAAACTTCCTCCAATATTGAGCTGCACCCAAAAAACTTCTTACCTCTGTTATGGATTTGGGAGTAGGCCACTTCACAATAGCCTCAATCTTAGCAGGATCAATTCTCAAAGCACCTCCTCCTACTATGTGTCCCAAATAAACCAAAGAAGTCTTTCCAAATTCACACTTTGACATTTTAAGAAATAACTGATTCTTCTTCAAAACATCAAGTACTTTTCTAACATGCATGACATGATCTTCTCTAGACTTGCTGAAAATTAAGATGTCATCTAAGTAGACAATAACGAAATCATCAAGAAAAGGACGCAAGACATCATCCATTACCCGCATGAAAGTTGCAGGTGCATTGCACAAACCAAACGACATCACAAGCCACTCAAAGAGTCCTTGTTTGGTTTTAAAGGTTGTCTTCCAAATGTCACTTTCTTCAATTCTTACTTAATGATATCCACTGCGCAAGTCTAGCTTAGTGAAATATCGAGCATCTTTCAGCTGGTCTAGCAAATCATCTATCCTTGGGAGTAGGTAACGATTCTTTACCGTTATCTTGTTCAAGGCCCCGAAATCAACACACATACGCCAAGTGTCATCTTTTTTTGGAATCAATACAATCGGTGACCCACATGGCGAAGTACTTGGCCTTATGAAACCCTTGTCCAACAAGTCCTTGATTTGCTTCTTTATTTCAACATTCTCCATAATAGACATGCGGTACATGCCTATGTTTGGAAGAGGAAAATCTGGATGCAAATGGATTTCATGCTGAATCTCTCTCTTCGGAGGCAAACCTGTAGGCTCCTGAAACATCTCATGATATGCATCAACTACATCATACAGATCTGATTTAAGTTTTGGATCACAATTGTCAAATGACTCATGATTCACATCAACCTTGGGCTTAATCATAAGAAGAACAAAATTCTTACTTGAATTGACCAGCCTTTTTACCTGTCCTGCATTCACCATCGCTATATTTGTCTTCTTGCGATGAGCTCTAACAATGAACTCCTTGCCATCTTTGAACAGATGATATTTGTTTTCATGGCGATGAAAGATAGCTTTCCTGTCAAACAAGTAAGGACTTCCCAAAACAATTCCTGCTATATCAAAAGGTACCACATCAAGTTCAACTGTGTCAATAAAATGTGCAGTAATTGCAAAGCGCAATGTGCACTTTCTTGAAACTTGTAAATTTGCATCCTTGCAAATCCATCCAAGTGGATATGGCTTCGGATGTGGAACAGTCTCAAGTTTAAGCTGCCTGACCAAGTCCTCTGATGTAAGGTTTGCTTGTGACCCACTATCAAAAAGTGTGTCAATTTTAGTATGTTTTGAAATCACCCTCACATGAAACAGTTCAATTCTTTCTTCCTCATTAGGAGCTTGTACATGGGAGTTTGAGGTACTAGTGCTGGCTTGAGTTTCAATTTCTTTTCCCTTCAAGTTTTTCAAACCCATGGCTGCAATTTTGGTTTCATCACCTGAATCTTCCCCTAAATCTTGTGGTGTAGATGTAGTAGCAGCAGTTTTCTGTTTCCCTTTGGATTTGTTAAATTGAGGTCTTTTTTCAGGATATAATTTCCAACAGTTTTTCTCCTCATGGCCTGGTTTAGAACAGTGTTTACAGATCACTTCCTCACTCTCCTGTTTGACAGATGCATTCTTTTTTCCCTTTCCCTTGAAGGTTTTCTCTTTGTTTTTCCCCTTGGGGGGCTTGTTTCTACCCTCTTCAAATGTGTTTTTTCCTCTTTCCTCTAAATGGGTAGCTTGGACACAAACCTCATCTAGGCTAGTAGGGTTAAACATCAAGATGGTGTGTCTAAGGTAGCTATGCAAGCCACCGATGTATTTCAGCAAGGTTTCTTGGGTCTGTAAATCTACCCCTAACAAGAGAGCTCTTCTCCTGAATTCTTGGGTGTAGTCTTGGACACTTTGACCCTTAAGTTGTCTGAAATTTTGCCAATTCATAATGGCCTTCTGCATGTGAGCAAGAGGATAAAACTTTTTTTTAATGGCTAACAGAAATTCAGGCCATGTTAAGGTAACCTTACCAAATTTCTAGATCTCCTCTTTAGTCTTGGCCTCCCACCAGACCAATGCTGCTCCATCCATTCTCAAAGAAGCCAACTGAATCTTTGTGGCATCATCATGCATATTTTGGATCCTCAAGTAAACTTCCAACTGCCTAATCCAGTTGTCAATCTTTTCTGCATTCACTTCACCATTAAACATAGGTAATTCGAATTTTACATCAAGCTTCGAAAAAGGACTTTTTCCAGAGGATCTATGCTTATGAACAGAAGAAGACGAGGATGAAGAGGAAGAAGGTGAAGATGGGGGTGGTGGATCACCATTTCGTCCATGTCCTTTCTTGGAATGATCATCATCCTTCTTACCTCCTGAAGAGCCCTCTCCTTCATGTGGATGTTTGGACCCTTCTCCAGCCAATTTCTCATTTCTTTCTTGGTACAATATCCTCACCATTTCAGTGAGGTCCAAGAAAGCCTTTCTGAAGACACTTTCTTCTTCTCTTGGATCTGTCTCTATAGGAATTTCTCCTTCATGTTCAGACATCCTTGAAGCTTCTGCTGAGACTCTTGAGGGTGAAATTGAAGGTGGAGGTGATGGCTCTCTGGCCTTCCTTGACTGAGCATTCTCTCGTCCTCTAGTCAACTGTCCTTCCCCTCTTTTGAGTTTCAACCTGGTAAGCATCAATACTTTGCAAGACAGTTAGAAGATCTTTGCACAAAACCCTGAGCTCTGATACCAACTTGATCTGAATTTGAAACTACTTGAAATTTGTTTGCAAGGTATTCAATTCAGAATTAAACATGTTTAAAAGATTTCCATGTCTTGCAGAAAGAAAACACATGAAATTTTCAGCTGTTTATGACCCATTTAAGCATAGCAGAGTTATTTCCTTTTACTGTTTAACACATTAAAATGAATTTGTTCTGCAAAATAAATCAACCACAAATGCAAAAGAATTTGATAAAGCAGTTCACCCCCTCCAGGGCTACGTCTGCTGGGTCCAAAGCTCCCAACTGGGCTTGTCCTTGTTTTTATTAAATGCTAAAATTGAAAATACAGCTGAATATAAGCATCTACAGGAGTAATAGATGGTAAAAATGGATTCAAAACACTTGAATCCTTCAGGATTGACTATTGGATCACCTCCAATGGATACCTGCAACCCTATCCAGTCTTCACAAAACTGGGCCCTGGTGGCTCCTAGAACTTTCACGGCTCCAAAACCCTTGCAAATGACCTCATATGGCTGTAAGACCTACACCAATGGATTCAGAAGGTCGAAAATACCCAAAATCAAAAAAAAAATTCGTCCAAAACCGACTTTCCTAGCCAAAGTTATGGCCATTTAAAGTTTTTCCAGTTTGCCCCTAGAAAAACTCCAGCTAACTTTAGTTAACTCTAGATAGCTCCGCCAATTATGGTGGGTCCGCCAAATTTGGCGCTCCTGCAAAAATTCCGCCAAATTAACTGCAGTTACATTTAATGTTTGGTGGTTGCCTCGGATTTCGTGCCCAGCGGAATATTCCTTTTTTAATTTTTTTGTGAAAAATTAAAATTTCTAATGTTATGGACAAATTCTTCTTTTTGCCATAACTTCCTCATATGGCGACCATTTTTTGAACCGTTTGCGGCGCCAAAATAGGGAAGACGAGCACTTTCCAGTCATTCAACTTTGAACCAGTTCTAAGCACTTTAAATTTTGAGCATTTTACGACACTTAGGACATGAGCACCTGATCACTATCAAGAAAATCAGGGGCAAGCTACCTTAAGGACAAATAGAAGCTAAAATCAGCCTCAGGTAAAATCTTCCCAATTTGCCTCAAAAATGGATGTTAGTAGAAACTACAATCGGTTGGATGATAGATTTAATAATCGCAGGAGTTTCTTCAATGGCCAATGCTTCTCTTGCCATAACTTTGGTCACAAAGCAGCCCAATGTGTTGCCTATAAGACAATCATGACTAGAGAAGCTCAAAAACAAAGGAATATGACTGGGATCACGAAAAGGACTTATAACAACTTTTCAGCCCTTGAAAATGAAGTTGAATGTTCTATTTGTAATAACTTTGGTCATGAAGATTCTGAATGCAGGAGCAGGTTTTGGAAGACAACTCAGAAGGAACAAACCTCAAGTGCCAGAACATGGAGAATGAAGGAACCACAACCAGAAAGATGTGGGATAGCCTTTTATGCAGAAGGACAAGAAAATCTATGGTATATCGACAGCGGATGTTCGAAGCATATGACAGGTGATAAAGAAAAACTTGAATCATATACTGCATTAGAAAAGGGAAAGAAGGTTTCTTTTGGAAACGATACCCCTGCAGCCATAAAAGGAAAAGGCACTGCTCAGTTGAAAGAAAAGGTCAAGGCTGGAAATGTTTTGTGTGTTGATGGCTTGAAGCATAATCTACTGAGTGTTAGTAAAATGTGCGATCAAGGAACCGAGGTAATATTTCGATCAACTGATACAAGAGAAACAGTCATCAAAGGCAGAAGAACTCCAAATAATCTATACATATTTGAAGAAGGACAACAACAATGTTATTTAAGCAAGGATGATGAACACTGGTTATGGCACCGGAGGTTAGGGCATCTAAGCTTTTCACAAATAAGGAAAGCATGCAAATACCAGGCAGTTCGTGGTCTTCCAGATATCAAAATTCCAGACAACACCATATGCAAATCATGTCAGTTTGGTAAGCAAACCAGAACTAACTTTCCTGAGAAGGAAGGATTAGCTAGCAGGCCTCTTGAGCTAGTCCATACAGATGTATGTGGTCCATTTAGGACAAGGTCACCTCAAGGAGAAGAATACCTTATATTATTCATTGACGACTTCTCCAGGTTTGTTTGGTTAGGACTTATGAAGCACAAAGACGAAGCATTCGAAAAATTCAAATCCTTCAAAGCCTTGGCTGAAAATGAATCAGATTACAAAATTAAGTTCCTCAGGTCCGACAGAGGTGGGGAATTTACCTCAAATGAATTTTTTGATTTCTGTGAAGAACATGGAATAAGAAGGGAATTCTCTACAGCTAGGACTCCTCAGCAAAATGGGGTGACGGAAAGAATGAACAGAACAGTCCAACAAATCGCTCGTGCTATGCTTGATGAGTCTGGAACTCCCGCAACCTTCTGGGGTGAAGCTGCATATGCTGCGGTTGTTATTCTCAACAAAAAAAATGTCTGAGTGAACAACACTCAAACTCCTCATGAGCTCTGGTATGGTGAGACTCCTTCAGTAAAGCATTTCAAAAATTTTGGGAGCAAATGCTATATTAAGAATACTGATGAGCAGCTTGGCAAACTTGAACCTAGAGCAGATGAAGGCATTCTCCTTGGTTATTCTCCCTACAGCAAAGCATATAAATGTTACAATAAAAGACTTGGAAGAATTTTTGACAGCGTTGATGTAGTGGTTGATGAAAAAGGATACATCCCTAGGCAAGTGAATCATGAAAATATCGATGAGGATGAAGACTACTCTCCAAATCAGACAGATGATGAAGAAGAACCCCAAGAGGCACTAGAGGAACAGATAAGGATAGAAGAAAATACTCCATCCAGGTACGTTCAGAAGAATCATCCGGAATCTCAAATTTTGGGGCAGAAAGAAGCACGTACACAAACAAGAAGAAAAATAGCAGAAGCTTCAAGCTATTTGGCATTTCTCTCTTCCACTAAACCGCAAAATGTAAAAGAAGCATGCAAAGATAAGCGTTGGGTTAAGGCAATGGATGAAGAGCTTGAGCAGATAAAAAAGAATAACACTTGGGAGTTGGTTCCTAGACCAAAAGACAAAAATGTCATAGGAACAAAATGGATCTTCAAAAATAAGTTGAATGAAAATGGGAAAGTGATTAGAAACAAGGCCAGACTTGTTTGTAAAGGGTATGCTCAACAGGAAGGAATAGACTTTGAAGAAACTTTTGCTCCCATTGCTAGACTTGAGGCCATCAGAATGTTCCTTGCTCTCTCTAGCTTCCAGAAGTTCAAAGTATTTCAAATGGACGTAAAATCAGCCTTTCTGAATGGAGACTTAGAAGAAGAAGTGTACATAGAGCAACCAGATGGCTTTATCCTTGGGAATTATCCAAATCTTGTATGCAGACTTAAAAAGGCTCTCTATGGGCTTAAACAAGCTCCAAGGGCTTGGTACTACCGCTTGGACAAATACCTTCATCAACAAGGTTTGTCAAAAGGATCAGCAGATGGCAATCTTTATATAAAAATTGAAAATGACAAATTGCTAATACTTGTTTTGTATGTAGATGATATTATCTTTGGCAGCAACGAAGAAGCTATGAGTCAAAGCTTTGCCTTGGTGATGCAGAAAGAATTCGAAATGTTTTTGATTGGAGAACTGACATACTTTCTTGGATTGCAAATCCAACAAAATGAGGGCGGTATCTTCTTGTCTCAAACCAAGTACCTCAAGTAGATTCTGAAGAAATATGGCATGGAAGATTCGAAACCAGTATGTACCCCTATGGTTACAGGATGCAGTCTCAGTGCAAATGATGAATCAGCAGCAGTACATCAACCAACCTATAGATCGATGATTGGAAGTCTACTTTATTTGACAGGTACACGACCAGACATCATGCATGCAGTGGGAATAGTTGGAATATTTCAGGCAAATCCAAAGGAAACTCATCTTCAGGCAGTCAAGAGAATCTTCAAGTACCTTCAAGGAACTCAAAACTATGGCTTATGGTATCCTAGAGATACAGATATCACACTTCATGCTTACACAGATGCAGATTGGGCCGGAAGCGTGGATGACAGGAAGAGCACAAGTGGTGGTGCATTCTTTATGGGTTCCAGATTAGTATCTTGGTTCAGCAAGAAACAGAGTTCGATTGCTTTATCTACAGCTGAAGCGGAATATGTGGCTGCTGCATCTTGTTTCACTCAACTTCTTTGGATGATGCAAACCTTGCAGGATTTTCAAATCACTTGTACTCCACCTGTCTCTATCTTATGTGATAATACAAGTACAAAAGCATTTCAAAGAATCCTATCATGCATTCAAAGACCAAGCACATACCTATCAAATATCACTTTCTTCAGGAACAAGTTCTTGAGCAAAAAGTCAAGTTGGAGTATGTTCCTTCTAAGGAACAAATTGATGATATCCTCACCAAACCACTGCCCAGGGAAACTTTTGAATATCTCAGACAGAAGATGGGAGTAGTTGATGCTTCATCCTGCTGTTGAAGCTTGTCTGTTTCATAGAAAAGATGGTGTATGCGAGTTGGATGAGGGGCATCTGCGTACATACGCTGATTTATGCAGGTGCAGTCGCGTATATGGAGTTATGAAGAAAATCAGCAAGGATAGACTCTGGTTGGAGAGAGTCTGATATGGGTCTGTCAAAGACCATCAGGAACAGGTTCAGGGGGAGCATATAATCTTCTAATAATGCATTGTTGGCATTACCTTAGAAGCTCTTGGTTCTAGTACTCAAGCTATTTTTGGTTCAGGTGGATCAGCTGCAGAAAGGAGAACAGAAGGAGAACATGGTTGCTGATATATACAGTGATTATCAGATGTTGCTGATAGTAGTTATTGGTGATTTGCATAGTCTTGATATTTCGTCTCTATGTCATGTATATCTTTTTTTTATCAAGGTCATGTAACGGCCTATTTTGGTTTCCCCACTATGCCTGGGATGATTGATGCAATGTGATTGGTTGTCATATGTAAATTTCTGATGTATCCCCACTTGGTTGGGTGATGGTTGTATGTATCGAGTCTTGTGGTGATAGGAAGGTCTTTTATGATAAGTCATGGTTCCTCTTGAAAAACACCTTTTTGCAGATCTTGCCTACAGTCAGGGGGAGTATGTTTAGCAGAGCAGAGATATCAGCATGTACTCAGGGGGAGCACAGCCCTTTGCATGACAAAGGGGGGGAATAACTTTGAGGATCTTGGGGTTGCCATCAAGTCTAAAGGGGGAGATTGTTGGCATTTTGGCACAGGTGTGGCCCTATGGTACAGGTTTTGTCCTTGATGGCAACTCACTTTGGTGTCAGACCTCAGTTCAGGCGCTCAGAATGAAGGAAATCTTATATACGCAAGTTCACCTTGCCGAAGACGCGTATACACGTGGGTTATACGTTCAGAAGTCGCGTATGTGTATACACGCACTTTTATGCACAAAAAAGCGCGTACATGGTGGGAAACTTATTTTTGGTCCATGGTTGTTAGTCCTTGGAATTTGAACCTATGGTTTTGGACCAAGGTATCTCGTCAGAAGTGTTGACCCCAGGTTTTGGGCCCTTGGTATTGGTTTATTATGGTTTTGGACCGTGGTATTGTGGAAGGCCTAAAACCATAAAAGAGGAAGGAGATCATGTGACAAGGTATCATCTGAATTATTATTGAATATCTGATAATGTACGAGATCTGAAATATTGGTGATTAGCATTGTGGAGCAGATCTGGATCTGAATGAAGGAGGAACCTTAGCGAAAAGAAGGATAAGTTCTATTGATGGGTCATAATCTCTTGGCTTGAATGATAATATCTTTGCATGATTTTGATCTGTTATATCTAGCACATGCGTGATCTATAAATCTGATAATCTGAGTTAATCAGTGCCTGAATACTTGAAAGAGTGAATTATGTTTGTAGATCTGTACGCAGGTTCAGTTCAGCTAAGGCGCGTATATACGCAGGTTCAGTGAAGGAAAACAGCGTATACGCAGGTTGTTCCATACGCAGAAGCGTATGCACGCAGGTTTCAGGCCATTAAAGTAGCGTATACATTTTGAGTTGTGTTTTTGCTGCTTCTGTTTATTGCTGCAGTGTTCTGGGTTCAGTTTTGGTGTGTGGTACTGTTACTATGATCTGGGTACAGTCGTCAGAGAGGTGTTTATGTTGATTTAGTTTTGATTGGTGAAAAGGTGATTGGTTGATGCAGAAATTCTTGATGGTTGATTGATGTTATTTGTGGATCCAGTCTGAAAATTTATGAAACGTGGTCCCTGAAAGAAAGAGAAGGTTGTAGCCTTATGTAGGCCAGCACCTACGTACTAGTATCTTGGCTAGTGCAAGAGATAAGGGGGTTGTAGCTCCCTTCCAGGAGAAGCTGGAAAACGAGAGAGAGTTGTAGCTCTCTGCAGGTTGCAGCCTACGTACTGGTAAAAGGACTACACCAGTACATTTGTAAAAAGAAGTTTCTAATTAAAGAAAAGATAGAGACGAATTGCAGCAGGTGGTTTTCACCCACATTGGGTTTCCACCTTATATCTTGTGTTCTTGTGTGCGATTGTCTTTCTGCTCTACTTTACTGTTTCTGGTTACTGGTTATTTGCTTCTGAATCACAGATTGGCAATCAACATCAGAAAGATAAAGTAAATTAAAAGTTTACATTATATACGCGGGTTTTCTTCTACATTATTGCGTATATACGCGGGTTTAATTAACTGAAGTAGCGTATAGCAGTTGATTTTAAAAAAGGAATAATTTGACTTAATAATACTGATTCACCCCCCCTCTTAGTATTATTTCCAACAACATTTTCTTCTAATACTGCTTTTCCCTTCTTCAAATGATAGCCAGCAAAGTGATCTTCAACCTTATTCCACCTTAGCTTTGATACCATGTTGAGAAATCAATGCTTATATGAATTAGGTTTTGATTCCTCTTTCTTGATAAATACTTGTGAATTATGTTGGATTATTTTACTTCTTTATTGTTTTATCTTTCATCAATCAATCACCAAGTTATATCTATATGAAGACAAAAAGAACAAGAGACACAAGATGTAGGCACTTTGTCAGGGAAAAATCCCTTCAAGGAGAAAACCCAATCCTTCCACTAGTAGATTCAAATCAAGATGAGACAATCCAACACCTCTCAGACCTCCTCCAATTGCCAAGTTAGCCCTTCCTTCCAATAGATGATCCCTATCAAAGTCTCCAAGTGAAAACTTCCCAATAAGAATTATAATCCAAAATTTTGGCTCCCAACAACAGATCTTCAGCCCCCAATGACAGATCTTCAGCCCCCAAATTCATAATTTTAGACTCACAGTAGATTCATAATTTTTACCCTAGCAACTGCCTAGAAAATTTGCATGTGTGAGAGATAGATAGCTCAAGAACTCATTTTAGGTCTTCCTAGATTCTTTCATCATTCTCCAACTACTTCACTCTCTTTTTCTGCTCCTCTTCCTTGTAGATCAAACTTATTGGGTGAGTGTGACAAATAGTTTGAGATGCCTCTCTATATATAGCCTTTCTATTGGTTCAAATTTCCCTAATGTAGTTTGACTTCATGGGGACAAGGTTGACTTGGTGTGGAGGTGAAAAATGACCCTTTTGATTAAAAAATAATTATTTTTACATCATACAAAAGCCCAAGAAGGATCTAATAAAAATGTCAATGACTCTATTGACACAAGACAAAACCTAGAAGCCTTCAATGGAGGATTTGACCTAGAAAACATTGACCCAAGCATGAAACCCATGCTTTAATAAGTTATGTTCTTTAATAATCAAATTTCTTTTGACAAGTACAATTACAAAGACCAACACTAGTTACATCCTTCAACACTTTAGATGTGGGAAAATTCATGTAACTTTGTAAATAATTATCATTACTCTAATTTGAGCTCTCTTATGACTGTTAGAATTTAGAGTTTGAATCGTACATAGGACAAGGTGTATTAGAAATATTCCATTCGCATATGAGTTACTCTGCCTTTTGTGTGGTTTCTAATTTAGTCAATCATAGGATCCTAGGGATTATATTTGAGTGCCATAGTTTTTCCAACTAGGTTAATTAGTCACCATAGTTTGTTTCTGTTGGGAATGGATCCCCTAGGGTCATTTTTGGGTTAAAATCCCAAGTTTTGGGGAAGAAATATCAAGTTTTGCATAAGAAATGTAAAGTCTCTACATTTTGTGGTAGCGGAGTACGAAGATGTAAAGAGTCATAAAGGGTTTCCGCCCTTAGTTTATGTAACTTGTGTTGGCTTTAAGAAGAGTCTAAGGTAGTTCAGTTCAGTTCAGTTTAGTTCAATTAAGTTGAGTCTTGTTATGTTTTATGTAATGGGTCTGTGAGAGCTAAGAGCGAAGAGTCTTAGCATAGGAAAGAGGCTCTTTAGCTGCGCAGAGGCCTAGGGTAGAAGTCCTCAGGTAAGTGCGCAGACCCCTACAACTGTGTGTGCAGAGGCCTAGGGTAGAAGTCCTCAGCTAAGTGCGCAGACCCCTGCAACTGTGTGTGCAGAGGCCTAGGGTAGAAGTCCTCAGCTAAGTGCGCAGCCCCCTGCAACTGTGTGTGCAGAGGCCTAGGGTAGAAGTCCTCAGCTAAGTGCGCAGACCCCTGCAACTGTGTGCGCAGGGTAGTTGGAGTCTGTAAAGAGGATCTGAAGATCAATAAAGAGAATTATTCTGGAATTATCTATGTATGATCTGTTTTACTTCTGCATATGATTATGTTATGATGAATACTGGGTTTATGTTTTAATGATGTATTGATGCATGAATCCATATGTTTTGCTTTGTTATATGAGCGCAAGTAATATTATTTGTTTACGCGAATATCATCTTAACGCATGTGAAATTATTCAATGCTTAAGCTAATATGGGTAAAAACAGAAGTAAAGAGTAATTATAGAGGCACGTAAGTGCCTGATCTGCCTATCTAGGGTATGCAAAGGACAATCGTAGAGATTAGGGGATTTTTGAGGTCTAAAATTTGCCTCCTAAGAAAAATGTGCAACCAAAATAAAATTTATAAGAACCAATAGGATTCAAGATGGTGATGTCAACCATGGGGGATGATTCACCATTTTTGGAGTAAAAAAGTACAAAGATTAAAAAATAATAAAATAATAAAACTACTTTTTCAACTCGTATTTTTAACTTATCTTCCTATGTTTTTACTCAAATTTCGAGTGGGATTATTCATTGGATGCAAAATTTAATTCCCCGTCCAAGGAGTACCCATGTTGCATACTTTTTATGGACCCTACTACATGAAAAATGAGAAATACATGAAAATACATGATTGCAATCACGTTTTTCATGTATTTATCATTTTTCATGTAGCAGGGTCCATCAAAAGTATGCAACATGGGTACTCCTTGGATGAGGAATCAAATTATGCATCCAACGAGTGTTTCCGCTTGAAATTTGAGTAAACCCATATGGAGATAAGTTGAAAATACAAGTTGAAAAAATAGTTTTGTCATTTTTCACTCTAAAATTTGATGATGTAATCTAATATTATTTTATTATTTCCAATATTATTTTATAATTTCCTTAGGAGTCCCATTTTAGACCTCAAAAATCCAATAATGCCTTTGTGGAGGTTTGAAGGATGAATAAGAGAAATATATCGATAAAACCTAAAAGGCTTATCGACCTGCGCGAAGGAAGGTTTAGGGTATAGAACAACATCACTACCATCTGTGGGTGCGAAAACTTGGTTCTTGCATCCCCCCATACTGCTTTGGGTGAGACTTCAGTCCATGCTCTGCAGATTGATGCCAAAAGGGCCAGTAGTGTAGGGATTTTCTTGGCTAATTAACGTTGAACCTGGGTCAGGGCCCATCAAGCCAACAAATGGTTCTGTTGTCGGGACCGGGATCTGCATAAAGATATGTGTGATGTCGCATCACTGGAATCCAACTAAGAAGGAGATCGAAGACTGATTGGATAGAAAGATCCATGAATTTGTGGCGAAAGAGAACAGGAATCCGTGATCGACGAAAGAATAGTGGTTGGACAAATATCTGTACACAAAGATACACGAAATCTTCTTCTGTTCCTTCCTGGTCGAATTGTATGAGTGGATCGTGAAATTGGTAGACGACCAAGGAAGGTGGAGGCTTGATGGTCCAATAGTCTAGACCCTAGAGTTAGTGCAGAGATTAGAAGCCTCTAAAGATAATACCGCACGCGCTATCGATCATTGGCTCGATCGTATCATAGGAGGATTTGTGACAGAGTTCACGGTCGATACGTTAGTCAGTTACAATGAAGTAAAGCACCACTTCTTCAAGGGACCGCAAGATAAGTATTTAAGGTCTTTAAATACTTGGATTAAAATGACCTTGTGTGAAAAGCAAGTTATGCAGCTACCTTGATTTTTGGAGCTACGCGAAGTGGAAAGACCTTCAGGAATAGAGGGAAAAAATTCCCTAAATATAGCCCACTGATTATACCTCCTCTGAGTGACAACGAGGAAGCAACACAAGCTTCTTTGTAGATCATTGTTTAGATGATAAGACAAGGGTTCCCGCGAATACCCTATCCATCCACACCACCTCCATATTCACCTCCACCGCATATGCCTTCACCCACACCACCGTCATGTCCGCCACCATCCAATATGGCGAATTCAGTAAAATTTCTTGTGTTCAAGGGGTCGGAAACTGAGGACCCAGACCAATTTTGGTTCATCGCGAAGGTCGTATGGGAAGCTCAAGGTATTACAGATGATAAAATGAATTAAAAAATGTTGGTTACTACTTTACTAGAATGCGCGGTAACATGGTACATTAAGTACTACACTGATAATCTGACAACTACATTAGCAGATATTCAGACCACGTTGAATAAGGAATTCAATAGGCCCAAATCTGAAGCTCAGTCAATTGTAGGATTCAAGCATATCATGATGAAGCCTAGCAAGATACCTTGGGATTTGGATCAGAGGTTGAAAAGCACAATCTGCGAAGCCAATATGAATCTTACAGATGGGCAACATTGCGAATGGTTTGTGGCTTCGCTCCTGCCTCATCTAAGGGTTTCTTTGTCACAACAAAAGATTGGAACCCAAGCAGAAGCCCTAGAGATTGCAATGAGATTGCACAAGACATCGATGAAAGATGTTAATTTAGGGGTTTAGCAGATTCACGTGCAGTTGTAGAACCTATGCCTAGAATTTTAGAGTCTAAAGAAAGATAGAACAACTCAGCTAGAGGTGCCCGAAGAAGTTTGGTGCTTGAAGTGAAAAGGTTAGGGGCATGACAAAGATCACTGTCTAGTCTTCACAAATTATGTTGCAATAGGGGGACCAATGCCTCTGAGGCTGGAAGCTCCAACAGGACCAAGTACAGGGCTCATGCTATGGTGTGCTATCTATCAGGTAGCTAGAAAACATGTGACAAATAATTGCCATTTGCTGTAGAAATTTGTACAAACACCACAACAACTCTTCTACAACTTTTGTCAATCGGTAGGTCATGATGAGCATAATTGTTGTACTTATGAGCTAATGATGGCTAGAATGCCCACATATAGGGTGCAAGTAGAAAACCGGCCTCCAGACCAAGGCCCTGGCGGAGAGTGAGGCGAATATCCGGGGCGCGGAAGAGGCCGAGGTGGAGGAGGACCTAGTAGAGGTCGGGGAAAGGTCATTTGTTACAACTATGGAGGACCGGGACACTACACACGATATTGCCCAAATCCAACACGTCTGTCATGCCGATATTGTACTCAGTTTGACCATACGACAGAGGATTGCCTTGTATTATTAGCTAAGATATGCGAAAAGGGGGCACAACCTTAGAAGCTGACTCAGAACTTGTAGATGATGAAGGCTGAGCCTCGCGAGGAGGATCCTAAGGTAAATATTATGTTACAGAGTGGAATGATGACTGACGAAGATAAGGGGAAGCAACCTGATAAAGGTGAATGGGTTCACAAAGTGCCAGAAAAGGAGATTGGGTTTGATCTAGAACGTGCAAGGGAAAAATTTATGGAAGCAAAGAAAAACTTCGCTGAGGCCTCTACCTTAGGAAGTCAAGATAAGCCAGCTAAAGAGATGGACCCTTCTATGCTTACTACTTTCTTGGAGACCTGTATGAAGCTACTGCACGATAGCAAGGTTGTGAAAGGACTGCAGGAGTTGATAAATAAGTGCACTAGAAAAGAAAACACTCTTGATGGACCACGCATAGTCAGGAAGATTGGTAAGCATAAGGCAAGAATGGGGCATGAGATGAGGCTCACTGTGCAGATAGGAGAATATGAGATGGATCAAGTTATTCTAGATCTGGGGTTGGACGTGAATGTTTTTCCTAAATAGACATGGGAGAGGATGGGGAGACCTGTGTTGTAGTGGTCTTTGATTCAGTTAAGAATGGAAAATCAACAGAAAATCATCCCCATGGGAAGATTGTAGGGAGTGACAGTTGATATTGAGGGCACGAGTGCATTGGCTGATTTTGAAGTGATAGAGATTGTGGATGACAAAAATCCCTACCCTGCACTCCTTGGGATCGATTGGGCTACTGACATGAATGGGGTAATCAATTTGAAGAAGCGGAAGATGATATTTGAGAAGAAATATCTCTGTGTAGTAGTGACCCTGGACCCTACAGAAGGACCGCACTATACTGAACTAATCCGCAATTATGAAAGCGATGATGATTTGGACTAGATTTATAAGATAAAGGCGTGAGATCGGGATCGGGTGAAACTGAAAGCAGATGGATGCATTGTCTGGGACCATGAAAGTTCCTGGACATCAGATTCAGATGAGAAGTTGGAGCACAGGAAAAATTGTTTGCATGAAATATCTACTCTGCGTTGTAATATGATGACCAAGTCGTTGCACTGTATATCGTCGGTAAGAAATCTGCCTTACTGTGATGGTTTAACTGATGTGGATAACTTTTTGGATGCATTGTAAAGGGAAGTGCCAGAGAAGAATCACTTCTAGGCCTTGGATTGGGCGTTGCACGCTACACCTGCGAGATGATGGGGTACACACAAAGATAGTTTTGATGATTAGCGCGTGTACAAAAAGATGATGAGATTATGGTTTGGTCAGCCACAAGTACGGCTAACAGAGAAATATGATGGAAGGAATGATCCGCGCGATCACCTGGCCAAATGGACTAAGGTTTATGGAGTGGACCCTTAGCCTGAATGGGTGCATCTATTTTGTCATACTTTGGACGTAATACCGATGAACTGGTACTTGGAAACAAAGATCTGCCATGGCACTGAAGAATGGGACGTTTTGTAACAGGGATTCTTGATGAAGTTTAGCTTTGAGGATGGGTTTGAAAGTATTAACAAGGCATTGTAGGAAGTTAAGGCAACAATCTTCAGAGAATCGCAGGATCCCTTGGACTTAATTCAACTAGATTGGACCACCTAGCTGAGCCACATGCTAGAGTGTTATAATGTGACTGTCGAAGAAGAGGACAAGAATCTGAGGAACATTAATATCCCAGAGACTGAAGGTCATGTGAATTTGAAGGACCGCAAATTGAAACAAGAATGAACCGTCTGGTGAAAAGAATAAACCTCGATATCCTTGCCTAATTTGTGATGAAGATCATTACACCAAGGAGTGCCCACATCGTTCCGAAGTTTCCAAATTCATCAAAAGTTTACCCACGCCCGCTGTTTTGAAGGATCCTTTTCCTCCCCAAGACATTAAAACGGTTTCTCATGACCAATCCTCCTCATCCACATCAGCAAATATCATTATGATGTCTTCCAAAGTTATGGTAGCAACGACATCCAAAGATTACATGTCAAAGAGTCTTGTTGAAGATGGAGATGATTCCAGTCCAACTAGTCAAACTTCCACATCTACTCCTCCTTTTGAACCATTGCATATTGGAAAACAAAACCCTGATATGATAATTCGTCTGCCTCCTAAGGGTATGCTTTGAAATTCAACCTCTAATCCTCCTGCTAGGGCTCCTCAGAACTATAACATCGTTGAAGATTTGGCTATGTCACCTTCGACAATGTTAGCTCTTGAAGTGCTGCAAAATTGTCCAGCACAAAGGAAGTTATTATTATCAACCATAGGAGTAGTGGATCCTCATGACTCTAATTTGAAGGTTTTCGATCTCGAAAATCATGTCCCATGTTTCCTACACCAACTGGCTTTTCATATACTAGTTCATGTCAAAACTCGACGAGTTTTTTGAACAATGATTAACGAAGGAGCATCAACATGTATTATGTCCATTGCTTGTTGGAAAGCTTTGGGTTCTCTAACAATCAATCAATCTCCCACAACTTTGAAAGCCTTTGATGGAAGAGGTTTTCGTCTGTATGGAATTTTAAATGATTTGTCAATCGAATTAGGGGAAAAACAGTTGCAATAGACGTTGAGGTTGTTGATGCTCAACTTGACTATAACCTTTTGCTTGGTCGGAGTTGGACTTATTCCATGGCAACAATAGTCTTGTCATATTTTAGGATGATCATGTTTCTTCTCAAAGGAAGAATTGTGAAGGTAGACCAATTATCCTACTATAACACGTACCCTAATTCCACTGGTAGTGTGCCTTTTGTTGGAAAATTAATGACTCCATATGAAGAAGTTGGTGTTGGTCTTCTCAAAGACTCATATTTGATGGGAACTTTCATGTTCCCTCCACCCAATTTCCCTCATAATGATGCCCAGATTAACATGATTACATCAAGTACTTTCAAATTAGGGGATCCGTGGAAAGTACCTTCAGAATCATAAATGATCTTATATGGAAGTGAAATGCCTCATATCCCTTTTGAGTTAGCATATGAGGAAATTCAATCCTTTTCCAACTCATCAACATCTGAAGATAATCGAATGAATTCGATTATTGATGAAGATTCTCATTTGTCACGCTTGGAACTAATCTCTATGCTTGATCCTTTTAACACAGATTTTTTAACTGATGAAGGGATTATGGAAGTTATGACCTTGAAAGAAACATCATAGAACAATAATCATCATCGCAACCTCCTTGCCATCCTTTGAAAAAAATTGGAATAATTTCTCATCTATGTTTTCATCTGAGACCCTTAGTGATCCTTAATGTCCAATATCTACCCTTTCTTCCAGTTCTAAACAAAATTTAGGGAACATATTGGCAATGATACCCATAGATATCTCATTGAAACCCAGGATAACTGAAAATATTCATATAGGATCTTCTTTTTCTTTAGAAGAGATTCAAACTTACAAAGCCTTATTTCAGGAATTTTATGACATATTTGTCTGGTCATATGAAGAAATGCCAAGAATCGACCCTAGCATAGTTGTACATGAAATAAAACTTATCCAGATGCTAATCCTGTTAGACAATGATTACGTCCTATACATCCACGAAAATTTGTCACTATCAAGACTGAGGTTGAAAATTTGTTGAAAGCAGGATTCATCTACCCCCTTCCTTTGAATGATTGGGTATCAAATATTGTGCGCGTTAATAAAATACAAGGAACTTTTCGAGTATGTGTTGATAATCAAGATATTAATAAATCTTGTCCCAAGGATAATTATCCAACTCCGTATATCGACCAAATTATCGATGACTGTGCCAGGAATGAATTTTTTTCCTTCGTGGATGGATTTTCTGGCTACAATCAGATAAAAATACTCCCAACCAATCAATATAAAACCGAATTTATATGCCCATGGGGAACTTTTTCTTATCGCAAACTCCCATTCAGCCTAAAAAATGTTGGCACTAATTTTCAATGAGCAATGTCTTATGCATTCCATGATATCAAGCATATTATTCAACCTTATTTAGATGACCTACTGGCTCATTCAATGAAAAGGCAGGATCATCCATTTCCCTTAAAAGAAATTTTCATTAGGTGTAGGCACTACAATATTCGCTTGAATCCACACAAATGTATCTTTTATGTGCAATCAGGTCATCTTCTAGGTCTCATCATTTCGAAAGAAGGCATTCGTGTTGACCCCCTCAAGGTAGAGGTAATTCTAAATTTTCCTGATCCTTCTAGCCTTACTCAACTGCAATGTTTGTGCTGAAAAAGGGCATTACATTTCTCTAGGATGAGCTTGCTAATAAATATTTTGATGCATTCAAACATGCACTGACCAATGCGTCATTACTGCATCCTCCTGATTATCATCGAGATTACTTTCTGTACTTAGCCACGTCTGATTCCGCCATTGGCATGGTGTTATTCCAAGAGGATGATTCTAGTAGTGAACATGTGATTTACTATTTAAGTAGAAGTCTCACTAAAACCAAGATTAAATACGCACATATGGAGAAGCTAGCCTTGGCAGCTGTATAAGTTGTTCAACGATTCCATCACTATATACTTCTCCAGAAAATAACTTTCATTTCAGATTGCAACCCTATGATGTACATTCTCACTAAACAATTGCTAGGGGGGAATGCTCCATTGGATAGTTATCTTACAAGAGTTTGATTTTGAATTTGAAAAATCCAAATCAAAGAAATCTTTGATTTTCGCCGGACTATTGTGTGACTTTCCTCATATTGATATAGAAACTGTAGCATAAGATTATTTTTCTTATGAATCTCTCTTTCTTATTAGTATGTCAAATCTGTGGTATGGAGATATCAATATATATCTCCAAACACAAACTTTTAGAACTGAGTTATCCACAACTAATCGTCTTCGAATCTGATACCAATCCCAACAATATAATGTTATTGGTGACACTCTTTACCGTCACGGTACCGACTCTATATTCCGACATTGTTTGACTCTCCAAGAGGCCGAAAAAACATTAAATGATTGCCACTCTAGAGCATGTGGCGATCACATGTCTGGGTATGCTACTGCCCAAAAGATATTACGTGTTGGTTATTTTTGGTCATCAATGTTCAAAGATTGCATTACTACATTCTGTAAATGCCATAATTGCCCGATATATGATCGTAAAATGCAAGCACCTCCACCTCCTCTTCACCCTATCATAGTTTTCGGTCCTTTTGCCAAATGGGGCATCGACTTCATCACCTGTAACCCTCACTCAACCGGGGGGCATGGGTATATTATCCTTACATTCAATTACTTTATCAAATGGGCTGAGGCAATGCCTACATATAGAGACGACGACGAAACTACAGCAGTTTTCATTTTCAATCATGTGATTGCTCAGTTTGGTGTCCCACAAGCTATTGTTATAGACCATGGTAGTCATTTTCGTAACTTTATGATGGTCAAACTATCCACACAACTCGGCCTATACCATGATAGCTCTACTCCATACTATCCACAAGCTAATGGTCAGGTCAAAGCTGTCAATAAATTTTTAACCATATAATTAAACGGAGAGTTGGTATTCATAAAGGAAACTAGCATTCTATGCTATTTTCAGCACTATGGGCTTACCATCTACTGCAAAAACATCGACCGATTTTACTCCTTTCCAACTTGTTTATAGTTTGGAAGCAGTATTACCCATTGAATGTGAAATCCCATCCCTAAAACTAGCTATCGAATTATTACATGCTACCTCTGCAGACGAAGAATGCTTTGCACATTTAGCACATTTAGGTGAAAATCACCATGATGCTGCACTAGCTAGCGAGGTTCACAAAAAAAGTTTCAAAGCTCAGTTTGATCAAAATGTTAATCCTCGTTCATATTTAGAAGGTGACCTAGTATTGGTTTATGATCAAGCTCATGACAAGTTAGGTGTAGGAAATTTCGAACCAATGTGGTATGGCCCTTACATCATAAAATGTGTATTAGCTAAAGGAGCCTATGAGTTGGTTGATTACGATGGTATTCCATTGGGAAAGCCTAGAAATGGTCTTTACCTAAAGAAATATTATGCATAAAAAAATGTGGTGGAGATCTGTACATTATTTATGTTAGGCCCCTACACTAAATGTTATGAAACCAGCTCACAAAAAGATAGAAAAGAGAGATCCACGCCTTAGAATTCAGCCTCTTCGAGGGGGCAGCCTCCTTTACATTACATAAATGAATAATTCTTGGATGATACAATTGAAAATACCTCCTTTCTATATATAGGAGTCTAAGGGGGCATAACATAATCAGAGCCGACATAACAATAATAATGTAAGGGCACAATAATAACAATTGTGGGCTTCTATGGGGCACAAGAGTAACAATATGGGCACTACATGGGTACATCAATAAATAAGGGGGTTGTACTACTAACAATAAGGGGTTACACTAGTAGTGTAGGGGCCTAACAATTTACCATTTTTTTAACTATGTGTGATAGTTAATGTTTTTCACATTTTCTACTACTTCTCCTGCTTATCTCATTTTTACACTTGATTTGTAGATGTCGATGTTCTCTCTGACTTACATTGGCTTTTTTAATGGTGCTAGTTGTAGTACTAGAAATTTATCTTCTGCAACATGGGTTATCTATTCACCCAGTGATGAGCTAGTCTCTATTCATGGAATATGTCTTGGTCAAACAACAAACAACATAGCAAAATATAATGCAATAATGAGCTAATAGATTATTCCATCACATTTGGTATCTAGCTTTTGATCATTAGGTTATACTCACACCTCGTGGTATTACATTTAAACGGTGTCTATACAGTAAGGATTCCAACAATGTTAAGATTATTTTTACAAGTTCGTCTTTTGGAAAGGAAATTTGACTATATCAAATATCAACAAATTCTGACATATTTAAACACATTGACAGATGCATTAGCTAATCATTTGTTAAATAGACATTTGCAACATTTGTAAATTAAAAGCAATATTCATTCATACATTGACCAAGATAAAAAAATAGGCAAAAGTAGTAGTTTTTCATTAAATAGAGTTTGTATAAAAGTGTGTGTCCACAAAATATGTCATCCGAGGACATAAGGCCTTGTGGCCTTTTATTTTCCGAATATAGTGACACCAAAAATCAAAATGTGGTCCTAGAAACTAGAATAGCTAAGCATGATGATGCTCATGATAAAAAAGTTAGCATGAGCATCTCGACGGAGAAAACATCTGAGGGGCCCTGGAACCATAGCTACATGTCTTTGATAGGCACAAGGAATGTCATATGTCCTAGTCTCTGGGATGTTTGAAGTCAACCTCTCAAGGTTGTGTTCCAGCTCCGTCATAAGGGGGATTGGGAACACCCCTATTTAATACCCCTCCCGACTCGAAAAAAAAATCTGAAGGGTATCCATCTATAAGTACAATGAACCATACACCTGGAATACATGCCATGATCCACTCTACATTGAGTATATCTAAACCAATCTTCTGAAGCACAATCCTGGGGAAGGACCAGTGCACGCAGTCATATGCCTTATGAAGTTTTGTTTTCATAACAAGCACCTCCAAACTCTTGGAAATGAATGGTGTGAATGCATTATTGCGCAATGGCAATGGTATCATGAATGGACTTGTCGTGAAGAAAACCAAATTGTTCCCTGTAAATGTGAACCGACAAAATACCCTTGATATCGGTTTGAAGTCTACAAAAGAAGTAGGTTTTGATCGCTTAGGTATGAAAGCGATGAAAGTCAAATTTAAAGAACCAGAAATGCATCTTGTGACCCGAGATTCCTCTACAATCTCTAGCAGTTTTGGACCCATAAGGTCAAAGAAGTGTAAGAAAAATTCCACTGTCTAGCCATCTGGGTCTGGACACTTATCTTTGGCAAAATATTTCAGCACCGATAGTAATTCATCCATAGTCACTGGTCGATAGAGAGCTTCAGTTGTATCATCCTGGAACATTTTGGGATATTCCTCCACCCCTTAAAGTTGGTCTTCGATATCAACCTCTACTCGAGCTTTGAATTGGTACTGAAAGTAGTGTAAAAATTATTTCTGGATCTCCTACATGGAATGTACCAAATTCCCATCTACCCCCTGGATGTGCTAGATTGTATTTCAGTTCTTCCAATGCATGCATATCGATGGAAGAACTTTGTATTTTTGTCCCCTTCTCTAATCCATAATGCCCAACTCTTTAATCTCCATGTGATTCTTGAATTTGAAGTATGTGTATTTTCCTCCCTTCCAAATCCTTCAACCGATTCAAAATATATTTAGTAGGAACCAAATGTACTAGTGAGTTCCCAATCTTCATAATTTCCTCAATCAGACCCTTCAGTTCTCTGTACTTTTTTTTCTTCTTTTTTTTTGCTCCAAGGTGCAGACCTGACTCTTTAAACAAATCAGTTTTGAGGATATATTGTCCATAGTTGACGATCCCGAGGGTATCACATATGATTTCTAGATAGTCATAGCCAGCTTATTAAAATCATCGTCCTTGAGCCATACTCTGTTAAATTGTAACACAAGTTACATAAATTAAAGGATCTATAATAACATTAAAAAATAGTTGATAATGGAAAAAGTTGAATGTAACCCATTTTGGAATTTATTTAATTTTCACATATAGTCGCCTCGAATCCAAGAAGCTTAATGAACTCATACAAAGTAGGGCCAAAATGGGAAGAATTTATGCACCAATTCAAAGAGGAAATGTAATTTGTGAGCCAATAAGATGAACCAAAAAATACAATTTTGGAGGATGCTACTAGTGGTTATGCTCGAGGCCGATTTAAACATTGTTTCATGATTTAAAAAATTAGATATTTGTAACATTGTTTTATGATTTAAAAAACTAGATATTTATTATAAAATATATAGTATAAAGAAGCATTTGGTAATTTTACATAGAGAGAAGGTCATTTTAATTTTTTGGTTTGTGATAGGATTTTTTATAAAATATATATATTTTATGTTTTTATTGAAATTTATTATGATGTAATAATTGTTGTAAAATTTATTAATCATTTTCTAATACAATTTACTTAATCACTATGACAGAAAAATAAAAATAAAAATTGATTTTTATAAATAATTTTTTAATAAAAATTGAACTAAAATTATTTAATTTTTATAAAATTTTAAGTTACGTTTCCCACAGGGTGTAGAATAGACAGTAACAAGGTGTTATGTTAAGTTTGTGGTGGAAAGGTCACTGATTGGAAACCTTGTAGGCGAAAATCCAACCATGCAAAGGATTGATGTGGTCCAGGTCGGGTGTGATCCCCAAGCGATTTTGATGGCTTAAATGCCCTTGGGTCATGGCTATTCAAGCCACATGTTAGATGTGCCAGTCATCTCAAGATTCATGTTATCTAACAAAAAAAAAACTAATATACCCTTCCACACAAATTGTATATTAACATCAATATAATAAATCTCATCATTTCTTATATATATACCGAAGTGTTTCAAATATTTTTATGTAAAACTTTTAGATAATGCTAATTGAATATCAATTGATTGGAGTAAATTTTCTTAATGTATCAATTAGATGGCACTCTCACTTTGACACTGAAACAAGTAACTCATAAGTTCTGTGTACATTGGATACTTAAAAGTAAATCATTAATGTACTAATATTTTTTTTTTGTAAGCAAGAGAGAGACTTTATATTATTAAAAAGAGATTACATATGATATAGTCATAAGATCATTGATAGACTTGGGGCCATGCTAATACTAGGAATAATTGAGTTTGGACCATCTTCTCGCTAGGGGGAAACCAAATAGTCCCTCATTAAGACCATAAGTCTCATAGAGCATGGTCCATATAAGATTCAAGAAAGGATTACAAAAGTAAATGCTTCCAGAGTTACAAAAATGTTTGTGATTATCTAAACAAGTATTATGGGGAGAGCTAAAGAGAGATAGAGAAAAAGAAACAGGACAGAGGATTTTTTCATACCACATGCTTGCCTTTGGAGCTTGATGAGACCATTTGTTCCTTGTTTACTATTGTCAGATCCGTGTCATCCTCTATCTTTTCCTCCATGATGAGACAACCATACGATCTTGATTCTTGTTGAGCTAGTTCCACACTACATTCTGAACAACCTGGCCTTGGAATTGTGTATCATTCACCAAGGGAGGAGGGGAATGAGACAGATAAGAGGAAGACTGGGTGTTAGAACCACCTAGGGAGTTCGAGGAAGAGGAGGAAAGGGGGACTGGTGGAAAGGGAATGCAGATACTTCTGGATAGATGACACAAATATTAAAGAATGCAATTGACATGAATGATTAACTTTTGTTCTACCCCTTCTCTGGCTTGCTCCTGAGTCCACAGGTGAGGAGCCAAAAAATTCTTAATTTCCCAATGACCATCTCCTAGGCATCTCCTTTCCTCAACTTCCAAAAAAGCGACTTTGCTACAAATGTGAGTTGGAATGTCAAGGTAAAAAATCTCTACGTGTTCATCTATCCAAGTAATTCGAGGGGGACGCTCACGACCATGTCCACCACATATGATTCTTCCTCACTCTCAAATCATATTGGCAGGCATATGGTTGCAAAGTGTTAAGCCAATGTCTTTGACGGTAATATCGAGAGGGAAGTGAGAATAGCAGAGCTAAACATTGTGAACGTTGGGCATGGAATGAGGTAGAGAGGGTCATAAGTCTAATGAATAAACCAAGCCAGAAGGATAGGAGTGTGAATTAAATTGAGCATGAGAGCGAAGTAATATGAGATCAAAAGGTAGATACAAAGCATATGAGCTAGACAGTTCAAAATGGTGGTCATGGTTGTTAACCTATGGAAATTTAAGGTGCATGAATGCCACTTGTAGTTGGAAATCATAAAAGAGGTTAATGCTAACATGCCTCAACTAACAAGACTTCTATGTCGTTGTGCCACCTAGATCTGGGAGATGAAGATCTTGATTGGAGATGTGTCTATAGCTGGATGCATAATCTTCAATATGAGGGGAGGTTATGGACTAGTCCTAGAAGTGGGATTGATCTTCCACCCCTTTGTTAGTTATGAAATCCACTTGAGAGTTGAATTGCATCTAGTATGGGAAAATATGATGGTGTCTTGCTGAGATATAATTGAGGCAAGTTGTTGCATATTGTGATCCATTCATCAACTTGTAGAGCACTTGGAGGGAGGTGTGCAACTGACGAGCTTGTGTTTTTCTTAAATAATAATCTTGGAGTCCCCTTTACCTATAAGAGGAAAGAGATGATTGTTTTGGGCTATACGAAGACCTTGGATTAGGGCTTCAAGCTCAACAACATTTTTACTTTCCTGTCCAATGTATCCTATGTAAAGCTCAATGACCTCTCCAATGTGATTGTGTGTGACCCTTCCAGAGCTATCTTCCCCTTTGTTTCCTTTAGAGGCACCATCAAAGTTAATTTTATAGTGATGCTTCGGAGGAGGCTGCCAGATTTCAGATGACAGATCTGAAGTATGGATTTGAGAAGAAGCACCATGAGCCTTGGAGTCTTTGAAGTTCCACTAGGACAAGATCTATCTCTCTCTGGGTGGTTCTTGGAAATATTTTTCACCCTAGCTGAATAGAAACAGGGTTTCCTCTATGTGTTTGTGGAATCTCTACCATATTCTCTCCAAATAATTGTGCTTTTCTTCGAAAATCCCTTTGATTCCTTTCCTTCCATATTTCGTATATCAAGAGACTAGGGGAAATTTTCCATAGTCGATTGATGAATTTTTTTTGTAAGCGATTATTTTCCCAACTTTTTATGGATTCGGTGATGTTTCCATCCTCTCTATTTGTGCACCGAGAACCATTAGCCAATTTGTCCCATAAACTGTTTTCCATTGTACCGACGTTGAATCAGTGATCTGTTATTTCTTGTTGAGATTTGCACATGTAGCACCAAGAAGGACCTTGGAAATTTCTTTTGAGAAGGTTAACCCAAGTAAGAGTGTGATGTATTAAGAGGATATAAGTGAAAGCTGTAACTTTAGGCCATAGCTTCAAATACCATAGCTCTTTCCAAAAAGGGTCTAGTGTGTTTTCTTGATATTCAATTAGAAGATGGTAAGCTTCCTTGATTGTGAAACTACCTAGGTTGTGATAAACCCACTGAAGAATATCCATACCTTCTTTCTTTCTTATTGATATTTGAAAGAGAACCTCTTGTATGGATTTTCTATTGTGCCTTGTATCTTCTTCCCTACAAAGGATGGGTTGTTTCCATTGGCAGACTTCTGAGAGTCCATTTTCCTCCTAGAAATGGTGGATCGGGTTGAGGCCAACATTTTGGGCTAGATCCTAACTATGAGGAGTGATGAGGATGTTTCCCAAACCTAGAAATTGTTGCCAAGAGTTTTTCCAAAACTGCGTTGTTCTACCATCACATATTTCCAAAAAATTGTGCATCTGGACTAGAGTTTTGTTGAGTCTAACAAGGCTCCATATGAGAGATCCTTGGATCTAAGTGGAGAGGCGAATGAGATCTTGCTTGGAAATATTCTTAGCATATTTGATGTGCCAAAGTTTGGCCCATGGTTATGTTGTGTATTTAATCCAGTGCCACCTTATTTTAGCACCCAAAACTTTATTGGCAACATCTAGATGTGCAACCACAACCCCACTTTTGATTTCGTAAGGCATAAGGTGTCCCATTTGGCTAAGGTTAATTTGTGCTTCAAGTCATCTCCTCCCCAAATTTAGAAGTATATTTAAAGATACATGATGCTTTTGAGAACCCATATGGGTGTAGAAAGGATGGAGAAGAGGTAAATGAGCATGTCTTGGAGAACTAATTTGACAAGGAAAAGACAATTGGCTATGTTGAGAGGTCGATAGGCCCAACAACTAAGCTTGCAGTTGATCTTTTCAAGGAGGTCAGGCTATGAGGAGTGCTTAATGGCATAGTCAGTGAGCGGGGATCTGAGGTACTTGGAAGGGAGAGAGGTAGAGGAATCCCAAAATGCACTTGATGTTTCATTGGGTGATGAGAGGAGTGTTGAAAAATAATATTTGGGACTTATCCAAGTTGATGGAGGTGCTAGAGGAAAATGAGAAGAGGTCCAAAATGACTTTGATTAATTTGTCTTCATTGACAGAGGAGTGATTCATTAGGAGGGTGTCGTCCACATAGTGAAGTTGTCAGGAAGGACAAGGCCTTTCAGAGAGCCTTTTTGAAGAGTCGCTTTTATTGATTTTGCTAACCCTTCCACCATAAGGATGAAAAGAAAGAGGGAGATAGGATCCCCCTATTTGATGCATTAAGAAGGTTTAAATGTATATGAGGGGGATTCATTAACAACGACTGAGAAGAAGGATGAGGAGACTAGAGACATGACCCATTGAGTCCAGTGGGTGTTGAAACCAAAAGTTAGAAGAGTGCATTCTATGTATTCCAAATTGAGCTTGTCAAAAGCTTTGGATATGTCAAGTTTGATGAGCATGCCTGAAATTTTGAGAGATTTGAGGGAGTGGATTGTTTTATATGCCAAAATGTTGATGGTTCTAGACTCACCAACATTCAAGGGGTCTCCCTGATATATGGTCCCAATTAGACCTCACACTGTTCGGAATAGGACCCCCATTCGAAATATGGCACGATTGTCGGTTTTCTTAAAGACTTTCCTTGGTTCTAACTATTAGCACGAGAGATGAATGCAAGTGTGCCTTCGAAAAGAAAGTGAGTGTGCCTGGTGAGTGTTTGGTTGTAAGTGTGTCAAGGTTCTTCTACTACAGAGGGAGAAAAGAAAGTGAGCCTCTAAGAGAGAGGTAATAGTACCACCCTAGTAGAGACACACATAACCAAGAAGGATCCATCTAACATCTAGCAGAATAGTCCACAAAGATGCGACGGTCAATACAACCAATCAACAAGAGAGATATGTCTAATATCTAGTGGAATAGTCCATAAGGATGTGACAACAATAGTAACCATTACAACACATTATCAATATGATAAGTACTAAAATAACTGAAATAGTTCAACTACTTTAGCATAGATGAAAGCAAACATGAATTACAAACATCCACATAATAATCTTACAAATATTTATAATCCATGCATGAATAATGTGTTGGCCATGAGGCTTCTTATATTAAGTAAAATTTCCAAGACACATGTATACAATGAACACCACTAGCTCCAATAGTGGAGCGTTGGAGCCACTCCTTTCTCCCCAAAATAACTAGCTTATCTCTCTAATGCCTTGTGGGAGGAGCCAAGGTGAAAAGTCCTTTGCTCATACAATGAGGGTGTATATATAACCAATGAGGTGATGCTTCACCTTCCTTGTGACCCTTTGACTGCTCTCTTCACTCTTTGAATTCCTATGACTTTTCGACTTTACATGACTCTTAATATTCTAAATGTGTCCCTTGGACTTCCACTTTACAATAAATTTTGAATAAGTAATTATATAATCCACAATAATGATGTGGAATATGATTGCTCATGACATGACATCACTAGACACTGTTGACATGAACTGCTTGATGCCATGGAAATTTCAAGCCACTTATGTTACTACTTGGTATATGTCTTCTTGAGGATGCTCTTCTATTCACCTCCTTATGGCTTAGAGGTAAGGATTATTTAATGATATCAAGTCTTGAGTTGTGGTCGCAAACTAGTGTCCCTTTTGTCTTTTGCTTGATTGATCAACTTGCATAACCAACTACATAGGTGTCTTTCAACATCTTTCCCTTCTTCATATCCTTCTTCATCATCTTGTCATGGTATGATAGAGTATCTACATCTGCAATTCACTCATGATGAGACGACATCAGTCCGACAAAACCCCTAGTCTAAGATGGCACATGTTGATCCACTTATTGAGCTAGAATCGGGTTCCAGGCTAGGAGAGAGGCTCAGTGACTACAAAATTGTGCAACTTAGGAGCTTATGGGTGAAGCTTGAGCCTTGAGACTGTGCAATGTGCAATTTAGTTTGGAGTGAGGAAGGAAATTGCACAATCTAGGAGGTCAGTGTGACAGGCTGAGGGGATGGGCACTGGTTCAGCCTATTGCACAATTCCAGAAGGAAAAGGAGGTTGGGTGACAACAAAATTGCGTAGCTCAAGAGCTCAAGTGTTGAGCTTGAGCTAAGAGACTGCGCAATACACAGTTGAGGCCAGGATGGGGGGATGGATTGCCGCAATTTTGAGGGCCAAGGTCCAGGCTTGAGAACTATAATTGCGCAGTGCACAATCTCGAGGAATAGGAAATGCACATTACATAGTTTCAAGGGACAACGTTGCAAATTGAGGGTTGGAACTACATAATGTGCAGTTGGGGAAGGCTGGATGATGCTAAGTTGCTAGGAAATTTTTGAAAATTGGCTAAGTGTGGGATCTGTGAACCAATGTGATATGAATTTGACTGTGGCCACACACTTAGATTACTTGATGAAACAAAAACATAGATCATCTATGACACATGAGGGTCATGAAAAAGGTTGAAAAAGTAGCTGACCAGTGTCTTTTTAATGTCATGTTTCTCTATTATTTCCCCTACCTCGTTACAAAGAAAGGTGATGTGGTTGGTGGATCTATGTTGAATGGTGTATTTGTGGAAGAAATAAGGGTTTTGCTCCCCTTCCTTAAGCCAATTAACCCTTGAATTTTGTTTCCAATAGAGCTCCTCTTGTTTGTATCATTCCTTTAGTTGCTTGATAAGATATTTTCCTTTGTCCTTAGTCTCCTTTGAGCAACCTTAAATTATAATCTCCTACTAGAGGTTGGAAATTTCCTTTTCCAGGGTTAGTTTTGCATGGAAGATATTGCCAAAATATTCTTGGTTCCAATTTTTGAGGAGGAGCTTGATTTGTTTTAACTTCTACTGAAATACTTACATCTTTGATCCCCTAATGTGACCCACGCTATTCTACAAGCCTTCCATTTTGTTAATAAGGTTAGCATATGAAATCCAAAATTGTTTGAATTAGAAGGGGAAATTGAGTGGCTTACCAAAAGTTATCCAGGAGAGGGCAATGGGCCAATGGTTTGATCCAACGAACGGAAGGAATTTGGATGAGAGTTCATGACCTCCTATGAGTAGATGTTCTGCTTCTAGAAAATGGTCTAAATGTTAGGATATTTGGGCAGCTCTACCTCGTCTATTGTTCTAGGTGAAGAGGTCGTTAGTTGTTTCCTTGTC
Organism: Pinus tabuliformis; assembly: GCA_031772625.1. Classification (NCBI taxonomy): domain Eukaryota; kingdom Viridiplantae; phylum Streptophyta; class Pinopsida; order Pinales; family Pinaceae; genus Pinus; species Pinus tabuliformis. Next base: position 1,383,883,443 of record CM062804.1, on the reverse strand, counting down.
CACCAGGTTTGAATCTTCTATGAAGTTTTTGAAATCCTCATACTTTGGCTCTAGGTGCTACCTATCACCTTTATTTTCTCTAAGAGAGGTGATTATGTTGAAGTCCCCCATATTATCCATTTGTGTGTGTCCACCAGGTCTCTTAAGGAATGAAGATGACACAACATGTCTTGTTTCTTTTCTGGGGCTTGAGGTTCGTATACATTGGACATGAATCCATGAAAAAAAGTGGAGAGAACATAGGATTTTATGACTAGTTGTTCCAAGTTGGCTTGAGAAGGATTCCAGGCAATCCCTATACTACCTGATCCACCATCTTCATCCACTTCTATGGTTTTGGCTGATTTCCATAACTTAGCCATTATGGATTCAAAATGTTGGCAAGAACATTTAGTTTCTTGGATTAACAGGATTGTTGGGAGGCCCTATTGGATCTTCCGACAAAGAATATGATGCTTTGAGGGGATATTAAGACCACGTATATTACATGACATTATCTTCATGATCAAGCAAGAGATTAGGAGGATTATATCTCTGATATCTACTTGTATTGACCCAAATCTACGAATTTACTACCCAGGGTTTCTAGACATTATAGCGTTGATTTCCATCCTCTCTTCTTGAAGTCCTTGTTTCTCTTCTTTCCATCCTTGGTTGTGATAGTTTGGACCCCTAGCTGCATTGATGCTTTCGCTTTTTGGAAGGTCATTTCCAGGAGACTAATTTGCTCGGGAGGGATAGTGTTCATTGCATTCCTATGGCATGCATCTTTCATACCCATCAAATCTAGCCCTTCCATATATGTGAAGTGCTCTTCTTCACCCATTAAGATATCCTCTTTTGATTGAGTGCTTATTTGATCCCACTGAGCATAGGGGACCACTTCCATTTAGCCTTTTCCTTTATCCTCACTAGTTTTTCGTTATGATTTTTCAGACTGGCCTTCCAGTGCATGTTCTTATGAAGCTTGTTGGGATTCCTCTGGAAGTTCTCCTAGAACATCAAATTTGTTGTTGGTAGTCTGTCATTTGGGATCATAGGAGGTACCAACTTTCCTATTGTGACATCTCTTGGGTGGGATTTTGGTGAATCCATCCACATTTGTTGACTTAACATCTGGTTTTGGCTCATTCAAGGGAAATTCTCTAAAGAGATTCCCATGCTAGTGGCATTTCCTGCACTTGGAATGAACATGCTCATAGTCTAGGGTCTAGAACTAGTCTCTACCTTTAGTTCCTAAGGCTATTGCTTTCGGAAGAGAGCCTAATATGTTCATATATACACATATATAAGCATATGATGTGTAGAAACCATGTTTTGTTTTCTCAAAGAGTCATACAAATTTGTCAAGCTTGTTGTCTATATCTTGAAGGGTTTCCAGATCCCAGTATTCATATGGGAGCGAATACATGTGTATCCAAATAGGGGTCTAGGAGAAACCTTCCTCATCTCAGTTGAACCTTTTCATCCTTTGAAGCATGTATAGGCTTGTTGAGTTGAGGAAGTAGGGGCCTCCTTCCATGGTCGCTTTCAGGTCTGCTTAAATCACAGTGAAGAGGCCTTTAGACCCAAGTTTGACATCATAGTGAGCTTTTGTCTTCCAGTGTTGGGTGATCCAGTGTATAAGAGAATTTTATGTGGGCCAAATCCCGATGAACTTGCAGATCAAGGCATGATTTTGCATGAACTGTATATTCCCGTTTAGTCTTGAAAGAGGGACATGAAGACGCAAAATCTCTTCTGATTTCGTAATGGAGGTACTATTATTCCATTGAATAAGGTTTTCAATCTGATCCTGATCCATGCCGTCAACTGCATTAGAATGGATGTCATCAAAAATTTTGAGGTTATTCGGGTCAGACTTGGCAGAGTGATCCATATCTAGGGATTAGAGGTGGTTAGTAAAGCAAGACAAACTAGAGTTGTGGGGTAGTTTGGAGGGGTCAAGGGCCCCTCTTCCTTGGGAAGCCATTGAGATGTGGCTAGTCAATGAGGATTGAAACTGAAGTAATGCAAAAAATTGAGATGAGAATGAGGGTTGCGGAATGGTTGTCGCCAGAAAAAAGTTGCAAAGCGGACATTGCAGAGCTTGGCTGTAGCTTTTGTGTGTGTTTGTTAATATATACTAATTCTTAGTATGTGTTATTTGTTTTAATAAAGCAATAAGGTAATATAAGTGAGCATAAAAATTTGGTAATAAATTATTTTTAATGATTTCTATTTTTATTTGGGGTTGTAGAGATGTTTCTTAATAGTTAAGAATATATGTTTCCTTCTAAAGAGTTATATCTTCAAATCCAAAAGGCCCATAGAGTAAATACACCTCATAAATATTAGTGGGCAAATCACTACATAGAGGTAGGTCCCTTGCCCCACAAACAAAGGGGTCTCAGACACCAATTTGGTAGTAAACTTGGTTATGACTTAAAAAATTAGATTATTGTTATTATAATAAATCTACACAAGGTGTTGGATTTATAATTTGATTTGTGTTTGGAAATGGACTATCTAGTGCAAAGCACATACCAACCATCTAAGTTCAAATTATGCCTTTGTTGAGCACTCTTTTAGTTCCAAGCACCTTATTTGCTTTGATCGATCTAAAATCCTAGCGAAAGTATGTATAAGAATGTACCAATAAGCTAATATTTAAGAAGAAAATATTTATCACCAAGAATTCACATGTAAGCATGTAGTGATATTTATGACCAATAAGTGAAGAATTAAAGATAGATATCGTTCATAATAAAATGGTATTTGGTCATTAAATTTTTAATTTCACGATGGAAGGGATTTAACATTTTGTATAGTTTTAGTTAGTTTAATGATTAAGAATACATGTTTTTTTTTGTAGGTCATAGTTTCAAAATTAGAGTGGGGTAGAGTGTGTATTTGGCCCATTGTGATGAGGTTAGAGGGGTAGCCCTCACCCTTCAATGAGACCACCAGATGATCATTAATGAGATATGTCTCTATGAAATATCTAACATTGTCAAGTCACAAATTCTTGCTAATATTGGGACTTTTTTGTCAAGTCACAATTTCTTGTGAATATTGACTAGCTTCACATAATTTTTTATTTAAAAAATGATTTTATAATGTTCTTTATTGACAATATCTAAGATTATCATAGTTTTTAACATTTTTCATTTACCATCCTTGGATGGGATGTCAATATAGAGACAAGTGGGGAGGCGTGATGCTGCCATCCCAGTGGTTATTATGGTAGGGGGATGTGGCAGTGCATCCCACCCAAGTCATTAATTTCCTTTCATTCTATTGCATGATTAGCATGATTTAGGATGGGAATTTACCACCCTCTGATGGTGAACCTTATTTCCGACAACACAAAGTTAATTTTGGGCATCAAAGGTAGATTTATCATATATTGGGAAGCAAACATGAATCATCCTGAACCATGGTATGAGCTAGTTAGACCTAATGTTCTCAGGAGTACTAGGCACTTTTAAAGGTGGGTAACCTGCACTCCAATCAACTTCACCACCCTACGCACGTCAAAATTTTATGAGGATTTGCAAGTGGATTCTCTTTAGCAATTTAAATTTTGGATGGAAAGAAATTGATATATTTTTTTGGCTTCGCTCCTAGTCTCATATTGGTTCATCATCATTTCTCTCTTGGTGGATGAATTAGGGTGATATAATCTCTCAAAATCTCTAGTTGTTTCAAAAACCATAATTACTTTTCCTTGGTAATGCAGACAAGGCCAGCCTAGCTAGGATTTTTCCTTTGCTTCCTCATTTTGTTTGATCATTTCTTTGCCTTTCATGTCCCTCAGGTTTCTTGGACCCCTATTGTGTCCAAGACTCCTTCTGAGACCTAAGTCCCTAGTCACCTTCTTGTTTATGTGTGTTTTCCCTTCTAGTTTTTCTTTGTCTGGTGCTTGCAATATGAAGTGGTGTTTAAATTGCGTCCACTCAAAATCCTACTTCGGTTTTTGTCACAATGCCCCATTAGAGAGTCTAGGTCTAACTTGGAGCAACATATTATCAAGAGCATGGGCTACTGACATATTATCCTTATTTCCCATTATTCAAGAACCATAGAAATAACATGAAATATACCCACAACTCGTGCCCAAAGATATGATTGCTCTTGCTTGTAGGTACCCACCACATGCATTGCCATAATTGTTCCTTGTTCCACATCCTAAGCGTTGAACTACACCCCCTACTAGCGAAATGATACTTGATTACAATGATATTCATTACATGGAATAGGGAGGAGGTGACATGACGAGCCTTTACCTCTCTCGGTGACTAGATAACATGCACATCATTAACCATCAATAGTTATCCGAGCATCAAGACCTTTATCAAAAAGAAAAACACAATATTAAAATCTATCTAACTTATCTTGCTTCATAAACACCTTAAATTTAAAAACATAATAATAATACTAATATATATTTTCTAATTTAAAATAATATTTTTAATATTATTATTTATTCTTAAGTTATTATTTATTATTTAAAATATATTTAATTAATTAATTTTTAAAATATTCTTATTAATTAAATATATTTTAAAATATTTATTCATATCCCATTAAATATAGTTTCTCCATTCATTAACATCCTAATGTCTTTAAAGATATAAAAAATTGTTGAATTGAGACTTTTGTGATCCATAACAGTTATAAGAAGAGCTTCGGCTTAAATCACATATAGAAAGACCTTTGTCGGCGCGTTTCGAACCAAGTGTGGCTCATCGTCAGGACAAGTTGAAGAAACAGATCCAACTTTGCATGTTAAATAGTCTGAGCAGGGCCTCCAACAGCTATCTAGATCAACGGCTAGCTTTGACGTAGGGATAGTCAAAAAGTCAAATTGATTATTTAAAGGAAGATAGTTAATGACCATACCTATATATAAATATATAATTATATAAATGAAATAATTTTAGAAGGGGTTTACGTTAATAATTAGTTAAAAATGTATAATTTAATAATTAAATTTTTTTATTAAATGGGAATTAGTTAAATTGAAGACCTAACTTTTTTATAGATAAGGTAAATGTAAAATGATAGTTAAATAAAATAAATAATAATAATAAAAACGAGCAAATACATAAATAATAATAATATATATTCGTTAATAGATAAATAAATAATAAATATATATATAAAAATAATAATAATAATAATATATATAAATTAGTTACGAAAGAAATAATCAAATAAATAATAATAAGAAAATAAAAATGATAATAATACTAATATATATTCATTAATAAATAAATAAATTATAAATAATAACAATATATAAAAATTAGTTACGAAAAAATAATAATAATATATTCATTAATAGATAAATTAATTAATTAATTAATATATATATATATATATATATATATATATATATTAGTTACGAAAAACTAATAAAATAAATAAATAAATAGATAATAATAATAAAAATAAATATTTGTTATGACTATAAATACCAATATCAATCAGGGAAAAGGGAGCGATTCAACAATAAAAATAAGCAAATAAATAAATAATAATAATAATATATATTCGTTAATAGATAGATAAAAATAATAATAATAATAATAATAATAAAAATAAGTAAATAAATATTAGTTATGATAATAAATACCAATATCAATCAGAGAAAAAGGAGCGACACAAAATAAACAGGAGAAGGTCTGGAAAGAGTCCAGAGCAAGAAGGATAAAACCTAGGAGATAGGAAGGCTCCTGGGGAACGACGAAAGTGAAAAAGATGAAAGAGGGGGGGAGACACGATTATGTATTTCCCATTCCCAAGAATTTTATGTATTTCCCATTCCCAAGAATTTCTCTCAATGGCCCATTTCCAAAGTTTAAAAATTATATATATATATATATATATATATATATATATATATATATAATTTTTTGTTGGGTTAAAGGTTTATTTTTTTCAAATGTCAGGAAATAGGTTAACGACTCAAGATCCAAATGTATTTGGTAGAATTGAAAGTACTAGTTAGGTAATCACAAGTGGCTGGTGGTTTGGTTTTCCTTGAATAACAATGATAAGCCAACTTGCATGAGCTAATACCAAGTAGTAATAATTTTCCCCACTATTAATTTGACAACTAAGTTATGATATATTCTAGAGATCTACTAATTCCCCATTCCCAATAATTTTGTTCAACTACCACTTTCGAGTTTCAATAAAAAAGAATTATAATATAAAAATTTAATAAAATAATTTATACTATTTATTTTATTAAATGTTTTCTAATTCTTCTCAAAAACTTATTTTAATTTAGAAATTAATTAATAAAATAATAAAAGAGAATGAGTCCTCATTATTATTATTAAAAAGAAAATAACATTTTTTCTAATTAAATTGATTCTAAACCAAAACCATTCTCATCCCCAATCAGGGTGCGAAAGAGTTGGAGGCTCGCTTGGGTTTGATTGGTATGACATAGCATTTATTGGTTTGGGATGGTGGGTGGTATCCTCCACGCTCTCACACGCTTATTCACTGTAACAACATGAAGCATCACAGATCAAGACAAATCCACGATGTGAAGGTTGGTAACCCTTGGTGCCTACAGGTGGTGGGAGCGGAGGTGGAGTTAAGACAATTTGTCTGACATATAAACTTGGGTCCTCAGCTTCTTAGGGAGCCTAAGTTTGATGTTTATAGGTTCGCGACGTCGAGAACGCGAAAGGTATGCCTAGTTGTTGTCTGTCTCAGTTCGAGGTTTGCGTATAAAGTCTGGTATCTTATAATGCTATCTCTGTATTTTGGGTTGGGGGTTGCTACTCGTGATAAGCCTCGCGTCTGGAGAGGAAAGGAAACACTGGTTAAATTAGTAGTTTTTGTGACTGGCAATATTGACCTTCTTGACTATGTAATGTTGATTCTATCTTTTTTGGCAACATCCTTTCTCGCATGGGCATGTTTACTAGTTTCCGATTTTTTCTCATGATGTTTCCTCTGCATGTTGATAATTGGGTTTCCCGTTTTAAACTTGAATGTCTGGGAAAGCCATGTGGAGAGTAAGGGATCTGGTAAATGATCAGGGCCGAGTCTACGGACTCAGGGCTCAGGGGTGCATGGGGGCCACCATTTTTATTTTGGTGGTACATCCCACTCTTGGAGGGTTACTATTTATGTATATTTGTTGGCTTGGGTGGTGGAATTCTGAAGGGATGCAGTGTTGTTCGGCGCTTCATTTGTTTTTCTAGTCATACATTAAATTAATGCTTGTCTTTCGAGTGGTCCTCTGTATAAATCATATTCTAGGTCTACCTACGTTTTATCCACTTATGGCCTCTATACAATGGGCTGGTTTACGAGCACGGGAAGGTGGGATAAGGGTGAAGAAAGGGGGCCTGGCCTTGGCAGATATGGTGAAGTCTCAGCCTCGCGGTGGACCCTCGGGTTGAAGCGGAAGGGGTCGAGACACCAGGAAGGCAAAGAAAAAGAAGTTGGCTCATCTTCCGGTCGGACTGCACGGCAGAGTACTGTGCGAAATAGGACTGCACAGCAGAGGGTTTAGAAAACGAACTCTGAGATTCTTCAAGCCACATGGTTCAGGCATATTGCAAAGGGACCCCGGCACAGGTGAAGCAATTGATCGCGCCCTGGGAGGCAGAGTTGAATTTGAAAGTTGAGCTTGAATCGCCAACCAAAGATTAGGGGTAGCTAATCACAGACCCTAGATACACTCGAGGTCATCTCACCCCTGTTTAGACAATCCATCCATCTCTACTGGTTAATGAAATGCATAGTGGCCAAAGCAATGGCTGCGACCACCAACACAACAATGGAATGTGAGGCCGAACCGGGTCTCTGAGACATTCAAAAAGAGCTTCATCTTATTCAACTTTAGTTGCAAAATCAAAATGCTCGCCTGGGCTGCATTGAGCAGCATATCCCATGTCTACCACAATCTAAATTGCCAAGATCAAGTGCTAAAGATCCTGCTCTATGGAATTGTCAGATGATTAGTTGGTCAAAGTTATGCCTGTTAATTTTGGCTTAATTTTGGTTGTATATGTCGAGTATCATTTATGTTTTCAGCATTATGCTTACTAGTTGGTTTCGAGACTATCAACCTTATAAGGCTTTGTTAAATAGACTCAAACTATTCATGTTTTAGATGGCTTATAATGTGATTTGGTGGCCAACAGAACTGGTTTCCCACTGGGTAGGTTAAGGCCACCGAACGACGTATATATTTGTAACCTACCTGTTTATAGATGAATGAATGAAAGGTACTGCCAATCTTACAAAAAAAAGAAACGAAAACCATTCTCAATATTAAATAAAAAACAATTGGAGTAGTCTTTAAGTGTGACTTTTTAGAGTTTTTGGTGGATTTCTAGCTAAAATCCAACGAAAAAATTGTGGCCAAATCTTAATTTGTATTGTTTAAACTAGTTTTTTGACTGCATATATAGATTCAACACCCTCAAAAACCCCTAAGGCACTTCAATTGTGAAGAGTTCGCTTGTCAAACTTGTGATTTCAATGAATCCATGCCGGATTCTAGACAAATTAGATCAAAAATTAAATCGGAAAACTTTCCAAAAAATCGCACTTAAAGACTACTCAAAAAACAATTTATCCACCACAAAATTTAAAATAGCTAAATAAAAATTAACGGGGAATGGGGTGTTTTTCACGCAAGAAGGTGTGGATGCTGGCTGACGAGGTATACCCAGGACAGGTCTTTAAAGCGTATGCGATCTTTCCTATTAGTTAAGCTCTCGCGGATCGTAAGGTTGCTGAGCGTTATCAACAGCTCATGGCTAGCTTAGATGTTCGTATATCTAAGGAGAAGTCCTTGATATCGAAAACAGCTTGTTTTGAATTTGCTAAACGCTTTGTACCACCATACCACTGGGGACGTGGCAGCATGTCCCCTTAATTGTTTAACCATGCAAAGTAATTATGGCATGGGTAACACCACCCATATGTTGTAACACTCTGCAAATGGAGCACAATCTTGACTCTCTAGAACTCTATCCAATCTATCTCCTATGACAGTCAACCTCAACATCTAATTGTCTAACTTGCTCACCTTCTGTGACTAAGCGAAATTTGGCACCATTAAGAATGGAATCTAATGTTAAGGTCCTGTCAATTCATTGCACCAATCCCAACGACAAACTTGGCAAGAAGGCTATCCGACAAGGTTGGGCACTTCAAATAGCTAATTCAAGAGCTCTAGAAACTAATTTTCTTTTATGCGAAGCAGTCAGGCTCTTGTTGGTCAGCTCAACCTCACCCATTCCTCTGCGCCATGTCTGCAGTGCTCCAACTCTCTTGGCTTTCTTGGCGAAATTTAAGGAAATGAATGTCAGCTTGTTAGCGAGCTTTGCTTCACGGAGCTTGTGCTTTCCCTTCTCAGCTTCAAATGACAACTTGAATCGTCTCTCAACCGTGGTCATTGGACAGAGTTCTATCCATCTTCCTAGAATCAGCTTGAGCATCCTATTACAGTGAGGGACTATCAACAGTTGGGCAACCACATTCTATGACAAGTTGATTCCTTTCACCCCCTAGTTTTTTCTTGCTCCCTCATCTACTGGTTTTCCTATCTTGAATCTAGCTCCTAGTAGAGACTTGGTTTCTAATTCCTATTCGTAGGCCATTGAGTACCAACATTTTCGAGGAAGCCCCGCTCTCTCTTGGTCCCCTGACCCTCCTCTCTAAACCTTTCCTTTGTTGGATCTAGCACTCATTCGATTGCTTCCCTCTGTACGGGGCACAATCCTGGTTAAGATTTCTTGAGATCTTTTCGAATCTTGTCACTTTTGTCTCCTTTCTGACAACCCCCTCTTTGTTCTTTGGCCATACTTTCCTCGTGCAGCTGCCATGCCCTACCAAAGAGCTCGCATCTGTCAAGGTGCAACATACTACCAAGACTGCAACAATTGAGGCAATACACAAACACAACTCAAAGTTAAGGATTCGGCAGCTCACTTTCAAAAACTCACCCCACCTCTTATTCATGAATAACTGACTTGTGCAAAAATGGAAGGAGCCAACCAACGATGTCTTCTTTCTAACACAAAGGTACTAACAAATATGGCAGATGGAGTGTTTGACACATGGCATATATGTGGGCATTTCAATCAATATATGCACGTGATGGGCCTGTACTAGCACATGAAGTTTTTACTCGGCAAACTTTCACTAGATCGACACAAGAACAAAGAGGACTTTCTCATCTCCATGGAACATCTACATGAAAACATGACGAACCTAGACCACCCACTAGAACATATTGATAAGCACCTTGGCATCCCCTACTATTAGTTGCTCACTGGCAAAAAGGAGGATCTGATCCAGATTGTAACTACATATTAAGATCCCCCTTTTTAGTCTACTAACTCTTATTATGTATTAGGTTTATCAATTTCTTGTTTCTTTGTCTTTCTTTCACGGTCTTTGAAAGCCCGAGTATTAGTATACGTATCTTGTATTCTGAATCTCTGAATGGTTTTTTCTTTTACCTCTTAAACAAGTACGATTTTTTAATGGAGTTGTGTTAGTGCGATTTTTTGGAGTTTCCGGTGTCAGAATCCGGTGGAACAATTTGTGGTGAAATCTTGATTTGTGTTATTTAAACCGAGTTGTCTTTAGTATGACTTTTTGGAAGCTTTTCCAGTGGCTTTTTCGGTCTAATTTCTTTAAAATCAGGCAAGAATTTATTGAAATCACAAGCTTGATGGGTAACACGTGCACAATCGAAGTGCCCTAGGGGCTTTTCAAGGTGCTGAATCCATATAGATAGTCAAAAAAACAATTTAAATAACACAAATTAAGATTTCACATCAAATTTTTCCGCTGGATTTCAGCACCGGAAAGTCATAAAATTCACACTAAAGACAATTCCTATTTAAACTAGTTTTTTGATTGTATATATGGATTCAACACCCTGAAAAATCCCTAGGGCACTTCTATTGTGTAAGGGTTACCCATCAAACTTGTGATTTCAATGAATTCCTGCCGGACTTAAAAGAAATTAGACCAAAAAGTCCACCGGAAAAACTTCCAAAAAATCACACTAAAGACAACTCATTTTTAATATAGTTAAATTTCTTCAATAACTCACCAATCGAAAACCTTCAACTCTTTCTTTTCATAAAATAATACAAATATTTATTAAAAAACTAAATTAAAAATTAAAAATAATTAAACTTGTCACAATCAAATAAAATATACAAACAAAATAATACTTTAAAAATAATAACTAAAATGTAAATATATATATATTATATAATCTAAAATTGTATATATGAGTAAATCTCTATCTATTTCATGTGAATTGACACAACATTGGTGAATAATTAATGCAAGCTAGAGTGTAATCCAGTGAAAACATTTATTTATTTATATTAAATCTTTAATCTATTCAAATGGTAATAAAAATATTACATATTTAACTTATTTAAATTGTAATAAAAAATGTGATAAGTTGTGATTCTAGTTGGTCATAATTTTGGCAAAGTCATAGTTTTTATGTGTTTAGAATGTGATTTTGAATATACAAATAAATAAATGTAACACCATAAAAAAAATTTAAGTCGTTAAAAATATACAAATTTCAAAACCGAAACTTGTAATTCTAACAAATTTTATTAAATTTCCAATAAATTTTACTAAATATTTAAAACAAGTAAATAAATTTAAAAAATAAAATTTAAAATAGTTCAAACTTTTCACAATCAAATAAAATATACCAACAAATGTATATCAGTAAATCTCTATCTATATCATGTGAATTGACACAACAGTGTGAATAATTAATGCAAGCTAGAGTGTAATACAGTGAAAACATTTATTTATTTATATTACATTTTTAACTTATTCAAATGGTAATAAAAATATTACATATTTAATATATTCAAATAGTAATAAAAAATGTGATAAGCTCTGGTTCCATTATTGTTGTTCATAATTTTGGCAAAATTATGGTTTTTATGGTTTTTTTGGTTTAGAATGTAATTTTGAATATACAAATAAATATAATATCATTAAAAAATGTGACTTGTTAGAAATATATAAATTTCACAACTCATATTTGTAATTCCAACCAATTTTATTAAATTTCTAGTAAAATTTACTAAAAAAAATAAAATATAGAAAATTTAAAAGAATTATTGTATGGAGAGACCTTCTTGGTTGTCTAGAATAGTAGAGATGTCATGTCATCTTAAACATTTTGACAAAATAAAATAAAAGTCAATATAGTAGAAATGTTGTAAGGCCATGTTAAACATTGTAATGTCTTGTTAAACATTTTGACTCGCTAAAAATAAAACAAAATAAAAATAAAATTATAATTATAAAATATAATTAATAATCAAATCAGCCTAGATCCATCTCAACCCCAGATCTACTAGAAAGAGATCAAATCTTCTAAGATGCAAACATCTTTTAAAGTGAAGAGAAATTTAATCCCTCTAATTATGTAATACTACTTTGATAAAAAAAACTTTGAATTCATTAACTCAGAATAAGGTCTTGCCTTCCTAATAAGCCAGTACACCACATATAAAACATTATAAAAATTTGTGGCTACAAAATAAATCACTTTAAAAAACCTAATTCATCTGTTGTATGTTTTAAAGTTTTTTTTAAATATTTTTTGGTCAATTTTACGTAGAATTCAGTAGAAATTTACTGAAATCTAATTGTCAAATTCAAATAAAAAATTCCTAAACCTACAACCATTAAACAACCCCTTTAAAATATTTTTTGGTCAATTTTACTTAGAATTCAGTAGAAATTTACTGAAATCTAATTGTCAAATTCAAATAAAAAATTCCAAAACCTACCACCATTAAACAAACCCTTTAAAATTAAAAAAAAGCCTGTGGAGAAAAATTCCAATTAAATGTTCACAACAACTACATTACACAACCAAAGAAAAAATGAAAAGAACATAATAAAACAGGTATGCCACATTTTTTTTAATGGCGGAGATGCCAAAACAATTATGAAAGAACAAAATAAAATTTGAACACCTTCAGGGAGGAGAAGCAGATGCCTCGTGTTATTTATGGACAAAACTGCCCATTCCAATTCAATGGTCACACTAACTACATTACACAACCAAAGAAAAAATGAAAAAGAACAGAATAAAACAGGCATGCCACCTTATTTTATATTATTTTTATTTTTTTATGGCGGAGGAGATGCCAAAACAATTATGAAGGAACAAAATAAAATTTGAACACCTTCAGGGAGGAGAAGTAGGTGCCTTCGTGTTATATATGGACAAAACTGCCGAGTCAGTTAGGTTGTTGTAACTCGGAAGAAAGTTAAAATGTCGAAACAAAAGAAGCAGCGCAAACATCCAGGATTATTGAATACGCTGAAAATGAATCAAAATTAATAAAAAGTTATGACAACATCAAAATAATAGAAGCTGAACTGCCTTGGGATCACTGGTCGAGAGTGAAGAGTTTTACACCTTTGATTAAAGTTTTATTTTCATAAGACTTACTGGACTGAGGAAGGTAGCGTTATTGGTACTGTGTTGGGATGAAGAAAACCTGACTCAACTTTGATGGAAAAAGTGGGACTGTTAAATAGATTGAGGGAATATTATCTACATTTTAGAAAATCTGCTTCGTATATTGAAGTGACCGACTTCCTACTTACTAAAAACATTGTAAATGTGTAAAGATTTTTAAGAATTCTATCACTTCACTCTCAAATATGTAAACTTATTATTTTTCTTTCAAAGAACTTATCATTTCAATATTACAGTAACTTTTTGCTAATAGATTGACCACCAATGTATAAGAAGACTGAGTAGTTATATAGATTGATCACCCAAGTACAAGGGTCACCATTTTAATACAAAATATGAAGAAGTGAAGAAGAGAAAACAGGCAAGGCACAGTAAATAAATCATGGCTTTGATTCGTGCATGATCAATCTCCCTGAACTCACCCGCCTTAGCAAACCTCCATCATCCATCGCAAGTCCATTTGCAGGCTCTAGGACAGGAGAATTGATAGGACTGCCAAATCCGCCTGAAGGGTCTGGAGGAGAGTTTTGAGAAAACTTTTCTTCCAGACCCCACTTTTTTATCAAAGAACTTATCATTTCAATATTACAGTAACTTTTTGCTAATAGATTGACCACCAATGTATAAGAAGACTGAGTAGTTATATAGATTGGTCACCCAAGTACAAGGGTCGCCATTTTAATACAAAATATGAAGAAGGGAACAAGAGAAAACAGGCAAGGCACAGTAAATAAATCATGGCTTTGATTCGTGCATGATCAATCTCACTGAACTCACCGGCCTTGGCAAAACTCCATCATCCATCCCAAGTCCATTTGCAGGCTCTGGGACATGAGAATTGATAGGACTGCCAAATCCACCTGAAGGGTCTGGAGGAGACTTTTGAGAAAACTTTTCTTCCAGACCCCACTTTTTTAGCAAAGAACTTATCATTTCAATATTACAGTAACTTTTTGCTAATAGATTGACCACCAATGTATAAGAAGACTGAGTAGTTATATAGATTGGTCACCCAAGTACAAGGGTCGCCATTTTAATACAAAATTTGAAGAAGGGAACAAGAGAAAACAGGCACGGCACAGTAAATAAATCATGGCTTTGATTCGTGCATGATCAATCTCACTGAACTCACTGGCCTTAGCAAACCTCCATCATACATCCCAAGTCCATTAGCAGGCTCTGGGACATGAGAATTGATAGGACTGCCAAATCCACCTGAAGGGTCTGGAGGAGAGTTTTGAGAAAACTTTTCTTCCAGACCCCACTTTTTTATCAGTGCTTCTACCCCTGCATCGTCTAGACTGCACATGGTTTGTGCTGTTTCTTTCTCAAGCTCTGATCCTGCAACCTGCACTAAGGATACCAAATTCAAATCATCTGAGGCGCAATTATGTCTAGAAGCCTGTGTGAAACTGGAAACAGCGGGAACATAAAGCTCAGTCCCAAGGCTGCTTGCTTCTGAAAAAGACTCTTTATCAAACTGGTGGCAAAGGCGTGCTAGGGTAGACTCTGGTTCACTTACGGGGTCTGAACAAAACAAATCATGATCTTGATTAAGCATACTAAGAAATTCACTCTCAACCAAATCATCATCGTTCAGAGTAGATGTCTTTCCCAAATCACTGTGCCTCTCTTGTTTATGCTCATGAGACACTTGAGATACCTGAACATCAACATTCTTCTCCGACAAGGGACAAAGAAAATCTGATTGCCGAAGCTGTGAGAGAGTTATGCCTTTTACAGTGCTTCCTTCCTCTTCTCTAGATTTCAAACCAATCTCTCCACAACTCTTATTGCAATCCGGTAATTCTGATAAATTGCCACAGGTTATCTCAACCCCCTTTTCAATAACTGTGAACTCAATATCATCATCTAGACCAATAACTTCATCCTCATTCTCGTAAACAGTCTTGTTAGAAATACCACTGCATTGAACCAGATGATTGGTTGGAGGGAATAAGCTGCAAACAGTCCCGTTAGGAATACCACTGCATTGAACCAGATGATTGGCTGGAGGGAATAAGCTGCCTTTCGCTTCAAGAGCAAACAAGGATGCCAAACTAGACCTCTTCATATCTTTCGACTGCTGAAGTTGCAAGCTACTTTTAGAAGGGTTCTCATTAACAGGGTCCTTTAAACTCAAATCAGTTAAGTAGTTACTAGTTTCTCCTGGTTCAAATATGGAAAAAGATGCATGACCTTCTAATGCACAAATTGGTGGGGCCTTCGATAGCTGTGATAATCTGTCAGGAGAATCCACATAACCAGTATTTATTGGCTGCATTTGCCAGATGTCCTTGTTCAGGATTCTATATCGTAAAGTCACAGCTAAAGTTCCTCCTACAGCCTTACCTGCAAGTTTGAAACTTGTACTCCAAGTTCTGGATTCTGCATTCTCTCTACAATCACCTAAAAATTTTGGAAGCATTTTGCTAAGATCAAGTCGATATTTCCCAAAATCTAAGCCTTCGGCATCCAGAGCAGTCGCAAAAAGAGTGAAAAATTTTGATCTATAATACATACCTTGATCAGGCTTTTTACTGCCATAGATGGTGGAAGTCTGATGGAGAGTTTCTTCGAACTTTACAATTCCTTGAGAAACAGTAGCAGGTTTTGTCTGTACTACTCTATTTCCTTTCCTCCAACAGACAGAAACAAAAGAACCATTCATGCTTTGTGGAAGCCGCTCTATGCTGTGTACTCGCAGTGAGAACATGCAGCTAAATGGCTGTTGTCCAATGTGTGCAAGAGCTCGCAAGCGTCTCCAATCCCATAAGCTTTTCTTCCTGATAGGTACCTCACTCTGCCTGCTAAAACTCCAGTTGTCTTCCAGCCAATCAGGAGAATTTTCAATACTAGAAGCATTGTTATGATTTGTGGAGCTATGGGAGTGCTGGAGCTTGGGAGAATTCCACAGATCCGTTGTATTAGGATCAGTTCGATCCAAATTGACTGATTTGCCAGCACGCCAGCCTCTTGTCCATGCCAATCTCATTTGACCATTACATGTTTCAAGCTGTTCCGATATGTCAGAGGTTGAAGAGGATAAAGAATGCATTTTCTCTTAACAATTTCGATCATATTATTCAAAACGCATTCCATGCAGTCTGAAAGAGATTGCACACACCCTGTCACATAATAAGCATTTTTACAAAGGTGCGTTGTTGGGCCGTTAAAAAAATCGTTACAAGAAAAATCTAGCACTTAGAAGCACATAAAAGGCCATCAAAAATAACAAGTCAGAGCCCTGTTGGCCTTACATGTCCAAAATTCAAACAATCATATAATCAGTAGTCAGAAATCAAAAGGCTAACATCCAAAATATGACTGGTCACAATAAAAATAAACATAACATAAAAATGGGGGTTATCTAGTTACAATAAAACAGACATAAAAATTATGGGTCTAGAATCCCAGAGACAGAGGATCATCGTGACCGTTTAAGTTTTAGGTTCGAGTCCTGCTCAGTAAATGATAGCTTCTCAAAATCGTTTATCATTGCCAGTTCCTCCATTGAAATAGCCAAATCTAATGTGGATAACCTACGGACCAAAGACTGATTCTCATGACTTGAAAATAACCTGCATTTTCTTTGATTGTTCAATCATTTTCTGCAAATATAAAATCCCCAAAACAAAGAGACGTTTATGTAGAATTAAAACCAAAATCATATGTTCATCATAACTGTTTCATCAAACATGTTCAGCAAGAAACTTCTATTTTTCTTTTCTCTTTTTATTCCAAGCTTTCCAAACTGAGAAAAAAAACAAATTTGTTTGTCAATTTTCCTGCTAGTTTTTTCATCTAAACAGCCAAATCCAATGCGGATAACTTAACCATAGGCCAACGCTCATATATTAAAGATCAAATGCATTTTCCTTGATTAACTAATTAAAAATCTACTCAAAATGGAATGTTAATTGTAACTTTTGAATCAAACACATTCAGCTAGAAACTTCTGTTTTTTCTTTTTCTTTCCATTCCAAACTTTCAAAATTTTCTCTTGTAAACAAATATTTTTATCTTTTTTCGTCTCCATGTTTCTACATTGGAATAGTCAAATCTTATGTGGATCATTATCAATAAGCCAACAACTGTGATGCTTATGGCTGGAAAATAATATGCATTTGCTTTGATTATCCAATCATTTTTCTGAAGATACAAAATCTCCAAAAACATAGAGACCCCTGTGGTGGATTAAAATATAAATAGAATGTGAATTGTAACTTTTTCCTCAAACACATTCAGCAAAAACCTTCGTTTTTCCTTCTCTCTTTTCATTCCAAGTTTTTGAAAAAATTCTCACATAAAACAGAAAAAATACAATCGGTTTCATCCTTTTGGGTACGAGAATACAAATTTACACAATTAGAAATCCTTTTGGTTACGAAATTTTTTGTTCCAATCTTTACAAATTTAACCAGCAAAGAAAGAACAAATACAAATATATTGCTAATTCTTTACAAAATGTCCATTTACTAACTTAAATCTATTGTTTTCCTTATGGAAAATTTCGTGCAAAGCTTTATACCCAAATACAATGAATTCAAAGAATAAAGATAAAACAATTGTTTCCCCGTACAAATTTAAAGACTTCCATTCCAAGCTTTACAAAGTTCTTCACAAAGCGAATAACAAAAGCAAGTAGTTTCAAAGTTCTCTAACTGAGTGCAACTATTCTTCAGTATGAAGATAGAAATTTTGAGCATATACAACATTACACCCTGTATTTCAAAGTCCTGCTCAAATTTGGACGCATTACGGTCAATTGAGAACAGATCACCCTAAGAACAATTTAACATACCGTTTCTCATAATTTCGCTTGAATTTCATGCCAGCTCTTTGAAAGAAGCTGGAATTACTACAAGCTCTGAAATTTCATCCTTTGATACATCCGCAGCTCCAGAAAGTGCCAAAACTCCAACAATGCGCGCCATAATCTTAAAAATTGCTCTTCGTACACGCAGAGATTCGTCACTTGGGCAAAATCTTACTGTACAAATACCTTTTATATCCCAAAAAGCAACTTTAGGAAGGTTTAAAACCAAGGTATGGAAGTTCCTAATAACTCGAGTTTGATTGGTTCAAATGGTTGTGGTGATCCTATTTAATTATTGAAAAAATATGGGACCTCTTGGTGAGGTGTCACTCTTAAATGATAGAGAAAATTCCTCATCCAAACCAACGCTGACACCGGTAACAAAATCTTTAATTTAAAAAATGTTAATTGTTAAATTAATTAAATGAGGCAATTATTATTGGAGTTGTTTTTAGTGTGATTTTTTTGGACTTTCCTTGAGCAGGGGTTACCTATCAAACATGTGATTTCAATGAATTCCTTCTGGATTTTAGAGAAATTGGACCGGAAAAATCCACCGATTTTTTTTCCAAAAAATCGCACTAAAAGACAACTCCATTATTATTTATTCAAAATAATTAATGTTATATAAAATATTTTGACTGATGGGTGTGGAGTATGTCTTAAAATCGTTTTTGTTTGGTTAAGACTTCGTCTTCCCTGGACGGAAACAGGTTAATAACCCTTGGATGTAAGGAAACATGTTAACAACTCAAGACCAGAGGCATTTGGCAGGAGTGAAAGCCCAAGACCCAGAAGCGTCAGGTAGGAGTGAAAACCTACCCCTTTACGGACCACCAACTGGTTATTCCAAGTGGTATGGTTTTCCTAAAATAAGGGTTGAGTCAGCGTACATTCTCAATTAGCAACTAAAAATCGTTATCCTTACTGCTAATTTGACGATTGAATTATAATACACTGTGAAAAAACTAAAATATTTTAAGTATGAATTGTATATTCGATATATATAATATTCTATTAACTAAAATCATAAAAATGAAAATCAATATTTTTAATCTTAAATAATAAAATCAGAAAATTACATTAATATTTAAATTAAAATGATGAGAATGAAAATAGATTTTTTCTATTTTAAATAATTACATTAATAAAGTTATTAGAAATATTATATATATATAATAAATTATATATATTTTAATTTAATAAAATTGATAATTAAAATCGTGTAAAGATTTTACCTATTATCACTGCAATCACATGTAACATGCAAGAAAAATAAAAATTGAATTAGTCAAAGTTAAAAGATATTGTCACTAATTAATTTACACCTATATCCATATCTATTCCCACATGGAAATAGATTTTTTCTATTTTAAATAATTACATTAATAAAGTTATTGGAAATATTAAATCTATATATATATAATATATTATATATTTTTTAATTTAATAAAATTGATAATTAAAATCGTGTAAAATTTTTACCTATTATCACTGTAATCTCTATCTATATCTATTCCCACATGTAACATGCAAGACAAATAAAAAATTGAATTAGACAAAGTTAAAAAGTATGGTCACTAATTAATTTACACCTCTATCCATATCTATTCCCACATGTAACATGCAAGACAAATCAAAAATTGAATTAGTCAAATTTAAAAATATTGTTACTAATTAATTTACATTACAATTTTAATTTTAATTTTTTTTTCAAAAAACAACACTTTTCATTTAGTGAATTTTTAATATATATATTGATGATGATGATGATGGTTAACGTCCACTGAGACCAAATAATGATCTATCGGACCTAAAAAGACAAATTATTTATTTTGATTTAAGATTTTATTCCTATGCTCAAAAAGCTTGGAGAGAAACCTCCCGAGATCACTATAATTTTGGCATTGTAAAAGGCTAGGAAGGTCAGTATTGTAACAAAGGTTGTGAAATTGAGATCTAATGTGGTTGTATGCAGGGCACTCTAAGAGGAAGTGGTTTTCATCCTCGATGCTCCCGTTCTCACAAATATGGCAGATCCTTTCCATCCATGGCGTTTTAGGAACTACCCAGCGGCCAGTTTCGCTATGGAGCTCATGAGAATTCGTTCTAATCTTTGCTATATTAATTTTCTTTTTTGAGCTAGTTAGAATAGAGAGATACTTTTGATCTTCAAGGGTGGGGTTGATGACCTTCTTATAATAACTTAATTTTCTTTTAGACGCTAAATCTTTCTCATACCACAATTTTTCTTTGAACTTAGAAGTAACAATATCTTTAATGTTATTTATGTTTTGCAAAGCATCATTCTCATTGATCCCCTAATAGTTTAACCAGACCCTTGTGTCCTTATGCCATCCTCGGTTAAGCCTTAGGTGATTTTGGCTGGAATTTAAAGCTATCTTAGGAAGTCTATGATTGTCTATGTTATTGAGCTTGTGCTTGTACATCAGAAACCTGAGCATAGCTAGGCTCTCAATAGAAGAAAGACCTGCTTCTATAAGGAGAATAGGATAGGGTGTATTACTTTTAATTTTCAGGTTATAAGTTATAAAACAATATATGTAATATTGATTTTTAATCATAAATATTGTAATTAAATAAACCATCTTTTTCTTATTAATTATTTATAATTAAATTAAAAAAAAATTAAATTAAATATATTTATTAATTTATTATAAATAATTTTTAATAAAATAATAAAATTTGTAATATCAAATACGTAGATCAAAGCATTTAATTATAATTTTTTATTCTGCATTTCTTAAGTTATTTATATAATTATGATGATGATGATGGTGGTGGTTAACGTCCACTGAGACCAAACAATGGTCTATAGGACCTAAAGAAACAAATTATTTGTTTTCATTTAAGATTTTATTCCTATGCTCAAAAAGCTTGGAGAGAAGCCTCCCGAGCTCACTATAATTTTGACATTGTAAAAGGCTAGGAAGGCCAGTATTGTAACAAAGATTGTGAAACTGAGAGATCTAATGTAGTTATAAGTGGGGCACTCTAAGAGGAAGTGGTTTTCATCCTCGATGTTCCTATTCTCACATATATGGCAAATCCTTTCCATCCATGGCGTTTTAGGAACTGCCCAACGACCTGTTTCACTATGGAGCTCATGAGAATTCGTTCTAATCTTTGCTATATTAATTTTCTTCTTTGAGCTAGTTAAAATAGAGAGATACTTTTGATCTTCTAGGGTGGGGTTGATGACCTTCTTATAATAACTTAATTTTCTTTTAGCCCCTAAATCTTTCTCACACCACATTTTTCTTTGAAGGTAGAGGTAATAATATCTTTAATGTTATTTATGTTTTGCAGTGCATCATTTTCCTTGATCTCCCAATAGTTTAACCTGGTTTAACGTTAATATAAAATAAAATTATAATTAGGAATAGATTGTGTTCTTAAATTTTATTTAAAAAATATTAATATTTATAATATGATATTTTTATTTTTAACGATAAAATAATTTTATGGTTTATAAGTTTAAAAAAGTAAAATAAATACACATCAGTTTTTCCCAAATTTCTTTAAATTTTTTCCACTAACCCATTTCACACTAAAATTAATGCATATTATAAAACTAAAAAAATACCCATATAACCTAGGGCTAGGCGTTGTGGTTCTTCCGGGTGGAGACTGAGCAACGCCATGAAACTCCATGCTCGCCAACAAAGGGTACTCCATGCTCGTCTGCTCAATTTCTATTTATAATGTAATATTTTAATCAAACCGTCAAAATATTAATTGAATATGAGTTGAAAATGATATTTATTTTCAAAATTTTAAATTGGTAATAGTTTCTAGTAAGAAAAAAAAGTTGTATATATTAGGTATATATCGGGTACATTATAGCTTGAAAAGGGAAATATAGGCAATATTTACCCTGCCATATTACAAAAAAAAATCTCAACTGTCAATATAAAAAATTGTTAACCTGGAAGCATGACTGCATATACAAACAGAGATCGTGTATGGTAGATAGAGTGACAAACCCGTTTAACAGAGAAAATGAAAACAGATAGTGATACCTGAGTATGTAACTGATGATAAAAATCAGGGTTATGATACATACCAGGACATTTTTGATATTCCTATATACCCAGCATAGAGAAGTGTTGAATTTGGTGCGTGATAGACCCCACTGTGATGCTCATGTACCATCTACCACACTTTGACTGCAGGCCCCTCTTAAATAGTTCATCAGCAATCGAATTCTGAGAGCGCTTTACATGGGCGATGGAGAAGTGAGAAGATTTCCAAATAGATGAGATTCTATGCATCCATCCAGTAAGATTGGCATTTTTATGGAATGTCTGCCAATGACAGGATTGATAATGATTTTTGAGTCACCATAGATCCGGAGGGGACCAGTATTCAGGAAAGAGTAGAATATAAGGAGACCATATAATGCCATGGCTTCAGCTTTATTATTTGTCCCTAAGCCCCCATTCCAATATATTGAAAAGTGCTGATATTCCAGGATATTGATGTACACTCCGCAAGCACATATACCATCTTTTGTTGCACCATTAAAATGAGCCCTCGGATATAGTAGTTGAGAAAGGGAAGATTCGTTTGATTTTTGTTTCACTTGCTGGGGAATAAAGGGGATTATAGAGAGATAATAGGGGATGACTTGATCATATATGTGCTTGAAGTCCTCCTTACAGTCGTGAAAAATGACCCTATTCCGCCATTTCCAAATGAACCAGAACACTATAAGGGGAATAGGCCTCCATATTACTTTCTGAGAACTCCACCATTCAAAAGCATCTATAATGGATAAATGAGAATTGTAGTTGAACCCGAAATGTGATGCCAGCTTCTTCCAAAGGGCCTGTGTGTGGATACAATTTAGAAGTATGTGCAGATTATCCTCCATCTCAGATAGACAAATATAGCAGATAGCAGGGCCGTGCCAATTCCTTTTTTGTAGTTTGGTCCAAGTGAGATTTTTGTTGTGATACACTAGCCATGAGAATAATATAATTTTGTATGGGCATCCAGACTTCCAGAAAGTAAGTGGAAATATTTTCTCGGCATAATCAAAATGTTCTTCTATTATGGAGATATATATATCTTTAACAATAACATTAGTCCTACCACCCCTACCCTGCCAGACAATGTCGTCCTCTTCCTCGGTCCTATAAATACCACTGTACTTCATTTTCCTGAAAATCTTATTCCATTGTGTTGCCAAAGGCCCATGAAGACCCAAGTCTATAGCAGATTTCCATCTTGGAATAGCACCCTGCCAATCCTGAATAACCTGTGCCCAATAAAATATACCTTTTTGAAGAAGATATAGTAAAAGCTGCTGTGGGATAGGCCAAATTCCTTCTTCACCCATGATAGAATCTAGACCGATGAGAATGTTGTTCCCAGACTGGAATTTCCATACTAGATTTTTAAAGAAGAATTGTTGGATCTTTTGAAAGCTTCTCCATATAGCAGAACCACGAGCGGGCCCTAAGGATCTGTACCTGAACCAAAAAGAGAAATCTCTGTTCCCTAAATATTTTATTCTGATTGCATTGCTCCATATATTGTCTCCTAGTACAACTTTCCATAATGATTTACATAGTAAGGCCAAGCCAAATTTGCGTAGGTTCATAATGCCCCAACCCCCCATCTTTTTTGGGAGAGAAAGATTTGACAACTTGGAAAGGTGGAATTTTCTTTTTTCCTTACTGCCCCCCATATGAAGGATGTCGTTAAACTATTTAGTTTTTTTATGATGCTTGCGGGAATGAAAAATAAGTGAACCCAATAAACAATAAGTTGGCCAAGAACAGTTTGAGTGAGTATCATCCTGCCAGCCAAAGAGAGACATTTATACTCCCAACCTGCAATCCTTTTGTAGTATCTGTTGAGGATCCAAGACCAATCTGTGATAGAATAGCCAGATGGCTTCAAATGATAGCCCAAATATTTCATTCCTTCTTTGATTGATTTTGCTTGTATATTGAATAGATGAGAGAGGTATTCCATATCTTCTATATTGACATCCCCATAATGAAAAGATGATTTACCTTCATTTATACATAGACCTGTCGCCCTTTGAAAGGAAAAAAGATGATTTACCTTCATTTATACATAGACCTGTCACCCTTTGAAGGGAAAATAAAATCTCATGCAAATAATACCAAGTCTATCTAATATTTTCTAGCGTTATCGAATTCATTAATGAACTTGATTAAATAAGCGTAAATTTGATTTGACTTTTTAAATGTTAAACATTAACATTTATCTTAATTAATCAACATTTTAATTTTAATTTGTTGTATTGATTAAAATGTATATAGTAATTTGTTGTATTTATTAAAATGTATATAGTACGAGGATTAGGATTAATAAGTTTTATATGTTATATGTGTAACTCATTGCTTTGCGTTTAGGATTAATAAGTTTTTTTATGTTATAGTATTTTGCTATTGTGTTGGTATTATTTTTAATTTAATATGGTAGATGGTAGAGATATTGTAATGTTATATTTAACATTTTGATTTGGTAGAATCACATAAAATAAAAATAAGATAAAAAATTAATAATTATAATTTTAACTATATTAAGAAGAGTCTTTTGAGTAGAAATCACATGGGAGAAAATTTTGTCGATTTCATTTTGAACCAGCTAGTGTCTTGGTGATGAACCACACTAGCTTGTTCGAAACGCGTCGACACAATTTTTTCCTATATGATTTCTACCGAAAAGACTCTTCTTAATCTAATATGGATCAGAGAAGCCTGAATTCAAAAATTATAATTATAATTAATAATTAAATCATTTTAGATCCATCTTAACTACAGATCTACCAAGTTCCAAGAGGGATCAAATCTCTTGAGATTCAAACATTTTTTAGAGTGAAAATAGATTTGATCCCTCTCAGCACTTGGTAGATCCGCTTTAAGATGGATCTAGGTTGTTTTTTATAACAACGAAAGAGAAAAGTAGATAAAAAATGGGTACAAACTTTTTAAGAGGTTCTCTAGTATTACATGTAAGCTTCTCTTTAACAAGCTCTCAAGCTCTTAACAAGACCTATCTACCATACATTCAAGGAGTCACTGATAAGTTGGCCAAGGTTCTCAGAAAGAAAAACATTGGTACCTCTTTCAAACCCCTAACAACCATCAGACAAAGAATGAGATCGGTAAAAGACAGTCTTGACCACCTCCAACATAAAGGAGTTTACAAGGTCGTGTGTTCATGTGGAGAATTGTAACTCACACATGACTAGAGCAACAACAAAAAAAAGAAAATGTGGTTAACCTTTTATTAACTTACCTTAGTTATGTGACAGATCACTATTTTCCACAAAGGTTCATAGTGTAAGTATTAAACATCACCACATTATAACATGATTTGTTAATTTACATGGTGGTTTATTAACTAAGGTTTACAGTGGTATGAATTCACTTGCGCGGAGAATTTATTAGGTTCTTAAATTAATGTTCCAGCATATAGTCTTTAAACTTGGTACTGTGGAGATTTATAACATTTAATTTCAAGGGTCGGCCAACAATTAATATTTCCAGCTGTCGAGGATCTTGCGACCTTCATGCGCCATTTGGTTTCACTACCATCGTCGATCTGGACCCCCATCATCTGACGGCCCCAGTTAATCACAGTGGTTATGGGTAACCACCCAGTTTTGCTCCCACCTTCGTTGGTCATTTTCTCAGTGCGTAACTGGGTAGGCTTTCTCTGCAAATCCCTGGCTCTGCTAGGGTCGCATCTCTAGTGGTTATTTCTCCTCTTTCAACTTCAGTTTCACAGTGAGACCGTCACTATTTTCCACCTATCCACTACTACTAATGGTTACAAATTTAACGACCTGTGTGCATCCCGGGGTTTGATTTCGCAGAGTGCAGGTAAACCCTAGCTTCTTGGAGAGTTATCAATCTTTAAAAAAAATGGATACCTATGTATTTTCCCATTTAACTGACCATTCCTCATTTTCTATTCTTGCTTGCAGGTCCAGGGTTCAACCTACTTCCTGAGGGTTTTAGAGTTCTGAATGGGGTCGGTTAAGCCCTATCATCACAGGTAACACACTCGATTCCTTAAGTTGTTTAAGGTTGGACCTTCCAAATGTCATTTTCTAAGTTTTATTTTGCTAGTCAGATGCAGAGTTGTCTCTGAGTTCAACCGACATCACAAAAATCGTTTCCAGCTACAGGCATTCACGACGACAAGGAGAAGATACATTGCCCAGGTGCAAACCATAAATGGACTTAGCATTAGGGTATGATATGCGTGATTTTAAAGGGTTTTTTAATCTCAAGGTTAAATGAATTTCTGGAGATTATGCTTAAAATTCGATGGTTAGTATTTTGCAGCTTCAGAGCTTCTGCGTGACTAGTTTCAATGTCCTGTTTGCAGATATTTTGGGTCAGAGAACTCCTCTTTTAAAATTAGTATAACTAGATCAAGGTTTCGTTCTGAAAACCCCAAACTGTTAATTTGGTATTTACAGCTGTAGTCTGAAGTTATAAATATTGCCTCAATTTTGAAGGTTTTGTACTATTTCTGCATACCATCGTGTTACTCTTTCTAGGTTATATAATTTATAGCAACTGATGTTTATTCCACTATGTTTCTCTTTTGGGTTTTAATATTTATGATAGTTTATGTTTTAATCTACTGCATATTTAACTGGTTCTTCCAGATGTTTTTAGTAGCCCCCAAAAAGGTCCCTCTAGCATGTTCGATATTACTTTCCCTCTGGCATGTTTGATATTATTCATAGCTTTTTGTTTAATTGTTAATGGAATATGAATGTTTAAATTCCCAATCGCTTTATGGAGCCAAATCCCTCCTCCCTGAACCACTCTCTAGTTGTCGCGAAAGGGACTGGCCAAGAGAGTAAATCTGGGTTGAGATGTATGACCTTCAACCCTCTAGTTCGACAACCTCGTGAGCAATCCTTATCCCTATTGATTGAGGGTTTCAAGGTATTGAGGTTCATATTTGCAGCACTAATGATGGTTTATATATGTATTTTCTCTGAACAAAATTATACAACCATACTTCACTCCCTGATGTATATTCTATTTACATTTCTATTCCATTGAAACATGTTAATTTGCGCTTTAGTCTATGCATGCTTCGCAAGGTTTGCTTATACATTCTTGAAAGATTTTTATAGGACTATTCGACTACTCAATTTATTTTTTGTTTGTGGAAATAATAATAAAACCTATTAATTCAGGCAAGCCATCCGATAGGAATCAACAGTTTAAATTGCTACTTGTCTTATGGTTATATCATCAACAACATGTTAGATTCCATATTTTCCTTTATCATCTCTGCCAAGAAATGCATTCATGGCATTCTGGAGAATAACACAAAACCTTGAAAAGTTCTTTCATATATACAAAGAAACTTCCCAATAACAATCATTACAACAGTAATTTAAGTAATGATAGATTGAGCATTTAATACTTATCTTCTATGCAAAGGTTCCAGAATATATGGATAGGATCCCTCCACCCGTCCTTTAAGGAAATGGAAATTACATCCAAGACCTTCCCCCATGATTCTCCACTTCATAATAGTTGTCTTTTCACATCAGTTATGTAATTTACTGGCCTCAAGACTTTACCCAATCCAACCTAGAATTTCTTCACAAATAAAATCTGTAATCCTAGAAGTATTCCACGGCTCTTGTCCAGCTCTGGAAAAAATTACCAGTAGTGTCCTACCTTCTTTTTTCCTCCCTTCCTCCTTTCCTTTGAGTTCTGTCTTACCCTCAACAAGAAAAGGGAGGAATAACTGCTTAACTGTTAACTATCTGGTAACAAGATAATTACTCGGGTCCCTTCCGTAAATTCTAGGACCCGACTTAAAATCTATTTACTACTTTTACCATTTATTCAACTTCAGCCACTACTTTTACCAAGTAATTATCAAGTTCACTTGTTGGCTAAAGTAAGTATTAAATATTTACAGTCACTTGAAGGTGTCACATCTCCCCCCACTTAAGTGAAACACCACCCCCAGTGTTTATTTCTTCAGTTGCCTTTGGAAACAACTCGGGATATGCCTCATGTATAAACTATTTACTTTCCCATGTGGCTTCCTCTAGGCTAAATTATTTCCATTATACTTTAACCTGGATGATAGATCACTTCCACAACATTATTTCTCTCTGGTCGAGTATACGCAGAGGTTCTACCAGAAACTCTCCGTCCATTTCGACCTGTCAACATAATGTATTGATCATCAATCATTTTTCCATTCCAAAGTTTATAAGTACAAACATATTTTGTTTTATAACATATGTTACCGATATGTCTTGCCAATTTATAACATGTATGGAATCATAAACATATTTCTTTAAAAGCGGCACATGAAACACATTATGAATCCGTAAATGACTAGGTAAAGCAAGTTGATATGCCACAGGTCCTATCCTTTCCAAAATTTGGAAAGGTCCATAATAACGGGGTGCAAGCTTTGCAAAACTTCCCCACCGGAGAGAACTTATTTTGGGTTTAACTTGCACATAAACATGATCACCCACCTGAAATTCCTGGTAGGTTCTTTTTTTATCAGCATAATATTTTTGTCTGTCCTTAACAACTTTTAAACTTTGCTGAACTCTTTTTACTGTATTTTCCATTTCTTCTAGCATATCAGGTCTTAAGATTAGCTTATTCTCAGGATTATTCCAGTTAGAAGGTACTCTACAACTTTTCCCATACAGCACTTCATAAGGGCTCATTTTTAACGATTCATGATAACTCTTGTTATAGGTAAATTCTACCAAATGTAGGTATTCTTCCCACTTGCCGAGTTGTTGCATTACATACATTCGCAACATATCTTCAACTATTTGATTTCACTCAGTTTCTCATGTCCTCTTTTTATTCTTGTGTATAGGGACACTGTTCAGTAGATAAATTTACTCCTACATGAATAGGAACCTTCACCGGTTTACTATCCTGCATATTAAACCTCTGCAATATTGTCTCGACATACTTCCTCTGGTTTAACCAGAGCTTCCTCTTTGTCTGATCTCTTTTAATTTCCATGCCCAAAATATAGTTTGCAGCACCAAGATCTTTCATGTCTAATTTGGAGGACTAATGGGTCTTCAAATCTTGGATAATTTCTTTGTCATTTCCAACTAGAAACATATCATCCACATACAAGACCAAATAAATAACACGATCACCAATTAATTTAAAATACACACAGTGATCTGCTTTGCTTTTGGTGAAGCCAAGTCCTCGTATAAATGTATCAAATTTCTGATACCACATCCTTGGTGACTGTTTTAACCCATACATAGACTTCATTAACTTGCATACCAATTCTTTCTTACCCTTCACCACAAAGCCTTCAGGTTGCTTCATGTATATCTCCTCTTCCAAATCCCTGTGAATAAATGATGTCTTCACATCCATCTTTTCTACCTCAAAATCAAAATCAACAACAACAGATAAAAGTAATCTAATAGAAGTTACCTTGGCAACAAGAGAAAAAATATCACCAAAATAAATTCCTGGCACCTGGGAATAACCTTTTGCTACCAACCGAGCTTTGTATTTCTCCACCTTTCCTTCTGCATTTGTCTTTTTCTTGAACACCCATTTGTTGCCAATGGGTTTCCTTCCAGCCGGCAACTCCACCAGATCCCAAGCCTCATTTTTGTGCAAAGATGCCATTTCATCAACCATGGCCTCTTTCCAGAGTTTTCCATCCTCTAAATCTACTATTTCCTTCACATTTTTGGGATCATCATTAGTAATAGATAAAGAAAAATTTGAACAGAAATCAGATGGACTATACCTTTTTGGCTTCCTTCTTTAGCGAACTGATCTTCTCACACCCGGAGTTTGTGGCTCTTCATCTTCTGATTCCACCTCTGCTGTAGAGTCTGATTCTTCCTCCTTTAGCTCAAATTATATCTTCTCAGGTTCCTTTGGTTGGACTTCATGTTTAATAACATCTTTCACCTCTTTGAACACCACATCTCGGCTGTACACAACCTTCCTTGTTACTGGGTTCCAAAGCTTATAACCCTTTAAACCATCCTTATACCCAATAAAGATGCACTTTTCAGATTTACTATCCAACTTGGTTCGTTTCTCCTTTGGAACATGTACATATGCATCACATCTAAATACCCTCAGATGTGAAAGAGAGGGTTTCTTACCAGTCCATACCTCTTGTGGAGTCTTATCCTCCAATGTTGATGAAGGTGATCTGTTGACCAGGTAGCATGCTGTCTCCACCGCCTCTCCCAGAATTCCTATCCTAAACTGACACCACTGAGCATGTTTCTTGTCCTTTCCATCAACGTCTTGTTGAGGTGTATATGGAGTAGTCTTCTACCATGCCACACTTCTTATAGAATTCTTCAAATTCCTTATTGCAAAACTCTCCACTGTTATCTATCCTCAACACCTTTATCGTCTTCTCTGTTTGGTTTTCCACCAGAGCCTTAAATTCTTTAAACCTATCAAAGACTTCAGAGTTCTTCGTAAGGAAATATATCCATGTATTGCTTGAGAAGTCATCTATAAATGATACATAGTACACAGACTTACCCAGTGATGGAAACTTCACAAGTCCAAACACATCACTGTGCACAAGCTCTAATATCTGTTTCACCCTCTTACCACCAGAGGGGAAACTCACCCAATTCTTCTTCCCATATACACAACTTTCATAGAAATCAAAATCCAAAGAGCTATTACTCATACCTTCTACCATACCTTTACCATGAAGTATTTGAAGGCCCTTCCCTCCAATATGTCCAAGCCTTTGATGCCACAACATGGTCTTCTCTCCAGAGGCCACTAGATTTTCTGCTCCACTTTCAGGAACCACGGAACTGTTGCACCCATCAACAACAGTGCTACCTTGTACCTTGTATAGAGTTCCAATTTGAACTCCCTACATCAATACCAGTGCCTCCCGAACCATCTTGTAGGTATCCTTCTCGAACATTGTTTTTACACCTGCATCATCCAGCCTGATTACAGAAATCAAATTTCTAGCTAATGCAAGAATATGTAGAACACCCGAAAGTATTCTAACCCTTCCACCTTACAACTTCAACTTTACTTTTCCGCAACCAACAATTTTAGCCTTCTTGTCATCCCCTAAGAAGACATCACCACCATCATATTTCTCATACTCGCAAAACCACTCTCTATGGGGAGTGAAGTGAAATGATGCACCTGAATCAATCAACCATGCCTCATGATCTACATGTGTACTTAAAGAAGCCAAGTACACATCCCCACCTTCATCTGAGGTGGTTTTCACCTTTGCAAAAGGAGCATCATCAGATCCCTTTCCTTTGTCAGGAGCTTTAGATTTACAGTCCCTTTTGTAGTGCCCTTCCTTTCCGCATTTCCAGCACACCACCTTTACAGGTTTTCCTGGAGATTTAGATCTCCCTCTAGATTTAGATCTCCCACTTGATGACTTATTTTTGTTTCTGTTCTGGGACTGTCCTCGTATAGACAAGGCATCGCCATTCTGGCTCTCCATATTTTTCTGTCTCATCTCCTCCGTCAGCAAGGATGTGACTATTTCATCAAACTGCAAGGCAGTTGCATTGCTACCTATTGCAATAACTAAACTATCCCATGAATCTGGTAGAGAACACAACAAACTAATGCACTTATCTTCATCTGAAATTTTGATATCAATAGACAATAATTGACTTACCATAGTATTAAATGCATTAAGATGCTCTGTCACTGAGTCTCTATCTTTCATCCTCAGGTTATACAGATTTTTCCGCAGGAATAGTTTATTCACTAGAGACTTAGATTGGTAAAAATTCCCTAACTTGTCCCACAAAGCTTTCACCGTAGCTTCCCCTTATACATTCAACAATACTGAATCTGAGACACACAATTGTATTGTGCTCTTTGCCTTCCAGTCTAACTTCTTCCATTCTTCATCGGACACTCCCATTGGTTTAGTACCCGGATCTACCGCAATCCATTGATCTTTATCCACCAATAGATTCTCCATCTTGAGTTTCCACAACTCAAAACTCTGACCATTAAATTTCTCGATCTCTATCTTTCCACTGCTCGCCATCTTCTTTCACCACCAGAATCGATCTCGCAGATCTCCCACTGAACAGGGTCTACCACAAGCCTGAGCGAAACCCTCAGCAACAAAGGCATCCCTTGAAGCCAAAATAGCTCTGATACCAAATGTAGGTTTTAACCCCGTAGAGAAATTACCTGCATATGAATTCTAAAACACAGAAAATAAACAATGCGAGAGCATAACACAAAAAACACATATACACAAATATTTTCCCCTGGATCCCAAAACTGGGACTACCAGCTTGATTTTTCATTATGTTCCTTTCAATGTTACAATACATATTTATACATGCTGAAACATCCAATACCATGGACCGAAAACCATCGCATCCAAAACCATGGACCGAAAACCATCGCGTCCAAAATCATGTGCGAAAAATCATGCACAAAACCATAGGTAGGTCCGCCCAACCTAATATAGGGTCCAAAAACAAAATTTTCCGGGGCGCTGCCCGGACCCCATAGAGTGGGGTTACCTGCACCCCTCAAACCCCCTGTGACTCCCCCTACTACATAATCGGTGCAACGAAGGGGGGGCTCCGCCCCCATCTAACCCCCCGGTTAACTACATGGGCTAGTCGTGGAAAGAATATAACACAACCCAACATTTCTGGGGGTGGTAAGTAGCACTGTAATGGATTTGAGTACCCAATCCAATGAAGAGTGCTTTCCAGAAGGTAGACGTAAATTTTACATCTCGATCTGAGATAATAGTTTTAGGCATACCATGTAGTCTAAATATCTCTCTCATTAATACATCTGCCACCTGAGATGTTTGGTAGGTAGACTTAACAAGAATAAAGTGAGCCACTTTACTCAGTTTATCTACTACTACCATTAGGGAATCATTCTGTTTCTTGGATTTGGGTAATCCAGTTATGAAATCCATAGTAATCGTATCCCACTTCCACTCAGGAATGGGTAAAGGATGTAGTAAACCCGTAGGGTGCTGATGTTCAACTTTAACTTGCTGACATTCCAAGCACTTTGCCAAGTATTCTGCAATGTCTTTCCTCATACCAGGCCAATAATATTATTTTTTTTTATTGCAGAAAACAATTTTTGATACCCCGGATGAGCAATATAGGGACAAGTATAGGGACTTCTGTGGAATTCATCCAATATAAATTGTTTCATTGACAATTGGTTAGGGACATATGTTCTTCCCTTGAAGGTTAGCAAATTTTCATTATTAATACCATATTCGTTTTTTTTCCAGAATTCTGTACAAGTTTAGATTTTTTCCAAAGTTATTCATATTCTGGATCTTTCAAGGCAACCTCCTTAATCTGCTCAGAAAAATTGAATTCCACTTGACTATATGAAATTTCATAGACATGATGTAGTCTTCTGCTTAATGCATCGGCCACACAATTTTCCTTCCCCTTAATATGTTTGATGTCAAAGTCAAACTCACTCAAGAATGCAGTCCACCTGGCTTGACATGCATTCAAGTGAGGTTGCTTAAAGAAGCTAGTTAAGCTGTTGTGATCCGTCATCAACAGAAATATATTCCCTAACAAGTAATGTCGCCATAGCTTCAAAGCATGGACTACAGTGGTTAACTCCAAGTCATAGGCAGAGTATGTTTGCTCATGTTCTTTCAACTTACAATATTCGTAAGCAATTACCTTATCCTCTTGCATTAAAACTCCCCCTGCGCCTTAGCACACATCCATACAAACTGTGAATTCTTTTTCTAGATCCACAACTTTTAGCACAAGAGTGGTAGTAAGCAAATGTTTTAGATTTTTAAAACTTTGCCAAAACTCTTCTGACCACCTAAAAATTGTTCTTTTTTTTCTGCAAGGAGGTGATTAGGTAGGCAACTTTAGATAACCCTTTTAGGAATCGATGATAATATCCAGCCAAACCCAAAAAGGAACGTATATTTGCTACATTAGCTAAAGTAGGCCATTCCATTATGGTTTTGATTTTCTCTGGGTCTATAAGTATACCCTTAGATGAGATAATATTTCCTAAATACTAGAATTGATCTTTGTAAAAGTCACATTTACTAAATTTGGCATAGAGTTGATTTTCCCTCAAAGTTTGCAGCACTACCCAAAGGCGCTCTCAATGTTCTACCAAATTCTTGGAATATACCAAAATATCATCAATAAAAATGAGGACAAACTTATTTATAAAAGGATGAAAATTCCATTCATCATACTCATGAATTTTGTTGGGGCATTGGTGAGTCTGAAGGGTAAAACAACGAACTCATAGTGTCCATATTGTGTTCTGAACATTGTTTTATATATGTCCTCATCTTTAATTCGTATACGGTGATATCCAGATTCTAAATCAATTTTTGAAAACACTGCAACACCCTTGACTTAATCAAACAGATCATTGATTATGGGCAATGGATACTTATTTTTAACTGTTAACTTATTCAGTTGCCTATAGTCTATACACAGGCGGAGAGTGCCATCTTTCTTCCTTACAAACAAAACTGGAGCTCCCCAAGGGGACACACTGGGGCAAATATACCCTTTGTCTAATAGCTCTTGGAGCTGCATCTTTAATTATGTCAACTCATGAATACTCATTCTATACAGGTCCTTAGAGACTAGAGTGGCTCCAGGAATTAGTTCTATAGTAAAACCAAGGTTCCTCTTGGGGGGAAATCCCAGAATTTCTTCTGGAAATACATCTTTAAATTCTTGGATTACAGGTATCTTTTCTAGGGTAGATATCTTATCCTTATAATTGGCGTAGCCCACCTGAACAACATAAATTTGACAGCCTTTATGGATGCACTTCCCTAGCTGATGGGCAGAAATGGGGCGTAGCTTAACTTCTCTTCTAACACCCTGAATTTCTTTTATGACACCCTCGTCTGTAAGAAAATTAATTGTTTTTATCTTTGCAATTTACCAAGGTCCAATGTTGTTCCAACCAATCCATTCTTATTAGTACATCATAGGAGCCTAGTGGCAGCATATTTAAATTTTCCTTAACTTGTTGCCCAACTATATTTATGATGCAATCCTCTACTTTTGCAGTTAATCTTCATTTAGCTCATGTGGCTAGTTGTACTAACCAAGGATTTTTGAATTTCACACTTTTCATATGACATAAATCAACTATTTTTGGGTTGATATAGCTTAGGCTTCCACCAGGATCTATCAAAATGGAAATGGGATGGTTAAGTATTTTACCTTCAAGTTCCACCATCGTTGGTTGATACTTTGCTTGATGATCTTCTAAGGCTACGTTAATCCTTAGTATGCTTCTTGTCACATCACCAACAATAGAGGCCTCTTGGATATTTGTGGCTGGTTCAACTCTTGTACGATGGGGACAATTTTTATAATAGTGGGGTTCCCCACAACCCAACACTCCAGAGGGGGATTTTGGAACTTATTAGGCTCTGGCCTACTAGAGGCATCTGTCTGTCTTACTTTAGATTGCGATCTAAATTTTTGCTAACCCTTGGCTAAGGTTTCGCTTAGCATTCTCCAGTTGGTATTCTTTGAGCCAACACTAGAAAGTTCTTCTGCCCTTTTTAGTTGCCCAATTCTTACTATTGTCACCCTTCTGTTTCATTTGTTGGTAACAAATTCGAGCCTTTCAAATGGCTTCATCCATAATCTTGGGATTATCAAATTCCAGTATTTCCTTCATATAAGCAGGTAAACTACTGGTAAATCGTTATACTTTAGCTTTCTCCTCACGAATATAGGGAACATATCTTAACAGAGAGGTGAACTTAGTTATGAATTTATCCATGGACTGTTGTCCTAATTTCAGGTCATGAAATTATTTGGCCTTTTTGTCATAAAATCGTTATGTTAAATATTTATCCTTGAAATGCCTTTGAAATTGTTCCCAGGTAACTTCTTGCTCCTCTATTCCTCAAACCATTTTAATTTCCTCTCACCATAGTGTGGCTTTACCTTGAAGCTGATACACCTCCAACCTCACTTTTAGATTATCATCATATTCATATATTTGAAAATATTTATTTATATTTATCAGTCATGCTTTTGCCACTTCCTCAACCTCTCCATCATAAATCTGGGGTTTATTTTTTTAAAATCCCCTTTTAATTCAATTTTCTATCATTTTATTCCTTTGCCTCTAGAAACATTATTAGTTTCTTCTTCAATACCAGTTCGAACTCCTTCTGGTTCTAGGTTCTCTTCTTGTTGCCAGTGTGATCTTTATTTATTCCCTTCATCTTGACTAGGGTTCAGGTTCCTTTGATTTTACCAGTCCAAAAGGCTTCTCATAATCTTATCTTGTTCTAAGTGAAATCTTTCATTGTCCGCCCTCAAATTTTTGCTCGTAACTGCTGGTCTGTTTCCAGTAACACCGCATTTATGTTTAGGTTTTCTCTGTCCAATTGAACCCACACTTCTGGGTTGATTCCTAGCATAGGTGTTGATCCCCCAGGTGTGGTGATCCCTTCTCCCTGTCTCATGGTACTTATATCCCTTTTCCCTCTCTGTGCACCATAATACAGATTTTTTAATCCACTTAAACCATTCAAGCCTCAGAGTTGGAACCTAGGCTCTGATACCACTTGTAACTCACACATGAACAAAGCAACACATTTTTTTTTTATTCGTGGTTAACTTTTTATTAACTTACCTTAGTTATGTGATAGATCACTATTTTCCACAAAGGTTCATAGTGTAAGCAATAAACATCACCACATCATAAAATGATTTGTTAATTTACATGGTGGTTTATTAACTAAGGTTTATAGCTGTATGAATTCACTTCACAGAGAATTTATTAGGTTCTTGAATTAATGTTCCACCGTATAGTCTTTAAACTTGGTACTGTGGATATTTATAACATTTAATTTCAAGGGTCGGCCAAAAATTAATATTGCCAGCTACTGAGGCTCTTGCGACCTTCATGTTCCATTTTGTTTCACTACCATCATCGATCCGGACCCCCATCATCTGATGACCCCATTTAATCGTAGTGGTTATGGTTAACCACCCAGTTCTTCTCTTGCCTCTGCTGGTCATTTTCTCAATGTGTAACTGGGTAGGATTTCTCTGCAAAGCCTTGTCTCGACTAGGGTCACATCTCTAGTGGCTATTTCAAGTCTCTCAGCTTCAGTTTCACAGTGAGATTGTCACTATTTTCCGCCTATTCACCACTGTTACTAGTTGCATATTTAATGACATGTGTGCATCACATGGTTTGATTTCACATAGTGTAGGTAAACCCTAGCTTCTTGGAGAGTTATCAATCTTTAAAAACAATGGATACTATGCATTTTCCCATTTAACTGACCATTCCTTGTTTTCTATTCTTGCCTGCAGGTTCAGGGTTCGACCTACTTCCCAAGGGTTTCAGAGTTATGAATGGGGTCACTTAAGCCCTATCATCACACGTAATGCACTTGATTCCTTAAGTTGTTTAAGGCTGGACCCTCCAGATGTCATTTTCTAAGTTTTATTTTGTTGGTTAGATGCAGAGTTGTCCTGGGGTTCGACCAGCATCACCGGAATCATTTCCATCTAGAGGCATTCACGGTGACAAGGAGAAGATCCATTGCTCAAATGAAAACCATAAATAGAATTAGTATTAGGGTATGAGAGGCATGATTTTAAAGGGTTCATTTTATCTCATGGTTAAATGGATTTTTGGAGATTATGCTTAAAATTCGATGGTTAGTCTTTTGCAGCTTCACAACTTTCGCATGGCTGGTTTCAATGTTCTGTTTGCAGATATTTTGGGTCAGAGAACCCGCCTTTTAAAATTAGTATAACTAGATCAAGGTTTCGTTCTGAAAACCCCAAAATGTTAATTTTGTATTTACAGTTGTAGCCTGAAGTTATAAATCTTGCCTTTATTTTGAAGTTGTTGTACTATTTCTGCATACCATTGTGTTACTATTTATGTGTTATATAAGTTACAACAACTGATGTTTATTCCACTATGTTTCTCTTCTGGTTTTAAGATTTACGACAATTTATGTTTTAATCTACTGCATATTTAACTGGTTCCTCCAAATGTTTTTAATAGCCCTCAAAAAGGTCCCTCTAGCATGTTTGATATTACTCTCCCTTTGGCATGTTTGATATTATTCATAGTTTTTTGTTTAACTGTTAATGGAATATGAATGTTTAAATTCCCAATCTCTTTATGGAGTTGAATCCCTCCTCGCGAAACCACTCTCTAGTAGTTGCGAAAGGGACTGGACGAGAGAGTAAATTTGGGTTGAGATGTATGACCTTCAACCCTCTAGTTCGACAACCTCGTGAGAATTCCTTATCCCTGTTTGAGGGTTTCAGGGTATTGAGGTTCATATTTGCAGCACTAATGATGGTTTTTATATATATATATATATTCTTTCAACAAAATTATGCAACCATACTTCACTCCCTAATGTATATTCTATTTACATTTCTATTTCATTGAAACGTGTTAATTTGTGCTTTAATGTGTGCATTCTTCACAAAATTTTCTTATACATTCTTGAAATATGTTTACTGATACGAATGGAGTGGAATGTAAGATATACAAGACTGTTCGACTACTCAATTTTTTGTTTGTTTGTGGAAATAATAATAAAACCTATTCTTTCCGGCAAGCCATCCAATAGAGAATCAACAATTTAAATTGCTACTTGTCTTATGGTTATTTCATCAATAGCATGTTAGATTCCATATTTTCCTTTATAATCTTTACCAAGAAATGCATTCATGCCATTCTGGAGAATAACACAGAACCTTGAAAAAGTTATTTCATATATACAAAAAAACTTCCTAATAACAATCATTCCAGCAATAATTTAAGTAATGATAGATTGAGCATTTAATACTTATATGCTATGTAAAGGTTCCAAATTTACAGATAGGGTCCCTCCACCCATTCTTTAAGGAAATGGAAATTACGTCCAAGACCTTCCCCCGTGCTTCTCTACTCTAGAACAATTGTTTTTTCATAATATTTATGCAATTCATTGGTCTCAAGACTTTACCCAGTCCAACCTAGAATTTCTTCACAGATTAAATTTGTAATCCCATAGGTATTCCACTGGCTCTCGTCTAGCTCTGGAAAAGCTTGCCAACAGTGTCTTTCCTTATTTTTTCCTCCCTTCCTCCTTTCCTCTGAGTTTTGTCTTACCCTTAGCAAGAAAAGGGAGGAATAACTGCTTAACTGTTAACTGTCTAGTAAAAAGAGAATTACTTGGGTCCCTTCTGTAAATTCTAGGACCCAACGTAAAAGCTATTTACTACTTTTACCATTTATTCAATTTTAGCCACTACTTTTACTAAGTAATTATCAAGTTCACTTGTTGGCTAAAGTAAGTATTAAATATTTACAGTCACCTAAAGGTGTCACAAGAATGTTATATTGGTGAGACAGGGAGATCCTTCAAGATTAGACTCAAGGAACATGGTGCTAACATTAAAAATGGTAGATCCAGATCTTCAACTCTTGCAGAACACTAAGGAAAAACATGCCACCATGTTTTCCTTGAAGAAACAAAAATTATCGCCAAAGAAAAGAATCATATAAGCGTAAGATCCGTGAATCCCTTGAAATTATAAAACATCCTCACAATCTTATTAGAGATGGGGGCATGGATGTTATTAGAAGTTGGATCCCCTTACTCACTCAAGTATCCATGTCTCGCAACCTTGACTAGTACCTCTCTCCCTTACTCCCTCCAACACCTTGACCTCATTTGACCTTTCATTTGTTCCCTCTCCTCCACTTTCATTTCCCTCTTAATCCTCTCCTGCTTCCCTCTTCCTTATTCCATGCTTTCCTCCTTAGTATCTCCTTATTTTATCTATCATATCATCTTAGCCTAGTCTAACCTAATGATAACACCATCCCCTTCTAATAATTATCAAATTAATAGCAACAATGATTAATTTAATTATAACAAATAATATAAGGTTAATAATAATGATTATTATCTTTATTATTATTATTAATTTACTTTATTATTAGTTTTAATGAAGTAATTAATACTAACAATAATAATTAATAATAATAATGATAATTATAATTACAATTATTAACTTTAATATAATAATAAACACTATAAATAAATAAATTTATAATTTGTAAAAATCCCCTTAAATAATAACAAATAAATAATAATAAGGTTAATAATAATTATTATTAGCATTATTATTATTATTAATTAGCTTTATTATTAGTATTAATTAATCAATTAACACTAATAATAATAATAATAATAATAACAATAATAATTATATTTTTAATTATTCACTTATTTTTATTTATAATAATTTTACACTATTAAGGAATTCAATACAAATTTACGATAATTTATTTCTCCTAATAATAAAATTGTTAACTTAATAATAATACGATAGGTGTGCCTATGTATCTTCTTGCTAAATATTTAGCTCGAAAACTTAAGCCATTGGTTGGTTGTATTGATTCCTTTGTTAAAGACTCTTTCTCTTTTGTGAGTGACTTAAAAGAAGTAAAATTTGAGCCAGGTGATATTATGGTTAGCTTTGATGTTGTTTCACTTTGCATCAACATCCCTATTAATGAGGCTATTGAGGTAATCAAGCGTGTCACTAACCCTCATACAACCAAGCTTGTAGAGACTTGCCTTACTTCCACTTTCTTTAGCTTTGAAGGTGAATTCTATGAACATACTTGTGGGGTTGCTATGGGCTCTCCCGTCTCTCCCATCATTTCAAACTTGTTCATGGAGGATTTTGAAGCTAAAGCTTTAGCTTCTGCTCAATTTCAGCCAAAGAGATGGAAACAGTTTATTGATGACACTTTCATCTTATGGCCCCATGATTGTGATAAATTGGATTTTTTTTTCAACATCTCAATAATCAATCCAGATCCATCAAATTCACCATGGAAACTGAATTTAACGGTAGATTTCCCTTTCTTGATGTTATGATATCCAAAAAGGTGATGGTTCTTTCTCTCACTAGGTCTTTCATAAAAATCCTCACACTGAGCAATATTTACATGCAAACTCCCATCACATTCTAGCTCATAAGCTAGGTGTTCTCAACACATTGGCCACTCGAGCTTTGAGGGTTTATGATGAAATCCATATGGAGAATGAGAAA
This sequence comes from Pinus tabuliformis, assembly GCA_031772625.1. Classification (NCBI taxonomy): domain Eukaryota; kingdom Viridiplantae; phylum Streptophyta; class Pinopsida; order Pinales; family Pinaceae; genus Pinus; species Pinus tabuliformis. Next base: position 1,383,841,944 of record CM062804.1, on the reverse strand, counting down.
ACCCATCTCCTTAATGTTTTTGAATTGAATGGCTATAAAGAATACCAGGGTATCAAAGCCTTTTTAAAAGCTAGCAGAGTTCCTTGGAATAAAAAGGAGTCTAGTGAAGTGAGCTCTAGTGTCCATCTTCCCTTTATCCAAGGGACTTCTAATAAGATTGCTCATATTCTTAAGAGGTTCAGGGTTTTTTCCACCTTTAGACCCTTAAAAACCATTCGTGTCTCCCTAAAATTAGTCAAGGATCCTAAGAACATGAAGGGTGTTTATTTGATCCATGTTCATGTGGTACCCCTTACATTGGCGAAACAAGTTGTTCCATAAATAAGAGGATTCAAGAACACGCGGTTGACCTAAGACATTGTAGGAATCGCTCCTCTACTTTAGTTGAACATGCAGAAAATACTAAACACCACATTTGTTTAGAGGATGCCCAAGTCCTTGCTAGGATTGATCATTTCCATCACAGTAAATTAAGGGAAGCCATCGAAATTGAAAAAAGGTCTAATACGCTAAATAGGGATGATGAATGGAGGATCAATAGTTCGTGGATCCCTGTTGAAATATGGCAATAAGAATATTCCAATTTAATTTGTCCTTGAATTAAATTGTGAATTAAAATAGAATTTAGTCTTAACAGCTACTTGGAAATATTTAATTAATTCATTATGGATTAATTAGTTGGAGAAATTCAAGTTAGAAGTCTTTCTGAAGTCATGCAAGAGTTATCCTTTAAATTGAGGAGATAAGATTGAGTTATATTTGAGTTGTAATTAGTTAACTCAGTTTACTGAGTTAAGTCCAGTTAAATTAGTTCCAAATTGTTTGAGGAACTCGTTGAAAATACTGAGGGGGGGGGGGTGAATCAGTATTTCTTTTTCCAACTAGTGTTTTACCAGTTAAAACATTTATATTTAGAACACAAGATGAACAACCAGAATAAATAATTTTATAAATATAATCTTTGCAGTAAAATAGATACAATATATAAGTGGTTGCAATCAGTTGCCAAGCACCAACTTGGAATTTTGTGAGGCTCCAACCTCTAGAGCTCCAACTCTATTTCGCCAAGGCAACAATCTTAGACTTAGGAGCACCAACTCCTAAGGACTTCAATCCTTCTTAATTCTGAGGCATCAACCCCAAGGACTCTAATCCTTCTTACTTTTGAGGCACCAGCCCCAAGGACTCCAATCCTTCTTGCTTCTGAGGCATCGGCTCCAAGGACTCCAATCCTTCTTGCTTCTAAGGCACCAACCCCAAAGGTTCCAACCCAATCTTGTCAAGGCACATTTGATAGTAACATTCTGCTCTCAAAACTCTTCTTTACTGAGTTATGTTTGTTTATAGCTTCACTGTAGTCTCCATTCTACAACATCAATGACAACTAGTCTTCTTATGAAGAAGTCTTTACAATTTTTCATACTGTCCACACAGATTCTCCAATAGCCTTCGTGCTCTCTGATAATGTCTTCACATAGCCTTAGTCAGTCTACTATTAGCTGCACTAAGCTTTGCATAAATAACAACTTTCTGTTCAAGCATCTATTCTAATGTCACAGTGAATGCTTCAGCATGACTACTTCTCTGTTGGCTTCTTCTCCCTTCAAACAATGTTAGTCAAAACTTTATTCACTACTATTGAGCCTCAAAACTGCCATTTCCTTAGTAACTCTTCTCATCTCTTTTCTTTGTTTTTCCATGAAGAAAATGAATACCTATCATCAATAACCAGCATACATTGCCTTACGGAGAACATTTTAGTGATTTACATGTTATGCTTTTATGTTTTGCTGTTTGAATAAGTTATTGTCTTTTAGCTACGGAATGCAGCCTATTCTGTAGCTAATCGGTTGTTCGGTAGCTACTTCCATGCTTTAACAGGTTCCAAGTGTCAGAAGGAGAAACTAACTACATGGGCAGCTTAGAAATCATCATGACATGGATCGTGTCCTATTCACCTAGCCCAAGTCGACAAGGAAGATGGTACAAGACTCCAGTCAATGGATAAGTCAAACGTAGAGACCGAAGACAACAGGACTCTATTTTGTGGATAATCAACACGTTTCACAGTGATGGGATCTGAAACAACTTCTTGAACCCACGGACTCTAATAGCCATCTGTGCAATCGAATCCAACAACCATCATCTTAGATTTATGTCTCCAGCAGCCAAGGAAGAAAATTCCATATGCCTGTTTGCTACGTGTTTTTGGTTGTAGCTTATTTTTCTCCTCAAACAGTTGCAAAATTTTCTTATAAATACCTGTGTAAAGAACTCAGAACCAGTTCGAATTTCCTGATGTATTAAGCTCAGAATACTGCTTAGTAATTTTGAAAACTCATTTCCTGTGTTTTTTTAATATGAAGACCACAAGTTTCATGGATATGTGAAGGAGTTTCTTGGAGTTTTGATTAAGTACGCATAACCTGATCAGTTGCAGAGGGCCCCTGCGCTGACTAAGGTTTCATTTCATTTTGTTTTATCTTTTCTAGTTAACTGTAAATTCATCATTTCTTCCATAGTGTTCATAACCATTTTTCATACTAACCCTATTTATAATGCAATCTTTATCATTTTGTTACTAATGTAGAATAGCTTCTTCCAGTATAGAATAGCTTCTTCTTGCTTAATTTCTTTCTAGTTTTTATCAGCAGTTGGAAGTTGAAATTCAGTAGTGTAATGTAGTTTGTTTTATTTACTGTTTCACTAGTCTTTAAGTTTTCAATTAGACTGATCAGTGCCATTACAGTTCTTGCTATTTTCTTACTAGTTTATTGACTCATGGTGTACATGAATGTTTCTAAAGAGCCCTTCCAGTTGATAACTCATCTTAAACTAAGTGGTTGAATACTTCATTCATGCAATGAGTCTTTTCTGCATTTTTGTATTTATCTTCTCTTAGAATAATGAAGTACATAATTCCTCAAAATGTCATCACAAGGAGGTTTTTCTCCCAAAATTGAGAGGCAAAGTAACTAAGCACTTCATTTAGTTTTGTTTCCATAATAGATAGTTGCAATTTCACTTTCAGTTTTGGTATTTCATTTAGTTTTGTTCTTGTAATGGATTAGATAATAGTTGCAATTTCACTTTCAGTTTTCGGTATTTCATTTAGTCTTGTTTTTGTAATTGAATAGACAGTAATTGCAATTTTACCTGTTAGTTTGTAGCTCATGATTTGGAAATAATGATATGATTAGAAATAGAAACTCTGTTTTCATTTCTTGATTAAACTTTGCTTCCAAATCTTACTTAAGCTCTTTTTAGTTCTCATTTCTTTAGGTTCTTAGCAGTCTTTACAGAAGTTAGATTTAAGATTTTGTTAAGTACATTGTAAATCATTAGGGATTAAAGGATCAAAAACCCCCAAAACAACATAAAACTAAAAAAAAATGAAGTAAGAAGGGTCATCTAGCACATATAGTGCACTACACTTTATCAGTTTACAATACTCGGATTGACAATTTATGTAGAGCAATTTACGACACTAAACTGACCAAAAAAATACATCACAGAGTTATTATTCACACTCCATTGTATTCCTGATTAATTCGTCATAGGTTTGAGTCTATCACAGGGTGATATGATCAGCAGAGATGCTCATCCCTTGAATGCCTCCTGTCCTGTTGGTCCTTTGGGCCTTTCCTGTTCTGCTGGACCCTACTGCTACTGTTTCCTCCAACTATTTCGACAAACGTTCAACACACCTTTTTCTTTGTTTTTGTTTTTGTATACACTCCTGATCCCTTCGATTGTCGGTTCTCTCTTTTCGCTGGCTCTTTGGCTTCCTCAATGCTCGCTTCAGCTCCCTCTGCGCTGGATTACCCTTCGGCTTCCTGGCTTCTTGGTTGTTGTAGCTTCCTTTGTATCTTCGTGCTCACAGGACACGTTCATTCATAAGAGAGGACCAAATACACAGAGAAAAATTGTTGCCTGTTAAAACTATAACAAAGCCCTCTTTTTTAATGATAAAAGGCATACACAGAGACTGTATTGTTTAATGGACATGCCATGTCTCAATCGCAATCGCAATCGCCATGATTCAGCCTACTGAACTATCGTTCAGGCCTCCTGAACTATCGGGTGCGTTTTATATGCCTCTTTGGCCTAAAAACCCCACGCAATACAAAAATTTGAATACATAGAATTATATGAAAAACACGACTGAACCGCTTAAGGGTAGACTTCAAATTTAATTCACTTGAGTCTATAACCGCATCGGATCCGATGTGCAATCGCAATCGGCAGTCGCGCTCATGACATTGCTGATGGTCGATGGTCGATTCTCCACTGGACGCGATATATATATATATATCTATATATATATATATATATATATATATATATATATATATCTATATATATATATATATATATATATATATATATATATATATATATATATATGTATATATATATATCGTTGTCAGGGGTTTGGGGTGATGGCAAATAGCCGAACCGCCGATTTCACTGTCGCCGATATATATATATATATATATATATCACAGTTATATGATATCCATATATATATCACAGTTGGGGTTTTGGGTGATGGCACATAACTGAACCGCTTAAGGGTAGACTTCAAATTTAATTCACCTGAGTCTATAACCGCATCGGATCCAATGTGCAATCGCAATCGGCAGTCGCGCTCATGACATCGCTGATGGCCGATGGCCGATTCTCCACTGGACGCGATATATATATATATATATATATATATATATATATATATATATGTATATATATATATATATATATATATATGTATATATATATATATATATATATCTATATGTATATATATATATATATATATATATATATATGTATATATATATATATATATGTATATGTATATATATATATATATATATATATGTATATATATATATATATGTATATGTATATATATAATATATATATATATATATATATATATATATATATATATATATATATATATATATATATATATATATATATATATATCGGCGGCAGTGAAATCGGCGATTCGGCTATTTGCCATCACCCCAAACCCCTGACAACGATATATCTATATATATATCACAGTTATATGATATCCATATATATATATATATATATATATATATATATATATATATATATATATATATATATATATATATATATATCACAGTTGGGGTTTTGGGGGTGATGGCACATAACCGAACCGCCGATTTTACTGTCGGAGATTTCTCCGATAGTGTATATTGATATAACTGTGTTTTCCGCCTCCGATAGTGCAAATTGCCTTTATGCATAGGTTTTCGATATATATGTGATTTCCGCCTCCGATAGTGTATTTTGATGTATATGTACACTCTGCCTCCGGTAGTGTATATTGCACACACACACACACACACACACACACACACATATATATATATATATATATATATATAAAGTTTGGCATTCTTGTTCCGATAGGTCCTGGTAGCTCTGTCTGCTTCCACCGATGGCTCTGATAGCTCTGTTTGCTTTCCTGTATACCATTTTCTCCTCCAATATATTCTTCTATGGCATATATATATGACATATATATATGGCTCCTCCTGTAGCTCTGATATATATATGACATATCTATATATCTATATGGCATATATATATATATATATATATATATATATATATATATATATATATATATATATCTATAGCTCCTCTGGCATGTTGACTCCTCTTTTGATGACTTCTTCCTCTTGATTCTTCTTGGGCATGTATTACATGCAATGCTCCTCCGATATGGCTCCTCTTGCTCCAATGTGGCTCTTCTTGTTCCAATGACCTCCTCTTGATATATTTAGACCTTGATGGCTTCTGCTTCCGACATGCCTCTCTTTCTCTGATATTCTGCAATATAATTTGATATACCTCCTTTGTTAACTCCTCCGTTAATAGAATCTTGCTTATGGCTTGGCTATCCTGATGGCCTTGCTCCTGTCTCTTCATGGATCTACTCTGCTTCCCCTTGGCTTCATATCATCATCTAGAATATCTAGTATCTAGAATATTGCCATATTGACATCAATGACAACCTAGGTCAACAATCTCCCCCTTTGTTATTGATGGCAATATTCTTCTTCTCTCCCCCTTTGACATCAATGGAAAAGGAGTGCTCTGGGACTCCCCCTATCAAACTACTTCTGTTCTTCATGAATGGTAGATCTTCATGGGTCTGTGACTCCCCCTGTCATAGTGCTCTTCTTCTTTTTACTCAAGATAGAAGGATTGATGCTTTATCATCAATTAGCACATTATTCCCTCTTCATGTCTCAGAACTACTTTATCATGGCTTCAACAATGCTTAAAGATGCTCTACTTCAATGCTTTCAATCAGATTGCAAATAGCCATACACCAAGTGTCCAAGTCTAGGTTTTTATGCTTCAATCCATATTGTTGTCTCCACAGGCAGAATTGAGAGGCCTTCATAGTCCGAAAAAAAATGCCACTGAGATTGTCTTTCTTGCTATCTTTCTTCAGATCTGAGTTCCTTTGTGTCTCTGTGCTTCTCCTTAAGTCACTGCCATCCAGTATTCAATCATCATTGCATTTGGATGAAATGGTGAGGGGTTGTGCCTTACTGTTGCTATATTTTCTAAGTGATCTGTATCAGCTTAAGTTATATTTGACTGCACAACATTCTCCTTTCTATGAGCCATCTTTTCCTTATGTTGTTGTACATATCTCTACATGTTATTTCTGCTAGTAGATTTAGATATCCAATTTGTGACTATCTTTTAAATTCATTCTGTTGATTTGCATCTTCTTGCAATGATTCAGTTTTGTTATACGCTGCCAGCTGCTCTTACTTCAAACTTCGTTCCAGATGTATCTATTTGTTTCAAGATTGCCTCTATTAGTGTCCAGAATTTATCTGCTCTCACATTAAATCCCTGAGTCAAGACATTTAGCATTTGTAATATCAGCACCATAGTTATTTGCCCTATTTCTCTAGCATTAGATGACTTTCTCTGTTGCTCCAAATACTACTTAGTGATTAAGTGGAAAGCATCTTTAACAACAGTCCAAAGAATGGTTACAAGATCATGTTCTTCAGTGGAATACTCCTGAGAAATGATCTTCATAAAAGAATGATTGTTAATATAGCTCAACAAGGACTTCATTAGGACCCTTTTCACTAATAGCTTCTACAATAATGATCAAGAATCACAGGCTCCCCTAACTGTAGCATCATCTCTTTTGGCAGAGTCTTCCCATAAAATGCTTAGATTGTCAAAATTCAGGCCAATGACATATGTTGTTGGCTAGAGAGCTCAAGGGACTTTCGGATTGTATTTTCTTCCTTCTCCATACTTGTGTAACTTTCTTCTTTTGCATGGTTCTAGCTTGTGCAAGAGCCCAAGTTAAGTTACAATCACGTGCCATATGACCAATGTTATGACACTTGAAGCATTCTACATTTTTCATGAATAAGAATTCATGATTTCTTCCTGCAGAATTGTTTCTTGGAGATTGTTGGGGACTATAATATGTATCTTTATGAGATGGTTGGGGACCATAACATCTATCTTTATGATATGCTTTACAATCTTTTGCCATGTGACCAAAGTTTGTACAAGAATAAAAATAATCAAAAAATGAACTTCGGTACCTGGGAGATGGAGATTTCCTTGATGTACTTCTGAATCCCTTCTGCCTTGAGATCCTTTGATGATAACCATTGCCTCTCGCATCTTTGACATCATCTACATTTCTTCTTGGAGCAGGATTTCTTCCATTGTAGCCTTGATGTTTCTCCTTGCCTTTGTTGGAATTGGGAGCATCGCCATTTCTTTTTGGATTCTTCACATCCCTTTTGTTTGAAGCATTATCATTCTTGTTTGAGGATTCACTTGCATACCCGAGACTTGATTTATCAAATGGACATTTGTGATAGTTGAGCATGTCGTCCAAGGCCTGAGAGCTCTTCAAGATTTTTTTCATCCCTTCAACCTTTGTTATGAGGAAGACAATCTCTTCTTCCAATCTTTAACACTCATTATTCTTCTTAGCAAGTTATTTCTCAGTTTCTTCCTTGATAAGAGTAGCTTCATCTGCTTCTATTTTAAGGGAGATGACATCTAACTTCATTTTGAAGATTTATTGATCCTTTGCTTTTAGTTTATAGATCATGGTTCTTCTTTCCTTTCCTTCTTCATCAACCTGTCCTTCTATGATTTCCAATGCTTCCATTGTCTTCTAAGCTCCTTGTGCTTGTTTCCTGGGTTCTTGTAGCTGAGATTTGAGAGAGGAGACCTCTACCTTGTACTGACCAATCTCTTCTTCAAGTTTGTTCAAGCTCTTGTGCCTTTGTTCAAGTTGACTTGACAAGGTATCTTCCCATTTCTTTGCTTTATCCAATTGATTTGTCATGGATATGACTTCTTCATGATGCTTTCTTTTGCTTTGATGAAATTCCTTCTTAAGCTTTGCAAGCTCTTCATCCCTTTCTTGTACTTGAAGCTTGACAAGGTCAAATTTCTCCCTTGTTTGATCTTGGTCACTAGCTAGTTTTATCTTCTTAAGTTCCTTATTTTCCTTTTTCAGATTGTTAATCTCTTCCATGGCAACCATAAGTTGAGCGAGGAGATGTTCTACAAAATCTTTTTCATTCTCTTCATCTTCTAGGTCTGCTTTGGCCTTGATGTCATCATTCTCATTTTCAGCTTTTATGATGGATTCTGGATTTCCTTCTTGATTTCCATAATCTTCTTGACTGATGGTCATGGTCAATGCTCCTTTTGAGTGAAGGTCATGAAGTTTGTCCCATATACCCTTTGCTGATGAATATTTTCCTAGATTGTTCTTTATAGAATTAGGTAGCCCATTCAAGATTGCCTTTATTGCTTTTGCATTGTAGTCCTTGGATTCTCTATCCATCCTGCTACCATCAATCACTGATTTCCAGATTTCAATTCCTTGAGTCTGTAAGAAATTCCTCATTCTTGCTTCCCATATATTAAAGTTCCCATTGAACCTTGGAGCCTCGTCAAATTGATTGTCTTCTATCTTAGTAGTAGAGGGAGACACATCCTTGGGAGGATTGGAGACTTTCTTCCATGACTTCACCATTTGTGTTCTAAAGATCAACCGTCAAGCTGTTAGGCTTTGAATGAAGGTACTGGCTCTGATACCAATTATTGGAAATACTGAGAGGGGGGGGGTGAATTAGTGTTTCTTTTTCCAACTAGTGTTTTACCAGTTAAAACATTTATATTCAGAACACAAGATGAATAACTAGAATAAATGCTTTTATAAATATAATCTTTGCAGTAAAATAGATACAATATTTAAGTGGTTGAAATCAGTTTCCAAGCACGAAATTGGACTTTTGTGAGGCTCCAACCTCCAGAGCTACAACTCTATTTCGCCAAGGCAACAATCTTGGACTTAGGAGCACCAACTCCTAAGGACTCCAATCCTTCTTACTTCTGAGGCACCAACCCCAAGGACTCCAATCCTTCTTACTTCTAGGGCACCAACCCCAAGGACTCTAATCCTTCTTGCTTCTAAGGCACCAGCCCCAAGGATTCCAATCCTTCTTGCTTCTGAGGCACCAACCCCAAAGGTTCCAACCCAATCTTGTCAAGGCACATTTGATAGTAATGTTATGCTCTCAGAACTCTTCTTTACTGAGTTTTTTCTACTTACAGCTTCATTGTAGTCTCCATGCTACAACATCAATGACAGCTAGTCTTCTTATGAAGGAGTCTTTACAATTCTTCATACTGTCCACATAGAGTCTCCAATAGCCTTTGTGCTCTCTGATAATGTCTTCACATAGCCTTAGTCAATCTACTGTTAGCTGCACTAAGCTCTACATAAAGAACAACTTTCTGTTCAAGCATCTGTTCTAATGTCACAGTGAATGCTTCAGCATGACTGCTTCTCTGCTGGCTACTTCTCCCTTCAAACAATGTTAGTCAAAACTTTATTCACTACATCACAGAGTTATTCTTCACACTCCATTGTATACCTGATTAATTTGTCATAGGTTTGAGTCTATCACAGGGTGATACGATCAACAGAGATGCTCATCCTTTGAATGCCTCCTATCATGTTGGTCCTTTGGGCCTTTCCTGTTTTGCTGGACCCTACTTCTACTGTTTCCTCCAACTATTTCGATAGACGTTCAACATACCTTGTTCTTTGTTTTTGTTGTTGTATACACTCCTGATCCCTCCGACTGTCGTTTCCCTCTTTTCGCTGGCTCTTTGGCTTCCCCAATGCTCGCTTCATCTCCCTCTGCGTTGGATTACCCTTCGGCTTCCTAGCTTCTCGGTCGCTGTAGCTTCCTTTGTCTCTTCGTGCTCACAGGACACGTTCGTTCATAAGAGAGGACCAAATACACAGATCAAAACTGTTTCCTGTTAAAACTGTAACAGAGCCCTTTTTTTAATGATAAAAGGTATACACAGAGACTGTATTATTTAACGGACATTCCATGTCCCAATCGCAATCACAATCACCATGATTCAGCCTATTGAACTATCGTTCAGGCCTCCTGAACTATCGGGTGCGTTTTATATGTCTCTTTGGCCTAAAAACCCTCCGCAACACAAAAATTTGAATACACAGAATTATATGAAAAAACACAATTGAACCTCTTAAGGGTGGACTTCAAATTTAATTCACCTAAGTCTATAACCGCATCGGATCCGATGTGCAATCACAATCAGCAGTTGCGCTCATGACATCGCTGATGGCCGATGGCCGATTCTCCACTGGACGCGATATTATATTAAGCAGTAGTTGATAACTCCATCAGATCCGCAGCAAGGCCTTACACACTTGCGATATGGCAGATGCGATATCGTATTAAGCCCAACTATAATGTTGCATCGGGTCCGGTCTTGCAATCGCAATCGGCGCTTTGCGCAGGACAGCCCTTTGGGCATTATTGCGATGGGCGGATGCGATATACAATAAAACGTTTCATAATGTGCAGCGGGTCCGCACATATCACAGTTATATGATATCCATATATATATCATAGTCGGGGGTTTTGGGGTGATGGTATGGTAGAACCCGAACCGCCGATTATCATATTGCCAATATATATATATATATATATATATATATATATATATATGTCGTTGTCGAGGGTTTGGGGTGATGGCACATAGCCGAACTGCCAATTTCACTGTCGCCGATATATATATATATATATATATATATATATATATATATATATGTATATATATATATATATATATGTATATATATATATATATATATATATATATCTATATATATGTATATATATATATATATATATATATATATATATATATAGATATATATATATATATATATATATATATATATATATATATATGTATGCCCGCTTTGATAATGTATATTGATATAACTGTATTTTCCGCCTCCGATAGTGTATTCTGATGTATATGTACACTCTGCCTCCGGTAGTGTATATTGCGCGCGCACACACACACACTCTCACACACAGATATATATATATATATATATATACACACACGTATATATATATATATATATATATATATATATATATATATATATATGTTTTGGCATTATTGCTCCAATAGCTCCCGGTAGCTCTGTCTGCTTCCTTCGATCACTCTGATAGATTTGTTTGCTTCCTCCATTGTTCTGATAGCTCTTTTTGCTTCCTCCAATGGCTCTGTTTGCTTTTCCTGTATACCATTTTCTCCTCTAATATATTATTCTATGGCATATATATATGGCTCCTCCTGTAGCTCCGATATATATATGTATGACATATATATATATATATATGGCTCCTTTGGCATGTTGACTCCTCTTTTGATGACTTCTTCCTCTTGATTCTTCTTGGGCATGTATTACATGCAATGCTCCTCTGATATGGCTCCTCTTGCTCCAATGTGGCTCTTCTTGTTCCAATGACCTCCTCTTGATATCTTCAAACCTTGATGGCTTCTGTCTTTTCTGACATGCCTCTCTTGCTATGATATTCTGCAATATACTTTGATATACCTCCTTTGTTAACTCCTTTGTTAACAAAATCTTGCTTATGGATTAGCTATCCTGATGGCCTTGCTCCTGTCTCTTCATGGATCTACTATGCTTCCCCTTGGCTTCATATCATCATCTAGAATATCTAGTATCTAGAATATTGCCATATTGACATTAATGACAACCTAGGTCAACAGAACTAATAGAGAGTTAATAGTTTGTTGATGCATGCACGCACTCAACTAGTGTACTCCCGTTAACTGAAGATTCCCTCATCAGAAACTCATGCATGTCTATTATGAGAAAGACCTAGTTGAGATTAAAGTCAAGGACAATGTACTATCAGTTGCATGTGTTCTCTTATAAAGAAAACTCATGCATGTAGAGAGGAATCATTCCTTAAGGATTGCACAGTTTTGACAGTCTATGAGAGCACTGTTACACTTGGTTGGAGGAGATCATCCACTTGGTAACAGGAGAATCATCGAAGAGGAGAAACACAAGGAAATAGGAGCTTGGAGGGAAGAGAGGAAGGCTAGAGAGCAGCCAAGTTTTCCTGTGAGCATCTGTGAGGATTGTACTGAGAGCTGGCTAGCTGTGAGAGCTAAGGTTTTGTATGATTCCTATGTATTTCCACCTTGTATGATAACACAGATAGTGGAGTTTTTAGCTGAGGCTTTCCCCGAAGTATTTTCATGTGTATTGTGCATTGATTCTTCTTCTTCTGGTTATATGTGTTCAACTCGATCTTTAAGCTTTTGCACTTTGATAGTAGAAGTAGGTTATAGCATTCTGCTTTGATTTATATTGCATTATCTAGTTAACCTACATCAGATTTTCTACATGGTAGCAGAGAACTAGATTTGTAGGAAATTTCTACATGGTATCAGAGCTGTGAATAGTATACTGAGAAGAGAATTCGAAGTTTGAAGTTCAGGGTTGCAGGTGAAAATCAAATTTATATCATAGTTCAAGGTTGGCCAATGGCGTTCTATGGCTTGAGACTCGAGTATGCCTTGGAAGGTAGCTCGAATTACATAGCATGGAAAGATAGAATGGAGGCTATATTAGAAGAGAATAACTTGAAGGAATTCATTGATCAAGAAATCCCAAATCCAGCTTCAACTAATGCACAAGAGTTGGCTGAGTGGAAGAAGTGTGTGGCGAAGGCGAGATGGATCATCCTTGAGGGAGTTCAAGACTATATTGTCTCGAGTCTCCATGGGAAGGATACTCCATTTTCAATGTGGAAGACATTGAAGGACCTCTACTAGAACAGTTGCGACCAGAGGAAATTGGTGCTCAAGGATAAGCTTCAAAGAATCAAGATGGAGAAGGGCGATACTATTTCCACATATCTGAACAAGATCACCACTTGCAGAGATCAGCTTGGTAGTGTGGGAATAACTACTGTCGATGATGATATGGTGAGCCTCGTTCTCCTTGGCCTTCCAAAGAGTTGGAATAGCTACCAGGACTCTGTGAATGGAAGGGAGAAACTTCTGGATTGGGAACAACTGTGGTCGGATCTTATGCAGGAAGAGATTAGGAGGAGCACACGAGATGATTCTTCATCCAAGAATGATGATGAAGAAAATTTGTCCTTAGCAAGTAAGGCAAGGAAAGGGAAGGGGAAGGCTTCCCATTCCAAATCGAATTCTTTTCATGGAGGTAGAAGGGTGTCATGTCTAAAGTGAGATGCTTTAATTGTCACGAGATGGGACATTATGCGACTAATTTCCCATCGAATAAGTCCAAGAAGGGATCCTTGGTAGGATTGGAAGGTGAGGCAGTAGCCTCTCAGTTTGAAATGGACTTTACCCTCATCGTATGCATGGTGTCATCGATGATGGGTTTTGTCTCGTATCTTGACAGTGGAGCCTCATTCCACATGACCGGTGATAAAATTTTATTCAGTGCCTTGGAGGAGAAAGACCTCAAGATGCACATAGAGATGGGTGACGATGGAAGGTATAGTGTCTTAGGAGTGGGCACAGTTTCTTTTCAAAGGGAGCATGGAGCTCCTATCACCTTGACAGATGTGAAGTATGTACCTGGATTGAAGAAGAACTTGGTATCGGTCGCGATGTTGGAGGATAAAGGCTACGATGTTGTCTTCAGTAAAGGAAAGGCGTTCCTAAGACACATAGCCACGGGTCAGACCAAGAGGTTAGGGATTCGGGTGAAGAATCTCTATAAACTAGAGGTAGATGATTGTGCAGCATTGAGTACGAAAGCAGAATTAGTGGAAAGACAAGACATTGGTGAGTTGTTGCACAGGCGATTGGGCCATTTGCATCATGGGGCTTTGAAGATAATGCAACATATATCTACAGGACTTCCCAAAGGTAAACTTGAGCAAGTTGACACATGCAAAGGTTGTACCTTGGGAAAGTACACCAAGTCTTCCTTTTATGATCGAGACAGTTGAGCAAAGGCTATCTTAGAGTGATTTCATACTGATGTGTGTGGACCATTCTCGACGGCATCCACAATGAAGAAAAGGTATTATTTGATTTTCATTGATGACTATTCTCGTAAATGCTAGATTTATTTCATGCAAAAGAAGGACCAAACTTTCACAAAGTTTTGTGAGCTCAAAGATTTGGTCGAGAAGGAGTTAGGGAAGAAGATCAAGGCCTTGAGAAGTGACAACGGTGGAGAATATGTCTCTCAAGAGTTTAAGGACTTCTGTGCAGTGGAAGGAATTAAACGAGGGTTGACGACACCTCATAACCCATAGCAGAATGGGGTGGCCGAGAGGAAGAACATAACTATTATAGGGGCAACACGAGAAATGTTGCATAGCCAAGGCCTACCACTTCACTTGTGGGCTGAGGCATAGGCATGCAACAAAGCGGTCTATTTGCAAAATAGAAGCCCACATCGCATACTTGGGATGAATACACCAGAGGAAGCTTTCTCCGGTAAGAGACTAGATGTGGGTCACTTCAAGATCTTTGGCTCATCGGTATATTTCCATGTGACAAAGGATGCATGGAAGAAGCTTGAGCTGGCAACAGATTTGGGGATATTTGTTGGGTACACTGATACACCTCACAGCTAACGGGTGTACTTGCCTACCAGTCGGAGGACAGTGGTTCGTAGAGATCTCAAGTTTGATGAGCAGAAGGCCATGCGAGTTTCCCTTGAGAGGGAGATCCGACTATAGGCTGTGGAGGAACTATTGGTTCCTAAGGAGGAGGAGCCTCAGATTGATGCAGAGCAGCCACATGCAGAGGTTCCAGGAGTGGAGACATCCAATCAGCAGAGTCTTCCAGAGATGGACGGAAGCGCACAAGAGAAGCCGACAGATTGTTGGAGGATATGAGAGAGAATGTGGGAGCACCACTTTCTCAGCACAGACAGAGGAGGTCACCTGAGAGGTACACTAGATATATGGCCCTTGCTAGGGAATGCGTTGAGATCGAGCCATCTTCCTTTGAGGAAGCAATGCAGTAGCTGATTTGGGTTGATGCTATGGTGGAGGAGTATGACTCCATAGTTCGTAACAGTGTTTGGGACATGGTTCCGAGACTGGAGAACAAGTCAGTTGTGAGTTCCCGTTGGCTTTACAAGGTAAAGAAAGTTGCTGATTGTAGTGTGGAGAAGCATAATGAAAGATTTGTTTCTCATGGCTTTTCATAGGTTGAGAGGATCATGTTGCTGCAATATATTTCGACAGAGGAGCAAGATGCTGACATTTTGACAAAGGCATTATCAAAGTGTAAATTCGAGTTCCATAGAGACAGGATCAGGATGACAGATAATCCCTTTCTTGTTGAGAGGGAGTGTTGAAATATGGCAACAAGAATATTCCAATTTAATTTGTGCTTGAATTAAATTGTGAATTAAAATAGAATTTAGTCTTAACAACTACTAGGAAATAATTAATTAATTCATTATGGATTAATTAGTTGGAGAAATTCAAGTTATAAGTCTTTCTGAAGTCACGCAAGAGTTGTCCCTTAAATTAAGGAGATAAGATTGAGCTATGTTTGAGTTGTAATTAGTTAACTCAGTTTACTGAGTTAAGTCTAGTTAAATTAGTTCCAAACTGTTTGAGGAACTAATAGAAAGTGAACGGTCTGTTTATGCATGCATGCACTCAACTAGTGTACTCTAGTTAACTAAAGATTCCCCCATCAGAAACTCATGCATGTCTATTCTGAGAAAGACCCAGTTGAGATTAAAGTCAAGGAAAATGTACTATCAGTTGCATGTGTTCTCTTATAAAGAAAACTCATGCATGCAGAGAGGAATCATTCCTTGAGGATTGTGTAGTTCTAACAATGTGTGAGAGCAGTGTTACACTTGGTTGGAGGAGATCATCCACTTTGTAACAGGAGAATCATCCAAGAGGAACAAAGCAAGGAAATAGGAGCTTGGAGGGCAAAGAGGAAGGTTTGAGAGCAGCCAATTTTGCTTGTGAGCATCTGTGAGGATTGTACTAAGAGCTGGCTAGCTGTGAGAGCTAAGGCTTAGCTGAGGCTTTCCCCGAAGTATTTTCATGTGTATTATGCATTGATTCTTCTTATTCTAGTTATATGTGTTCAGCTCGATCTTTAAGCTTCCGCACTTTGATAGTAGAAGTAGGTTATAATATCCTGCTTCGATTTATATTGCATTATCGGGTTAACCTACATTAGATTTTCTACATGGTAGCAGAGAGCTAGATTTGTAGGAAATTTCTACAATCCCATCCTTGTATTCTTAATTTCTTTTTTTTCATCCCTAATTTCCTATGAATTTTCCCTTCATATTATTATTATTATTATTATAATAAATAAACAAATAATATGATTATATAGTTATTTCTTAGATTTTATTATTTCATAATTTTTTTATTTTTATTTTGTAAGCTTGGTAGGACTACATCTTCATCATGTCCAACTTCTCACCCCAATCTGGGGGATAACACAAGATTTGAACCCAAGAATTCTGGTTTAGTGAGACTTCATTTCCATGGCCATTGCTAATTTAGCTACCCCAAGCAGACTATTTTATAATTATTTTGAAGCATGTTCTAACTAATTAATTAATTTATTATTTGATTTAAGAATATTAATAATATGATTATTTTCCAATTGTTTCCTTTTTTAACTTTTTAATTTATTATATAATGTTTCTTTTTATTATATTATTATTTGATTCCATAGTCACTTGGAATTTATCGTTGCATCTCTACTATAACTATGTGGTATGTTGATCTCTCTTTCCATTCTTTTCCTGATGATTAACCTCGGTAGGGGTTCAAAATACGTCGATCCAGAAAACTGATGTGATCTATCCGTAAGATTTTTTCTCGATAATTATGAATCACAGAAGCCTCCATCTCGAGAAATTATTAACTTGTCGACTCTTTCATTTTTCGTTCCATGCTATATTAAACTCTTTCCCTTTGCGCTCTTCTCTATAGGTATTTTCCTATTGATGAGTCTTGTTATAGATTCGAAACATCGATTCATAAATGGCTACTATGGGAATAGTTCTGAACACTAAACTAGTTTGATTGATGTTTGATATCGTTGTAGCAGTTAAAATAGAGAAAATGTGTCAAGATCTAGAAGGAGCAAGATTATCCCTCCTTTCAATGTGCATGTTGAGAAGACATTCTTTGTTAAACATATATAACAACATTAAATTTTCATGACATCCATTATCATATATAACATTTAATGGTTCCTTGAATCCTCAATGATGATCCCTGCCTTTGAAAGCTCACAAGTTTCTTCTTTCAATTCTCACATGAAGGTTATGAGAATTTTTTAAAGAGAACAAGTTTTTTAAAGACATACAAAGTGTAGTGTAGAGTCGTGCTTACACAAAAAGGAGTGTATTATTGCATATCACTATAATGCCCCATGGAAGGCTCATGTTATTAATGAACATTAATTCATAAATAATAAATGCAAAAGAAGTAAAATAACATGCACGTATTGATGATATGCTAGACATGTTTACGATATTAATATTCTTAGACTGTGGCAATATAATGTCGATTAAATTCATCTAGTTGTTTCTCAACATGTAATCGTGAAATATATTGCAAAGTATGGTTCAAAAGTAAAAAAGATGAACCTTATTTTAAACTTTGTCAAGATTTGATGAAAATAATTGAAAACATAAAAGGCATTGGATATCCATATTTGCAAGTGCATAAAAAAAGTTCCTTTGTAGAAACATATAGTTTTTAAAATCCTCTTACCCCTCCTTGTGCCCTACTTGATTGTTGTGCTAAAATTTCCATGTACATTCTCCCCAAAAAATACTCAAATAATTTGTGCCCTTCTTCACCACAAATAATAACAATGTACATTCATTGATGATAAGTCCTTGAAGCATATTCCTTGTTCCCTAAATCCACTAAAACCTCTATCTCTTGAATTATTTTTGTTTCCTTATCAACAATTTCATTGGCCTTCTCATACTTCTCATCCCACATTTCTTCCACTTTTTTTTTGGAATTGTGAAATTATTTAGTTAGATAAGTTCTTCCTTTAATAAAGTTCTTCTTAAATTGTTTTATGGTAATTTTAGTTACACGTTTTAAAACGCAAAATGATACGGTGCTTTTAATGAAGAATTTTTTTCCAACTAATTTGATCTTGTATAGTAGGTTTTCAAATATTCATATACTAAAAACTAGTTGAATAAGTTCAGTATTGTATCATGGAGTGTGTATTTATGTATTGTATGGTTTTTTAGTCACAAATTATCTTATACTTGATTAAATTTGTATAAATGTATAGATATAGATTTGTTTTATCTCATGAAATAAACTTGGCCCTTCAATTTAGTGATCACTAGCTTGATTTTTCAAGAATTTCTCATTCTCTCAAATTCAAAAGATTCGCCATATCATTAAGTTTGTAATAATTCCCTCTGAGATATGTATTTAGAGTTTACTATATAAGAGTTTAAACTGAATTTCTATTAGTCTTTAGTTCAACAACCTTGCAAATTGTTATACAATATTTTCTTCATCAACTTTGCTAGATATTCATTCTCTTCTCGTTTTTGAGCCGCTCTCTTTGGCTTCTTTAGTAGACTATCCAAATCTACTAATGTTATTCCTAACACTTATTTTTTTAATCATTTAAATCTATTGCATTCTCTTCTCACACTCCCTTTTACTTGAAATTAGATTTAAATAATTGAAATGTTTGGTAAATGAGATATATGAACAAAAATATAATATGATCCTCGTTACAATAGGGATCACTTTTAGTTTTGGATTTATATACTCTTTTGAAGAAATGGAAAATTGTTGCTAAGAAGAACTAATTTTGAAAAAGGTCAAATGCTTTGCCTCGTCAATGTGACTTGTTGTGCAACCAAACAAAGCTTCAAACCTAGATTCACTAGTAAAAATTTGGGGATATATCTAACAATAGATCACATTTATCACACATCCTTCAATCCTATGCCCAAATGGTCTTAAGTTTTTTTCATTTCTTAAACATGTGTTATGGGGAGAGTGAAGAGAGACAATTGCTTGTGGGACTAGATTACTTGGGAAATATGTATATTGATAATTTACTCTCCACTTTCTCTAATTTTATTCTTAACACCTATTCTTTTTAAATCATCTTTCTCATTCCTTCTCTTCTCACAATTCCATTTAGTTGGCATTGGATTTTAATTCAAATGTTTCGTGAATGAGATGTATGAACAAAAATATAACACCATCCTTGTTATAGAGATGGCTTTTAGTTTAGGATTTATATAATCTCTTGAAGAAATGAAAAATTATTGCTAAGAAGAACTAATTTTGAAAAAGTTCAAATGCTTCACTTGGTAAATGGAGAGATGGAGTTAGATATATTAAAAAATCTAAAATATTAAAAAATATATATTTATGAATTTTTATTCTTTTATTTTTTTACATTATTAAATGAATAAAGCAATTCCAATTGTTTTTAATAGTATGATACATTTTCGTGAGATAATTACTTAAATACAATAATTTTATATAAAGAAGATTAAAATATATTAACAATTTTGAATTATGATATTGGAAAAATTATTAAAAAAAATATATTAAAAAATCAATATTGTATTTTATTAATCGTTTATATAAATATATAACCATGCATTATAACTATATAATACATATTTCAAATTAATAATATATCATTAAAATTTATATATAATTAAATACATTTTTTTGCCAACATAGTTATAATTTAACATAAAAGATAAATTTAATTTTTGTCCTTAAAATTTATATATAAATGAATTAATTTTTCATTGTTAACATAAGATCGTATTTAAAACATAAAATATAAATTTGTAAGTGCAAATATTTTACAAATTGCATACCGTCAACTGGTTTGAAAATTTCTAATCCTTTACCTAGGGGTTCCTCTATTAGGTGTTCTCAATTGTGGCATCTCTTGAAGTTAAATCATGATTTATGCATAAGCAACAAATTTTAGATATTTAATTAAATTAGGTTATGTAGTTCAATTTAGTTGGCAATGGAAATATAATGTAAATATCAAAGCACTAATTTCCATCTCCCTATATGCTCACATATAACATAATTTGGAAAAGTAAGTGATCCATTATCCACACATATTCTATTTTCTTACAAGGAAAGAACATCACATAGTGTAATTAGGGGAATTGTATTAAAAGATCATGAACCACATATCGACATACTTGCATCTCAAACACTTTGTATGTGCACTATTCACCTTGCACACACTGTCACTACTAACCAACTTGCTTTACTAATCGTTACAAGTAGA
This sequence comes from Pinus tabuliformis, assembly GCA_031772625.1. Classification (NCBI taxonomy): domain Eukaryota; kingdom Viridiplantae; phylum Streptophyta; class Pinopsida; order Pinales; family Pinaceae; genus Pinus; species Pinus tabuliformis. The sequence continues at coordinate 1,383,821,184 of CM062804.1, read as the reverse complement.
GTAATTTCTTATATTTTACTTTGAAATGTTGCATAGAAACATTGCTTAAAACTAGGAGGATTTAAGTAAGTGACCCTAATCCACATATCTTGTTTACTTGTTTTTCTCATTCCAATTCACAACACACCCAACTTAACTAGGAGGAAATTAAGTGGCCCTAAATCCACAAATCATTTTTACTTGTTTTTCTAACCAAAGATTTTTATTTCATTCATTTATTTCTAGGACCAGGACTTGGTGTTAGTAAGGAAAGAAAGTAGGCACTGCCTCCCTTGTGTCCTTGTCGCAAACCTATGGTGGCATCTAAACCCTTTCTCAAAACATTATAGCTTCCATCTCCCTATATGCTCACATAGTAAAATTAGGAAATAAGTGGCCCATCATCCACACATCTTTTTTTACTTGTTTTTCTAATTGTTGACGTGGGCATTGACACACCTATGTCAACAAAGGAGAACCAACCCAGACCAAGGGTCTTCACACAACTCCATTTGTTTGGAATAGTTGTTCTCGACGGGTTTAAAGGCTACGTTGGCCTTCAAAATCCTCCTTTTGTGAAGGAGAAAAACCAAAAGAATTCCTAGAACTAAAGTATACCTATGGTTTTCCTAAATTGAGCTAAATAATACCTAAATTTTCCAAGTTATGTTAGTGAAGCTCTAATATAAATGTAAAATATATAATAAGCATTAGATTGTTATTACAAAACCAGAGTTATATTACAATATTTAAAATAATAAAAGAAGGCTAGAACTAATGTAACTAGCACAATATAAAGAAATGAAATTGTTATGATGCAACAACTAGTATAAAAAATAAAGCAATAAAGGGAAAAAATTCCCATTATCTACAGAAAGAAGGATTAATTATTTTCTTAACATAGTGGAGAACAGAATGAATAATTTTAATAAAAAACGCAGTTCATATGATTAAGTAAACACATCATAAAAATCTGCTTGCTCTATTAAACCAATTAAACGTTAAGAAAAGAGAGAAAAATAACAAATTAATTACTCTAATTTACAGTTTTTGTTTTTCCAAGACTTATAAGCGAGAAAGAGAAAATAAACAATGAATGACATCATTTAAGAATTCTCACCTTCATTGGTGATTAATGAATTAAATCAGATAATCATCAAATCGATACTAAAAGGAATACTGTTGATAACATTCACTGTGATATCCCTACTACAGACTCTAGAAAATAGTGGTAAAATTAACTGGACATTAATCAAGCTAATCAAACCATTAAAGTCAATTGTCCTCCTTGGGGCACGTTGACGGTGTTGGACCCGCCAACATGTCAGGGGATCTCCTTGGTAAGAAGTCCTAATTAGACCTCAGACTATTTGGTGTCGGAGTCCCAACAGTGGGTCGTATGGTAATGCCTTGACCACGATTTCGCACAGAGGCAAGTAATATAACTCTGTTGGTAGCAAGGGTGTGACAACTACAGCGAGCCAAGGAAGGTGCATGAGAGTTTCTAACACATGGGGTTGATATGAGTGCACCCCTTGGAAACATATGATAACACGCAGTTAAGAAGGGAACACATGAGAAAAGATACATCAAAACATGGAAGGAAAGTTAGCAAGCAATCCAAAGTGATGGTTAAACCAACAACACATTTCATAAAGATTCATACATACATACACAGAGAGCTATACATGCATGCGTAAGTAAACAGATAAATATATCATTTAGAATAAACCAGATAACATAGAATACAACACATCATATACATGAAATGTGTTGGCTCTTGTTATATTAAGAAGTGTAAGTTCTAGTCATACAATACATCCATGTCCAACCACTAGTTCTATTAGCAGAACGTTACAGCCACAACCACCTGCTCCTCCAAAGAGATGTACTAGCTCTGCGCAGTGGAGAAGCCAAGGCTCGTTACAATACTATCCAAGCTCTCTCCAAGATAGTCTTATCGGAAGCTTGGATGACCAAAAGCCTATACAATGAGTTATGAGGGACTATTTATAGCAAAGGGTGGGGTGGCCCTTGACATTCCACTTTGTGATAGTTCAACTACCCTCATGACTCTTCATCTACTCTATGATTGTTTCATCCAACAATCGACACTTGCTTACACTTGACAAGATATTAAATTACAATGCACATGTACCCATGTGAGAGAAGCCATGCTAGACATCACTATGACTTAGACAACCATGGAAGTCCAACTCCTCAACATCCTCACGCTGATCAACAATAACATATTGATGCCAAGATCGGTAGTCCATGATGGTGTATGTGTGCTCCAAGGTGACATCTTTCTGAAACCTGACTCTTACCTCCATATCATCCAGGTAAACTGCTCGGGCTCCTCCGTCTAACTTGTCTGTAAGCATGCACATCATTGTCTTCAATGCGGCTAGACCAACAACATACTTGTGCATGATGTATGCATTGATGGGCAAGTCTCGGTTGATGGAAATGCACATCAAATCATCGAAGTACAAGTCAAGCTCTAGTCGGACCTGTGCCTTTGTCTTCGCTTAGGTGAGATTCCTAATAGATGGGATCACATGTGCATGCACCACAACATCCATACTCTTGAACACACGTGCATGGGAAGCCTGTATACTAGTGATGAGCCGTGGGAGCTCTTCATAGTTCCGGATCTGAGTTTGGATACGTGCCTTCAGCTCGAACGCACTGGCCTTCATCATCTTAGGCAAGTGAAGCGAGGCTCCCTTGTATCTCATCGTCCATGTTTGCAGGTAATCAACATCAACATGAAATTTTGTCAAGATACATGCTCTTCCAGCACACCACTGTTGCCATCCGTTGAGATGAACGACTACCTTATGCACGGTCCCAAACTTGGAGTACAACGCTCGCATAACTATGTCATTGGACAACACTTCATCTAGTATTTCCTTTTTCAGTTCAGCTCAGGTGGACACTGTCACCAACTCTCCTCCTTGCTTGGTCGTCTAAAGTTCCTTAGCTATTCGCTCATTTTCAGCTATCAAAAAGTTAACACTTGAGATAGTGGCTTTGGCATACACTCTGGTTGCATCAACCAAGGATGTTAGATGTTTGTACATGTCAGACACGATCACTCATTCCTCAACTTGCGTAGGAGATGCATGATCATCCAGAGTCAACACTCTACAAGACTGCACAACTCTATGTTGAGACTCGTCAAATGAGATGTTGTGCATCTCTCCTTTTGGCTGATCTCCAAGGATCTCAATGCTTCCTAGGTCTCTTGAGACTTGCTCATCTTCTGGATGCGGTGAAGTAGGTTGGTGGTGAGGCATAAGGTCAATATCCTGTTCCAATTCCCGTTGCTCCATATCCGTATCCAAATGTTGAAGTGCTTGCTCTATCTCACGAGCAAAGTCCTGCTCCTGCGATGGTTCACCCTGTTTGCCTGATGCCAGCTATTCTGATGAGTCCACTACTAGTACGGATGGTGTTTCATCTATTTGCACATGTTACACCCCCTGTTGTACCTGTTTCTAATGCACTTCCCTCTTCTATTTGCACAACTCTTGTTCCTTCCAAAGTTTCTCCTTCATCTTATGCAACTCCTTCTCTATTTCCTCCATTCTTCTCTTCTCCCTCTGCCTTTGCGTGATTTGCTTGTTGCACTATTGCCTCTTTGCCTCTATAGCCAAAGTTTCTTTCTCTACCAGTGGACCTACTCAGAACTTGTAACTTTTATCTTCTTCCATGCTATCGACAATCTTCCTCTTGCCCTTGTCACGCACTGGTATGCTTTCCTTTGTTGCTACTGTTGCTGGTGCTGGTGCTCTTCAGGATGTTGCTTCATGTTGCGTCGCTAACCACCCCACGACGGAACCAACTTGTTCATTGGGTATGGAGAAACTATAGAAATATCTCCATGGGTCCTCCTCGGCCCAATGAAATGCCTCATGGATCCAGTTGAACTGTACTCTTTTGCAGTGATCTTTCTCAATACAATGTGGGTCATACTGATCGTAACTTTGGAAGTCGAATGCATACTTCCTCATCTGTTCTACTTTAACTTCCGCTTACTTGAAACTCCAGATCTCATATAACCCAATCCACAACGGAAGAGTGGGCCAAGGTGCCTTCTTCTTCCAGTACAGTCTAGTTATCAATCCTACCGAGATGTGATATGTTACTGCCTGCATGACGAGTATGTCCAAGGAAAACATTGATAGAACATGCGGAGGCTTGTCCGCACTAAACATTCGTATGAAGGTGCTGGATGGTGAGGCATACCAATCAAGAATGTCTATCAGTGCCTCCATTGCTACCCTCGACATGCAGGGTGGATCCTGTTCGAATATAATCTTGTAAACTGGGGTGACAAAATGACCGAACAACTGTGTGATAACTCCTTTGAAGCTGCATTCGAATAATAATTTACAATATGTGTTCACAACAGTCTCTGCCAGTGACCATGCCCACTCCAAGCCCAGGAACTCCTGTCGGGAAAATATTGCATCTAAGATGTAGGCGGACATGTAGATCTATGCTTGCATACTTTCGAGTGAGTGTTGAGCCTTCGTTACCTATTTCTTCAGTGGATGAGCCAACATGTCGGACCAGTTACATGGATTGCCCTCTCTGTCCAGTTGGTCCAGCGCGATCACCCAACTATGTGGGAAGGTTTCTGTGATTTCTTGGCCATACAGTCGACATGCAAATATGACCAAGTATTGATACACCGTCTGTAGTATCTTTTTCTTGTAGATCTGGTTGGGTGTCATTTTGAATCTAGTCAGCTCCTTTACCCAGTTCTTAAGAATGTCTCTGGAGTTGGAACTGCTGCTGGGTAAGATGAAAGGAGTCCCCATGATAGTCATGGGCTCTGACATCTGATACATCTCATCATAATCATGTGCCCAAAAGGTTGCAATCTTCGTCCCGCTGACCCTGCTCAAAGTCATCATCTCGGGATCAATGTGCGAGATGATCCAGTGTATCATGTCTGCGCATGGGAATGCGGGGTATCTGCATGTAATTTGGTACAAGCCGGACTTGTGAATGTTCACATACACCTGGTGGTCTTCGAGGTCTTCCTTGAAAGTGCCTGAAAATGCTTCATTGACCTCTTGCCATTTCAGCTTGATGTCCTTGTCTAGAAACAACTTGGTATCTTCATAGATTAGTAGACATGCGGACACCTATTCAATTGCTGCTCCAGTTGCACTTCTGTCAGTGTCCTTTGATCCTACTCTCTTGGAGGCCATTGATCTTGTACTGCTAAGAGGCAGATGAACACCTGAAAGATCTAGAGACAAAGAAGCATGCATGGCAAGAAATTTGTCAGCGAAAACCAAATCAAATTTGGGGAATGACATAACACATACCTGGGGAATGATAGGAAAAGATTGCGCAATTTCTTCTGGGAGGCTAGGTAACTGGCTGCTGGATTTGCGCAATGTGAAATCTAGACTGATTGCTGACTACTGGGATTGCGCAATGTGAAATTCTAGCCGGAAATGACTTTAGGCTCACAGACTACATTGCGCAATTTTCTGGGTCAGCAGTCACTGTCCCTCAGAAATGCGCAAAGCAGTCTTGGAGGATAGTGCTTGGAAGAAATGCGCATTTATGGAGAGGAAGATAGAGCCTTCCTTCCTCGGATTTCGCAATGCTATCTCGGTGAGGCAGAGTCTGGGCCAAGGCTGGACAGACTCACTGACCGGCAACTGAAAGCAAATATGAAAGTGAATACATGGAGAGACTAAGTGAAAGCAGAAGTGATAGATCGTGCATGTAAACATTGAATGAAAGATTTAGTAAACATATCAACATGCATGTGGGTAAGTGAGTTGCCGAATTGGTGACCATTTGTACAAAAAAGTTTCATGCATGTGACAACAGTGAGATAGCAACGAAAATTGAAACAGTGCTAGTACAAGCTAGTATGCATGTAAATGACAACAAGCATTCAAATAAATCAAGCAAACAACACTCACACAAGCGAAAACACAAAAAGCGACAGAAATGTTGAAAAAGACAAGTTGAGACCACTTACCTGTGAATAGCTGAGCCAGATGTGTCGAAGAGTCCTGGATGTGTTGTGGGATGTCAGAGCTCCAAGATCGATGTGAAAGAATGAGCTCTGATGCGTCAAATAAATAATTTTGAGCTCATGACGCACATGCCACAAATCTAGGAAAAAACAACACTTGGAGGAAAGTTTCTAAAACGAACTTTGCATGTAACCTCCGACTGCTAAAAATAGCTCCCTAAATCATGGGATGTTTTTTTCATGTTGCCTTTTTCTATTCCGAGAAAAAGAAAGTCATGCATGAAAGTCAATTTTCCTTGGTCCTGGGTGAAACTGGTTAACCCTTCTGCTCATGCATGAGGCTACTCAACTGCTGGGAGAAAATGAACATTTTTGGATGGAAGCTAGGCTGGTTGCCCCTAGAGATTTGAACAATTTCTAGGTAGAGCAGGTGACTGATGCCCAGGACTGCACAATCCTTGGGCTAAGCAGGCCTGTTAGGAAAGATTGCACAGTTTTTTGGGTGAAGCCTGACTGGAAGGATTGCACAATTTCGGAGCCCAGCAAACTGCCAGACAGAATTGCACAATTTCTGGAGGGAAGGCTGGTTTCCCTCTAGAATCGTGCAATTTCATGGGGGAGTGTCTCAGCTTGCAGCTAGACCAAGTTCGAGTGATCAACCTGTGAGGGGAATGTATCAAGCTTTGATCAACAAGCTATCTTTGTGCAAGAAAAACACTGAAGTTTGTGTACTTGACGAAGCAAGATAAGGTGCTGTGAAAAGTTGGTAGGGAGGCTCCAAAACGAAGCTAAGGAAAAATTTTGGAGGGTGGTTGTATCCGCTACAACACTTGGCAACACACTGGTAGAACTCTAGCTCTCCGAATGGACCTTATTCATGAAAAGCAAGTCTAACACCTCCAGAAGTATTGTTTAGTTCTCATTTTGTCTTGGTTTCACACTAGCTTGATTGTAAAATGTAGCATCTTCCAAGCTCTTGGTTGATTGACACACATTCCAAGCCAAGGAGACACAGTTGTTTCAACTGGGGTTGAGGGCTATGTTAGTGCACAAGTAGTATAATCATCAGAGTCTTAGTTTCATCTCCGGTGTTGCTCCACTGCCAGCGGGCCTGGACAGTACCCCGACGGAGTTACATAGGAACAAAAGCATGGCTCCACTGCCAGTGACCCTGGTCAGTACCTCGATGGAGTTACTTGCATCACCTCTCTATGTAGGAAGCCTTTCTCTTCTTTCTCCTTATTCATTTTCGTTTTTTCAAACTTTTTTTCACTTTTTCATTTTCATAACTGTGCATAGCACTTATTCATTTCAGAGGTGGAAGAAGGATCTAGACTTATTTAGAGAAGAAGAGTTTGTTCCAGCAGAGAAGTAGTTTATTATACCTTTGACATGTCTGTTAAGGTTTTCCCCCTCACCTCACTCTACTTGACTGAGCTGACAAGGGTTATCCCAAAAACAACCGACTAGAGTAGGTGACACTAGTTAGCTTGTAAGCATTGTGTTTTCAACAAGGTTCACTTCAAATAGTACATATTTTCCTTCGACATATGATGGACTAAAAGTAACAAGATCTTCATACAAAGGAAAGATGACAGATAACCAAGTAGTGATAACTGCACAAGGCCTCTTGTATTTTACCCAACTTGTTTCAAGGGTCATACATGGTTTCATGCGAAACTATCCTACGAACAAAACAAGCAAACTAACAAACAACAAGCAAAGAGGAAGTAGAAGTAAAAGTGAAAGAAAAGTAAGTAAACAAGCAGGAAAACAAACAAGAGAACAAAGCAAGTAAGTAAACAAGCATGCAAGCAAACCAACTGAAAGCAAACACTACTCCTACTCCTAAAATAACAGTGCATGGGCTTGATCACATGAAGTGATATTTCCAATGCAGCCACTGGCGCATTGGTTGACCCATGTTGGTGAAGGCTTGGTCTACGATTAGCCCAATTGTGCGAACCAACAAACAAGAAATATATAGCAATGAATACAACCACACTGCGGGTTTCAAAGTTCCCACGGGACATAAGTGGGTGCAAGTGCATGACGAGCAGTTCGTGGACTTATCATGGTGTCGTGTGACACTGCGTGCAACTTTGAAGCATATGCATACTCTTGACTGTGACATGCAAGCAAACGAAAGAAATAAATACAACTTTGTGTCGTGCATGTGTGCTTCCAATGTAAGATTCCTCCAATGCATGAGCGATAGGATCGTTCAGTTCAAGTGGAGGAAGCACGATCTATTTGTGAGAATGATCTTCAATGCATATAGATGAGTGATTAAGAGCCTTGGGTGATTGAACAGTTTCCTGATCAGAAGTGAGACTAACCCCAAGAGAGCAAGGGTCTAACATAACCATCAGCTCGGGCTAAAGTGCCTAGAAAGTCTTGGGTGTTTCGACTTTATTGTCAAATAGATCATCATAAACCGGTGGATTCGGAAAATAAACTGTGATAGAATCATGATCATGATCAAATATGGGAGTAAATGGATCACGATAGCCACGATTAGAAAAATCAATGATTTCATCAGCATCCTCGTGATCTGATGAATCAAATAGAGGGGTAGATGAAAAGGAAACAAAATTCATGCTTTGTGTTTCCGGAAAAGGAAGATGAAAGAACAAGTGGATTTTCATTCAATAACTTATCCTCTCCATTTTCGGATGATGGACTCACATCCGGTGTATCCTACGAGTGATCAACAATCGATGCATCTGTGGATGAAGATACACATGCGAAATCATGGATGACAGGTTCACCAAAGATGTAAGGAAAGAATAGAGGGGGCTCAGATGGAAGGGGGTCATCCTTCATCGAGTGTTGATGCTCAAGCTCCCACTCATACTCTTCATGAATGATAATGCATGTTGGTTGTGCAAAACCAACTACATCAATGGATTGTTCCTCATTCACATAAGTGTAGAGTCCAGAATAAACAAAAGACAGTATCATCTAGAGGCACAACCAAGTGCGAAGACGAAGGTTATGGAACAAAATGCATTTGAAAACTCGATGGAATCACAACGAAATCTGCGCAACAATTAAGTGAAGTGATGTTGTGAGGACGTGACAGCTGAATAGGTGTGTGAGCATGATCCTCAACATCACTCTGTAGTGGTGGATCTTTTTGATGAGGGGATGGCGAATAGTCACTTGTGATAGTGACCACATCCGTTTGTGATTGCACAATTCCATCACTGTATAATGTGGAGTGAGGCTTGATTTCAAACTTCTTCTTGGGCTGAGCAGATTTCTTAACACAATACTTGAATCGGTCCCAAAGATAGAAAAAATTCATTTGGATCTTCGAAGCTTGAAACTGCAAATCATGGAAGCGCTGCCAAAAATCCATAGTCGATTCATGTGGAGCCTTCCATTGTTGTAACAGTTTTTGGTCAAGATGGTCTGGATCAAAATAATGGAAAGTGTCTTCAATGACATCACAAAAGTGCTCAAGTCAGTGCACGTTGTTAGCCGATAGGCTGCACAACCATTGATGTGGAGATTCACAAAGTGTGTATGCAAACAACAAGCTGGCATGTTTGTCAGAACATCCATCTTCCTCATAATGCATGGAAAGGAAGTCATGTAAGAACTCAGGCCATGCCACTTTGCCTTCACCATCATACGTGTAAGTGGACAAGTGATCAAATAACTCCCTCGTGATGGGGACATCTTCATGATTCGATAAACGTCGTGGAGGGAGAAGAGTGCAAGAATCCATTATAGATATGCAAAGGTTCAAAACAGGATGAGAGGACACAACTTGTCATCCGACCCTCCTTCTAGCACCAGAAATGTTGATGGTGCTGGACCCGCCAACATGTCAGGGGATCTCCCCAGTAAGAAGTCCCAATTAGACATGAGACTGTTTGGTGTAGGAGTCCCAACAATGGGTCGTATGGTAATGCCTTGACCTTGATTTCATAGAGAGGCAAGTAAGATAACTTTATTGGTAGCAAGGGTGTGATAGTTTCAGCAAGCCAAGGAAGGTGCATGAGAGGTTCTAACACACGGGGTTTGAGATGAGTGCGCCCCTTGGAAACCTGTGATAACATGCAGTTAAGAAGGGAACACACGAGAAAAGATACATCACAACATGGAAGGAAAGTTAGCAAGCAATCCAAAATAATGGTTAAACTAACATCACATTTCAGAAAGATTCATACATAAACAGATAGTTATACATGCATGCATAAGTAAAAAAATACATATATTATTTAGAGTGAACCAGTTAACAAAGAATACAATATAACATATGCATGAAACGTGTTGGCTCTTGTTATATTAAGAAGTGTAAGTTCCAGTCATACAATACATCCATGTCCAACCACTAGTTTTGATAGCATAATGTTACAGCCACAACCGCGAGCTCTTCCAAAGAGATGTACTAGCTCTGTGAAGTGGAGAAGCCAAGGCTCGTTACAATACTATCCAATCTCTCTCCAAGATAGTCTTATCGGAAGATTTTCTGACCAAAATCCTATACGCGTTATGGGGGACTATTTATAGCAAAGGGTGGGGTGGCCCTTGACATTCTCCTTTGTGACAGTTCAACTACCCTCATGACTCTTCATCTATTCTATGACTGTTACATCCAACTATCAACACTTGACTTACACTTGAAAAGATATTACATTACAATGCACATGTACCCATGTGAGATAAATGGCTTGAGCAAGCCATGCTAGATATCGCTAACTTAGAAAACCATGGAAGTCCAACTCCTCAACATCCTCACGTTGATCAACAATAACATATTGATGCCAAGATTGGTAGTCTGCAATGGTGTCCGTGTGCTCCAAGGTGACATCTTTCTGGAACCTGACTCTTGCCTCCATAGCATCTAGGTACATTGCTCGGGCTCCTCTGTCCAACTCGTCTGTAAGCATGTGCATCATTGTCTTCAATGTGGCTGGACCAACAACATACTTGTGCATGATGTCTGCATTGATGGAAAGTCTGGGCTGGTGGAAATGCACATCAACTCGTCAAAGTACGAGTCAAGCTCTAGTCGGACCTATGCCTTTGTCTTCACCTAGGTGAGAGTCCCAATAGATGGGATCACATGTGCGTGCACCACAACATCCATACTCTTGAACACACATGCATGGGAAGCCTGTATACTAGTGATGACCTACAGGAGCTCTTCATAGTTAAGGATATAGCTATGGATATGTGCCTTCAATGCAACTACACTGGCCTTCATCATCTTAGGAAAGTGAAGCGGGGCTCCCTTGTATCTCATCGTCCATGTTTTCATGTAATCAACAACAACATGCAAGTTCATCAAGATACGTGCTCTTCTAGCACATCGTTGTTGCCATCCATTGAGATGGATGACTGCCTTATGCACGGTGCCAAACTTGGAGTACAACGCTCGCATAACTGTGTCAAGGGACAACACTTCATATAATATTTCCTTCTTCAATTTAGCTAGGGCGGACGCTGTCACCAACTCTCCTCCTTGCTTGGATGTATGAAGTTCCTTAGCCATTCGCTCATTTTCAGCTATCAAAAAGTGAACACTTGAGCTAGTGGCTTCAGCATACACTTCGGTTGCATCGACCAAGGATCCTGGATGTTTGCACATGTCAGACACGATCACTCATTACTCCACTTGCGTAAGAGATGTATGATCATCCAGATTCGACACTCTATGAGACTGCACAACTATATGTTGAGGTTCATCAAATGAGATGTTGTGCATCTCTCCTTCTGGCTGATCTCCAAGGATCTCAGTGCCTCCTCAGTCGCTTGAGACTTGCTCATCATCTAGATGCAGTGAAGTAGGTAAGTCGATCCCTTGGTGGTGAGGCATAAGGTCGATGTCCTATTCCAATTCCGTTGCTCCATATCCGCATTCAATTTTTGAAGTGGTTGCTATGTCTCACAAGCGAAGTCCTGCTCCTACAATGGTTCACCCTGTTTGCCTAATGTCAGTTGTTCTGATGAGTCCACTACCAGTACAATCGTTGTTTCATCTATTTGCACATGTTGTGCCCCTTTTTGTACTTGTTGCTGCTATGCTTCCCTCTCATGTTTGTGTAGCTCTTGTTCCTTCCAGAGTTGCTCCTTTAGCTCATGCAACTCCTTCTCTGTTTCCTCCATTCTTCTCTTCTCCCTCTACCTTTGTGTGATTTTCTTGTCATGTTGTTGGCTCTTTGCCTCTATGGCCAAAGCTACTTTCTCTACCAGTGGAGCTGCTCAGAACTTGCAGCTTTTCTCTTCCCCCATTCGTTCGACAATCTTCCTCTTGCCCTCCTCGGCCCAATGAAATGCCCTATGGATGCTGTTGAACTATACTCTTGTGCAGTGATCTTTCATAATACAATGTGGGTCATACAGATTGTAACTGAAGAGGTAGAATGGATACTTCCTCATCTGTTCTTCTTCGACATCCGCTTGCTTGAAACTCCGTCTCTCATATAACCCAATCTGCAAAGGAAGAGCGTGCCAAGGTGCCTTCTTCTTCTAGTGCATTCTAGGTGTCAATCCTATCGAGATGTGATATGCTACTTCCTGCATGACGAGTATGTCCAAGGAAAACTTCGGTAAAACATGTAGAGGCTTCTCTGTGCTGAACATTCGTATGAAGGTGTCAGATGGTGAGGCATACCAATTAGAAATGTCTATCAGTGCCTCCATTGTTGCCCTCGACATGTAGGGTGGATCATGTTCGAATATCATCTTGTAAAATGGTGTGAAAAAATGATCGGACAACCGTGTGATAACTCCTCTAAAGCTGCATTTGGTCAACAACTTAAAATATGCATTCACAGCAGTCTTCGTCGGTGACCATGTCCACTCTAAGCCCGAGAACTCCTATCGGGCACAAATTGCATCTAAGATGTAGGCGCACATGTAGATATCTACTTGCATACCTCCGGGTGACTGTCGAGCCTTCGTTGCCTATTCCTTCAGTTGATGAGCCAACATGACAGAACAGTTACATGGTTTGCCCTCTCCGGCCAGTTGGTCCAATGCGATCACCCAACTCTGTGGGAAGGATTCCGTGATTTCTTGGCCATACAGTCGACATGAAAATATGACCAAGTATTGATACGCCTTCCACAATATCTTTGTCTTGTAGATCTAGTTGGGTGTCATTTAGAATCTAACTGACTCCTTTACCTAGTTCTTAAGAATGTCCCTAGAGTTGGCATTGTTGCTAGGTAAGTTGAAGGAAGTCTCGATGATAGTCATGGGCTCCGACATCTGATACATCTCATCATAATCTTGTGCCCAGAAGGTTGCAATATGCATCCCGCTGACACTGCTCAAAGTCATTGTCTCGGGATCAGTGTGCGAGACAATCCTTTGTATCATGTCTGCGAATGGGAACGTGGGGTATCTGCATGCAATCTGGTACAAGCCAGACTTGTGAATATTCACATACACCTAACGGTATTCGAGGTCTTCCCTGAAAGTGCCTTCAAATGCTTCATTGACCTCTTGCCATTTCAGTTTGATGTCCTTGTCTAGAAATAACTTAGTATCTTCATAGATCGGTAGACATGCAGACACCTATTCAACTGCTGCTCCAGTTGCACTTCCCTCAATGTCCTTTAATCTTGATCTCTGGGAGATCATTGATCATGTACTGCTAAGAGGCAGATGAACACTTGAAAGATCTAGAGACAAAGCAGCATGCATGGCAAGAAATTTGTTAGCGAAAACCAAAGCAAATTCGGGGAATGACATAACACATACCTGGGGAATGATAGGCAAATATTGCACAATTTCTTCTGGGAGGCCGGGTGACTGGATGTTGGATATGCGAAATGTGCAATCCAAACTGACTATGACTGCTGGGATTTCGCAATGCGCAGTTCCATCTGGAAATGACTGCAGGCTCAGGGACTACATTGCACAATTTTCTGGGCCAGCAGTCACTGTCCCTTAGAAATGCACAAAGCAGTCCTAGAGGATAGTTCCTGGGTAGAAATGCACATTTCTAGAGAGGAAGATAGAGCCTTCCTTCCCTAGATTGCGTAATGCTATCTTGGTGAGGCAGAGTCCAGGCCAAGGCTGGCCAGACTCGTTGACGGGCAACTGAAAACAAATGTGAAAGTGAATGCATGGCGACACTAAGTGAAAGAAGAAGTGATTGATCGTGCATGCAAACATTGAATGAAAGATTCAATAAACATATCAACATGCATGTGGGTGAAGCGAGTCACCGAATCAACGACTGTTCATGCAAAACAGTTTCATGCATATGACAACAGTGAGATAGCAAAGAAAACTAAAACAGTGTTTGTACAAGCTATTATGCATGTAAATGACAACAAGCATTCAAATAAATCAAGAAAACAACACTCACACAAGCGAAAACACAAAAAGCGATAGAAATGCTGAAAAGGACAAGTTGAGACCACTTACCCGTAAATAGCTGAGCCGAATGTGTCGAAGAGTCATGGATGTGTTGTGGGATGTCAGAGCTCCAAGACCGATGTGAAAGAATGAGCTCTGATGTGTCGAATAAATAAGTTTGAGCTAATGACACGCATGCCAAAAATCTAGGAAAAAGCGACACTTGGAGGAAAGTTTCTAAAACGAACTTTGCATGTAACCTCCGACTGCTAAAAATATCTCCCTGAATCATGGGATGCTTTTTGCATGTTGCCTTTTTCTATTCCGGGAAAAATCAAGGCATGCATGCAAGTCAATTTTCCTTGGTCCGGGGTGGAACTAGTCAACCCTTGTGCTCGTGCATGAGGCTGTTCAATTGATAGGATAAAATGCACATTTTTGGATGGGAGCTGGGATATTTTGCCAAGAGATTTGCGTAATTTCTAGGCAGAGCAGTTGAATGTTGGCTAGGATTGCGCAATTCTCTTGGTGAAGCCTAACTGGCAGGATTGCGCAATTCTGGAGCCCAGCAGGCTCCCAGACAAAATTGCACAATTTTTGGAGGGAAGGCTAGTTGCCCTCCAGAATTGCGCAATTTCTTAGGGGAGCTGCTCAGCCTGCAGCTGGACCAAGTCCGAGTGATGAGCCTATGAGGGGAATGTATCAAGCTTTGATCGACAGACTGTCTTTGTGCAAGAAAAACATTCAAGCTTGTGTACTTGACAAATCAAGACAAGGTTCTGTGAAAGGGTTGTAGGGAGGCTCCAAAATGAAGTTAAGGAAAAATTTTGGAGGGTGGTTGTAGTCGCTACAACATGGCACAATCCATTGGAGATGAAAAATTGATCAATTATACAAATTTGAGTAGATATATTGTAACAACAGAGAAATGTGTTAAAAGCATTCACTTGTCAGCGCACAAAGTCAACTAACAGACACAAATGTATTCCATAAACCACAAGATATTATGAAATTTAAACTATGACTATGGAAATAATAAAATACAACACATTGATGGAATCAAACCACATCAAGATGTCTGAAATTGTCATTCATTCCATAGTAAAAAAACAAACACTTCTCTATTCAGAATAATGTCTCTCTCACCTCTCTCGGGTTCCCTCTTTTACTTCAAAATAAGGGGTTTATATAGGCGATTACAATATCCATTACATCCTTCTAGAATTCAAACTTAAAAACAGTATAATTACAAAGATAATAATAAAAAGTCTTTTTCTTGTTGGGTCGCATGACCGATCATAAAAAAACTAATATTAAAGTCAAATAACATGAGAACATTCAGGAATATGTTCGGATTCAAGTAGGTGTGTCCTACAAGTAGAGTGACAATAGTTTTCATCAAAGATATCACATGTGATATACATAACAAATAGTTAAAAATAGTATCAGGAAAAATAAGGTTGTTAAAAAATTAGAACTTCTATAACATTTTTTTTTAAATTTATTAAAAGAAAAACTCAAAATAACAATAAAATCTTACCTCAAGATTAACCTGAAAGAGATATCAATTAAAAACTTTATTTAGTATTTTCTTGTTCCTGATAAATAACCAACTTGACTCGAGAAAACTTTACTATAATATGGTTGTCTAATCCCTGGGAGATTTCAACAGACTAATTAAGCTCATGTTGTTTGGGATTTATATTACGATTACAGGCAACCCTTAACTGCTCGTTCTCTTGGATCAACTATTCAGTTCGACCAATGAGTTGTGGAACAATCACCAAGTATTGTTGGTGCCATTAGAGATCTAATAGTGCCTCATAAGAAATTTTCTGAGATTTGTCTTCAATTCCAGTGAATTATCAATATTACAAGGAGAAACTTGATCCTCGATGACTTATGACTTAACCTTTTTTGGATGAGTTTTCTCCAAATCTATAATATTCGTGTCACAAGGTTTTTTTTTGTTACACAACAGCGTGGAAATTTTCCTGTTTAATAGCTTGTCCTTTATATGTGTATTTCTATGTTGATGGGACTCACTATATGTGCATTGTATTACAGGGTTAGGATCGAAAGAGTCGACCTGCAGCTTATCTTTATTAGTTGCAGGTTTACCCCACCAGTTGGACACCTTTCGAACCACACCCTTTTCAAAAATAGGATTATTATTCTGACTACGACATAACCCTGGGGCTTCGGGTGTCGAACCTTAATTTTCCATTTTCCTTAAAGGCAAGGGTTTTGAAATAGACTCAGGGTCACTAACATGGGTGTCATTGCCCAGAGGCTTGACATGAACATCATCAATTTCTATATCAAGGTTTGAAGACACCTGAGGGAAAAATTGTTCGGGTTGGGGTTTGTCAAAACCATTCTTTAGCAAGAATGATTCCCATTCTAACCCTAATTTATTGAATTAAAACTTTACCAAAATCGCAATTAAACCATGATGAATTAGATAGCGGTGGTTATTCTTCTTCTGGTATGTCGAAGCCATCTTAACCAATGATACATACAAGAAATGTGGAAGATTCAAAGGGTATCCCAAGAAAACCATTAATAATCTAATATGATATAAAAACACCAAATTGTAGCGACCTTCACACATTATGTACATTCTGAGAAATAGTAACATGTTTTTCCATTTGGGTTTTAAATGGGTAACCGACATACCTTTAATGTCGTAGGTATATCCTCTTTTGGCCAACAATTTTTTCTAGGGAACTTTCTTAATTCTCTTGGTCTTCGACCATTTTTCACCTTCGAGAGATAGACATGAAGCTTCAACAATAAAATTAGGATCCATTGTAAACTGAATGTCCCCAATTCTAACCCTACAACCATTGAAAGAGGCTGCGAAAGCCTCAGTGACTGCCTGGTTATGTCTTTGGAACAATTTCAAGAATTCGAACCAACCAGCAGTCTGAAACAACTGAGTACAATCCTTATAGGCTTCTAACATATCAATTCCTTGGGTCTCAAATCAGACTACTCGCAACATGGTGAGACAATACTAGCTTTCCACATTACAAGATGACTATAAAATCAACAAACCCTCAAAACCCTAACTCGTTACTGGGAGAGCCAAAACCGAGAAGAGATTAACAGAGACAATAAATGGAATGGGCTTCGAAAACTCTAGTTACTTCGAGCAATGAATAACAAGGTACAATCATGACAGGGCTTGAAATATTGACTGTCAGAAACCAACAGGTGTAGTGGCTGATCTCCATTGTAATTACACCAATCTTAATTGCCTCGATAATCCCATTTCCCAATCCTTATGAACATAACCTAATTCGAGAGGGTTTGAAATATAATTATGATGTTAAGAGCTAAGGTCTTGGAACTAAATTTCGAATCATACTCCGATAGGTGTTAGGTATAGGTTTAGATAATAATCATACCACCATCGTAATAGGTTTGAAATAGATAGGTTAGGATTAGGTAGATAGGTCCCAAAAGGTTATAACAAAGAAAATCGTATATGCATTCAAGCAGACTATAGGATTATAAAAACCAAAAAATAAACATTAACAATGATATATAAAGAATTGTTACGTAATTTCTGTAATAATTTCATATAATTGTCATGTGCAAGTTCAAATGCATGAGTGATTATAACCTTGGGAATACCATTATCGATGTTTTGTAAGATATTATCAAACAAAATCTAAATCCAAATGTGCAATGAAATCAATTCTCAAGCAACCAGAAGGTATTAAAAACACAACTCAAAAATCAAATTGAAAAATTGAAAATCGTGAAAGAGGGGGCCCATATCATCAACAATGAATGAGATGGGAGTGGTTGGCCTACCAATAATTGGTGACTCACTGGGAAGGACCAGTTATATCTACCTGCAAATTAAAAGGAAAAGATCAATTGATATCAAAGTTAATGTTGGGTCCCTATAATACTAGTGATTACCCCATTACTATTGTAGTTATACCCCTTATTTATATTGTTGTGCCCCTATTACCCCCATATTGTTATTTCTGTGCCCCATAGAATCCCTCTATTGTTATTTTTGTGGCTTTATATTATTATTGTTAGGTCGGCTGGATTATATTGTGACTCCTTAGACTCCTATATAGAAAGGAGGTTTTGTCATTTGTATCATCCAAGAATTGTTCATTTATGTAATGTAAAGGAGGTTTCCCCCTCGAAGAGGCTGAATTCTAAGGCGTTGATCTATCTTTTCTATCTTTTCTTGAGCTGGTTTCATAACATTTGGTATCAGAGCTTTGGATTCTAGGGTTTCGCTGCTCCAAACAGGTCATCGTGGCATTTTCGCTATAACTTTTTTTCTGTGACGTTTCAGAAGTCGCAAAAAAAAACCATTTGAGAAGAAATCGCGCTGAACCTTGGGTCCGAATTTCAGAGCTTTTCGCGCGATATTTGCGGAGATATGATCTGAGGAAGTTGGTCTTTTTGCAGACTCCTGAATTACATTCAAAACAGGTGACCTGGGGAAAATCGTCATAACTTTCTCTCTGGGGATCGGATTGAAATTTCGTAAGAAGGTACAGAAAGAGGACGGACTGTAGTTTCTTGTATGTGTGTTTCAGATTCAAAGGTTGAAACAGTGACTCGTGGCACGTCGTACAAGTTCGCTCTACTGAACCAGTCTAAAAGCAAGTCACTGTGGGAGATTTCACATAACTCTTCCTTGGAGAATCCAATTTGGCTCAGACTTGTGGCATTGGAAAGAGGACGCAGAAGGCTACTACAGGTCATAATTTCAGAACTGGATGATCCGAAATTACAGAGATACATCAGATTCAATATCAGGCTTCTATAAAGTGAAAAAAGGTGTGTAGTTTTTTTTTAAATTTTTGTGTAAGCTTGGTTTAACGGAATTCAAAGGGCATAGTAAAGCATTATTATCGGTAACTGATGCCCCGAGGAAAGAAAATGCAAACACCTAGTAAGGAACCTGAAAGCTCTAGCATGACTCATGAAGAAGAGGAAGAAATGCTACATGATATATCAAAATTACAAGAACAAGTGCAACAAATGTCACGCTCACAAAAGCTAACAGAAGCTAAGATAAGTGGCGTGGAATCTAAGATAAATGGCGTGGAATCTAAGATAAAGGGCATGGAAGCTAAGATGGAGGATTCGATGGAAAATTTGAAGATAGATTTGAAGACAGACATGGAAGAATTGAAGAAGTTTCTACAAGAAAGGGTCACTAATGGTGAAAAGGTAGTAAAGGAAACTCATGATGAGAACAAAAGAAATGTTAATCATGATTCCATAGATCTAATGTTGGATCGAAGAATCACCATATTCCAAAAATCGATATGAGGAAGTTTGATGGCAAGGATCCCGCCACATGGATATTACAGATGGAGCAATTCTTCGATCTCAATAATGTGCAAAACACACAAAAGGTACGTATGGCAACTTTATATTTGGAACCAAATCAGTTTGTATGGTATCAATGGCTTTGCTCTCGTAAACAATTTATCACTTGGGCAATTTTTACGGAAGAATTGATAGCACATTATGAGGATACAAAAAGCAACACTTTTTTTAGCCAATTGATAAGTCTCAAACAAAAGGGTTCAATAATGGAGCACATTGAGGAGTTCCAAAAATTGAACATAAGGGTAAAAGATATTCCAGAGGAGCATAGGATTGATGTGTTCATAGGGTCTTTAAAGGATAATATCCAACATGATGTTCGCCTTTGGGAACCTGATTCATTAGAGAAGGCATTCAGGTTAGCAAGAAAAATGGAAAGCAAAATTATGGCAACCAGGAAGCATACCACTCACAACTATAAAGACGGAAGTGTTGTTGCCCCTAGTCTTCCACAACCTATAAGGTTGACACCACAACAATTGGAAGAAAAAAGAGCAAAAGGGCTTTGTTACAGTTGTGATAGCAAATACACTAAAGGTCATAAGTGTGCTGAGAAGAAATTATTCTACATAGATTGTGAAGAGGAAGAAGAAAAGGAGCAAGAAAGGTCAAAAGAAGAGGATATACTCCAGGAACAAAGCCTAGATGAAGAACAAATAAATCCGACCATATCTTGTAATGCATTGGCGGGAATTACCACTCCTCAAACCATCAAGATAGAAGGACAAATCAAGAAGAAAAAGGTAATAGTGTTGATTGATTCAGGAAGCACCCACAATTTTATTCATTGTAGGGTAGCAAAAGAATTGAATTGCTTCCTATATCCAGCACCAGAGTGTCAAGTGATGATTGCAAATGGAGGAACAATAAATTGCTCTGGAAAGTGCCATAATATCAAGCTATCCATGGGAGAATATGTATTGACTAGCCCAATGCTTTCCATTCCAATGGGAGGTGCTGATGTTGTACTAGGAGTCCAATGGCTACAATCCTTGGGTACAATAGCTTTTAATTTTCAAGAACTTTTCATCAAATTTTCTATGGAAGGAAAGGAAGTTGAATTAAGGGGTATTGCAGGGAAACCAGGAAAGATAATCAGCTCTAATGGTATGACAAAGCTTCTAAAAAAGGAGCAAAGAGGTGTAATTGCACAATTATGTTCGCTAGATGTTTCCACATTGGAATCATCTATTTCTCCAGATCTCCAAAAAGTCCTGGACAATCATTCCAAGGTATTTGAGACTCCCAAAGGTCTCCCACCTATGCGTGATCATGATCATGCTATTCATCTGATTCCAGGAAGTGTTCCTCCAAACATCAGGCCGTACAGATATCCCTATGTCCAAAAAAGTGAAATTGAACGTATGGTTGCAGAAATGCTAGAGGCTGGTATAATTCAACCGAGTCAAAGTTCTTTCTCAGCTCCAGTAGTATTGGTGCACAAGAAGGATGGATCATGGCGCATGTGTCCGGATTATAGGGAGCTCAACAAGCTCACTATTAAAGATAAGTTCCCCATTCCTGTCATTGATGAATTACTGGATGAATTGCATGGATCAATTTACTTCACCAAGTTGGATCTTCGTTCGGGATATCATCAAATCAGAATGAAGATTGAAGACATTCCGAAAACGGCATTTAGAACTCATGAGGGTCATTATGAATTTTTGGTCATGCCTTTTGGCCTTACCAATGCACCTTCAACATTTCAAGGTTTGATGAATTCAATTTTCAAACCATTCCTTAGAAAATTTGTGTTAGTATTTTTTGATGATATACTAATCTACAGCAAGTCTTGGAAGGATCATGTTGAACATGTTGACAGGGTGCTACAACTATTGGAGGAGAAACAATTATATGCAAAAAGATCCAAATGTTTCTTTGGAGTCCAGGAGGTGGAATATTTGGGTCATATTGTATCTCATGAAGGAGTTAAGGTAGACCCTAGCAAAATTAAAGCCATTAAGGAATGGAAAATCCCCACATCCATAAAGCATCTGCGAGGATTTCTTGGGTTGACAGGGTATTATCGCAAGTTTGTTAAGAATTATGGGAGAATAGCAGCACCTCTAACAACATTATTGAAGAAAGATTCATTTTCATGGACTCCGAAGCAACAAAGGCCTTTGAACATCTTAAAGAGGCAATGTGCCAAGCACCGGTCTTAGCTACACCGGACTTCACAAAAACCTTTATTGTGGAATGTGATGCTTCAGGAAATGGAATTGGTGCTGTTCTAATGCAAGATGAAAGACCCATTGCTTTTGAAAGTCGTCCAATCAAGGGAAAGTTTTTAAGCAAAGCTATTTATGAGAAGGAAATGTTGGCAATACTCCATGCACTTAAGAAATGGCGACCCTACCTAATGGGAAGACACTTCAAGGTAAAAACGGATCATGATAGCCTTAAATACTTTTTAGAACAAAGATTATCCTCTGAAGAGCAACAAAAGTGGGTCACAAAGATGTTGGGTTATGACTTTGAAATCATCTACAAAAAAGGGAAGCAAAATGTGGTGGCAGATGCACTCTCAAGAAAGGATGAGGATGTGGAAGCATTGTTGTGTGCCATTTCTATTATCCAACCAGATTGGATAAACGAAGCAAGGGAGGAATGGAAGAATGACGAAGAAGTGTGGGCACTTATTCGAAAGCTACAACAAGATTCCAGTACTTCTGATACATTTAGCTGGAAAAATGATTCGTTATGGTACAAAGATCGCTTATACCTCTGTAAGAATTCCCAGCTAAAACAAAAGATTCTTATGGAATTGCACACTTCTCCCTTAGGAGGGCACTCAGGATTTTTAAAAACTTACCACAGGGTTAAGAAGGAATTTTTTTGGGATGGCCTTAAATCAGATATTCAAAAGTTTGTGGCGGAATGTTTGGTTTGCCAACAAAATAAAGTTGAAACAATTAAGACACCGGGTCTATTACAACCTTTATCCATTCCAAGCCAACGTTGGGAGGAGGTTTCAATGGATTTTATCACAGGTTTACCCAAGTCTGAGGGAAAGAGTGTCATCATGGTGGTAGTTGACAGACTTACCAAGTATGCACACTTTTGTGCATTATCACATCCATTTAAAGCCAGTACAGTTTCTACTGCATTTATGGAAACAGTTCAAAAGCTACATGGAAACCCAAAGATTATTGTAAGTGACAGAGATCCCATTTTCACTGGAAATTTTTGGACAGAATTATTTTCTTGTCTTGGTACTCAGTTAGCTCATAGCTCATCTTATCATCCTCAATCTGATGGGCAAACTGAGATAGTAAACAAATGTTTGGAAGGATATCTTCGTTGCTTTGTATCTGATAAACAGACACAATGGGTCAAATGGTTGCCTCTGGCTGAATGGTGGTATAACACTTCCTTCCATACAGCAACAAAAATGACCCCATTTATGGCACTTTATGGGTATCAACCACCATCCATCACATCATATTTAAGAGAAAATTCTAAGGTTCAGGCAGTGGAACATCACATCGAACATCAACAACAAGTCCTCCAACTCTTAAAGGATAACCTCGTGTTGGCACAAAATAGAATGAAACAACAGGCAGATCAACATCGCAGTGAAAGAAGTTTTGATGTAGGTGATTGGGTATTCCTACGGCTACAACCATATAAGCAAATGTCCCTAAAGCAAGCTAAGAAGGATAATAAATTATCACCAAAGTATTATGGTCCGTACAAGGTGTTGCAAAAGATTGGTACTATGGCATACAAATTGGAGCTTCCTGCAGCTTCTCGATTGCACCCAGTTTTCCATGTTTCATGTTTAAAGAAGGTTATAGGTGACAAGCTCCCAATTCAAACAATATTGCCAGAACTTGACGAGGAAGGAAAAATTATATTGGAACCGGAAGCAGTCACAGAAACAAGAACTCGACAGCTACGAAATCGATCAATTTCAGAGTATCTTATCAAGTGGAAGAACTTATCCGCTGAAGATTCCACATGGGAGGATGAGAATTTTATGCAGAAGTATCCAGAACTACTCAAGCGTTGAGGACAACACTTTTTTGAAGGAGAGGGGCATGTTGGGTCCCTATAATACTAGTGATTACCCCATTACTATTGTAGTTATACCCCTTATTTATATTGTTGTGCCCCTATTACCCCCATATTGTTATTTCTGTGCCCCATAGAATCCCTCTATTGTTATTTTTGTGGCTTTATATTATTATTGTTAGGTCGGCTGGATTATATTGTGACTCTTTAGACTCCTATATATAGAAAGGAGGTTTTGTCATTTGTATCATCCAAGAATTGTTCATTTATGTAATGTAAAGGAGGTTTCCCCCTCGAAGAGACTGAATTCTAAGGCGTTGATCTATCTTTTCTATCTTTTATTGAGCTAGTTTCATAACAGTTAAGCAGAAAATATTGAACATGTTTGCTTCAACTGGATCTGGACATAGAAAAGAGCCATAAATAATTACAGAATTAAGAAACTTTCAGAAAGGAAGCTCAAAGTACAACATAAAATAAACAAGAAACTTTTGAAAGAAAGACTAGTTAATAGATTTACTTCAATATTATTAGTAGAGCCACTACTACCAGCAGGCATCCATAGCCTCGACAAGGTTACCATTTAACCCAGATGCAGGGAAAATTTTAAGAACCCTCCTTAAATTTACATGTATAATAAATGGGCGAATCTCCATGGTATATAGGAAAAATGGAAGGCGATTTTATCAATAATATGATATGTATATATAATTTTTTTGGTGAATCTCTCACCAGGCATGGCAAATATTTTACTCAATTATAAAGTCTTGTGTTTATTGAATACACAAATGAAATCATTGCATTTCTTCAGAATATCTTTTGAAATCAAAATTACTGAAATTACATATCGATAACCTAGTGGGTGTAGAATAAAATTCACCCGTGCCATTCATAGAAAGCATGAGAAAAAACCTAATACTATATATAAAACCAAGAAAAATTCAACCTCGTAACCACCTCGCCAATACACAAGTATGTTCTTGTTTGCAATTAGAAAAATTACCCAAATTACAATGTGTTTACTCCAGCATATGTTGGAAAGTTATAGAAGGATGACTAGTGCAATCAATCCATTCCTTTTAGCCCTGGATTTGTTTCAGTTTAAAATAGAAGTATACAAATATACTTGTCCAATGTCTATGCTTTAACCATTCACCTTAAGATGTTTTTACAATATAATTTCCTAAGTCTATTTAATATCTTCATTATCATAAAAACCAACCTATATCCATCTTAACTCCACATCTACCACTCTTATGGGGATGAAATCTATTTATCCCTCTGAGCACTTGATAGACCCAGAATTAAGATGGATATAAGATGATAGAATTTCCCCTTTAAATAGTCTATGCTCACATGAATACAATGGTATTACCATGCATCAATACCATGGGTTATCATAAACCTGGAGCTTAAAAATTACTATTAGTAATTTATAAAAATTAATAAAATTAATAGTTGATTTTTATTTTATTTTTTATTTTAACCAAGCTAAAATGTTTAACATACATTAAACTACAACATCCATTTTTACTCTTGATCGGATCAAATATTTTTCACTCTATGCTAGTTTGCATATCACGATATTTGATACCTCTCAGGGGTTAGTAGATCCAGAGTAAAGATGGATCTATGCTGGTTTAATTCCCCCATTTAAATAGGCTACATTCCAGGTGAATACCATGGGTCAATACCATGTGCCATTTTGGTGAATACCATGGGTCAATACCATGTGCCATTTTTATTTTTATTAATACTAATATTAGGGTTAATAATGTGTTTTTGCATGGTATTAATAACAATCTAGTCCATGGTATTTTGCCCATAGGTTTCACCTAAATATAACACATTTTTTGAGTGTTCGTAGTTATAAGGTGACTTATGGAGTAAATATAAAAAAATGTTTTATTTGTTTACCATACCTCTCGTTTATTTATATTTTTATTAATTTACCATACCTCTTTTACAAATATGGTATTTGGCCCATAGGATTCACTTAAATAAAACCTCTTTCTTGAGCCTCCATAAATAGAACGAGGGTTATTTATATTTTTATTAATTTACCATACCTCTTTTACAAATATGGTATTTGGCCCATAGGATTCACTTAAATAAAACCTCTTTCTTGAGCCTCCATAAATAGAACGAGGGTTATGGACTAAATATAAAAGAGGTTTTATTTATTTACCATGATTTATATTTTTATTTATTTACCATACCTTTTGAGTAAGTATAAAAAGATGTTTTATTTATTTACCATACCTCCACTTTACTTATATTTTTATTTGTTTACACCCTTGCATGTATATAAGGTGACTTATGGAGTAAATATAAAAAATGTTTTATTTATTACCATACCTCTCACTTATTTATATTTTTATTAATTTACCATACCTCTTTTATAAATATGGTATTTGGGCCTTTGGCCCATAGGATTCACTTAAATAAAACCTATTCTTGAAAATGGGCGAATGGAAGGTTGTAACTCCTAATTTCAAGGGCTAAATTTACCTTTTTTACCCTCTCCCTTAAAATAAGGTGGGCTATTTGAGGTGATTTGTAAAAATGTACTATGATACAAAATATTCGCCCACTAAAAATTTAAAACCCCTTAATTTCGCCAAAGGGCGAACATTCGCCCCTAAAATTTTCTATGCCCAGATGTGCCAATATCCCACTTGTTTAAAATTCAGTGTGAGTAGTATTGTTATATACATATTTATTATTCTTGTCTTCCTCTTTCTTTGAATGTACTAATTGAAAGCCAATGTTCAAGCTTGGTGACTTGTAAGATAACAATTCCATTCATAAGACATAATAGATGTGAATAGGTTGGCTCGTGATGAGACCCCTTGTCTTGTGATCTAATGACCACAAGCCACTTCCCTGGCTTGGTGACCAGATACGACAATGTCACATCTGTTAAAATATTATGATCATGGTAGGAAGGCTTGTGATGAGACCCCCTATCTTTCAATTAATAACTTTTAATATTTTTGAATTAAACTCCAAAAAAAAATAAAAAATTAGCATTTAATTTTAACATATGGCAAGACATATCCACTCCTTAAGACTGAGATGGTAAGAATTTTGAGTAACTAGTCTAACAGAAATATGGCTACTGAAATAAGCTTTGGGACATAAACTTTTTGAAAAATAAAAACATAAATTTTCCTTAAACATATTTCAATTTCTTTGCCAATTTACGAATTGAAAGGAGCAAACTGAAAGAAACATTTCAATCATTTAGCACAAATAACAATATAACATATGAAAGCTTTATAAAATTTGTTGCAGACATATTTACTGTGGAATGAAACATCTTAAAGCAAACAAAACAGAACACTCAAAAAGAAAGAAGAAAAAGGAAAAAGAAAATGCAATCAAAAGAAAAATATGTACAAGTGTCTGATAGGAGGGACTATGCAAAATACTTTTTCAAAAGAAAACCATTGACATGAAGTGACCCATACTATCCTTCCAAGTTCTATAGGCAGAATGTTTTGGGACCCAACTTTTTTGTAATAGTGTAGGGTCCTAACCATAACTTATGGAACTTGGTGTTCTCTCCTTTGTCTTCATGGGCTTTGTCCCACTTTAACACCAAATCACCAACCTCAAAATATCTCTTGGAGGAAGATTTATTGTCGAACCAACATTTTACCAGTTTTTGATGTTGGTCAAATTTAGTCTTAGCTCTAAGTCTCTCTTCTTCCAGCCTTAGTAATTCATTGATCCTATTTTCCATGGCTGACGATTTGAGTTCCTAAACATTTTGGGACAATTGAAGGGATGGAAAGAAAATATGAGGTGGCAAGATAGCTTCTCTGCCATAAACCAAAAAGAAAGGAGAGTTTCCAATGGTAGATTTTGGGGTAACTCTGTCTGCCCACAATGCGTTAAACAAAGAAACATGCCAATTTTTTTGGTTTTTAGATACAATCCTTTTAAGAATTCAAAGCAAATTTTTATTGGATGACTCAGCTAAACCATTACCTTGAGGATATTAGTTTTCCAAGTATTTAATATTTATGCCTTTATCGACTACATATGCATCTAAATCATGTGATGAAAAATACGACGCATTATCAAAGACTAGAGATTGAGGAATGCCAAAATGTGAAATGATATGAGTTTCAAGAAAATTTATAACCTAATTTGCATTCACTACATGAAGTGGTGCTGCCTCAACCCATCTTGTGAAGTAATTTGTTATTGTTATAATATATTTGTGTTGTTGAGATGAAGTAGGATTAACAGGGCCTATAATATTTAAGCCCCATTGTTGAAAGGGAGCTTCAATGGAAACATGTTGCAAAGGAAAAGCAAGCTTACCCAATATGCCAACAACCTTTTGGCATGTTTGACACTTTCTCACTAAAGCATGGGCATCCCTAAATAGGGTTGACCAATAATAACCTGCCCTTAATATTTTGTGAGAAGTAGTCTAACCACTAAAATGGCCACCAACAAAACCTGAATGAAGTTCATGAATAACTTTAGAGGCTTCCTCTTGCTCAAGACAATGGAGCAACACTCCATCATAACTTATCCTAAAAATAATGTCACCGGTAAATTAATATGGGGTATATGTTAATGACAACACCCTTCTTTAGGTGGAATTTAAATGAGATGGGGTGGTATCGTTTTTCAGATAAAATTTTACGTCTGCATACCAAGAATCATAATTATGATCAGTGCACAAAAATTCATTCCGAATAAAAGATTTTTTATTTTCAAGAGGAGATTGATCATGAAAGACATAAGAATTATCAGTGGAAGGAACAGATTTAACAACTAGCTTGTAAATACCTTGACCCCTAATATTTTGTGTGGGTTTAATTTCAAGATCAAACTCTTGCAAGGATTTCATCCAGTGTGCCCTCTTTTCCCGAAGTTCCTTTTTAAAAAACAAGTTTCTAACCACAGGGTAAGGTACAATTACTTTTGTCCTTGATTTTAATAAATAAAGGCGAAAGTAATTGGCTTCATTATAAACCGTGAAAGCTTGTTTTTCAACAGGTGCATGATTTAATTATGCTCCTTTAAATGAGGAGCTCATAAATGAAACTGGGATTTCTACATTCTGGTCAACCTTCTGGGTAAGGACAACAACATAAGTTGAATCAGAGGCAAAAGTGTATAAAAGAAACTCCTTAGAAAAATATGGGCTTATAAGAGTAGGTGCTTCTGCAATAGCTTGTTTGATAGTGTCAAAAGATTATTTTTGAGGCTCTCCCACTTAAAAACAATGGTATTTTTAACCAGTTCCTGAAGGGGTTTAACAAATTATGAAAATCTTGGGACAAAGCGTTTTATAAAGTTGATTTTACCAAAAAAGGATTGGATTTATTTTTTAGAATTAGGAGGCAGTAAAGACTTAATTGTCTGAATCCTCTCTGGTTCAATCATAATGGCGTCCTTAGACATGATACATCTCGACAATTTACCTTCGGTGACTGCAAAAATTGACTTTTTTGGGTTAACGGAGATTCCTATTTTCTTGCGTCTTTCAAATACAACTTTTAAATTTTGGAAGTGATATGCTCTATGTTTCAAAAAAATGGTGATATTGTCAAGGTATATGACCACAAATTCATCGATAAGTCCTCTTAAGGCTATATCCATGGCACATTGAATTCTTCTCCAACATTTATCAATCCAAAGGGCATCTTCCTATATGCGAAAGTGCCCCATGGAGTCCTAAAAGTAGTTTTCAGTTGTTTGGTATGTGTTATATTATTTCCACGACTGGCCCCAGAATAATTTTTTTGCAGTCCGGGGTTTTTGGCATGATAGTTTTCTTCCTATGGTATTTTGTAGATCTAGTCAAGGGAACTACGATTATGTTCTAATCTAGGGTTAGTGGATTGGGGTTTATGAATGCTTAGTCATGTATATATATGTATTGTAACATTGAAAGGAATATAATGAAAAACCAATCTAGTAGTCTCGGTTTTGGGATCCAGAAGGAAATATTTGTGTATGTTTGTTTTATGTTCTCGCCATATTTTTTGTTTGTTTTAAGAATTCATTTGCATGTAATTTCTGTACAGGGTTAAAACCTACATTTGGTATCAGAGCAATTATGGATTCAATGGGACGCCTTTGTTGTTGAGGGGTTTTGCTCGGGGCTAGTGGTAGACCCTGTTCAGTGGGAGATCTGCGAGATCATTTCTTGTGGTGAAAGAATATGGCGAACAGTGGAAAGATAGAGATCAAGAAATTTAATGGTCATAGTCTTGAGTTGTGGAAGCTCAATATGGAGGATTTGTTGGTGGAGTAAGATCAGTGGATTATTGTATATCCAGGTATGACACCAATAAGAATGTCAACAAAAGACTCAAAGAAGTTAGATCAGAAGGTGAAGAGCACAATACAATTATGTCTCTCAAATTCAGTATTGTTGAATGTATCAGGGGAAGCTACGATGAAGCCTTTGTGGGACAAGTTAGGAACTTTGTACCAATCTAAGTCTCTGATGAACAAACTGTTCCTCCATATAAAGTTGTATAAAAGGAGGGTGAAGTATGGATACTCATTGATAGAGAATTTTAATGCCTTTAATACTATGGTGAACCAATTGTTATTTGTTGATATACAAATTTTAGATGAAGATAATTTTATCAATTTGTTGTGTTCTCTACTAGATTCATGAGATAGACTAGTTGTTGCTATAGGTAGTAATACAACTATCTTTAAGTTTGATGAAATAGTCTCATCCTTGTTGTCAAAGGAGATGAGACAGAAAATATGGAGAGCTAGAATGGAGATGCCTTGTCTGTAAGAAGATGGTCCTAGAACATAAATTGAAATAAGTCCTCAAGTGGGAGATCTAAATATAGGGGGAGATCTAAATCTCGAGGAAAACCTATGAAGGAATGTTGGAAATGCGGAAAAGAAGGGAACTATAAGAAGGATTGTAAATATAAAACTCCTGAGAAAGGAAAGGGATCTGATTATGCTCCTTCTGTAGATGCAAAAATCACCTCAGATGAAGGTGGGGATGTGTACTTTGCTTCTTCTTTAATTAGGCATGTAGATCATGAGGCATGGTTGATTGACTCAGGTGCATCCTTTCACTTCAATCCCCATCGGGAGTGGTTTTGCGAGTACGAGAAATATGATGGTGGTGATGTCTTCTTAAGGGATGACAGGAAGGCCAGAATCATCAGATGGGGAAAATTCAAGTTGAAGTTACAAGGTGGAAGGATTATAGCACTTCCTGGTGTTATGCATATTCCTGCATTGGCCAAATATATGATTTTTGTAAGCACGATGGATGATGTAGGTGTAAAACCAGTGTTTGAGAAATATACCTGCAAGAAGGTTTGGGAGAAATGGTATCGGTGCAGGGAGTTTAGATTGGAACTCTATGCAAGATTATGGGTAACACTTTTATTGGTGGTGAAACAATTTTGTGATTCCTAAAAGTGGAAAAAAAAATCTAGAGGTCTCTGGAGAAAAGACCATGATGTGGCATCAAAGGCTTGGACATATTGGAGAGAAGGGACTTAAAATATTGCATGGTAATGGTATGGTAGAAGGTATGTCTAATTTCTCTCTGGATTTCAATTTCTATAAACATTATGTATATGGGAAGTATAATCGGGTGAGTTTCTCCTTTGGTGCTAAGAGGGTGAAAGGGATGTTAGAGCTCGTGCACAATGATGTGTTTGGACATGTGTTAGTTCCATCATTGAGTAATTATGTGTACTATGTCTCATTTATAGATGAATTCTCAAGGAATACATGGATATATTTCCTCAAGAAGAAATTTGAAGTATTTGACAGGTTTAAAGAATTTAAGGCTCTGGTGGAAAATCAAACAGAGAAGAAGATCAAGGTGTTGAGAAAAGATAATGGTGGAGAGTTCTGCAAGAAGGAATTTGAAGAGTTATGTAAGAAGTGTGGTATAGCACGACAAAAGACTACTCTATACACACCTTAGCAAAATGGAGTTGTAGAAAGAATGAACAAGACGTTGATGGAAAAGGAAAGAAGCATGCTCAGTGGTGCTGAGTTAGGACAAGAATTTTGGGCAGAGGCAGTGGATATTGCATGTTACCTGTTTAATAGATCACCTTCATTAGCGTTGGAGGATAAGACTCCACATGAGGTATGGACTGGTAAGAAACCCTCTCTATCACATTTCAAGGTATTCGACTGTGATGCATATGTACATGTTCCAAAGGAGAAAAGAACCAAGTTAGGTAGTAAATCTGAAAGGTGCATCTTTATTAGGTATAAGGATGGTGTAAAATGTTATAAGCTTTGGAACCCAAAAACAAGGAAGGTTGTGTACAACTGGGATGTGGTGTTTAGAGAGGTGAAGGATGTTATTAAACATGAATTCCTAACAAAGGAATTTGAAAAGAAGGAGTTTGAACTGAAGGAGGAAGAATCAGACTCTACAACAGAACATGAATCAGAAGAGAAAGAGCCACAAACTTTAGTTTTGGGAAGATTAGTTCAAGAGAGAAGGTAGCGGGAGAGGTATAGTCCATCTTCTTTCTATTCAAATTTTTCTTTATCTATTATAGATGATGATCCCAGAACTGTCAGGGAGGCCATGGATTCAAAGGATGGAAAAATTTGGAATAAGGCCATGGTTGAATAAATGGCATCTTTGGATAAAAATGAGGCTTGGGATCTGGTGGAGTTGTCAGCTGGAAGGAAACCCATTAGAAGCAAATGGGTGTTTAAGAAGAACATGAATGAAAAAGGCAAGTTGGATAAATACAAAGCTTGATTGGTAGGAAAAGGTTATTCCCAGGTGATGGGAATTGATTTTGGTGGTACATTTTCTTCTGTTTCCAAGTTAGCTTCCTTTAGATTACTTTATTTGTTGTTGTTGCTTTTGATTTTGAAGTAGAACATATCGATGTGAAGACAAAATTTCTTCACGGGGATCTGGAAGAAGAGATCTACATGAAACAACTTGAAGGATTTGCAGTGAAGGGTAAGAAATAATTGGTATGTAGGTTAAAAATATTTATGTATGGGTTAAATAGTCACCAAGGATGTGTTATCAGAAATTTGATACATATATATGGGGACTTGGATTCACCAGGAGAAAAGTGGATCACTGTGTGTATTTTAAATTAATTGGTTACCATGTTATTTATTTGGTCTTTTATGTGGATGATATGTTGTTGATTGGAAATGACAAAGAAATTATCCAGGATTTGAATACCCAATTATCCTCTAAATTCGACATGAAGATTCTTGGTGCAACAAACTATATTTTGGGAATGGAAATTAAATGAGATCGGGCAAAGAGGAAGCTCTGGTTAAACCATAGGAAGTATTTCGAGACAATATTGTGGAGGTTTAATATGCAGGATAGTAAAATGATGAAGGTTCCTATTCCTATAGGTGTAAATTTATCTGTTGAACAATTTCCCAAGACATAAGAAGAGGAAGAGGAAATGTCTAGTGTTCCATATGTGAGTGCAGTTGGTAGTCTTATGTATGCAAGGGTTTACACCAGACCAGACCTTGCACATGTAGTGGGAGTATTGAGAAGGTTTATGTCAAAACCAGGGAAGGTGCATTGGTCAGTAGTGAAGTGGATTTTTAGGTATTTGTTTGGCACTAGTGTTTATGGTTTGTGCTACTAAGGAAGACTAGGATTGGATGTAGTTTTGGACATCCGTGGATTTGTTGATGTTGACTGGACTGGATATCTGGATTGAAGAAGATCTATGAGTGGCTATGTGTTTAACCTATTTGGAGGAGAAATCAATTGGATGAGCAAGAGACAGTCTGTAGTGGAACTTTCATCTATAGAGGCTGAATACATGACATCCACTCATGCAAGAAAGGAAGAAATTTGGTTGCAGAGATTGTGTTCAAGTATGGGGTTGGTACAATGAGCTATAAGGATAAACTGTGATAGCCAAAGTGCAATTTTCATGGCAAATAACCCTGCTTAGCATTCAAATACAAAGCACATTGATGTTTAGTATCACTTTGTGAGGGATATGTTTGAAGACAAAAATGTGTAGCTAGTAAAGTTGGACATTGAAGAAGAATGTTGTAGATGCATTGACGAAGTCTATGAGCACTGAGAAGTTTTCTTGGTGTAGAGAAATAATGGGCATTGTAGCCTTGGGTCGATGACTATGCAGTCCCATCGCCCCCTAGAAAGAAAACAACAAGTGGAATAATGTTGGGTATGTGTTATATTCTTTCCATGACTAGACCCAGAATAAATTTTTTGGGGTTCAGGGTAGCGCCTCGGAAAAATTTTCTAGGCAATTTTGCGTATGGTTTTCGCGCATGGTTTTTGGCATGATGGTTTTTTTTCCATGGCATTTTGTAGATCCAGTCAAGGGAACTACGATTATGTTCTAATCCAAGGTTAGTGGATTAGGGTTTATGAATTCTTAAGCATGTATATATATGTATTGTAACATTGAAATCAATATAATGAAAAATGAATCTGGTAGCCGTGATTTTGAGATCTAGGGGAAAATCTATGTGTATGTTTGTCTTATGTTCTCACCATTATTTTTTTGTTTTAAGAATTCATTTGCAGGTAATTCTTGTACAATGTTAAAAAACTACATTAGCTGGTCAGTTGGATTTACCAAAACCTAATTATATCTTGAGAAATCATCTAAAAAGGACAACATCTCGGATCTTGAAAAGTGTTGAATAATTTGTTCCATGGGTGGGACCAGATAATGATTTTTTTCAGAGGTTTGGTTTAAATTTCTAAAGTCTACACATAAACGAATATCACCATTTTTCTTTCTAACGGGGAAAATATTTGCAACCCATTGTGTGTCTCACTAGAAAAAATATCTTGGCTGATAAGAGCTTATTTAGCTCTTGTTTGACAGCTGACTCTAGATTTGGATGGATCTTCCTAAGTTTTTTCTGAAAAGGTTTACTCTAGGGTTTTATAGGAATGGTGTGTTGCATGATATTTGGGTCAAAAGTCTTAAGATTGTCATATGTCCAAGAAAATACATCCTTGTATTGCTTGAATAGACAGATAAAGTCAACATATTGAGGGTGTTCTTATGTGCCCATGTTTATAAACTCAATTGACATGACAAAACTATGAGTCTTAAAATTAACCTTTTTGAATTTTTTGAATTGAGGCTTCTGTGATCCATATCAAGTTTATGAAAAGTTCTTCGGCGTCAATCACATGATAATACATTTGTCGATGTGTTTTGAACCAACGAGTGTGGTTCATCGTCAAGACAAGTTGAAGAATCTAATCATGGATACATATTAAATAGGGAGAGCAAATCTTCCAATGGCTAGGTTTGCCTGAAAAACGACTATATTAGGTTAGATAGGAGAAACAGTTAAAATTGACTAAGAAACGGCTAGATTTTACTATTCAAATTGTTTAAATTATAATAATATTAATAAGATAACATAAAAATTATTTCAACGCCTATCAAGTGTTATATTAAGGGAAAAGTTACCAAATGGAATATAATAATAGATCTAGGGAAATTTACAATTAGTAATTGAAAAATTAATAATAATAAATATTTATCGTTATAGTATTAATATTAAGATTAATACTATGTCCTGATTCAAGTAGGCGTGTCTCGCAAGTAGCGTGACAATAAATACTATATCCCCATTAATATTAAGATTAATACTATAACATTACTATAACAATAAATATTTATTATTATTAATTTTTCAATTACTAATTGTAAATTTCCCTAGATCTATTATTATATTCCATTTGGTAACTTTTCCCTTAATATAACACTTGATAGGCGTTGAAATAATTTTTATGTTATCTTATTAATATTATTATAATTTAAACAATTTGAATAGTAAAATCTAGTCGTTTCTTAGTCAATTTTAACCGTTTATCCTGTCTGACCTAATATAGTCGTTTTTCAGGCAAACCTAGCCGTTGGAAGATCTGCTCTCCCTATTTAATATGTAGCCATGATCGGATTCTTCAACTTGTCCTGACGATGAACCACACTCGTTGGTTTGAAACGTGTCGACAAATGCATTATCATGTGATTTACGCCAAAGAACTTTTCATAAACTTTTTGAATTTATCATGTAAATCGTAGAGATGTTATAACCTTACAACAAACTTAGGTACCAATTTTACCATTTTAAGAAGCTCATCAAACGACTGTTCTTTAATTTTCTGTGAAAAATCTTGCAAATTTTTCTCATGTGTAATGTCATCGATGAACAAATCCTTGAAGTTGCCCTCCATATGTAGGAAATCAATGATTTTCCTATCATTATCAGACACACACCAGTTAGAAATTATATCTGTTACTGAAGGTCTAAAAACAAGTTCAATATAAAATGCACCAAGATTAAATTTTTGACAAAAATTAATTTTGAAGCAACATTTGCCAATGAATTACCTTCCTGATTAGTCGTTCAAGGTACAAATTGAATATTAAAAGCCAAAAATTTTGACATCAAATCCCATACCTCATTTTGATAGGCTTTAAGATGAGCCAAAAGGAAATGTATAGTATTATTTACCTGTCTTATTATTATCTCAGAATCCCCATAAACTTTAAGACATCTAACTCCTAGATCGAGAGATTTTCGTAGTCCTTGGATCAACACCTCATACTCTGCGACATTATTCGTACACTGAAATTCAAGTCTACAAGCTATAAAAATTTTGTTACCTTTGGAATCCACAAGAACACATCTTGCACCAGCTCCTTCTTTTGATTTGGAACCATCAAAATATAAATACCAAACCTGAAACTCATCAGAATTAGACATATTGTTGATTTCAATTATATCATGCTTACTAGTAACTGTTGATTTAACCAGTTCTAGATTTGACTATTGTTCTAAATTAGAAATTTCGGTGAAATCAATAGTTAGGTTGCTAAAGAAATAATCAACAGTTGTCGAATCAACTAGTTTTTTTGGATGGTTTTCATCATTGAGATCATTGATTATATGTTTGATATACAATTTTCTACTAACTTCAATTTGGTTCAGTTGTCCTTTCCAGGGTAACCATAACTGAGTTAGATCAATGTCCATGAATCCCTTTAAGTGTTGTAGCCAATCCCTGCTGAGAAATAGACCATAAATTTTAGGGATATCTGCTATTACTATGTCAATTATTTGGTAGAATCTACTATTAGTTGATAATCAAATTAGAACATTTGTCAATTCTCCAACGACTTTAACAAAAGATTGATCTAGCTGCACAATTTTTATATCTGAAGGTTTCATTTGAGCATTTATTTTCTTGCAAATGGATAAAGGCATTACATTCGAAGATGCTCTAGTGTCTATCATGCAGTTATGAATATTTTTGTTAAAAATATGAAATGTTAAGAGGAATGGTGGAGGTTTCTTCTTCCTGATGGGAAAATCATTAATGGATCGTTTCAAAATCCTAACATTTTCTATGACAAATTTATCATAAGCAGAAATATCCTTAGCAGGTGGAGTTTTTGAATGAATGATATGTTGTTGTTCTTTTTTTTGAATAGTAGGAATTTTCCACAATTCATATAGAGATATATTGGCTTTGATCCTTTTGAGATCATCGATCGAGTCATATTCAATTTCTAGGAGAGATATTTTTTGAACATTTGAAACCTGTTTTTATGAATGTTTTTTCGATGGAGGTTGAGCATGTTTTTCAGATTGTGCTTTACTTTGTGTGCATAGAGGATATAAATGACAAGACCTACTTTCTATATATAGGAGTCTAAGGGGTCCCAATGCAATCAGAGCCTGCATAACAATAATACTGTAGGGGCACAACAATAACTATAGTGGGCTTCTATGGGGCACAATAATAACAACATGGGGACTATATGGGCACAATAATACAATAAGGGGGTTGCACTAATAACAATAAGGGGTTACACTAGTAGTATAGGGACCTAACATTCTATGCCCTTTTAACCCAAACAATAATATCATGGTGAAGATATTTGATGTAATAGGAAATGATAAGATTCTGTGGGGGTAGTGAATATGTAGGAATTTTATTTTTCAAAGACAAAAATATGACCTTAAAATCCTTAGCCTTTTCTTTAGGCTGCATTTTCATTGTAGACAACTCATCCACTAGCATTCCGGGCGGTTTTTCATCCCTGAATTTCTCCAGAAATGCCTTCTCAAATTGGGTCTGAGAAATTATATTTTGAGGGGGTTAGGTAAAGTACCAAGTGGTAGCTTTGCCATCGAAAGTGTATGGGAAAATTCGACAGAAAAAATCTTCATGACATACATTTTTATGTCTAATAGTGAGTATGAATGCCATTATGTGGTCCTTGTCAGGAGCTTTGAAATACTATTCATACTTAGGGAAGAATTTATGTGGATTTCTGTGTAAAGGGTGTTGTATGCGAGGCACATCAACAAAGTCTTGATCCAACCAAGGAGTGGCATGAACATCTTGACCATCTTCATGATTTTCCAGATTATTTGCCATTCTCCGAAAATCATCAGATTCAGATGAGCTTCCTTCACCAGAATCTCCGAAGGATGAAGGTGAACTAGGAGGTGAAGGATGAGAGTTAGATCCTCCTAGTAGGGATGGCTCACGATCAGGATAATTCTATCAATCTTCGAGTGAGGATGTCGTGAAATCTATCGTTCATTAATTCAATAGTTTGGGTAGGAATGACATACAATTGTATTACTGAATGTTTTTCTACATTGAAATAAAAATGTGTGGCAAGATGAGTGGATAGAATACTTTGTAAAGCAACATTTTGGTTAATTCGTTCCTACATTCTAGAGATATCCTCATGCGACATTTGCAGAACTTGTTCAATGTCAATTTGGGAATACGACCTAGTTGGGGAATTTGATACAACGTTAGGTTCTTCAACTGTTAGTTGAGAATATTGAGATGTCCCAATAGGGGGAGTGTTAGTATGACTCCTAGTGATGAATGAGGTCCTTATGGTCTGACTTTTGCTACCTTTTTCCATCTACATTTGAATTGGTCCTCCTTCTAGTGCCATTTTGTTGACATGGGCATTGACACGTATATGTCAACAAAGGAGAAATGACCTAGACCAAGGCTCTTCACACAACCCCATTTGTTTGGAATAATTATTCTCGATGGGTTTAAAGGCTATGTTGGCTGTCGAATTCCTCCTCTTGTTAAGGGGAAAAACCAAAAATATTCCCGAAAGTAAATTATACCTGTGGTTTTCCTAACTTGAGTTAAATAATACCTAAATTTTCCAATTTATGTTAGTGAATTTCTAATGTAAATTTAAAATATATAATAAACATTAGTTTCTTATTACAAAATCAGAGTTATATTACAATATTTACAATGATATATTACAATGATAAAAGAAGGCTAGAACTAATGTAACTAGCGCAATATAAAGAATTCAAATTGCTATGGTGCAACAACTAGTATTAAAAATAAAGCAATCAAGGAAAAGAATCCTACTATTAATAGAAAGAAGGATTAATTCTTTTCTTAACATAGTGGAGAACATAATGAACAATTGTGATAAAAAAAAGAAATTCATACTATTAAGTAAACACAACATAAAAACTTTGTTTTCTTTATTAAATCAATCAAAAGTTGAGAAAAGAGAGAAAAATAAAAGAAATTAATTACTCTAATTTACAGTTATTGCTTGGCCAAAACTTATAAGTGAGAAAGAGAAAACAAACAATGAATGATATCATTTAAGAATTCACACCTTCATTGGTGATTAACGAATTAAATCAGATAATCATCAAATTGATACTGAAAGGAATAATGTAGATAACATTCACTATGATATCCCTACTACAAACTCAAGAAAACAATGGTAAAATTAGTTGGACATTAATCAAGCTAATCGAACCATTAAAATCAAATCGTCCTCCTCAGGGCACAATCCGCTAGAGATTAAAAATTGATGAGTTGTACAAAGCTAACTAGATATATTGTACATAAGGGAAACCTGTTAAAATCATTCACTTTTTCAACACATAAATTCAACTAACAGACATGAATGTGTTCCATAAACCACAAGATATTATGAATCATAAACTATGACTATGGAAATAATAAAGTACAACACATTGATGGAATCAATCCACATGGGGGTGTATGCAATTGTCATTCATTCCACAGTAAAAAAAAACACTTCTCTATTTAGAATAATGTCTCTCTCACCTCTCTTAGGTTCCCCATTTTACTTCAAAAATAAGAGGTTTATATAGCCAATTACAATATCCAATACATCCTTCTAGAATTTAAAATTAAAAATAATATAATTACAAAGATAATAATAAAAAGATTTTTGTTTGTTGGTCTAGATGATCGATCATAACAAAACTAATATTAAAGGCAAATAACACAAGAACATTTGGGAATATGTCCTCATTCAAGTAGGCGCGTCTCGTAAGTAGCATGACAACAATTTTAATCAAAGATCTCACTTGTGATATACATTACAAATAGTTAAAAATAATATTAGGAAAAAATAAGGATGTTTCCGAATTAGAAATTATGTAACATCCTTTTATTTTTATATTTATTTTAATTTATTAAATAAAAACTCAAAATAACAATAAAATATTACCTCAAGATTAACATGAAATAGATATCAATTAAAAACTTTATTTAGTATTTTCTGGTTCCTGAGAAATAACCAACTTGACTCTGACAGACTTTACTATAATGTGAGTGTCTGATCCCTGGGAGATTTCAACAGACTGAGCAGGCTCATGTTTTTTAGGATTTATATGACGATTACAGGAAACCCTTAACTGCTCATTCTCTTGCGTTAACTGTTCAATTCGACAGGTGAGTTGTGGAACAATCACCAAGTATTGTTGGTGCCAGCAGAGATCTAATAGTGTGTTAGGTCCCTATAATACTAGTGATTCGCTCATTACTATTGTCATTGTAGCCCTTAATATTATTGTTGTGCCCCTATTGTCCCTATATTGTTATTATTGTGCCCCATAAAAGAAAATTATTGTTATTTTTGTTCCCTTATATTATTATTGTTAGGTTGTCTTGGGTTATATTGTGACCCCTTAGACTCCTATATCTAGAAAAGAGGTTTTGTCATTTGTATCATCCAATAATTGTTCATTTGTGTAATGTAAAGGAGGTTTCCCCCTCAAAGAGGGTTATTTCTAAGGCGGTGATCTATCTTTTCTATCTTTTTGTGAGCTGGTTTCATAACATTTGGTATCAGAGCTTTGGATTCCAGGGTTTCGCTACTCCAAACAGATTATTGTGGAAATTTCGCTATAACTTTTTTTTTTTTTGTCTGTGATGTTTCAGAAGCTAAAAAAAAACCCATTTGAGATGAAATCACTCTGAACCTTGGGTCCGAATTTCAGATATTTTCTCACTATATCTTCATAGATATGATCCAAGTAAGTTAAATTAAGGGGTATCACAGGGAAACCAAGAAAGATAATAAGCTCTAATGGAATGACAAAGCTTCTAAAGAAAGAACAATGAGGCATAATTGCACAATTATGTTCACTAGACGTTTCCACATCGAAATCATATATTTCTCCAGATCTCCAAAAGGTCTTGGACAATTGTTCCAAGGTTTTTGACACTCCCAAAGACCTCCCACCTATTCGTGATCATGATCATGATATTCATTTGATTCCAAGAAGTGTTCCTCCAAACATCAGGCCTTACATATATCCCTATGCCCAACAGAGTGAAATTGAACATATGATTGCAGAAATGCTAGAGGCTGGTATAATTCAACCTAGTCAAAGTTCTTTCTCTTCTCCAGTAGTATTGGCTCACAAGAAGGATGGATCATGGCGCATGTGTCCAGATTATCGGGAGCTCAACAAGCTCACTATTAAAGATAAATTTCACATTCCTGTCATTGATGAATTATTGGAAGAATTGCATGGATCAATTTACTTCACCAAGTTGGATTTTCATTTAGGATATCATCAAATTAGAATAAAGACTAAATACATTCCGAAAACAACATTTAGAATTCATGAGGGCCATTATGAATTTTTTGGTCATGACTTTTGGCCTTACTAATGCACCTTCTACATTTAAAGGTTTGATGAATTCCATTTTCAAACCGTTCCTTAGAAAATTTGTGTTAGTATTTTTTGATGATATACTAATCTACAACAAGTCTTGGAAGGATCATATTCAACATGTTGACAGGGTGCTCAAATTATTGGAGGAGAAACAATTATATGAAAAAATCTCCAAATGTTTATTTGGAGTACAAGAGGTGGAATATATGGGTTATATTGTATCTCATGAAGGTGTTAAGGTAGACCCTAGCAAAATTAAAACCATTAAGGAATGGAAAATCTCCACATCCATAATGCATCTGCGAGGATTTCTCAGGTTGACAGGGTATTATCGCAAGTTTGTTAAGAATTATGGGAGAATATCATCACCTCTAATAACATTATTGAATAAAGATGCATTTTCATGGACTCCAGAAGCAACGAAGGCCTTTGAACATCTTAAAGAGGCAATGTGCCAAGAATCGGTCTTAGTTACACCAGACTTCACAAAAACCTTTATTGCGGAATGTGATGCCTCAGGAAATGGAATTGGTGTTGTTTTAATGCAAGAAGGAAGACCCATTGCTTTCGAAAATCATCCAATCAAAGGAAAGTATTTACACACAGCTATTTATGAGAAGGAAATGTTGGCAATACTACATGCACTTAAGAAATGGCGACCCTACCTAATGGGAAGACACTTTAAGGTAAAAATGGATCATAATAGTCTTAAATACTTTTTAGAACAAAGATTAACTTCAGAAGAGTAGCAAAAATGGGTCACAAACATGTTGGGTTATGAATTTGAAATCATCTACAAAAAAGGGAAGCAAAATTTTGTGGCAGATGCACTCTCAAGAAAGGATGAGGATGTGGAATCATTTCTTTGTGCCATTTCTATTATCCAACCAGATTGGATAACCGAAGCAAGGGATGAATGGAAGAATGACGAAGAAGTGTGAGAACTCATTCAAAAGTTACAACAATATCCCAGTAAATCTGATACATTTAGCTGGAAAAATGATTCGTTATGGTACAAAGATCGGTTATACCTATGTAAGAATTCCCAACTCAAACAAAAGATTCTTAGGGAATTGCACACCTCTCCCTTAGGAGGGCACTCAGGATTTCTAAAAACTTACCATAGGGTTAAGAAGGAATTTTTTTGGGATGAACTTAAATCAGATATTCAAAAGTTTGTGGCAGAATGTTTGGTTTGCCAACAAAATAAATTTGAAACAGTTAAGACCCCAGGTCTATTGCAACCTTTATCCATTCCAAGCCAACGTTGGGAGGAGGTTTCAATGGATTTTATCACAGGTTTACCCATGTCTGAAGGCAAGAGTGTTATCATGGTGGTAGTTGACAGGCTTACAAAGTATGCACACTTTTGTGCATTATCTCATCCATTTAAAGTGAGTACAGTTTCTACTGCATTTATGGAAACAATTCAAAAGCTACATGGAAACCCAAAGATTATTGTAAGCGACAAAGATCCCATTTTCACTGGAAAATTTTGGACATAATTATTTCCTTGTCTTGGTACTCAGTTAGCTTATAGCTCACCTTATCATCCTCAATTTGATGGGAAAACTGAGATAGTAAACAAATGTTTGGAAGGATATCTTCGTTTCTTTGTATCTGATAAACATACACAATGGGTCAAATGGTTGCCTTTAGCTAAATGGTGGTATAACACTTCCTTCCATACTACAACAAGACCCCATTTATGGCACTTTATGGATATCATCCACCATCCATCACATCATATTTAAGAGAAAATTCTAAAGTTCAAGCAGTGGAAGATCACATTGAGCATCAACAACAAGTTCTCCAACTCTTAAAGGATAACCTCACTTTGGCGTAGAATAGAATGAAACAACAGGCAGATCAACATTGGAGCGAAATAAGTTTTGATGTAGGTGATTAGGTATTCCTATGGCTACAACCTTTAAACAAATGTCCCTCGAGCAAGCCAAGAAGGATAATAAATTATTAGCAAAGTATTATGGTCCGTACAAGGTGTTGCAAAAAATAGGTACTATGGCATACAAATTGGAGCTTCCTGCAACTTCCCAAGTGCACCCCGTTTTCCATGTTTCATGCTTAAAGAAGGTTATAGGTGATAAGCTCCTAGTTTAGGCAGTATTTCCAAAACTTGATGAGGAAGGAAAAATCATATTGGAACCTAAAGCAGTCACAGAAACAAGAACTCGACAACTACGAAATTGATAAATTTCAGAGTATCTCATCAAGTGGAAGAACTTACCCGCTGAAGAT
Organism: Pinus tabuliformis; assembly: GCA_031772625.1. Classification (NCBI taxonomy): domain Eukaryota; kingdom Viridiplantae; phylum Streptophyta; class Pinopsida; order Pinales; family Pinaceae; genus Pinus; species Pinus tabuliformis. Next base: position 1,383,777,203 of record CM062804.1, on the reverse strand, counting down.
TCCACATGGGAGGATGAGAATTTTATACAGAAGCATCCAGAACTACTCAAGTGTTGAGGAAAAATTTTTTTTGAAGGAGAGGGGCATGTTAGGTCCCTATGATACTAGTGATTCCCCCATTACTATTGTCATTGTAGCCCTTATTGTTATTGTTGTGCCCCTATTGTCCCCATATTGTTATTATTGTGCCCCATAGAAGCCCACTATTGTTATTTTTGTGCCCTTATATTATTATTGTTAGGTCGGCTTGGGTTATATTGTGACCCCTTAGACTCCTATATATAGAAAGGAGGTTTTGTCATTTGTATCATCCAATAATTGTTCATTTGTGTAATGTAAAGGAGGTTCCCCCCTAGAAGAGGCTTATTTCTAAGGCGATGATTTATATTTTCTATCTTTTTGTGAGTTGGTTTCATAACACAGTGCCTCAAAAGCAACTTTGTGAGATTTTTCCTTACATTATGGTGAATTATCAGTATTACAAGGAGAACCTTGATCCTGGATGACTTCTGGCTTACCATTCTTTGGATGAGTTTCCTCCAAATATACAATATTCGGGTCACAAGGGGGATTTTTTATTTTTAATTTATTTTTAATTTTTAATTTTTTTTTTTAATTTTTTTTTTTTAATTTTTTTTAATTTTTTATTTTTTCTGTTATGCAGTAGCCTAAAAAATTTCCTATCTAACAACTTGTCCTTTATATGTGTATTGTTATCTTGATGGGACTAACTATCTATGCATTATGTTGCAGGGTTGGGGTTGAAAGAGTAGAACTAGGGCTTATATTTATTAGCTGCAGGTTTACCTCATCGGTCGAAAACCTTTCGAACCACACCCTTTTCGGCAATAGGATTATTATTCAGACTACATCGTAACCCTGGGGTTTCAGATGTTGAACCTTGATTTTCCTTTTCCCCAAAGGCACTGGTTCTTAAACAGACTCAGGGTCACTGAAATGGGTGTCGTTTCCCAAAGGCTCAACGAGAACATCATCACTTTCTATATTAGGGTTTGAATACACTTGAGGGAAAACTTTCTTAGGTTGGGGTTTGTTAAAACCATTCTTTAGTAGGAACAGTTCCCATTCTAACCCTAATTTCTTCAATTGAAACTTTACCAAAATCGCAATTAAACCATGATGAATCAGATAACGGTGGTTATGCCACTTCTGGTATGTCGAAGCCATCTTAACCAATGATACATACAAGAAATGTGGAAGATTCAAAGGGTATCCCAAGAAAACCATTAATAGTCTAATATGATATAAAAACACCAAATTGTAGTGACCTTCACATGTTATGTACATTCTGAGAAAAAGTAACATGTTTTTCCATTTAGGTTTTAAATGGGTACCCAACATACCTTTAATGTCATCCTCTTTTGCCCAATAATTTCTTCTAGGGAAGTTTCCTAATTCTCTTGGTCTTCGACCATTTTTCACCTTCCAGAGACAGATATGCATCTTCAACAATAAACTCAGGATCCACTGTAAACTGAATGTCCCCAATTCTAACCCTACAACCATTGAAAGAGGTTGCGAAAGCCTCAATGACCACCTGGTTATGTCCTTAGAACAATTTCAAGAATTTGAACCAGCCAGTGGTCTGAAACAAGTAAGTACAATCCTGATAGGCTTCTAACATATAAATTCCCTAGGTCAAATCATACTACTCGTGACATGCTGAGACAATACCATCTGTCTGCATTACAATATGGATATAAAATTAACAAATCCTCAAAACCCTAGCTCATTATGAGAGAGCCAAAACCCATAAGATATTAACAGAGACAGTAAACAGAATGGGTTTGAGAAATTTAGTTTCGTCAAGCAATGAATAAGGAGGTACAGTCATGACAGGGCTTGATCTCAACCGTCAGAAACCAACACGTGTACAGGTTGATCTCCATCAGAATTATACTGCTTTTAATTGCCTCGATAATCCCATTTCCCAATCCTTGTGACAAAACCTAATTGGAGAGGGTATCAAAATGCAATTATGATGTTAAGAGCTAAGGTCCCGGAACTAAATTTTGAATCATACTCTGATAGGTGTTAGGTATAGGTTTAGATAATAATCATACCACCATCATAATAGGTCTGAAATAGATAGGTTAGGATTAGGTAGATAGGTCTTAAAGGGTTATAACAAAGAAAATCATATATGCATTCGAGCAGACTACAGGATAATTAAAAAAAAAAAACACACACATTAACAACAATATATAAAGAATTGTTACATAATTTCAAAATTTTATAATAATTTCATATAACTGTCATGTGCAAGTTCAAATGCATGAGTGATTATAACCTTGGGAATACCATTATCGATGTTTTATAAGATATTATAAAACAAAATCTAAATCCAAATGTGCAATGAAAGAAATTCTCAAGCAACCAAAAGGTATTAAAAACACAACTCAAAAATCAAATTGAAAATCGTGAAAGAGATGGCCCATATCATCAACAGTGAATGAGTTGGGAGTGGTTGGCCTGTCAACACCAACCAAAGATCTTATTTCATTCATTTATTTTCCGAGCCAAGAATTGGTGTCAGTAAAGAAACAAAGTAGGCACTACTTCCCTTGTGTCCTTATGGCGAACCTATGATGGCATTTGGACCCTTTCTCAAAGCACTAAATCTTTCATCTCTCTATATGCTCACATATTCTAATTAGGAAAGAAGTAAGTGGCCCATCATCCACACATAATTTCTTTTCTTTCAAGGAACAAACATCACATAGTGTAATTAGGGGAATTGTAAAGGATCATCACATATCCACATCAATTCACAATTTGTATTCTCACAATTTCACTTGCACAAACATTCACCCCACAGACTAATCTCACTTAAACTTCGTATAAAGGTTATCCTCTTTCCGAAATATTTGTACTTAGTTTATTTGAGATTATATTTTGTTTCACACCCTAAGTGATGCAAATCCTTTCTAAAAAAACCTTAACCTAAACACACTAAATTCCCCACAGGGGCCACAAGATAATTTATAGTTCAGGCTAAGATCATGAAGATAGGAAACACATAAGCCATCGCAGTTTTTTTTCATATTGAAAGATAGAAATTTGCCTTTTAGGGAGCTTAAAATCATGCATCATCCAGTGACAAATGTGGTACATGGAAAGAAACCTATGAAGAGGGTAATACTTAGGTGGCAGATTATCACGAACCTTCATGTTGTGTCCCAACACATGGTAGGGGTTTTGGGTCCAAAAATGACAACTAGAATTTGATGTTGAACCATTCCCACTGAACGTAGGTAACTTATTTTCCAAATATTAGGGAATAGTTTCCTATAGGTTGAGGTGTGGGAGCACTTAGACCTGAGGTGGTCTTGGTCAGGCTACTGGAAGCATCACCAGCTCTTTCGGGATGTAGCCCTAGTACATCAGACCACTATAAACATCTCCATACCTTGGTTTTATTTTTGGCTCTTGGAAGCATCGAAAATGACATGTATGATGTGTCGCCAATACCTTATTCTAAAATCTTCACAAGGCCCAATTTTTACTTGAGCGGAAGTGCGTTAGCTCTTTTTAGGAATTTTTCTCATATGTAAAACCTCACAAAACCTTTTTAATTTATCGATTGTTTCACACATTAGAATTAAATGGGAAATTAACCATTTATTTTTCTCTTTGTCTTACGTATGTGATTTGTTTGGTTTTCTAAAGAAAATGTATGTGTTCAGGTGTGCTTACGGATGCAATAATCTCAGGGGTTTTTGACTTCTTTCCTTTCTTGCCAACTAATTTATTTCTCAGAATAAAATGCTTGTCATTAGTTACGTGTTTCATATGGATTATATCATCTTCAGGTGCCTCCTACATACAATTCACATCATCATGAAAATTATATTTTCAAATAGAAAAGTGAACCTATTTGGTTGTAAAGGACTCATATTCACGATTCGACCCATCAACAACTAAGGAGAATTGAAGTGTCCTAACTTATAAAGGAATTTTTGACTGAGGAGGAATGCTTTTACCTTTCATCATATATTGAATCACCCTTTTTGTTGACACATGGACCAATACTTTTATTGGTGCACTCTTCTTTTGAGGTCTAAAATGGGCCTAAAAAAATGTACAACCAAAATCAACTTTATAAGAACCAATAGGTTCAAGATGGTGATGTCAACCATGGGGGATTATTCACCATTTTGGAGTAAAAAAGTAAAAAGATAAAAAAATTAAAAAAATACTTCTTCAATTTGTATTTTCAACTTATCTCCATATGCTTTTACTCCAATTTTGAGTGGGAACACTCATTGGATGTGAAATTTAATTCCTCATTTAAGGAGTACGCATGTTGCATACTTTTGATGGACCCTGCTACATGAAAAATAAGAAATACATGTAAAACATTATTGCAATCAAATTTTTTTATGTATTTCCCATTTTTCGTGTAGTGGGGTCCATCAAAAGTATGCAACATGGGTACTCCTTTGATGAGGAATTATATTCTTCTTCCAACAATTGCTCCCACTCGAAGTTTGAGTAAAATTATAGGACGATAAGTTGAAAACACGAGTTGAAAAAGTAGTTAGTACTTTTTTCCCTCTAAAAGTTGATGATGTAATCTAATCTTATTTTATTGTCTCCAATATTATTTTATAATATTCCTTAGGTGGCCCATTTTAAACCTCAAGATTTCTCTAATTCTTTTCGTGTTTCAACTTAGAACCCTTGGTCCATGTCAACTTCTGCTTCCTAGTTGCCAAGTCGCAACTTATTTTTCATTTAACTTTTCCCTAGGGTTTGTGACTAGAACCCTAGGGTTTCCAAATTTATTTTTAACTAGGATTCCATCCCATGTCAACACACAAGGTCATTACATCATGGTTAACACCAACAATATACCATTTTTCGCTTCTTTAAATCTCTCGGATTTGATGAAACTCACAAATGATCCCATTGCTTGTAATGAGCAATGCCCCCTATGCCAACCAAGTTACCATTGGATATCCCTAAATTCAAAGGAAAATAGGGAATACCCAACAAATCATATCATGACCTTCCACCTATGGTGATTTCTTAAATAAACATGTGTAGATATACTATTCACTTATCTTATGATGGTGATTCACTTGACTTACAAGTATATTTTTTATTCCACTATGCAGGGATGGAAATTGAGCAACCACATGAGGAAGAAGATGTGTCTATCAAGATGATCAACCACATGATGAATAAGATGTGCCCTATTGAGTTGATCAACCACTATAGGAACAACATGTTCCCTTTCAAGATTTCAAATTTCACTAGGGGAATAATATGTGCCATATCAATCTAATCAACCACTAGAGGAAGAAGATTTTTCCTATCAAGTTGATCAACCACCAGGAACAAGTTGTTTTCTTTCAAACTATTAGGATAACAAGGAGTGGTAGTGGTTTGGAAAGAGATGGAAGGTTTTGCAAAAAAATTTGATGCAAGCACAACAAAGGACCTTGGGGACCCTATCCATGTTCGCACTATTAGAGAGCATGTCAATAACATCATTCAAAAATATTTCGAGAAACGTTTAGTTTTTGCACAAGATCATATACTACATGGGTTGATAAAACATAAGAAATTAAAACATGCCAAAAGAAAATTAGGCGTCCAAGATGCTAAAATCAGGAAGACGCGTATGAATGTCACTGAAAATATATCAAAGGCATTCACTATGTTTTGAAAATCAAGAAAAAATGATGTTTGAGCTCTATGTAGGGAAATTACAACTGTTATTTATGCACCATGTACATCAAGACAATATAAGTTGGCAACAATGTAAAAATTGGTCCATGTCTCGAGAAAAACATTTCACAAGCATACCAAATTCAGGGCTCGAATAAATGAAAATGATGAATCTACTTGTTGGGCTCTTATCACTAGGAAACCCTACCAAGACAAGGTTACATCATGAATCAGAGCACTTGTGGTAGAGTTTTAGAAGATCCATTTTCGTGCTACTCCAGATAGAAAACATGTTGTACGACATTGCATAGCTAAATGTGATCATGTAGATCACGCTAATCACATTGTAGAAATGACAGAAGTTGCATTGTTTGAGGAATTTCATTATCCAAGTAGAAAATAATTACCGTATTTAATAATTATTTTTCTATCAACAATTGTTAAAAGCATGGATAATGTATGATAATAAACAAAATAAATCGTCATATTGAAGTGAGAATCTAATCACACGATGATTTCAATTTTACTATCGCAATTATGATACTCACCCATGGTATTCACCCATGTATTTTGTAAACCATGGTATTTATCCATGGTGTCCTAATTTATTATATTTCAAGGTGTTATAATTTATTATATTTTCCTATGGTATTCACCTATGGATTTTGTAAAGCATGGTATTTGAAATGTAATAGGAGGCATGACTCTCGATGAAAGATACCCGTAAAAAGTATAAATATGGAACTTCACCATGGAGTAAATCATATTTTTTCTCATAATGTAGTCTCATGGGATATTATCAATTCAATAAATATTTGGTTCGTTTTTATTGTTTTTATGCAATATCTCTCTTGCGCATGGTGCCATATTATGAGTTATCTTTATATTGTTTTCAGCAATATTTCTCTTATGCATTGTTCCCTATTCTCAATTCTTTTTATAATGTTTTGGCTGAAATATTTCTCTCACGCATTATGACATATACCTTTGTCACTCATGAAGTTGCAACTTGGATCACACCAACATTAATGCATTAGATTTCATGAGAACTTTGTAGTTAAGTGCGCTTGGGCTAGAGTAGTACTGGGATGGGTGACTTGTTGGGAATTTCTAGTTTTTATTATTTTGTCACTCTCTAAGTCTCATTCCTCCAATGATCTAGATCATTTCAAGAAAGAAATTACCATGTGAAGATATCCATAAGGATGTTTCATAAATTGAAACCATAGTTTATTAGGTCTAATACAATCAGTGACACATGTTGTTGATGATATCATGTTGAATTTAAACTTCATTATGACATTTTCTAGGAATTTTACAAGAAGAATTGTCACAACGACCCTCCTCCTCCTACAATGCACGATTTTGTTTCATCAATATTATGTAGAAGGGAGCCATAAGAGTTGTTTTACAAGAAAATATGTATAGGTGGGAGAATATGCATTGAATGTGGTGATTTGGCATTGTTCCATAGGAAATTTCTTATTGATCCCAACCAGTCTAGGATGTCAGATGTCACTGTCACATGGAAGCGATATGAGTATGTCATGGGAAATCAACCATCTTCTTCAACTCTAGCGCCTAGGAGGATCAACTATGTTGAGGATGAGATTCCTATTTCACAATTCATGGGGGTGTTTTAGAACTAGATCTATAAATATATCAAACACTTGCACAGGTCTAAGTGGCAATATTTTGAATTTAAGCATTCTTGTGAAGTATTTCAGCTAAGAGCAATCTTATTAGTGATAGTATTTGTTGAGAATTACACATTTTCTCCTCAGACAGAGATCCAAAGTGAGTACTATCACTCAGACCAAGTGTCCATATTCGTACATGTTTTGTACAAACATGCACAATTGAATCTTGATGGTAGGGATAACGTTGACGAGTCACATGATGTGATTAATAAGTATCACTTTTACATCAGTGATGATTGTGAGCATGACACATTGTTCATGCAACATTGCTTTGCCTTAGTTATGAATTATTAAAAAAATCACATATCGTTTAGAAAGCATTAGATATGGTCAGATGGTTGTCCAGGGTAGTTCAGGTCAGCACACAGTTTTTATTGGTTTAGCCAACTACACAAGAAGATAAAAATTCAGCATATTTGGAGCTATTTTAAAATAGGACATGGAAAGAGTGAGCATGATGGTGCAGGTGCTTGTGTGAAGCGAGCACTTAGAAGGTACCAAATGATTCATGATGAAGATCAACTCAAATCATCACTAGACATGGTCAACTTGCACAAATCCCATTTATGACATGAAGGTCACAAATCTATTAGGCTTGTGCATAGGTTCTTTTGGAATGTTGAACTTGGCATTGTGAATAGATCAATTCCTTGGCATTGTAATACTGTAGAAAGAACTAGGGAAGTACACTTAGTGCGGAGCAAAGAAATAGGGGAAATATTTTCCATTGAGACAATAAAAATCACATGTTTTTGTAAGTTTTGCATTGTGTTGATGGATGTAGACTTGATCATTGTGAAAAACATGGGTACGTGAAAGGATGGAAATATGTCCCTCTTTATCCAACGGGACATCATCTAATTCTTATGTGGAGAGAGATGCATGATGAAGTGGCCATTGTTTCACTTGATCATGATCGATTCTTTGATCTTGTAAGAGAAGGTATGTGGCTCATCTATTATTAACAATTTAATCTATAAATTGAAATCTTGAACATATTTAACTAATGAATATTTTGTGTTTTGGTTGTAGGCAATTCTTTTGTTGTCACTTTCCCCTCAGGGAACTGTTGGGTTGTGTTATATTCTTTCCACAACTAGCCCTAGTAGTCAAACTGGGTGGTTAGGGACAACGCCCCGAGAATTTTTTTTTTGGACCCTATATTAGGTGGGCGAACCTCTCTATGGTTTTGTGCATGGTTTTCGCACATGGTTTTGGGTGCAATGGTTTTTGGTCCATGGTATTTTGTAGATCCAATCAAGGGAACTACGATTATGTTCTAATCCAGGGTTAATGGATTGGGGTTTATGGATGCTTCGACATGTATATATATGTATTGTAACATTGAAAGGAACATAATGAAAAATCAATCTAGTAGTCCCGGTTTTGGGATCCAAGGGAAAATATCTATGTATATTTGTTTTATGTGTTATGCTCTTGCCATTGTTTATTTTCATATTTTTTTAGAATTCGTATGAAGGTAATTTCTGTACGGAGTTAAAACCTATAGAAATGAATAAAACATCGCTTACTATTTGATGTGATGCATGTTGGGTTGTGTTATATTATTTCCACGACTAGCCCATGTAGTTAACTGGGGGTTAGAAGGGGGGCGGAGCCCCCCTTTGTTGTGGTGATTGTGTAGCGGGGGGAGTCACAGGAGGTTTGAGGGGTGCATGTAACCCCACTCTATGGGGTCCAGGTTAACACCTCAGAATTTTTTTTTTGGACCCTATATTAGGTTGGGCGGACCTACCTATGGTTTTGTGCATGATTTTTTGCACATGGTTTTGGACGCGATGGTTTTTGGTCCATGGTTTTAGATGTGATGGTATTCGGTCCATGGTATTGGATGCTTCGACATGTATAAATATGTATTGTAACATTGAAAGGAAAATAATGAAAAATGAAACTGGTAGTCCTGGTTTTGGGATCCAGGGAAAAATCTCTGTGTATATGTGTTTTATGTGTTATGCTCTCGCATTGTTTATTTTCTATGTTTTAGAATTCGTATGCAGGTAATTTCTGTACGGGGTTAAAACCTACATTTAGTATCAGAGCAGTTTTAGCTTCAAGGGGACGCCTTTATTATTGAGGGGTTTTGCTCGGGCCTGTGGTAGACCCTGTTCAGTGGGAGATCTACGAGATTGATTCTGGTAGTGAAAGAATATGGCGAGCAGCGGAAAGATAGAGATCGAGAAATTTAATGGTCAAAGTTTTGAGTTTTGGAAACTCAATATGGAGGATCTATTGGTGGATAAAGATTAGTGGATCGTGGTAGATCCGGTACTAAACCAACGTGAGTGTCTGATGAAGAATGGAAGAAGTTGGATCATAAGGCAAAGAGCGCAATATAATTGTGTGTCTCAGATTCAACATTGCTGAATGTATCAGGGGAAGCTACGACAAAGGCTTTGTGGGACAAGTTAGGGACTTTGTACCAATCTAAGTCTCTGGTGAGTAAACTATTCCTACGGAAAAAGCTGTATAACCTGAGGATGAAAGATGGAGACTCGGTGACAGAGCATCTGAATGCGTTTAATATTGTGGTAAGTTAGTTATTGTCTATTGATATCAAAATTTCAGATGAAGATAAGTGCATTAGTTTGTTGTGTTCTCTACCAGATTCGTGGGATAGTTTGGTTATTGCAATAGGTAGCAATGCAATTGCCTTGCAATTTGATGAAATGATCTCATACTTGTTGACGGAGGAGATGAGACAGAAAATATGGAGATCCAGAATGGTGATGCCTTGTCTGTACGAGGATGGTCCCAGAACAGAAATAAAAATAAATCATCGAGTGGGAGATATACATATAGAGGGAGATCTAAATATCTAGGAAAACATGTAAAGGTGGTGTTCTGGAAATGCGGAACGGAAGGGCATTACAAAAGGGACTGTAAATCTAAAGCTCTTGAAAAAGTAAAGGGATCTAATGATGCTCCTTCTGCAGAGGCAAAAACCACCTCAGATGAAGGTGGGGATGTATACTTGGCTTCTTCAAGTACACATGTAGATCATGAGGCATGGTTGATTGACTCAGGTGCATCCTCTCACTTCACTCCCCATATGGAGTGGTTCTATGAGTATGAGAAATATGATGGTGGTGATGTCTTCTTAGGGGATGATAGGAAGGCTAGAATCGTTGGTCACGGAAAAGTAAAGTTGAAGTTACAAGGTGGAAGGGTTAGAGCACTTCTGGGTGTTCTACATATTCCTGCATTGGCCAGAAATCTGATTTATGTAAGCAAGTTGGATGATGCAGGTGTAAAAACAGTGTTCGAGAAGGATACCTGCAAGATGGTTTAGGGAGCACTGGTATTGATGCGGGGAGTTCAGGTTGGAACTTTGTACAAGCTGCAAGGTAGCACTGTTGTTGATGGGTGCAACAGTTCTGTGGTTCCTGAAAGTGGAGCAGAAAATCTAGTGGTCTCTGTAGAGAAGACCATGTTGTGGCATCAAAGGCTTGGACATATTGGAGAGAAGGGCCTTTGAATACTTCATGGTAAAGGTACGGTAGAAGGTATGATTAATAGCTCTCTGGATTTTGATTTCTGTGAAAATTGTGTATATGGGAAGCAAAATCGGGTGAGTTTCCCCTCCGGTGGTAAGAGGGCGAAATAGATATTAGAGCTTGTGCACAGTGATGTGTTTGGACCTGCGAAGGTTCCATCACTGGGTAAGTCTGTGTACTATGTATCATTTATAGATGACTTATCAAGGAATACATGGATATATTTCCTTAAGAAGAAATCTGAAACCTTTGGCAGGTTTAAAGAATTTAAGGCTCTGGTGTAAAACTAGACAGAGAAGAAGATAAAGGTGCTGAGGACAGATAACGGTGGAGAGTTTTGCAGTAAGGAATTTGAAGAGTTCTGTAAGAAGTGTGGTATAGCATGGCAGAAGACTACGCCATATACACCTCAACAAAATGGAGTTGTAGAAAGAATGAACAAGACGTTGATGGAAAGGGCAAGAATCATGCTCAGTGGTGTCGGGTTAGGACAGGAATTTTGGGCAGAGGCAGTGGAGACAACATGTCACCTAGTCAATAGATCACCTTCATCAGCGTTGGAGGATAAGACTCCACAAGAGGTATGGACCGGTAAGAAACCATCTCTTTCACATCTGAGGGTATTTGGATGTGATACATATGTACATGTTCCAAAGGAGAAACGAACCAAGTTGGATAGTAAATCTGAAAAGTGCATCTTTATTGGGTATAAGGATGGTTTAAAGGGTTATGAGCTTTGGAACCCAGTAACAAGGAAGGTTGTGTACATCCAAGAGGTGGTGTTTAGAGAGGTAAAAGACATTATTAAACATGAAGTCCAACCAAAGGAACCTGAGAAGATAGAGTTTGAGCTAAAGGAGGAAGAATCAGACTTTACAGTAGAGGAGGAATCAGAATATGAAGAGCCACAAACTCTGGGTGTGAGAAGATCAGTTCGAGAAAGAAGGTAGCAAGAAAGGTATAGTCCATCTGCTTTCTGTTCAAATTTTTCTTTATCTATTACTGATGATGATCCAAAAACTGTGGAGGAAGCAGTAGATTCAGAGGATGGAAAACTCTGGAAAGAGGCCATGGTTTATGAAATGGCATCTTTGCACAAAAATGAGGCTTGGGATCTAGTGGAGTTTCTGGCTGGAAGGAAAACCATTGGAAGCAAATGGGTGTTCAAGAAGAAGACAAATGCAGAAGGAAAGGTGGAGAAATACAAAGCTCGGTTGGTAGCAAAAGGTTATTCCCAGGTGTCAGGAATTGATTTTGGTGATATTTTTTCTCTTGTTGCCAAGGTAACTTCTATTAGATTAATTTTATCTTTTTCTTGTGCTTTTGATTTTGAGGTAGAATAGATGGATGTGAAGACAAAATTTCTTCACGGGGATCTAGAAGAGGAGATCTACATGAAGCAACCTGAAGGTTTTGTGGTGAAGGGTAAGAAGGAAATGGTATGCAAGTTAAAGAAGTCTCTGTATGGGTTAAAATAGTCACCAAGGATGTGGTATCAGAAATTTGATACATTTATAAGGGGACTTGGCTTCGCCAAAAGCAAAGCAGATCACTATGTGTATTTTAAATTAATTGGTGACCGTGTTATTTATCTGGTCTTGTATGTGGATGATATGTTGTTGGTTGGAAATGACAAAGAAATTATCTAGGATTTGAAGACCCAATTATCCTCCAAATTTGACATGAAAGATATTGGTGTTGTAAACTATATTTTGGGCATGGAAATTAAAAGAGACCAGGCAAAGAGGAAGCTCTGGTTAAACCAGAGGAAGTATGTCGAGACAATACTGCAGAGGTTTAATATGAAGGATAGTAAACTGGTGAAGGTTCCTATTCCTATAGGTGGGAGGTTATCTAATGAACAATGTCCCAAGACACAAGAAGAGCAAGATGACATGTCCCGTGTTCCATATGCAAGTGCAGTCGGTAGCCTGATGTGTGCAATGGTCTATACTAGACCATACATTGCACATGCAGTGGGAGTATTGAGCAGGTTTATGCCAAAACCAGGGAAGGAGCACTAGACAACAGTGAAGCGGGGTTTTAAGTATTTGCATGGCACTAGTGATTATGGTTTGTGCTACCAAGGAAGACTAGGATTGGATAGAGTGTTGGATATTCATGGCTTTTTTGATGCAGACTGGGCTGGAGATCTGGATCAGAGAAGATCTACAAGTGGGTATGTGTTTAACCTATTTGGAGGTGCAGTTAGTTGGACGAGTAAGAAACAATATGTAGTGGCATTATCAACTACAAAGGTAGAATACATGGCAGCCACTCATGCAAGCAAGGAAGCAGTTTGGTTGCAGAGATTGTGTTCAAGTATGGGGTTAGTACAGGGAGCTATAAGGATAGACCGTGACAGCCAAAGTGCAATTTTCTTGGCAAAGAACCCTGCATATCATTCAAAGACAAAGCACATTGATGTTTAGTATCACTTTGTGAGGGATATGATAGAAGACAAAAAGGTGTTGCTGGTAAAGGTGGACACTTTGAAGAATGTTGCAGATGCATTGATGAAATCTGTGAGCTCTGAGAAGTTCTCTTGGTGTAGAGAAACAATGGGCGTTGCAGGGATGGATAAATGACTAAGATTTCTTGTGCCCCCCTGTGAAAAGAAAACAACAAGTGGGAGAATGTTGGGTTGTGTTATATTCTTTCCACGACTAGCCCACGTAGTTAACTAGGGGGTTAGAAGGGGGCGGAGCCCCCCCTTCATTGCGTCGATTATGTAGCGGGGGGAGTCACAGGGGGTTTGAGGGGTGCAGGTAACCCCACTCTATGGGGTCCGGGGTAGCGCCCTAGAAAATTTTATTTTTGGACCCTATATTAGGTTGGGCGGATCTACTTATGGTTTTGTGCATGATTTTTCGCACATGGTTTTGGACGTGATGGTTTTTGGTCCATGGTATTGGATGCTTTGGCATGTATAAATATGTATTGTAACATTGAAAGGAAAATAATGAAAAATCAAACTGGTAGTCCCGGTAATTTGTATGCAGGTAATTTCTGTACGGGGTTAAAACCTACAATGCACACAAGTGAAAAGTAGGTTGGTGAGACTATATGAAGATGGAAAATTCACATACCAAATTGGTGGCATGGTTGTGATGGGCCATTTTTTTGAAAAGGTTTAAAAACAAGTTGATCACATCATTTATAGAGATTTTATGCTTAAATATATATCTTTCCAATACAGTCATCTAGTCATAGCATCTCAGATCAATCTCATAGAAATCAAAACAAATAAAGGTGAACCAAGGAGATGGAAGATGACAAAATCAAACCATGAACGTATTATGGAGACTTTCATTCCTATGAGCCATTGGCCAAATGAGTAGATGATGCAAATGGCAAGCCCTGAAGCCAAGTCTATAACAGTCAAGTGTAATCTAATCTAGTATAAGAGATCAACATATGAATTTTGTAATTTATAAATGTGATAGTTGAATACTCTTGTAATTTTTTAATTTTGAATAGAGAAATGTTTCCCTCTAGTCTAGGATGGATTCATAATGGTGTACATATATGTTATATAAGATTTAGTTTCCTTGAGGTGCTTAAGTTTCTAAAGTTTTCCAAATTTCAAGGAGGTTTTATTTTTAGGGATAGGATCCTTATGTGAACCCCATAGATCTAAAATTTAATTAAATTTAGAATCAATATATATATATACATGAATACTATACATGACATTATATATATATATATATATATATATATAATGTCATGTATAGTATTCATGTTGAGCATGGAAGAAATCTTATAGATCTATATACATGTCATACATTTGGTTTCTAGAAAATCCATTTCAGTATCTAACAACCAAGTTGATATAATATTATTTTACTTAAAATGGAAATTCAACTATCTAGGTTATGAACAACATTGAAATATTTTTATGTTATTAATAAATGCCATGTGTTAGTTTGATATAAAACACGGAAAGAGTTACACACATACTTCATATTGGATTGGAAAAAGTGCATATATATATATATATATATATATATATATATATATATATATATATATATATATATATGACTATTAAGCTCTTTTAGATAACCTCAAAATAAATAAAATCGAATAAAACTATTTGTAATTTACACCTTGACTTATTTTAAGATCATTGTAATTTAACATACATTGATTGTGAAATAAAAGACACTTTCTACAAGCCAATATGAAAACTAAAATTGTTATTGTAAAATTTACTTCTGAATGTTATTAACTGAATATCTTAAGATAAGTAATTGACTGAAATACTTGGATAGGAAAGTAAATTTAGGAAATCTCATAAAATTATTGCTATAACCCTATTTGCCTATCCATTATAGTGATAGAAACTCAATATCAACTTACCTTAGTTGTTTCCTAAAATGCATCCCTTTTCACCTTTTCTCTTACTTAGCTAGTCGAATTTTTTTCCTATGGTCGTTGGCATAGCACTACATTTTTTCGAGTATGTCTTGTTGGTCACTACCTTTCTGTTACAAGCCATCGACCAATCATTATATGCATGGATTATCTGTGCGACCAACCTTCTAGCCTTGAAAATTGAAATTTACCCTCTGAAAATTTTTGTCTCTGCTTTGGATCTGTGTTGGCTTTCTGTCTGTTGACTAGTTCTGGTCTAGATCTATCTTCTGGTGCCTGATTTCCTTGGATTGGATTTGTTTTGTTGAGAGAGGTTTTTGACTTGTTTTGGGCATTTATCCTCTTGTTTCTTTTTTATCTATTGGAGATCTATTAGATCTATGTTTTCTGTTGTTGCTAGCTACTGATCTTTATTGGTCTGATCCATTTCTGATTGGTTTATTTGAGGTCTTCCATAGCTGGTGTCTTTCAAGGTTCTCTTGAAGATATTTTGGTGCTTTGGTTGAGACTTGTGTTCTTGTCTCTAGATCTCATTTTCAGATCTGTTTGGATGCTTTCAGTGATTGTTTAGATCTATTTCATATCCCACTTTTGGATCATTTTGGCCTTTGTGTGGTTTTGTCACTTGTTTCTAAGTGATCTCTTCCTTCTTTTGTTTATTTTCATCACAGATGGTGATGTTGTGATTAGTTGTGAATTTGTCATCTAGAAACGTTTATTTGAGTGTGTTTCCATTGCTCCTTATCACCCTCATTTAATCTTGTTTAGGCCTTCCTTCCTCTAGGGTATGTTTTTGACATTTGTAGAACATTGGCCTTTGTTGAGCCATTTTGCTACAACCCTAGCTTGTTGACATTGCCTTCCTCATTCACTTTTGGCTTTCTTTTCAATTACTTTGACTGTGTTTGTTTCTTTAGTTTTTTTTCCTCTTCTTGATGCTTTTGAATTGCTTTGCGTTCTAGCTTGGGGACTTTTCTTCGGCCTCTTTTTAGTTGCTTTGATTTTTGGTTTGTTTTTGTCACACAATATTTATACATTTTGGGTTTTTACATTTAAGAATTTAGTGAGAGGTGCACTATAATAGGAATTGGTGTGTTCTGAAAAAATCTTACCCTCCTGTAGTTATAATTCATCAAAGTAATGTTTTTTCCATACAGCTGCATCAGGGTTACTAACAAGAGTCATTCACACCATCTAAGTTTCACATTGCATCCCAACTGTGTAATCAACAACCACTTAAAATCAACGCGATAATAAAATCAACTAGTCTCATCCTTTTATTTTTACTAGTAGTACACCAACACTAGCTTAGGCTAGGGTCTTGGAAATAGGTGTGTGAGTCAACTACTCCAAAACTACAAAACAAAATTAGCAGCTTGCAACAGGGAGACAAATTGATCTAGGTGGCTCCAAGATCAAAGGAGGCTTTGGAAAAGCTAAAAAATAAAATTCCTCGAATTGTAATGAAACTAGGCTCATATCGAATAGCTCGTCACCAACTTTCTAACAACGAAAACAACACCTCAATTCGACATCGTATGTGAAAGTTATGGCCAGTCAAAAATTTGGTCAACATGTCCCCATTGGCTAAATTTAGCATAGCACCAACTAAATTTGGAGGCTCACCAAATCTGGAGGTCCAACTAAATTTGGCAGCCACTAACGAGTCGATAAATTGGCACTTAACGGTGATAGTTTCTGACGGTCAGAAAGGGCGAAATTGTCGCTTACTTAACTTTTCCTGTGACCCCAAAATTCTCGTCGACAATTTTTGACCAATTTGTTTTAAAAATTAAAAAATATTTAAAACAAACAGGTGATGG
The DNA here is from genome assembly GCA_031772625.1 of Pinus tabuliformis. Lineage (NCBI taxonomy): Eukaryota > Viridiplantae > Streptophyta > Pinopsida > Pinales > Pinaceae > Pinus > Pinus tabuliformis. The sequence continues at coordinate 1,383,760,088 of CM062804.1, read as the reverse complement.
GCTAACACCCCCACGGTAAACATAACAATATATGTTATTTATATATATTGGCCCAAAGGCCATTACACCATTTAAAAATTGGGGCTAATGAGGTTCGAAACTGCCCGACTGCATAGGCTGGCCCGCCATCAGGTGGCTGCCAAGCTTGTATCGCTGCACCAATTTAAAATAAAAAAATCACCAATGTGGGGAGGCCGCAGAGTTGGAACCAGCCCTAACCCACCCAAATTTTGACCGCCAACCATTTCACCAAGGTGGCGGGCTTTGAAAGCTCCACCCATCGAAATTTATTTAAAGTCATTTTTTCCATTCGACTAACATAGGACGAAGAGGAAACGAAACCCAACACAGAGGACAAGGTGAGGAACCATGACATAGTTCTAGGAGACAAAACCCTGACATAGGGAATCTCGAGGAATTTTGGAGATTCCCTTGGAGCCCATTTTTGAAGTGTCAGAAATATGTCAAGTTTATACTCATATTGATCAGAATTTCACTAGGATTCTGATGATGCAAATAATTTTATGATCTAAGCAACCATTTTTCTAAAGATAGACATCGAATAATGGAACCATGAAGGTGGAACCATGACACTGAAATCTGAAAGATTCCCTAGAGGCTCGAAAATGGCAGTTCCAGAACCAGACTAACTTTATACTCATTTTTCTCATTTTGTCACAAGGAACGTGACAGTGAGATCAATTTTTTTGTCTTAGCATTCAAATTCCAGTTAGCCTGTAGAAGAGAATCTTTGAGACTCCCGGGGAGCCTAGACCTGACCGAGGCCAAAGGGGTCGGGTTTATACTCATATTTCATGGTTTTTCACAGGGAACACAATGGTGCATGTTGTTTCTTCATCCGAGTAGACAATTTTTAGTCCATCCCCATACTTGGAGGTATAAGGTGCATTATTGCCATGTGTTCATTTGTTTTTTGCTGAGATGATGATTTGTATTTTAGATCCATGTGTGCCAATTTGTGAGAGGATCATTTTATGTCACTTTATGTGAGAGTTTGATATTTTTTCATGATGAAGGAGAGATTATATGAGTGAGAGCTCTTATAGAAGAATGTATCATGGAGAGACATGGCACTCTAGTTAAGGCAATTCTTCCTTGTATTAACAAATAATACATCATGTATTCATCATCATCATTCAACAATTAATGAAGTGACCTCCCCACTCTTAACACCGTTCCCAGAGACATAACCCACACTAGGTGAACTTCGTTATCAACTTGTGTATGTTCTTTGATATGATTGTTGCTTTTATGTTTCCTCTTCTTTAAAGTGTGCACATGTGGTTTTTCATACTATTTCACATGTAGTTCTACTAGCATCACAAAAATAAAAGATCTTGGTCAATTCCAGTAGGTGAGAGAATCTAGATCAAGTTTGGTATTAGAGCAACCTTCTTGCTGATGCGAATTGCAAGTGTGAATGATAACCAAAGATTGAACATGCAATAAGAAAAGAAAATGGAGGATCGCATAGATATTTATGAAGCCCTCTACAAGATGGCAAGCATGGTAGATATAATGTATGCATATTATGAGAAGAAAATGGAAAAAGAGGGATAGGAGAAAGAGAGAGCAGAGGACGTTGCTCCATCTCCATCTTCGAGTGACTATTCTTCTTCTTCATCTTCTTCTCATCTTTCAAATGAAGAGATCAATCAGAGCCTACAAGCAAAGAATGCTTAATTTAGGAGACTTCTACAAGAAGTTGAAGAGTAGAAGAAGAGATTGCAGCTTCAATTTCAAGCAACAAAAGAGGCCTTGGAAAAGTTGAAGTGCAATGAAGGCTTAGAAAATGCATCATCACTTGCTTTAGAACCAACAACTGAGGTAAAAAATATTGATAGTCCTTCAGTTTCATTTTCACATGATGCAATTTCTGTTGGAAGCTTAAAGGTACCCATTTCAGGAACCGACACGAGACTCCTTACCAAGATGGAGTATAAAGGAAGAGGATTCAGTGTTAATGGCCAAGACATGACTCAGCCATTGGAGGTTGTATAAATACCTTGATTCGTAGGATTGGGATACATTGAAGGAAAGTGTTTTAAGGCAGTAGAAGCTTCCAAGCCATTTTCGAAACCACCAAGGAAAGAGGATGCTAAAAACACATCATGATATTCCTGTGACTGTGAGCATTGTAGAGGAAGAACTAAGGCAATTTCTTCTCGCCGGATTCGCACCAAAGACAAACAAGCAATGTATAAGAGGTCTTTTTATTCTAATATTCATTTTGATTACAAGAATATTAATGACAATCATAATTTGTGGCATAGAAAATCATGTAGTTTTTTTGACTCGTATAACCATGTTGTTGTTGAGTGCTGGAAAAGAATGGCAGCAAGAAAGAGGACACTATGTGAAAGGCCTTCTCCACATCAGGGAAGGAATAAGGTTAGGCAAGTCTAGAGGAAGAACAATTTATGCAGTCATTGCAACAAGTGTGGACATCAAAGAGCCACATGTTGGGAGCTCCAGTACCATAGTAGCGACTGAAGGACCAGAAAGAACTTGAAAAGGAACCTATCAGTGAAGCAACTCAATGAGAAAGCCAAATACATGAAGAGAGACTATTAACCTGGTTGGGTAAGAGATGGGTATCATTTTTAAGTAGTTAAGCATGGACACATTTGTAAAAGTGATGAAGTGTTTTCCATCACTTATGGAAGCAACATGGAAATATTTTTGGCCTTTTGTTGATACATGGGGTATTGGTTTCTGTTATGATTCTAATGTAAACTTGACCAATGAAGGTGTTATAAACTCTTATCAAGTATGGGGTTTGCTTGGGTCATGTTTGGTCTTGTAAGGGAACATGTATTTCGTAAAATTGTTCAACACGTTTGCATAGGGTATAGGTGTTGGTTCATCACTTATGAATCCAAAGTACAAAGGTGATGGAGAAGGAAGTGTGGCCTATTAGGGAACTTGTTGTGTAGACAAGGGATTACAACAGATTGCAGGTTGTGTTCATGATTTTGGGTCAGTGGGGAGGAATGATCTAGGTGGCTCCAAGATCTAAGGTGGCTTTGGAAAAGCTCACAAATAAAAGTCCTTGAATTTCAATGAAACTAGGGTCATATCGAAGAGCTCTTTACAATATTTCCAATGGGACAAATGGAACCTCAATCCGACGTCGTATGTGAAAGTTATGGCCAGTCAAATTTTTGGTCAATTTTGCCCCGTCATTTAAACTTCGCAAATAACCAACTAAATTTGGATGCTCGCCAAATTTGGAGGTCTGGATAAATTTGGTGGCCACTAATAAGTAAAAAAATTGGCACTTAATGGTGATGGTTTTTGATGGTCGGAAAGGGAAAAATTGTCACCTACTTAATTTTTCCAGTGACCCTAAAATTTTTGTCGACAATTTTTTACCAATTTGTTTAATATCTATATATATATATCTATATATATATATATATATCTATATATATATATATATTAAAAAAAATAGGTGGTGGGCCGCCACCCCCACCACCCCCAAGATTAACATAACAATATATTTTATTTATATATATTGGTCCGAAGGCCGTTACACCATTTAAAAATCAAGGTCGGTGGGGTTCGAACTCACTCGCTCGCATAGGTCAGCCCACCAACGAGTGACCCCAAAACTTGTATCACCACACCAATTAAATTAAAAAAACACCAATTTTTGGAGGTCGTGAGGTTGTAACCTGGGCCTAGCCCACCCAACTTTTGATCTCCAACCATTTCTCTAAGGTGACAGACTTTGAAAGTTCCGCTTACCAAATTTTATTTAAATTAATTTTTTTCATTCGACCAACACATGACAGAGAGGTAGCAAAACCCAACATAGAGAACAAGGTGCAAAACCATGATGTAGTTCCAGGAGACGGAACCCTGATGCATGGAATCTTAAGGAATCTTGGAGATTCCCTTGGAGCCCATTTTTGAAGGTGTCAAAAATATGTCAAGTGTATACTGATATTGATCATAATTTCATGAAGATTCTGATGGTGTAGATGATTTTCTGATCTGAGCAACCATTTTTCTAGAGACAGACGTCAAAAAATGGAACCATGAATGGGAACCATGACACAAGAATTTGCATGGAATATGATAGATTCCTTGGAGGCCCAAAAATGACAGTTTTGAAACATGCCAACTTTATACTCTTTTATCTAAGTTTTTCACAAGGAACATGATGGTGAGATCAGTTTCTTTGTCTGAGGAGCTAAATTTCAGTTAGACCACAGGAGATAATATTTGAGGAATCTTTGAGATTCTTGGGGAGCCCGGATTTGACAGAGGCAGAAAGGGGTCTAGTTTATGGTAAGATTTAATGGTTTTTCACTAGAAACACAATGGCACTTGTTGTTTCTTCACTGAGCATTTGATTTCCAGGTCACCCCCAGACTTGGAGGTATAAGGTGCATTATTGCCATGTGTTCATTTGATTTTGTTGAGATGATAATTTGTATTTGAGATCCATGTATGCCACTTTGCGAGAGGATCATTGTATGCCAATTTATGTGAGAGTTTGATGTTTTTTCATGCTGAAGGAGAGTTTATATGAGTGATATATCTTATAGAAGAACATCTTATGGAGAGACATGCCATTCTAGTTAAGGGAGTTCTTCCTTGTATTGACAAAGAACACATCATGTATTCATCATCATCTTGGAACAATTAATGAAGCGACCTCCCCACTCCTGAAATTGGACCTTAAGACGTAACCCACATTGGGTGAAATTCATTATAAAATTGTGTGTGTTCTTTGATTTAATGGTTGCTCTACTTTAAAGTATGCACATGTGGTTTTTCATACTCTTTCGCATGTAATTATACTAACATTATAGAAGTAAAAGATCTTGTTTAGTTTCGATAGGTGAGAGAATATGGATCACAAATACACTTGCAGTAGTGTGTTTTGGGAAGCCCTTCTAACATGAGGATCAATCGTGAGGTCACACTTTGGATACAGAAGGTGACATACCCCATTTCTCTTAGTTTTGGGTGGCGCAAATTGCAGAATTTACACGTATTACAAATGATGTTATTATCATTTTGTTGTAGCACTTGGCTGCCACTTGGGAGGCAACTCTCAAAGGGGTTTTGGTCTTAGATCTCCAGGTGAAGTTTCCTGCCCGTGCGTGTGAATTTGGCTTATGACTACCCCCCTAGGACATATTATTTTTGGCGGTGACCTTAGTGGTCAATATTTTTAGGGATCATATGCAGGTGTAAGGTCAGGCCCATCTTCTTTGTACCTAGGATTGATATTAGTCATACTCTCTTTGTCCTCTCGGGGGGTACCCCGCGGCTAATAAGGGCACTTGGACTAAGTTTGCAGTTAAAAGGGTTGTGAAGTAGGTCACTAGTATAATTGTCCCACCATCATCTTCTTTCTATTTGATTTTCTTATGTGACTACCTCTTAGGACTTTTCTAGTGTGTGTTATTTGGTTCGAGGTAGTAGTATTGGCCTTGAGGTGGTTGCACTAGCATAATTGTGTTATTTTATAATTTTTTACCCTAGCTAAATATAGTAACTGTCAATCACGTCATATTCACAGTTTACCTCCTAAACAAGGTGGACATTCTATTCCTTCATGGAGATTGTCGGTCGGTGCTCAAGACCCTGACCAACCCATAGTTGTGGAGTCTATACCTAGTCCTTCTGGTAGCGATTTGATTTCTATTGAAACATTGGCAGATGACTCAACTTCTCTTGATAATCCACCTTTGACCGATCCTTTGGAACTAGAGTTATTATGGTTGAACCTAAACGGTTCAAGACCTTCGTACACATATGTGCCTAAATATGTATTTCATATGGAGGAGTTTATTTCTTTGTTACCTTCTACATCAGAAGCGTCACCTTCCATGTCATCATTGCCACTAATCAGTGTGGTTGTTCCCACTCCTCTGTCTACACCTCTAACTGTTGGGAATAGTACGGGGGCGTGTTGAATAAGTATTTACAAACCAATAAATTTTTCATTTCATAATCAGATTTAATATGCTACTTCAGTGAAGGTAACTCGCGTGTGCATGCAACTATTCTTAAGGCAACCAACGTATATCCAGTGAATTTATGATTCAATTAATTTATCATATGTTGATATTTAATCAGTGAATCAGTACTTAATTAATCATTAAACAATAACCATGTGCAGTAATAACAGAATAAACCATCACACATAAGCAACACACATGAACACCAATATTTAAGGTGGAAACCCAATGCGAGAGAAAAACCACCTACGGATATTGTCTCTGTCCTCTTTTAATATAAGAAAAACTTGTTTACAATCTTGTACTGGCGCAGACTCATACTAGTACGCAGGCACCCACCTGCATAAGGCTACAACCTTCTCTCATTCTCCAGCTTCTACTGGAAGGGATATACAACCCCCTAGCTCTTGTACTAGTCAATATGTTTACCAGTACGTAGGCGCCATCCTACAGAAGGCTCCAAACTTCACTCGTTCTCTAGCTGCTATTTGAAGGGGGCTCCAACCCCCTGGCTCTTGCACTGGCTGATAAGTTTACAGTCCGTAGTCGCCGACCTACAAAAGGCTACTACCTTCACTCTTCCTCCAAGGACCACGTTTCATAAATTTTCAGACTGGATACTCCTGGTACACAACAACATAATATGAAGGCCATGTTTCATCAAATTTTCATACTGGACCCATTAGTAACATTGAATCTCAAAATCAACCACCATTGTAATACAACCAATCACTGAAACTCATAAACGCTGAAGCAAATCACAATCAGTCAATCTGAACAATCAGATCACTGTCACCAGAATAGAGAGCTGAACCCAAAACTCTGCATCAACAACCAGAACCAACTGCAACTTCAAACATCATATGTCATAATGTATACACTACTTCGAAGTGTCGAAACGGCATGTATACGCACCTTCACCAAGGCGAACCAATGTATAGATTTGTAAATAATAACTTATAACTTCACAACTACTTCATACTTTAGACATACCCAGATCATACCATTTAAAGAATAACACATGTGTTATCATTCAGATCTAGCCCATCCATTATCAAACCACATAATGATAATTCATTTTAGGTCTTATGATCCTAATCCGTCAGTAGATCTCATCCATCATTAAACACTTAGGTTCATACTCAGTCCAGATCAAGCAAAGCATCAGAAACCCATAACATGCATAATTTCTTTTGATATAACACTTCATAACATATTCATTACTTGCACACACTTCCCTTAGATCTTCTTCTCCTTATATACTTAGATCCTTTCTTAATACCTCGGACCAAAACCATAGTTATGTTACTGGTATTCTTTGATGGTATCAATATTCTTTGTCGCGCTCATTACCATGGGTCAATACCATGGTAGGAACCCATGGTATTCATTATCCTTATCATTATTCATTATTCCATCCCATACATGCTTTTCTTTCTATGAAAGTGTGTGCATACGTATACGCTCTTTTTGTTCTGTGTACCCGCTTGTATACACGACTTCAACTAGGTGAACCAACGTATACTTCTTAAAGCATTATCTTTCTTCAATCTCTAGAGTCTCATCTGTAATCCTTTGTTGTTGACCTGTTTCATTGTGAACTTCCATTATACATCATATATGTGAGTTGCCATTGTTGAAATATGGCAACAAGAATATTCCAATTTAATTTGTCCTTGAATTAAATTGTGAATTAAAATCGAATTTAGTCTTAACAACTACTTGGAAATAACTAATTAATTCATTTTGAATTAATTAGTTGGATAAATTCAAGTTAGAAGTCTTTCTCAAGTCATGCAAGAGTTATCCCTTAAATTAAGGAGACAAGATTGAGTTATATTTGAGTTGTAATTAGTTAACTCAGTTTACTGAGTTAAGTCTAGTTAAATTAGTTACAAACTGTTTGAGGAACTAATAGAGAGTTAACAGTTAGTTGATGCATGCATGCACTCAACTAGTGTACTCCGGTTAACTAAATATTCCCTCATCAGAAACTCATGCATGTCTATTCTGAGAAAGACCCAGTTGAGATTAATGTCAAGGACAATGTACTATCAATTGCATGTGTTTTCTTATAAAGAAAACTCATGCATGCAGTCAAGAATCATTCCTTGAGGATTGTGCAGTTCTGATAGTGTGTGAGAGAGTGTTCCACTTGGTAAAAGGAAGATCATCCACAAGGAACAACGCAAGGAAATAGGAGCTTGGAGGGAAGATAGGAAGGCTGGAGAGAAACCAAGATTTCTTGTGAGCATCTGTGAGGATTGTATTGAGAGCTGGCTAGCCGTGAGAGCTAAGGATTTGTATAATTCCTATGTATTTCCACCTTGTATGATAATACAGATAGTGGGGTTTTTAACTGAGGCTTTCCCCAAAGTATTTTCATGTGTATTTTTCATTAATTCTTCTTCTTCTAGTTATATTGTTAAGCTCGATCTTTAAGCTTTCGCAAATTGATAGTAGAAGTAGGTTAGAATATTCTGCTTTGATTTATATTGCATTATTGGGTTAACCTACATCAATGTTTTCTGCATGGTATCAGAGCCATAGATTTGTAGGAAATTTCTACATGGTATCAGAGCAATAGATTTGTAGGAAATTTCTACATGCTATCGGATTTGTGAACAATATATTGAGAAGAGAATTCAAAGTTTGAAGTTCGGGGTTGAAGGTGCAAATCAAATTCATATCATACTTCAAGGTTAGCCAATGGTGTTCTATGGCTTGAGACTCGAGTATGCCTTGGAAGGTAGCTTGAATTACATAGCTTGGAAAGATAGAATGGAGGCTATATTAGAAGAAAATGGCTTGAAGGAATTCATTGATCAAGAAATCCCAAAGCCAGCTTCAAATAATGCACAAGAGCTGGCTAAGTGGAAGAAGTGTGTGGCAAAGGCGAGACGGATCATCCTTGAGGGAGTTCAAGACCATATTGTCTCGAGTCTCCATGGGAAGGATACTCCATTTTCAATGTGGAATACATTGAAGGACCTCTACAGAACAGTAGCGACCAAAGGAAATTGGCACTCAAGGATAAGCTTCGAAGAATCAAGATGGAGAAGGACGATACTATTTCCACATATCTGAACAAGCTCACCACCTGCGAAGATGAGCTTAGAAGTGTGGGAATAACTATTGCCGATGATGATATGGTGAGACTCGCTCTCCTTGGCCTTCCAAAGAGTTGGAATAGCTACCAGGACTCTATGAATGGAAGGGAGAAACTGCCGGATTGGGAACGACTGTGGTCGGATCTTATGCAAGAGGAGATCAAGAGGAGCACAAAAGATGGTTCTTCATCCAAGAATGATGATGAAGAAAATTTGGCCTTAGAAAGTAAGGCAAGGAAATGGAAGGGGAAGGCTTCCCATTTCAAATCAAATTCTTCTCATGGAGGGAAGAAGGGTGACATGTCTAAAGTAAGATGCTTTAATTGTCACAAGATGGGACATTATGCAATTAATTTTCCATCAAAGAAGTCTAAGAAGGGATCCTCGAAAGGATCGGAAGGTGAGGCATTAGCCTCTCAGTTCAAAATGGACTTTACCCTCATCGCATACATGGTGTCATCAATTATGGGTTGTGTCTAATATCTTTACAGTGGAGCCTCATTCCACATGACCGGCGATAAAAGTTTATTCAATGCCTTGGAGGATAAAGACCTCAAGATGCGCATAGAGATAGGTGATGACAGAAGGTATAGTGTTTCAGGAGTGGGCACGGTTTATTTTTAAAGGGATCATGGAGCTCCTATCACCTTGACAGATGTAAAGTATGTGCCTGGATAGAAGAAGAACTTGGTATCAGTCGTGATGTTGGAGGACAAAGGCTACGATGTTGTCTTCAATAAAGGAAAGGCATTCCTAAGACACATAGTCACGGGTCATACCAAGAGGATAGGGATTTGGATGAAGAACCTCTATAGACTAGAGGTAGATGATTCTGCAGCATTGAGTACGAAAGCAAAATTGATGCAAAGCCAAGATATTGGCGAGTTGTGGCACAGATGGTTGGGCCATTTGCATCATGGGGATTTGAAGATAATGCAACAAATATCTATAGGACTTCGCAAGGGTAAACTTGAGCAACTTGACACATGTAAAGGTTGTACCTTGGGAAAGTACACCAAGTCTTCCGTTCATGATTGAGAAAATCGAGCAAAGGCTATCTTAGGGCAAGTTCATACTGATGTGTGTGGACCATTCTCAACAGCATCCACAACGAAGCAAAGGTATTATTTGATTTTCATTGATGACTATTCTTGTAAATGATGGATTTATTTCATGCAGAAGAAGGACCAAACTTTCACAAAGTTTGGTGAGTTCAAAGCTTTGGTCGAGAAAGAGTCAACGAAGAAGATCAAGGCCTTGAGAAGTGATAACGGTGGAGAATATGTCTCTCAAGAGTTTAAGGACTTTTGTGCAACAGAAGGAATTAAACAAGATTTTACGGCACCTCATAACCCACAACAGAATGGGGTGGCCGAGAGGAAGAACAAAACTATTGTAGGGGCAGCACGGGCAATGCTGCATGACCAAGGCCTACCACTTCACTTGTGGGTTGAGGCATGCAACACAATGGTCTATTTTCAGAATGGAAGCCCACATCGCATACTTGGGATGAGGACACCAGAGGAAGCTTTCTCGGGTAAGAGACCAGATGTGGGTCACTTCAGGATCTTTGGTTCATCGGTATATTTCCATGTGATAGAGGATGCATGAAAGAACATTGAGCCAACAACAAAGTTGGGGATATTTGTGTGGTACACTGATACACCTCACAATTATCGGTTGTACTTGTATACCAGTCAGAGGATAGTGGTTTGCATAGATCTCAGGTTTTATGAGCAAAAGGCCATGTGAGTTTCCCTTGAGAGGGAGCTCCAACTACAGCCTGTGGAGGAACTATTGGTTCCTAAGGAGGAGGAGCCTCAGACTGATGCACAACAGCTGCATGCAGAGGTTCTAGGAGTAGAGAAATCCACTCATGCAGAGTCTTCCAGAGATGGATGGAAGCACACAAGAGAAGCTAACAGATTGTTGGAGGATGCAAGAGAGAATGTGGGAACACCATCTTCTCAATGCAGACAGAGGAGGTCACCTAAGAGGTAAATTGGACACATGGCCCTTGCTGGGGAATGTGTTGAGACCAAACCATCTTCCTCTGAGGAAGCAGTGCAACAGCCGATTTGGGTTGATGCTATGGTGGAGGAGTATGACTCCATAGTTCGTAATAGTGTTTGGGATGTGGTTCTGAGACCAGAGAACAAGTCAATTGTGAGTTCCTGTTGGCTTTACAAGGTAAAGCAAGCTGCTGATGGTAGTGTGGAGAAGAATAAGGAAAGATTTGTTGCCCGTGGCTTTTCGCAGGCGAGGAGGATCATGTTGCTACAGTATATTTCGACAGAGGAGCAAGATGCTAACATTTTGACAAAGGCATTGTCAAAGTGTAAATTCGAGTGTCATAGAGACAGGATCGAGGTGGCAGATAATCCCTTTCTTGTTAAGAGGGATTATTGAAATATGGCAACAAGAATATTCCAATTTAATTTGTCCTTGAATTAAATTGTGAATTAAAATCGAATTTAGTCTTAATAGATACTTGGAAATAATTAATTAATTCATTTTGAATTAATTAGTTGGAGAAATTCAAGTTAGAAGTCTTTTTGAAGTCATGCAAGAGTTATCCCTTAAATTAAGGAGATAATATTGAGTTATATTTGAGTTGTAATTAGTTAACTCAGTTTACTGAGTTAAGTCTAGTTAAATTAGTTCCAAATTGTTTGAGGAACTAATAGAGAGTTAACAGTTAGTTGATGCATGCATGCACTCAACTAGTGTACTCCAGTTAACTAAAGATTCCCTCATCAGAAACTCATGCATGTCTATTTTGAGAAAGACCTAGTTGAGATTAATGTCAAGGATAGTGTACTATCAGTTGCATGTGTTTTCTTATAAAGAAAACTCATGCATGCAGTCAAGAATCATTCCTTGAATATTGTGCAGTTCTGACAGTGTGTGAGAGAGTGTTCAACTTGGTAAAAGGAAGATCATCCATAAGGAACATCGCAAGGAAATAGGAGCTTGGAGGGTAGAGAGGAAGGATGGAGAGAAGCCAAGATTTCCTGTGAACATCTGTGAGGATTGTACTGAGAGATGGCTAGCTGTGAGAGCTAAGGCTTTGTATAATTCCTATGTATTTCCACCTTGTATGATAATACAGATAGTGAGGTTTTTAACTGAGGCTTTACCCAAAGTATCTTCATATGTACTATGCATTGATTCTTCTTCTTCTGGTTATATTGTTCAGCTCGATCTTTAAGCTTCTGCAAATTGATAGTAGAAGTAGGTTATAGTATTCTTCTTTGATTTATATTGCATTATCGGGTTAACCTACATCTCAGATTTTCTACAGCCATCAAGGAAAACACCTGTATCATAATGCCAACATTCTTCCCATTTGGACTTGATGGCAACCATATTGGTGTTTATTATAGCAAGTTGTAGAACCTGTTAGATATATCAAATAACACCAAAATACTCTCTCCCTTTGACATCAAGGGAAAAGGGAGGACCAAGATATTCGCCCCCTTAGAGATGCATTATGCTATCCATGCTCCCCTGAGCACATGCAGAGTTTGCAGAGATATTTTTTAAAAGGAATAACATGACTCTATAACTCAACTATGTGAGTATGACCTGCCTATCACCAATGACTCATACATACATCAATCACCCAACCAAGTGGGGATATACCAAATGTTCATACATGACTAAAATTTTGCAATTATTACATCATCCTTCCCATGCATAGTGGGGTTACAAATTACATCATAGGTCTTTACATGACCTTTACATCAAATGATATACATGACATTTATAACAAGGACCAATGATCTAAACAAGACCATGATAGTCATCAGCAACTATCATACACCATATATGATCTGCACCATAAGCATCTATCAGCAACATCAAGATCAACAACCTGTATATGTCCATCATCAAAAGAGTCATCTGAATCAAAACAACTATGTGGATCAAGAAATATAAGTATCATCATGTACCAAGGTCTTCTAATATAATGCCAACAATGCATTATTAGAAGCATATGATCCCCCTGAACCTGTGCCAATTGTTCACTGTCAGATCTGATCATTGCATTTGTCAGTAAGAATCATCAAGGCATCATCATCAACCAGTTATTCATCAAGTCATCAACAACTTATGAGGGACAAAATCACTTCTATGCATCATCAACAGACTGTAATCATCATCAATCATAACAAAAAGGTAATTGATAATTCACTGAACCATATTAGACCCCCTTTCTTGAGTATGTCTCACTGCTTCTTCATCAAACCAACATATACGCGACTGTGCAACTTCTAACTCGCGTATATATGCGACTTGTCTTCATAATAATTGCGTATGAGAATTGGAATACTGAAGTTTCACACTTTCAGTTCCCCCTGAGTCTGTTATGTCTATATACTGAGCTACACCACATCTTTATGACTGTGATTCCTTCTTCTTCCATAACTTAGAGTGTGATGATTTTTTCTCCTTTTGGTATGTTGGTCGAAATTTGCTCTTCCGTTCTTTTTCTATATGCCCAAACTTGTTATAAGCATAACATCTTATATGTTTCATATTCCTTCTATTGCAATCAATAGCTTTGTGACCAAACATATTGCAAGAAAAACAATATCCCTTTAAGTACCTGGAAACTGATGATATTTATGTGTGATGGTTATTAGCTTGAACCATTCTACTTTTGCATCTGGCTACAACATGTCCAAAATTATGACATATAAAACATTCAACATTATTCATTAGAGGAAATAACCAACTATCACTTCCATAGTTAGGAGTAAATTATTTTCTTTGAGGTCTTTCTTTCCTTGGTTGTTGATGGGGTTGACCTCTTATCTCCTTGTTGAGCATTTCAGATTTTGCATTAGAGTTCCTTGCCTCATCTTGTGAGCTAGATTCACCTTCAACAGTTTTATGAAAACCAAGACCAGTCTTTATAAGGGGAGAACGCTGAACTTTGATGATTTCATCTAACGTTTCTAATCCTTTAGCAAATATAAGATTCATAGTTTTTATCTTTTCAAGTTCTTTTCTTAGACTTACTACTTCACACTCTAATTTTTTATTGTGCTTGTCCTTTTCAGTGAGTTGATGTGTCACTGTGTCTATGACTGTATCCTTTTTCTGCCAAACTGATTTTGAGTTGAGTGATTTATTTGAGGAAATCTTCTTCTTATAAGGTATCATTTTCATATGCCATGAGTACTTTAAAATCTTGATCATCTTCATCACTATTATACAGGCCATCACTATCTTCATGAGTATAATAACTTCTTTTATTACCTTCTGAAGAAATCTTTCCTTTGTCATGAGGACATTTAGCAGCATAATGACTGACTCTTCCATAAGCAAAACATTTGAAGGGAAGCTTACCTATGAATCTTCTGGAACCCCGCTGAAGTTTCTTCACAAAGTTTACCTCATATTCTTTTGATATGTATCCTGATTCTTTGAGATCTTCCTTTTCATTTACTTTTTGCAGAAGCTTTGAAAGCAACTTCTCTGATTTCTGATGGACCTCCTTTCCTCATTTCAAAGGCAGTTAAAATTCCATGAAGATGAACAATAGTAACATATTGTAGATCTTGCTTTTCTTCAATGGCAGATACTTTTGACTCAAATTTAGAAGATATATATCTCAAAATTTCTCAACTATAGTAGCCTCCTTTATTTCTTCACCCAGATTTCTCATATGATTTACAATCTCATCTACTCGTAATAAATAAGTAGCAATACTTTCACCACTATGCATCTTGAGAGTTTCATACTGGATTCTGAGAGTTTGGAGTTTAGCACATTTTACCTGGGAGTCCCCTTCGTAGCTCTGAATGATTTTGTCCCATATTTCCTTAGCTGTGTGGAACTGCATGACTTTGACGAATTCTTATTATGATAGACTTCCCAATACAGCGTTGACGGCTTTGGCATTGATTTCATATGATTTCTTTTTTGTTGGATCCGTTGGGAGTGTTGTTGGATATTGGTATCCTCTTTCCACAATTGCACAAACCTCAGCTCTACGTGACTGAAGATAGGCTCTATTTCTTGTCTTCCAATATACTAAGTTATCTCTGTTGAAGATTGGTCATCTGATAGATCCCATTCCTTCGTGATTTCTCATATTGAGAGATATTCCTTCAAGTGATCAAACTCCTTTTGAAGGACCTGATCTGAAACCAATCGTTGGGAATAATACAGAGAGCGAGGGGGTGTGAATCAGTATTTACAAATCAATAAACTTTTCATTTCATAATCAGATTTATATACGCTACTTCAGTGAAGGTAACTCGCGTGCGCATGCAACTGTTCTTAAGGCAACCATCGTATATCCAGTGAACTTATGATTCAGTTAATTTATCATATTTTTATCTTTAATCAATACATCCATACTTAATTAATCATTAAATAGTAATATGTGCAGTAATAACATAATAAACCATCACACATAAGAAACACACATGAACACCAAGATTTAAGGTGAAAACCCAATGCGGGAGAAAAACCACCTGCTGATGTCGTCTTTGTCTTCTTATAATATAAGAAAAACTTGTTTACAATCTTGTACTAGAAAAAAAGCATATCAGTACGTAGGCACCCACCTGCAAAAGGCTACAACCTTCTCTCATTCTCCAACTTCTATTGGAAGGGAGATACAACCCCCTAGGTCTTATACTAGTCAATATGTTTACCAGTACGTAGGCACCGACCTACAGAAGGCTCCAACCTTCACTCATTCTCTAGATGCTACTCGAAGGGAGCTCCAACCCCTTGGATCTTGTATTGGTTGATATGCTTACCAGTACATAAGCACCGACCTACAGAAGGCTTCTTCCTCCAAGGACCACGTTTCATAAATTTTCAGATTGGATACTCTTGGTACACGGAATAAAACAACATAATATGAAGGCCACGTTTCATCGAATTTTCATACTAGACCCATTAGTAACATTGAAGCTCAAAATCAACCACCACTGCAATACAACCAATCACTAAAACTCATCAACACTGAAGCAAATCACAATCAATCAATCTGAACAATTAGATCATTGTCACCAAAACACAGAGCTGAACCCAAAACTCTGCATCAATAACCAGAACCAACTGCAACTTCAAACATCATATGTCATAATGTATATGCTACTTCGAAGTGTCGAACTGACATGTATACACGCCTTCACCAAGGTGAACCAACATATAGATCTGCAAATAATAACTTATAACTTCACAACTAATTCAAACTTCAGACATACCCAGATCATACCATTTAAAGAATAAAACATGTGTTGTCATTTAGATCTAGCCCATCCATTATTAGACCACATAATGATAATTCATTTTAGTTCTTATGATCCTAATCCATCATTATATCTCATCCATCATCAAACACTCAGGTGCATACTTAGTCTAGATCAAGAAAAGCATCAGAAACCCATAACATGCATAATTTCTTTTGATCTAACACTTCATAAGATATTCATTACTTGCACACACTGCCCTTGGATTTTCTCCTCCTTATATACTTAGATCCCTTGTCAATACCTCAGACCAAAATCATAGTTATGCTGCTGGTATTCTTTAATGGTATCAATATTCTTTTCCGCGCTCATTACCATCGATCAATACCATGGTAGGAACCCCTGGTATTCATTATCCTTAATTTTCCATCTCATACACACTTTTCTTTCTGCGAGAGTGTGTTCATACATATACGCTCTTTTTGTTCTTTGTACCCACTTGTATACGCAACTTCGACTAGGTGAACCAATGTATACTTCTTAAAGCATTCTCTTTCTTCAATATCTGGAGACTGATCTATAATCCTTTGTTGTTGACCTGTTGCACTATGAACTGCCGTTATACATCATATATGTGAGTTTCCATCAAGGACAACACCTGTATCATAATTCCAACACTAACATCGTCTTGGGACATTCCACTAGTCTCATCTATCTATCCTACAAATTTATCGTATGTTTCCATGCCAACTTTGTTATATACGCCAAACATGGTCATTAATCCTAGTTAGCTGGTAGGGTGAGGAGTCTTTTCACCTAGATTTTCTCAACCAATGATTATTTTTCCTTAGTTAGGTGTGCTTACTTTTGGAAATGTGTGGGGTGGTGGGTCATCAATTGTTCCTAGTCATTCTGGGGGCAACGCCACTTCTAGCATGTCACAAACTTGGTATAGTTCGTTGTATGGAGGGACACCACCTACCAATACTTTTCTTGGAGGGGCTAGTTTACCTAGGAGAAACCATGTTGCTAATGTCGTCACTAATATGGGTCATTCTCCTTATGTCGGTGCTACTACACAAGTTGGCATGTATTTTCCTATCGGGTACCACCCTATGAGAATTCATGCTCTTGGGGGTCCTTTTCTCTTTGGGGGAACATACCCTGGGGGGCATAATTCTTTCACCAGTCATTCCGGCCTGCAAAAATCATATGCTGAGGTGAACCCATACCTTAACCAACAAACCATGGATCATAATCCTTATATAGGGGAACCACAAGGTTGGTCAAGGAATTCTCCTACTTATGATCTATTAAGTCAACTTCATAATCCATTATATCTTCTCTTTCTTTATCGAAATTTTCTGAGTTGATCAACGACCCCATTTTCCATCACCCTTGGTGGCCACATATGCTTGCCAAATTGCCTTTTGATATACTCAAATTTGAAGGAAATCTTGAAGAGAATCCTTCCACTCATAGCACTACACATCATCTGTGGCATTCATCCAACTCTTTAGTGGACAATTCGATTAAGCTGCACTTATTCCAATAGACTTTTACTGAGGATGCTGCCAAATGGTACATCGAATTGGACACAACATCCTACGGTGCATTTTCCTCTTTACCTAAAACCACTTTGACACACTTTCAATTGCCTATGAGGTATGATATTGATTCTGATCTCTTGTCTAAATTTAAACAAGATGATGCCACACTAATTTATGATCATAATCATGAGTGACATCTTCGCAATAGGTTGTTGAGAACCAATATTCCTGATGAGATATTTCATAAATGGTTCATTCGATCCTTACAACCTCAGATTGCCAAAGATGTGTCTATTTTTAGAGATATCACGGAGGAGCAAGCTATCTTAGCTACCCAACAACTGAATTTGATTTACTCATAGATGGGTATGCTTTATGAAGTGTTTCCTAATGCTCCTAGGCCTTCTATTGACCCACCCAAACCTGCTCCTGCCCACTCGTTGATGGTATGATTGGGTCTATTTCTGATTCCATGAGCCAACTTTCTACTCAACTTGGGAAATCGATTGTTACATCACAAGCCCCAGCAAGTGTGTCTGGCTCTACAAAAGCACTTTCTTCTTAGTAGTCCATCGACGTTCTTATGGTGACTTCAACAACACCTAAGAATAACCAACAAACTGGTGGTAAAAATAATAAGAAGAATAAACAGAAAAATCAAACTACTCAGGAATCTCAACCAAATCCTCAAAATCAGGGAGGGGGCACCAGTGAGCATCATCAAAATATTAAGTTCCCTTGTAAAATTTGTCAAGGTGAACATTTTACTCATGAATTCCCTCAGATGGATGAAGTTCATAGGCTCCTTGCACCACCACAATATACTCAAAAACATGTTGTTTTAACTCATCCATTTCCTACACAACCTCAACAACAAATGGTTGCACAACCTCCTCCACCTACACAAGGGGGAAACAAGGGACCATTTTTTTAATATTTCCAATAGTTTTTATGTCTTTATGTGCAAAGAATACATTAATGTGACCACACAATCTAAATCGTATGATGTTCCTGAGTCGATTTCTTCTCCTAAGAAGTCACTCGCTCCACCTAGTTCCATTGGACCTCTCACATTAGATAAGCTTGTGGATGTTGTTTATTTCCCACCTAAGGGTGTCATTTATAAGGAACACATAATCGATCTACTTGGCTGCGCAACATTATAGTATTGTTGAAGATATTTCCAAGAATACTTGTGCCATGTTTTCCCTAGATGTTTTCCAAAGTTGTCCTCAATAGCGCAAGGCCTCGTTGTCTACGATCATTGAAGTAGATCCCTCTAACTTGAACCTAATTGCATTTAATGTTGACAAGGCTGCCATTGGACTTTCCCACCAGACCTCCTTTCAAAATACTATGTGTATCTTCCATAAGAATATTCGTCACACTTTAGTGGATGAAGGTTCTTCTACTTGCATCATATCAACATCATGCTAGAATTCTCTCGGCTCTCTGGTGCTCGCTAAGTCAAATACCACTCTCCAAGCCTTTGATGGACATAATTTTGTGCCTAAGGGGATTCTTCCCAAGTTTTCCATTGAGATAAGAGATAATATTGTTTATATCGATGTTGAAGTCATCGAAGCTAATTTAGATTATAACCTGCTCCTTGGTTGTAGTTGGTTATATGCCATGACGACAATAGCCTAGTCTATATTTTGTGTCCTTTTATTTCCTCATGAAGGAAAGATTGTTATTGTTGAATAACATGATTATTGCATTCCATCGGCCCAAATTTCCACTATAGGGAATTTAGTCGCACTTGTGGGAGATAACCCTGGTCAGTATCAAAGTACTGGTGTGGGCTTGTTTAAAAGCTCATATCTTATTGAGGTATTTCCTCAATTACCACCATCTAACATTCCTTCATCCTCTTTAAAGCTCCTATGCATATGATATCTTCTGACACTTGTGGACCCCACAGACCTCTTGACCATTGGGTGGTGTCACCTGCTCCTATGGGAGTTGATCAAGCTAGTGAGAATCTTTTGCCACATGTTGTTGAAGAGGTTTCCTCTCTGGTAGTCCCATTAGTATCTCTCGACATTGGTCAAACACTCCATCATAGTATGGAATATGACTAGGTTACTTTGCCAACATGGGTCATCACTCTGCATGTTCTACATTACTCCCTCGATGACAAACCTCCCTGGCTAGTCAACTTGGATGTCATGGATCTATTTAATAATAATCAAAGGGAGATTATGCCTAATTCTTCCTCTAGTCTCTCCAATTCAAAACAAGTAGAGCTTGATAACATAAATCTTGGAACAATTTTGGAGGCACCTCCTTGACCCAACTTGGTAGTGTCACCCCTAGACCGAGTCAAGTCTTGGGCTTCTACTAGCAAAATTTCCAATGAATTACCCATTTCATTACCACCTGTTGATGAACATCTTGTACCTCCTTTACATCTTGATCCGTCGTTGTGTCCTCAAGTTAATTTTGAGAGTGTGACTATGTTAGCATGTCCCTGGCATGGTCAACCTTTCTGGATTGGGCAGTTTTACTTCCTTTGGCATGGCTCCACACTGATGAGCCATATGGCCCCCTCACCTTCCATGAGTTCATGTATCGAAACCCTTGGCCTATGCCTGGTTATGGGCACCATTTAGCATGACCTACTGAACTATGTTGCACTTGTATATATTGTACATAAGAGTGTGATGTTTTATCTCTTTTTGTTTTTGTGTGATGTGAATATTTTTCATGCCTTATTTATGCCAAAAATCCAAAAAAATTATAAATTCAAAAAAATATATATATATGGTCTTGTTTTTACCTCATACATGTTTATTTATTTCATTATGTAATTTAACCATGGGTCTAGTAATTCAAGATGGTTTTTACAACACAAGTCAGAATTTTTATTACGACATCCATGGACCTTAGGTACGTTCCTCTTGAACATGGCATACATGGGTATGTCATATATCACTATCGTCATTTCATTATTGACTATCAGTGCCATCATTATGCCTTAGGTCTGGCCCTGTCAAGTTGCGACTTTAGCCACTCTCCTTTATGCATGTCATCGCTTGGAGGTAGAGCTTACTTGATCATGTACCCTAGTGTATCACCCTCTTGTCATCTTGGTGTCCATGCAATCATTTTACTTTGTTTTTGTAATCCCTCCTTCTGACCTGCCATGAACTAGAATCTGAGCCTCATGTCTTCTTCTTCATCATATTTTTGGCTATACCCCAGGAGGATTCCAACATTTTTATCCCTTGTGATCGCCATTTTTATCAGCCTATTTTTTCAAATTGAGCCTTGGTTTATTCATTCCATTCTTATCGTCTTCATGGCCTTCCATTCACTTTCACTTGGTGTTTTACCATTTCTTTGAGGAACCTCTGTGATGAGTGGTCCTATTAGCCAGCCTCTTGTCCTCTTTATGTCATGAGTAGTTCCATCATTACCGAAACTAGTTGTTATCCTCTATACCACTCATTCCTCCAAGAGGAGTTTCCTTTAAGCTCTTTTCAAACTCCTTAATTTAGAAAATATTTTCAAGTGAACTTGTCTCCTTCACACTCATAAAAGTACTTGAAGGGTTGTCTACCCATTATAAGTTTAACCCTTTTCTGGACTGGGATAGACTAGTTATGAAAAAGGAATAACCTAGTCTACTATGGCTAGGAGGTTCTCCCTTGTATACTTTTATCTCTTTTTCAAGCTTGGGGAAAAACTTTACGAAAAGGGAACTTATAAAAAGAGAAGGGAGAGAACATTTATTTCCATTAGTCATCAAATGAAAACATCCTTTACCTCTCCCTTGAACATGACACATATCTGCTTCATTATATCACAGTTGGGTTTTAGCTTTCCTATGAGCCGTAACATACATATGAGTGTGTCTTCTCCTCTATCTGCTTACACTTCCAATCATATGGAGAATACCTTGATGCCTCCTGTGTAGTTTCATGATATCACATGGTGCTCATTCATCATGCTACCAAGTCACTCTTGTGTTTTGCCTGTATGTGTTCAATGGAAATCTCACCTTGTGTCAGCCATCTGCAGTATCCTATTAACCTTTTTGAGCCATCCATCCATGTGTCATTTGTGCTTCATCATTTCATGAATTCACCCATACATCACACAATATTGATCTGTTATGTGTGTATTGATGGGGGATGCATTAAGGCCCTCCTTTGATGGATCTTCTTTTGTCAACTTCAGTTCATTATCCAGTAGCTTGTTCTAGGAACTAGTAGTACCTTGGAGCTTTCAAACCTCAGCGGAAGGCTTCCTCGTGATCAATAGTGGAAGGCTCTTGATTGATTGAGTTCACTGGTGTTTGACGTCAGCTCATTTATTCAAACTTGGTGGACTTTACTAGGTACCTTGGGGTCCATTTTCTTCATTGGTGGCTTCCCTCGTGTCTGTTACTGATTTACCTCAATTGACGGTAATCAAGAAAATTCTACCATGCTCAACATCAACTCATCTATTTGCATGCCATAGATTCATACCATCAAGGTTATGTCAAAGACCCTGGGTTATGGATATCTCACTCTTATATGACATCATTCCCAAGATACATTGGAGTATGTACTATTATGTACTTAAAGGGCTATTCTGGGGAACCTTATGTTTATTACATGTCCATAGTCATACTAATGTATACTGTGACATCGATCCACACTATATTTTTTGGTGGCTATGCTCTATCTATTGAGTCACGTGGATCCACTGTGTATGTCTTCATATCCATGTTCTAGCATTTCATGTCATGGATCTGTAGTGTATTCTATGGCGGCCATGTTCAGTATCTATTTATGACCGAGCATGGGTATGCTCGCCTCGGGGATGTTATCAACAGAGTCAACACTTCATCATTTGAGTTCCTCTTATCAAGCATTATAGTCTTGGCTCCTTCCTCCCATTTTGAGCTTTGAGTATTATTGTAATGCATTTTGGCCATCAGTTTATCTTTTGACCTAATGCATGAGGGGGAATATGTTATAACCCTATTTTCCACTCCACTATAGCGAGAGAAACCCAATATCAACTTACCTCTGTTGTTTGCTAAAATGCATCCCTTTTCACCTTTTCTCTTACTTATGTGCGGTTTATCCATGATAAAAGGGTGGAATTACATGATTGAGTTATTTCTCATAATTAATTTTCCAAAAAATTATAATTATGAGATAATAATTATTTCGTTATTGAGATAATTGAGAAAAAAACTCATAATTGTGAAAAAGGTTTCTAGAGTTTGTCATTCCCAAGGAGATCAACTTGACCCACTTAGGCATGAGTTGGATAGGGGTCCATTATTGTAGAAGTTTCCTAACTTATCAAGCCCCTAAGTGTCTAGATACATTCTCCTGGAGGATAGAATGAGCCTATATAATATCACCAAGAGGAAAGGGGGTTAGATCTGGTATCCGCACTATAGCGCAAGAGCTTTGTTATATTGGGAGAGGAGACCAGGTTTCAATCTTGATGAGAGGATATTATTTTTTGAAGGTAAAATTGTACCATTTGATTCATGATTAATGAAATTACATGTTCCTTCCTGTAAATCTATGCTTATGGTTGATTATACATGTTAGTGTTTATTTGAGCTAACGGTCTTCCATGGACATGCATGATTGACTGCTTGGGCATTTAGATTAGGATTTATATTTGTAATTGAATTGGTCATATATATATATATATATATATATATATATATATATATATATATATATATATTCTTTTTTCTTTTTTCTTTTTTCTGGTAATCTTTCTAGGGCCATAGGGTTACATAGCAATGACTTCTTGTGTGTGAATTTTTCCAAAATAATTATAGAAACATATCATTAATTATTTAAATTAACATACATTAATTGCAATAAAAGGCACCTTTTACAAGTTCAATATTAAATTGACATGCATGATCATATTTTAGTTCATTTTAAGTATAAAAGTGACTTGCATCATAATAATATTGTACCTATTTCCTTAGCCTATGAAATTAGAAATCAAAATTGTAATTTTGTAAAAAAAATATCCTTGAATGTTCTTAATTGAAGGCCTTAAGATAATGAATTGATTGAAATATTTGGATAACCAAGTAAATTTAGGAAAGTTCATAAAATTATATTAAATTATCTAAAAAACATATCATTAATTTTGGTATATTAAATTCCAATACATATGAGTTATATCATGTATGACTAAGCTCCTGTAGATGACCTCAAAACAAATAAAATTGAATAAAACTTATTTGTTATTTACTAGTTGAAGACATCTTTTAAAATTGAATTTAAACCTTATTTCGATCTTATCCGAGTTTTTGAATTGAACCATGATATATTTTAGTTCATTTTAAGTATCAAAGTGACTTGCATCATAGTCTAAAGTTGTACTTATTTTCTTAGTCTATGAAGTGAGAAGTCAAAATTGTTATCATTTTTAATAAAAATTATACTACAAAAAACGTTTTAAACTAGAGAAATTATTAACAAATCCATAAACTAAAATTTAATGAAAATCCATAAATACGATTAATAAACATCCAAAAACTGAAATAATGAATGTATGATAGTAAAATATCCATATGAAAATATATACAAATTACATTGTACATGAACATCCATAAACTGAAATAATGTCCATGCATCCATAAACTGTCCATGTATGAAAATATCAAAGCATGTATCACATGTGAATGTGCCCTGTGGAATGGACATGAAAATATACCAACTATCTGTGATCCACTCTAGGAATTATCACTTCTAGAACTCTTATGTGTGTTCCGCTACGCAAAGTAAGCATCCATAATCCAGTATTAAAATATAACACATTCAAATTCAAATTAATTAGAACATTATTTGTACAAAATAAATAATATGGAAATAAATTAGTTTGAACTAGTCCCCTACTTGTGGCATATTTGAGTGCAAATGGACAATCAGGGTTTCGTGCTCCCTTGCATGTGGCTCAATGCCTCCATACCTAAAATCCCACTCATGCATCCACATAATTGTGGCATCGAAACCACTTTATCTTGTTTTCTATTTGATTGCAAATAGAAATTATAATTAGTCTATGAATTAATTAGCATGCATACATGTAACTTAAAAAAATAAAATGTTGAAATCTTAGGAATAATTTTTTTACCTCAATTATTGGTCCATGTGGTTGTACATAGTGACTCTCCTCCACATGAGTGTTATGAGGTGGAGGTAGAGGTGGAGGAGACTAAACCATGGAAGCATGCACTACATGAGGTTGCATTGGCTCATCAACTACCCCCTCAAATGACCTCAGAACCTCATTTATGTAGTTGGGTTGTGTATGCATGTCATCATGAACTTATTAATATAAATGCAATCTCATATGAACTTATTAATATAAATAATGTATAATTTGACGATAAGAGTCAAAATTTCTGTATATATGTACCTAGTATGTGTCACGTGGGTCGTGCACCCTCCAAGTGTCACATATGGTATCACAACGTGTATGTGCATATGAAGAAGATGTTTACTCCCTAGACTCTTGAGATATGAATCATCATGTAATGGAACTAGTGGATCACGAGGCAACGAAGGTGGTCTGCTCATCTCTCCACATAATGTGACATGTGCAATGGCCAATTACCTTTGCATACTATATATAATCGTATGCTTGGTCTCGACACTAAGCTACGACAATTTCTATAGCTCCAACAACAATACCACACTTAGAGATGGTCGTGGAAACAATCTCAAAGGTGGTGCTACATGCACAGGGTCGTTATTAACCCCAAAACGATCATAGCTATGCCCCATGTTGGTTCCATAAAACTTAGATCTAGTGTTGGTGTAATCCAGCCTCATATGTAGCACAAACTCCACATATATATGCTTTGCAAAGTAAATGGGGACCTGGTCATGGTGGGGGAACTGGCCCCAAGATCCAATGAATTGATCATAAACAAAAGGGGCCACATCAACATTCTTAAAATATTTTAACGGAATTGGACAAGCATGTCTAGCACAATAATCTGAAGGGATGTCAAACAACTCCCCACAAACATCAATATTCTTGGTGGCATCTTTCACCACCTTCCAAGTGTGTGGACCTCTAACTTCCAACCTCCTAATCCAATGTATGGAATATAGGAGGTGGCTTTGTGGGTTCACCCTCTGGTATGTTTCAATCAACCTATTGATGTTATCCAACATCAAAGACAAACTACACCTAGTAGGATAACTAGCAGAGATTTTATCCAACTCTCACATGATCCATGTCTGTTGGGACCTAACATCCTCAATTGTGATATTGGCTATAACGTCATTCCATGGATGGATAGACCCCGCACTGTGATCCTTAGCTTCGCCCTGCTGAGGGTCTGCAAATCATAAACATAATTTAACATATATAAAAAACTAGAAGCATAATAACATATACATTAAATTCAAACACATGAATTGAAGATGATTTAAAAATTAAAGACAATTTCAAGACATAAACACATAAATTTTAAAGAGGATTTAAAATGCAAGAGGTGTACCTGCAACAGGTGAAGAAGGTCCACTATTGGTAGCAATATCATCAACATAGACAGAAACACTACGTTGACACTCCAACTAGTTCCAGAGGAGGATCTATGAGTGGAACACACACTCTAGTTGGGCTATGTGATCTATCATGAGCCCGACCATGTATAGAAGATCCCCAAACACTCTAATGGGCTACATTTGGGGGGAGTAAGGGAGATGGCTCTCAAAATTACATATATAATACATATAAACTAATCCAAGAAAAACATGTTGACATAGAAATAAATTTGACAAGAAAACCATTTATAAACTCAAGTAGAATAATCTAGGCTGAAGTCCTAAACTTTAGAGTCTCTTTTTGATAAATTATCAATCAAAATATTGAGTTCCATGTAAACACAATCAAAAAAAGTGATCAAATCCAACTAACACTTTTTCCCATTTCTAAATAATGCATTTTATTTATAGAGCAAAAGTATGTAAATATATGTAAAAAAAAAATGAAATACACCTATTTGCAAAACTAATAAATTTCATGCCAATCAAATACTCCATAAGATAAGTTCTTATAATGTTTGACTTTGACATATGACATGTACTAGGTGCAAGCACATGAAGGCAATGTTTATGATACAACACACTACATAATGAAACAATACAGTACAAATTAGAAAAGAGCCAAAATGTTGATATTCACTTTAAATAAACTTTTCATCATGGATTCATTGTTGAAACGTGAACACACACACACACACATTTGATGAGGTTATAGTTATGCTATGTTATGTTATATAGTTAAATAAAAATATAGGAAGTATAAATTAAATATAGTTAAATAGATAATTAAATTTAATCTATTGTTAATATAGGAAGTGAGTTACAAAATCATTACTCAACTAATAAATTTAATAAGAGTGAGAACTAAGAGATATATAGTTTTCATATCATTAAATTAAAATATTTTTACAAATATTAGTGGAAATTTCAAGGAAAAATATAGTTTACAGATCAACTTGAATCTTAAAAAGTTGTTGAGCATCACCCATCTTATATTATTACAAAGAGCACATTATGTTACATAGTTATAAAACTATGTTAAATGTTATATGTGTGTGTGTGAGAGATATGTTATAGTTATAGTTATGTTATACCTTCCTCTTATATATATATATATATATATATATATATATATATATATAGATACATTAAGTGTTATATATATGTGTGTGTGTGTGCATGTTAAATGCTATGGTATAGCTATATATGTTAGTTATGTTATATATAACTCTATGTTTTATTATATAGGTACATGTTTTTTATATAACAAAAAAAATTGTTTTGGACTTTTAATTCAGATAATATTTTATTTAAGTACAATTAAGTTTTTATAACAAATTACTATATTTATTATTAAAAAATTATTTAAATATAAATTAATTTAAATATAAAATAAAATAAAATTTCTTATTTAATTTAATAGAGATTCACCATGAACAACCATACTCATCATGTCAATCTCAAGCTCCTAATTTATCTATGTTGGAATTATGACATAGGTTTGGCACTATGGCACACGTGTTGTCCTTGATGGCAACTCACTCAAAGGGCAGATCACAGTTCAGGCTCTCAGAATGAAAGAAAATGAGGTATATGCATGTTCATCTTATTAAAGTCGCGTATACACGCGGGTGTACCAATCAAAAGGCGCATATACATATGCACACACTTTCATGCAAATAAAAGCATGTACATGTGGGAAAAATTATGGTTGGTCCATGGTTTTTTAGTCTGACATATTTGAACCTATGGTTTTGGTCCTTGGTATTGCATTTAAAGTGTTTAACCCAAGTATTGGGTCCCTAGTATTAGTTCTCAATGGTTTTGGACCATGGTTTGAGTAAGGCCTAAGACTATAAAAAGGGAAGGAGAACATTTGGCAAGTGCATTGACTTATATGTTGAATATCTTGAGAGGAGTAAGATCTGGAATACTGGTGATTAGTTGGTGAGTTACAGCTGGATCTGAATCAAGGAGGAACCTGAGCATTACACAATGGTTAAGATCTATTAATGGCTCGAGATCTCAAGGCTTGAATAGTAGTATCATTGTGTGATTTTGATCTATTATATTTGGTGCATGATTAGATCTATAAATCTGATAATATGGGTATAACTGATGACTGATTAAGTAAAAGGATAAATTATCTTTTATATATTTGTACGCAGGTTTGACGCAGCAAAGGCACGTATACATGCAGGTTAAGGAAGTGAAGACTACGTATACGCTGGTTGGCTTTGGCATAGCTGCGTATATACACATGTTTCTATTGATGAAGTAGCGTACGTCTCTTGAAACATGTTTTAGTTGCTTCTGTTTATTGCTGCAGTGTTTTGGGTTCAGAATTGGTGTCTAGTTATTGGTATTGTTTTCTGGTTACAACAATATGAAAAGTTATTGGTTGATTCAATATTTTTACAAAGGAGATTGGTTGTTGCAGATCTACTTGATGTTTGATTGATATTCATGGATCCAGTCTGAAAATTTATGAAATGTGGTCCCTGGAAGAAAAGAGAAGGTTGAAGCCTTCTATAGGTCAGCACCTACGTACTAGTACCTCAGCTAGTACAAGAGCTAAGGGGGTTGTAGCTCCCTTCCAGGAGAAGCTGGAGAACGAGAGAAGGTTTTAGCCTTCTGCAGGTAGAAGCCTGTGTGCTGGTATAAGACTGCACTAGTACATAATCATTGTAAAAGAAGTTTCTAATTGAAAGAAGATAGAGACATATTGCAGCAGGTGGTTTTCACCCACATTGGGTTTCCACCTTATATCTTGTGTTCTTTTGTTTGACTGTCTACTCTACTTTTCTGTTCTTGTTTACTGTTATATGGTTCTGACACAGATTAATGATCAACATCTGAAGAATAAATTAAAATTAGAAGTCTGGAAGTTATACGTGAGTTTCATAAGTCAGAGTTGTGTATACACGTTGTTTTCATTAACTGAAGTAGCGTATACAAATCTTTGTATAAATTAAAAAAAAAGTTGACTTAATAATACTGATTCACCCCCCCTCTCAGTATTATTTTCAACAATTGGTATCAGAGCAGGTCCTTCAGAAGAAGCTTGATCACTTGAAGGAAGATCTATCATCATGAGCAACTACGAAAGAGAAGCATCAATCAGGCCACTGATTTTCGATGGAAGCAACTTCGTCTATTGGAAGGTAAGAATCACTGCCTATCTTCAATATCTTGGTACAGAAGTTTGGGATATTGTGGAAACAGGATACACTTTTCCATCAGCAACTCCTACAGATACGGCTGGTAAGAAGCAATATGAAACAAATGCAAAGGCGGTCAATACTCTATTAGGGAGCCTATCTCAATCAGAATTCGTCAAGGTTATGCAGCTCAAAACCGCAAAAGAAATATGGGATAAGATCGTTCTGAGCTATGAAGGAGATGAACAGGTAAAACGAGCAAAACTACAAACTCTCAGAATTCAATATGAAAATCTCAGAATGTACAATGATGAAAGTGTGGCTAACTATTTCCCATGTATAGATGAGATCGTAAATTGTATGAAAAATTTGGGTGAACAAATAAAAGAAGTCGTTCTGGTTGAAAAGGTTCTAAGATCTTTGTCTTCTAAGTTTGAATCAAAAGTTTCCGCCATAGAAGAAAAACAGAATCTACAGAGCCTTACCATGTCACAGCTACACGGAATCCTAACCGCTTACGAAATGAGAAAAGGGGGACCATCAGACAAGAGAGAAGCCACATTCAAAGCCTCAGGAAAAGGAGATTACAATGACTTAGGACATATGTTGGAAGAAGAGGAAGAGTCAAATTTTGTCAAAAACCTTCAACGGGGTTCTGGAAGATTCATAGGTAAGCTCCCTTTCAAATGTTTTTCTTGTGGAAGAGTCGGTCACTATGTTGCCAAGTGTCCTCATAAAGATAAGCTTCACAAAGGTAAGGAAACGGTTAGATGGAATAGAAAACAAAATGTAAGTAAGAAGAGCTATTACACACATGAAGACAGTGATGGACTTTCAAATAGCGATGAAGATGAACAAGGTAATGATTATAGACTTTTGATGGCTTTTGAAGATGATGATTTCTTGGATGCTATAGATGAAGAAAGTCTTTATGAAGAAATTTCTAAACTCAAAATTTGCTTAGAGGAGAAGAACATGATTATAGATACTCTGACATCCCAACTTGCTGAAATGGAGAAACACAATGAAAAGTTAGAATGTGAAATTGTGGGACTTAGAAAGGACATTGAAAAAATGAAAGCTCTTAATCTTAGATTTGCTAAAGGATCTGAAACTTTAGATGAAATTATCAAAGTATAACATTCTCCTCTAATCAAGACAGGTCTTGGGTATACCAAAGAAACATCTCAAGCACAGAAGCCATCTACCTCCAAAAGTTATCTTGAAGCTACAAGGAGAAGTGAGCAGGTTGATAATCGACAGCAAAGGCCCAATGGAGATCACCAGGGAAATCAGGGACAATTTACCTCAAGAATGAACAAAGACTACCAGGTAAATCGGGGGCAATCTGCTTCAAGGATGAACAGAAGCTACAACCAACCATAGGTAAATCATTCTCAATTTACCTCAAGAATGGATGTCAATAGAAACTACAATCATTTGGTTGGTAGATTTGATAATCGCAGGAGTTTCTTCAATGGCCAATGTTTCTCTTGTCATAACTTTGGTCACAAAGCATCTCAATGTGTTGCCTACAAGACAATCATGACTAGAGAAGCTCAAAAAAAAGGAGTATGATTGGGATCATGAAAAGGACCTACAATAACTTTTCTGCTCTTGAGAATGAAATAGAATGTTCTATTTGTAACAACTTTGGTCATGAAGATTCTGAATGCAGGAGTAGGTTTCGACAAATAACTCAGAAGGAGCAAGCTTCATTAAGTCCCAAAACATGGAAAAAGAAAGAACCGCTACCAGAAAGATGTGGGATAGCCTTATATGCGGAAGGATAGGAAAATCAATGGTACATCGACAGTGGATGCTCAAAACATATGACAGGTGATAAAGATAAACTTCAGTCATATAGTGCCTTAGAAAAGGAAAAGAAGGTCTCATTTGGAAATGACACCCCTGCACTCATAAAAGATAAAGGTTCTGTTCTTTTGAAAGAAAAGGTCAAGGCTAGAAATGTTATGTATGTTGATGGCTTAAAGCATAATTCATTAAGTGTCGTCAAATGTGTGATCAAGGAAATGAAGTAATATTTTGATCAAATGGATGCGTTGTTCGTGAGCTTGATACATGAGAAACAATGATCAAAGGCATAAGAACTCCAAATAATTTATATATACTCAAGGGAGGAAAACAAAAATGCTATCTAAGCAAGAATGAAGAACACTAGCTATGGCACAGAAGATTGGGGCATCTAACCTTCTCATAGATAAGGAAAGCATGCAAATATCAGGTGGTTCGTGATTTACCTGACATCAAAATTCTAGACAATACAATATGCAAATCATGTCAATTTGGTAAGCAAACCAGAACTAATTTCCCTGAGAAGGAAGGATCAGCTAGCAGGCCACTTGAACTTGTCCATACTGATGTATGTGGTCCATCTAGGAAAAGGTCACCTCGAGGGGAAGAATACTTTATATTTTTCATTGATGACTTTTCCAGGATGTGTTGGATAGGACTTATGAAGCATAAAGATGAAGCTTTCGAAAATTTCAAATCATTCAAAGCCTTGGTGGAAAATGAATCAGATCGCAGAATCAAATGCCTCAGGTCTGATCGAGGAGGGGAATTTACCTTGAATGAGTTTTTCGATTTTTGTGAAGAACATGGAATAAGAAGGGAATTCTCTACTACAAGGACTCCTCAGCAAAATGGAGTAGTGGAAAGGATGAACAGAACGGTTCAACAAATGGCTCATGCTATGCTTGATGAGTCTGGAACTCCCGCAACCTTCTGGGGTGAAGCCACATTTGCTGCAGTTACTATTCTCAACAAGACAAACGTCCAGGTAAACAGCACTCAGACTCCTCACGAAGTATGGTATGGTAAGACTCCCACGGTAAAATACTTCAAAATTTTTGGGAGCAAATGCTACATCAATAAGACTGATGAAAATCTTGGCAAGTTTGAACCTATAGCAGATGAAGGCATTCTCCTTGGTTACTCTCCCCACAACAAAGCATACAACTGTTACAATAAAAGACTTGGAAAAATTGTTGAAAGTATTGATGTAGTGGTTGATGAATAAGGAAACACTCCTAGGCAGGTAAAATCTGAAGATTTCGAAGATGGTGAGGACTATCCATCAACATCAAATCAGATTCATGATGAAGAAGAAACACATGAGGCACCAGAAAAATAGATAAGGATAGAAGAAAAGACTCCATCCAGGTATGTTCAGAAGAATCATCCAGAAACTCAAATTTTGGGGCAAAAGGATGCAAGTGTATAAACAAGAAGAACCATTTCAGAAGCTTCAAGTTATCTAGCATTACTCTCCTCCACTGAACCAAAAAATGTAAGAGAGGCATGCAAGGATGAATTCTGGGTCAAGGCCATGGAAGAAGAACTTGAGCAGATTGAAAAGAATAACACTTGGGAGTTGGTTCCTAGAACAAAAGATAAGAATGTCATAGGAACAAAATGGATATTCAAAAATAAGCTGAATGAAAATGGAGATGTGATTAAAAACAAGGCCAGACTTGTTTGCAAAGGGTATGCTCAACAAGAAGGGATAGACTTTGAAGAAACTTTTGCACTAGTTGCTAGACTTGAGGTCATAAGGATGTTCCTTGCCCTTTCTAGCTTTCAGAAGTTCAAAGTATTTCAAATGGACGTGAAGTCTGCTTTTCTAAATGGAGACTTCGATGAAGAAGTGTATATTGAGCAACCAGATGGGTTTATTCTTGGAAATGATCCAAAACTTGTATGCAGACTCAAAAAGGCTCTCTATGGCCTTAAACAGGCTCCAAGGGCTTGGTATTATCGGTTGGATAAGTACCTCCATCAACAAGGTTTTATAAAAGGATCAACTGATAGCAATCTATATATAAAAATTGACAATGATAAGTTGCTAATACTTGTCGTGTATGTTGATGATATCATCTTTGGTGGCAATAAAGAAGACATGAGTCAAAATTTTGCCTTGGTGATGCAGAAGGAGTTTGAAATGTCCATGCTTGGTGAGCTCACATATTTTCTTGGTTTACAAGTCCAACAAAACAAAGACGACATTTTTCTATCACAACCCAAGTATCTCAAGCAGATCTTGAAGAAATATGGGATGGAGGATTCGAAACCAGTATGTACCCCTATGGTGACAGGATGCAGCCTCAATGAAAATAATGAATCGGTAGTAGTACATCAACCAACCTATAGATACATGATTGGTAGTCTTCTCTATCTAACAGGTACCCGACCAGACATTATGCATGCAGTGGGAATAGTTGGAAGGTTTTAGGCAAATCCAAAGGAAACTCATCTTCAGGTAGTTAAGAGAATTTTCAAGTATCTTCAAGGAACTAAAAACTATGGCTTATTATATCCCAAAGGTACAGATATCACACTTCATGCATATACAGATGCGGATTGGGCAAGAATCATGGATGACAGAAAAAGCACTAGTTGTGGTGCATTCTTCATGGGTCCTAGATTAGTATCTTGGTTCAGCAAGAAACAAAGTTCTATTGCATTATCTATAGCTGAAGTAGAATATGTAGTTGTTGCATCTTACTGCACACAACTCCTTTGGATGATGCAAACATTGCAAGACCTTCAAATCACTTGTACTCCACCTATCTCCATTTTTTGTGATAATACAAGTGCAATCAGTATTTCAAAGAATCCTATCATGCATTCAAAGACTAAGCACATACCAATCAAGTATCATTTTCTCCGGGAATAAGTGCTTGAACAAAAGGTCAAATTGGAGTATGTTACCTCTAAGGAACAAGTTACTAATATCCTCACCAAACCATTGCCCAGGGAGACATTTGAATACCTCAGATAGAAGATGGGGGTAGTTGATGCATCATCTTGCTGTTGAATCTTGTCTATTTCAGAGAAAAGTGGTTGTATGCGAGTTGAATGAGGAGGATTCACGTACATACGCCAGTTTATTAAGGTACAGTTGCGTATATGTTGGTTTGAATAAAAGCAGTGGAGCCAGGCTCAGGATGAAAAGAGTCTGATATGGGTCTGACAGAGACCATCTGGCACAGGTTCAGGGGGAGCATATATTTTTCTAATAATGCATTGTTGGAATTATATTAGAAGATCTTGGTGCAAATTCACAGTTGGTTTGATTTCAGGTGGAACAGGGGCAGAAGGAAACATGGGTGCTGGTCTGGATAATGACTGACAAATGCTGTTGATGTTAGTTGTTGATAACTGTCAGAGTCTTGTTGTATATGTTTTGTCTCTAATTCTTTTATCAAGGTCATGTAACGGCCTATTTTGGTTTCCCCACTATGCCTGGGATGAATGATGTAATGTACTTATTTGTCAAGGGTAAACTTCTGGTGTATCCCCACTTGGTTGGGTGCTCAATTCTGGTATATCCCCACTTTGTTGGGAGATGGATGTATGTATGAGTCTTTGGTGATAGGAAGGTCTCTTATAATGTATAAAGTCATGTTTCTTATGTAGATCATCTTCTTGCAGACCTTGCCTACAGTTAGGGGGAGCTTAGACAGCACAGCAGAGCAGAGGATTCGGCATGTATTCAGGGGGAGAATGACTTTGAGTGACTTTGGATTGCCATCATGTCCAAAGGGGGAGATTGTTGGCATTATGACACAGGTTTGGCACTATGGCACAAGTGTTGTCCTTGATGGCAACTCACTCAAAGGGCAGATCACAGTTCAGGCTCTCAGAATGAAAGACAATGAGGTATACGCAGGTTTAGCTTATTAAAGTCGCGTATACACGCAGGTGTACCGATCAAAAGGCGCGTATACGTAAGCATGCACTTTCATGCAAATAAAAGTGCATAAATGTGGGAAAACTTATGGTTGGTCCATGGTTTTTTAGTTCGACATATTTGAACCTATGGTTTTGGTCCTTGGTATTGCATTTAAAGTGTTGAACCCAAGTATTGGGTCCCTAGTATTAGTTCTCAATGGTTTTGGACCATGGTTTGAGTAAGGCCTAAGACTATAAAAAGGGAAGGAGAACATTTGGCAAGTGCATTGACTTCTATGTTGAATATCTTGAGAGGAGAAAGATCTGGAATACTGGTGATTGGTTGGTGAGTTACAGCTAGATCTGAATCAAGGAGGAACCTGAGCATTACACGATGGTTAAGATCTATTAATGGGTCGAGATCTCAAGGCTTGAATAGTAGTATCATTGTGTGATTTTGATCTATTATATTTGGCGCATGATTAGATCTATAAATCTGATAATCTGGGTATAACTAATGACTGATTAAGTAAAAGGATAAATTATCTTTTATAGATCTGTACGCAGGT
Organism: Pinus tabuliformis; assembly: GCA_031772625.1. NCBI lineage: Eukaryota > Viridiplantae > Streptophyta > Pinopsida > Pinales > Pinaceae > Pinus > Pinus tabuliformis. The sequence continues at coordinate 1,383,724,239 of CM062804.1, read as the reverse complement.
TCGACGCAGCGGAGGCACGTATACACGTATGTTAAGGAAGTGAATACTGCGTATACGCTAGTTGGCTTTGGCATAGTTGCGTATATACACATGTTTCTATTGATGAAGTAGCGTACGTCTCTTGAAACATGTTTTAGCTGCTTTTGTTTATTGTTGCAGTGTTCTGGGTTCAGAATTGGTGTCTGGTTACTGGTACTGTTTTCTGGTTACAGCATTCTGAAAAGTTATTGGTTGATTCAGTATTTGTACAAAGGAGATTGGTTGTTGCAGATCTACTTGATGTTTGATTGATATTCATGGATCCAGTCTGAAAATTTATGAAACGTGGTCCCTGGAAGAAAAGAGAAGGTTGAAGCCTTCTGTAGGTCAGCACCTACGTACTAGTACCTCAGCTAGTACAAGAGCTAAGGGGGTTGTATCTCCCTTCCAGGAGAAGCTGGAGAAGGAGAGAAGGTTGTAGCCTTCTACAGGTAGAAGCCTGTGTGCTGGTATAAGACTGCACCAGTACAGAATCATTGTAAAAGAAGTTTCTAATTGAAAGAAGATAGAGACATATTGCAGCAGGTGGTTTTCACCCACATTGGGTTTCCACCTTATATCTTGTGTTCTTTTGTGTGACTGTCTGCTCTACTTTTCTGTTCCCGTTTACTGTTATATGGTTCTGACACAGATTAATGATCAACATTTGAAGAATAAATTAAAATTAGAAGTTTGGAAGTTATACGCGAGTTTCATAAGTCAGAGTTGCGTATACACGTTGTTTTCATTAATTGAAGTAGCGTATACAAATCTTTGTATAAATTGAAAAATAATTTGACTTAATACTACTGATTCACCCCCCCCCCCCCCCCCCCCCCCCCCCCCCTCCTCTCAGAATTATTTTCAACAATCTATTTATTGGTTATAGTTTATTTGTTTTATGTTTTAGAATTTTCTGGGCATATTTACGGTCAAATTTGTTCAAAATTTAAAATGCATTGTAAGTAACAATTTTTTTTTGAAATTTCTTTCACTAAATTCGTAAAAACATACTTTAAAACATAAAATAATTAAAAAAATAATACGATAGAAGATATTCATAATTAACATGCTACTATTGTTGATAACGTATACAATGAAATAAAACAAATTTAAAACCTAAATTATAGTTTGTTTTGTAGTTTTCTAGGGTTTTCTTGGTGGTTTTCGAAGTTGTTTTTTGTGGTCTTCAAGGGTTTTCTGGGTGGTTTTCTAGGTTTTATTTTGTGCTTTTCAAGGGTTTTCTTAGTGGTTTTTTGTGGTTTTCTAGTGGTTTTCGTGGTTGGTTTTTGTATAGTGGGTTTTTTTCCAAATTAATTATTTTATTTTGCAAGAAAAAATAAATAAAAGAGAAAAAAAACCAGGAAGCCTACCTTGGCTTAAGCCTCTGGGTCATTGGTTGGGTTGATGGGCAGCTAAAATGAGTTCCTCCATCTCGGTTGAGCTTAGAAATCCTCTGTCGAACTCCTTTTTTCGCGGTCTGCACAAAATGGCTTGTGCAGACCATAACTTGGGTTTTAAATTAAAAATGGGGCTCGATGGAGCTCCTAACTCGAGTTAGAAAGGAGCTTGGTCGAGCTATTTTTAAGCTCCTAAGCAGCTTGATTGAACACTCAAAAATTGCTTGAATAAAGCGCTTAAAATGGCTTGATTGAGTATCCCTTTTTCACCAAAACACACCCTTGCTTTGCCAAAATGTGTAACCCAGTGCCATGCATAGACCCAATAATGAGTTATGTAATTATCTTTTTCAATCATACATTATGCCGTCTTCTTTCCATACTTTAATATTTTCCTTGTGTTATTTTCAAATTTTACCTCAGTTCACCATTCTCAAAACACTGGTTTTGTTATGGTTAGACTCTCATGTGAAATGAATGGGTTTTCTAGAAAATTAACAAGATTAAGTTATTTGTGTGTTGAAATGGTTAATCTGTCAGTTGTAGAACTCAATGGAATACTATTTTGACTCTGCTACTGAGCAAAAGTTGTTGAATTTTTCATGAGAAATAGTTCTTGCATGATTTTTCAAAAACATTGATTTATTTTACTAAATTATCAATTGTTGTGAAGTTACCCTATGGCGGAAGTACTATTAGGAGAAAAATTTAGCTACTACTAAATTTCCATGTAGTAGCAAATTGGTTCAAAATTGTAGATATTGTTTTTACTAATTTACTTTAAAAAATTATTGACATTGTTAAGCCAAGAGGTGATTAGGTGCTAAAAAATAGCTCAAATTTCAAAGTTGTCAGATTGGTGTGGAACCTGGATGACCATGTAGTGGTCGTCATCTTGAATTCGGTGCAACTCATTTTGCACGAAACGGACACCGTATGACTCTAGAAACGAGTTTTGTTCACTTTCCCAAACAGAGAAATTTAAAAAAAAGGACAACCCAGTTAGTAGTCTGTACTACTGACATGGCGCTAACTAGGCAGGATATGTGGACGTTGATTTGGTCAATAGGCTCCTTGATGAATTATATCGCGCTAAGTGGCACATTTGTACTAGTCGGATTTAGTGGTTTTTATTGGTTGTAATGATGGTCAACCACGGGCTGACACGTGGCCCAGTCGGAGGCCGCCAAGTGGTATCCATGGAGGCCACCAATTGTTTTTTGAATTTCTGGGTGAAGGCAATGGGGGTTGAACCTGCGACCTCCCAACACACAATAGAGCCAACTACCATAACACCACGCGCTATGTTTCTTAACCATTATGATCACGCATATTATTTAAAGAGTTATACGCGAAGTTCAGAGGTTGGGCTAGCCCATGGGGGCTAGCCTGCAGACTTAACCTCCCATGTGAACACCGCTACCATTAGACACCAATAGTTTATGCGGTCACTGGAGGAAAGCGGCCAACGCCGGGGGCTAGCCCCTAGGTGAATGATCCTCCATATGGCCTTTCTCCTAATTTCTAGGCCTTGGCGGCCAAATTATCCACCCGACAAATCCGCCCAGATTTCAGTGGCTTTGGTGGCCAATTAGAGGGAATCCGGGCAAAAATGAGGGTTCGGTGCCAGATTTTCGGCAATTTGTGGAGCGAATAGTGGAGAAACTAGGAGAGGTTATAACCTCTCTAGTTTTCAACCACATTGGGAGAAAAAAGAGGCGAGATGGCTATTTTTGGACATTCTAGACTCATTGGAGTAGGTTGCAGAAGCATTTGAGAATTGTAAACACATCTTTTTACAAATTTTGAGCATAATAGAGAGGCCCAAGCCATTGGAAGCTGGACCAAGGAGACGTAGCCTAGGAGGGGTGAACTCCTTCATCATGTTCCTGTTGTGATGTGTTGTTGGTGATGTTTTGTACATTTATATGTTGTTGTTCAGTTTCTTATTTATGTTAAATTGCTCATAAAATTAACATAAAAACTCATTTTCACTTGCAATAAACTCATGAATCCTTAAGCACATGAATAACATTTTGTTTATAATCTGAGGAGGATCTTAGCACAACAAAACTAATATTCCTAATCAGATCATTTTGGTATCAAAGCTCTTGGTTTTATTTGTGCAAGAAGGATTTAACTGTTTGCAAGTTTATGTCATGCTTACAAGGTTAAAACTCAAAAGAGGAGAAGGAAAACTGGTTGAAAGCCCTGAAATTGGGTCAAGGGGAAGGAGGGCAAGGTTACTACAATCTCTAACACCAGTTCTTCCTCAAGTTGCAGTTGAGACTCTAGTGAGTATGTTTCATGAAGGAGAGCCTACAAACATGACAGAGGATGAGAAGGTCTTTAGGAAGGCTTTCTTTGATATGACAGAGATGGTGAAGGTCCTCTATGAAGAGAGGAATACCAGACTGCAGGGTGAAAGCTCCAAACCTCCCAAAGGAGAAGGTTCTTTAGGAGGAGGTAATGGAAATGGAGGTAAACCTCCACCCTCTCCACCATCTTCTTCATATTCTTCTTCACATGCATCTTCACCCTCTTCCACTAACACAACCCTTACTCATACTCACAAACATACCTCAAAGGAACTGGTAAATCACCCTTATTAAAACTTGATGTTAAATTTGAATTTCCCATGTATAATGGTGAAGTTAATGCAAAGAAGCTTGATAATTGGATTCGTCATTTGGAGGTCTATTGTAGAATTCAAAACCTTCAAGAGGATGAAATAAATATTAATTTGGCTTTCTTGAGAATGGAGGGTGCAATACTAGTATGGTGGGAATCAAAGACACAAGATGAGATAAAAAAACACGATAAGATCTCAAATTCTCAGACTGATTTAATTGCTTCAATTAAAAGACAATTCTACCATCTAGCTTATATGTAGAAAGCCATCATGAATTGGCAAAACTTTAGACAACTTAAAGGTCAAAATGTGCAAGATTACACCCAAGAATTCATAGAAAGGTCTCTAATGCTAGGTGTAGATTTGCAATCACAAGACAAGTTTTTGAAGTACATAGGGGGTATACACAGTTACCTTAGGCATACTATCTTAGTGTTTAATCCCAATAATCTAGATGATGTGTGTGTGCAAGCCACTCATCTTGAGGCAAGAGGGAAAAACACTCTAGAAGAAGGTAGTAAAAATCCATTTAAGGGTAAAGGAAAAGAAAAGGGTTTCAAAGGGAAGGGAAATAAAAATGCATCTATCAAGAAGGAAGGAGAGAAATTAACATGCAAAGATTGTTCCAAAGAGGGTCACGATGAAGCTCATTGTTGGAAGGTTCATCCTGAAATGAAACCAAAGAAATTCAAAAACAAGGGAAAACAAAAGACAACTACAACCACTCAACAGGATTTGGGATCCGATTCAGGTGATGAAACTAAAATTACATCCATGGGTATGAAAGTAAAAGAATCCATTGCTAGCACTAGTACTTCAAATTCACAAAATGAAACTCCAAATGAAAATAAGAGGATAGAAATTTTTCACATAAGGGTGATCTCAAAACATAGAAAAATTGATACACTTTTCGACATTGGCTCTCAAGCAATCTTATCTCTAAAAATATTGTCAAAAGTTTAAACTTGGAAACCATTCCACATCATAAACCATATAAACTTGGATGGGTGTGTTCCAACACACAATTGCAAGTAACTAGAAAGTGTAAATTGAAATTCTCCATTACAACAAATTTCATAGATGCAGTGGAACTTGATGTTGTGCCATTAGGCATATGTGGTATCGTTTTGGGCAGCCCGTACCTCTATGATAGAAAACTATCTTCCATAGACATGAAAACAAATACCATTTGTTCAAAGATGGAGTAGAATATATTATGAGAGTTCATAGCAAGAAACTAAATATTTCACTTGTTAATGCGGGGCAGATGAAAAACTAGTGAATTCAAGCAAGAATTTTGTGCTTCTAATGATCAAACCCAAGAATGATGTTGATGATGAAGCTTTTAAAGGTTGTGATTAAAAATTGAAATATGAATTGGTTGATGTAGTTAACTAATATGATGAGATGTTTCAGGAACCAAAAGGATTGCCTCCTAAGAGAGGAATCCAACATGAGATACAGTTGTAGCAAGATTGTTCTCCTCCTAACATTGGCATGTACAGGATGTTAGTGATGGAAAGTGCATAAATTAAAAAGAAAATTCAAGAGTTTTTGGATAAAGGGATCATCAGGACATCTTCTTCTCCATGTTTTTCACCTATTGTTTTGGTGCCAAAGAAGGATGGAACATGGCGCATGTGTGTGTACTTCCGTGCACTGAAAAATATTATGGTAAAGAACTGTTACCCACTACCTAGAATAGATGATTTACTTGACCAATTGAAAGATGCAAAGTATTTTACTAAGTTGGACTTAAGGAGTGGCTACCATCAAATTAGAATTTCTGAAGGAGACATTTGGAGGACAACATTCAAAACAAAACAAGGTTTGTTTGAATGGCTAGTTATGCCTTTTGGTGTATGTAACTCTCCTTCTACGTTCATGCGTGTGATGAATGATGTGTTGAGGCCATTTCTTGATGAATTTGTTATAGTCTACGTAGATGACATCTTAATTTTCAGTAAATCTCGTGATGAACATGTCATGCATGTGAGAAAAGTACTTGATGTCTTAAATAAAGAACAGTTGTATCTTAAGATGTCAAAGTGTGAGTTTGGAAAAGCTTCTTTAGTTTATTTGGGTCATATTGTTGGAAGAGGTGAGTTAAAAATAGATCCCTCCATGGTTGATGTCATTTTGAATTGGCCAAGGCCCAAGACAGTTACTAAGGTAAGAAGTTTTTTGGGAGCTGCCAAATATTGGAGGAAATTCATTGCTAACTTTTCTTCTATAGCAACTCCTTTGCATGCATTGACAAGTGTGAAAAAGGTTTTTCAGTGGGGAGGCAAACATCAAAAGGACTTTGATGCATTGAAGGAAAAGATCAGTTAAGCTCTAGTACTTACACTTCTAGACTTGAGACAGTCATTTGAGATTCAGATTGATGTTAGTGACTATGCCATGGGTGCAGTTCTCATGCAACATGGTAAGTGTATCTATTTTCATTTGGAAACTTTCAATGGTGCAGTGATTAGTTATCCTACATATGACAAGGAATTGTATGCATTGGTGAAAAAATGGAAACACTACTTGAGGGGTAAGGAAACAATCATTCACACTAATCATCAACCATTGAAATACTTGCAATCACAATGAAAGTTGTAGCAATCAAGGCACTTCCGATGGATGGGTTTTCTTCAACAATTCCACTTGGTAATCAAGTATAAGAAAGGTATCTACAATAAAGTTGTTGATATGCTTTCTAGGCCTATTATTAGTGCAACTACTTTACTCAAGCATAATTTTTTTTTTCCTGAAATTTATATTGAGCAATATGCATTAGATAATGACTTTCAGGATGTTTATGTAAGCTTGAGTCAAGGCAACCAAGTAGAGGAATTGGATTATCATTTGCATGATAACTTGTTGTACCATATTGGAAATATTTTTATTCCAAAAGAAGAAAGATTCAACATCATAAGAGAGGCTCATACTTCTCTTATTGTTGGTCATTCGGGTGTAAGTAAGATGGTAGCACATCTACAGAGGTATTGTTATTGGCCTCGTATGCTTGAAAGTTTGTCACGTTTTATTAAAGGGCGTTCATTATGTGTAGTCAGTAAACCTAGAAATATGAAGTTAGGATTGTACACACCACTTCCGATTCCTTCATGACCATGGGAGAGTGTTTCTATGGATTTTGTTGGAGGTCTTCCATTGTCAAAAAGAGGTCATGATTATTTGTATGTAGTTGTGGATAGGTTCAACAAAATGTGTATTTTGATGCCATGTAAAAGGAAAGTTACAACTGAACAAGCTGCTCAATTATTCTTTCAGAATGTATGGGTGCATTTTGGATTTCCCACATCCATTGTTAGTGATCAAGATTCTCGCTTTTTTTGGAAAATTTTGGTCAAGCTTGTAGGGATTCATGGACACCAAATTAAAAAAGAGTACAAAATTTCATCCGCAAACAGATGGTCAAACAGAGGTGGTGAACAGGACAGTGATACATCTTCTTCGTGGGTATTGCAACAAGCATCCTAAGTTGTGGGATGAACATTTGCAGTATATTCAACATACTTACAACTGGTCCAAGCACTCTTCAACTCAAACATTGCCATTTGAGGCATGTTTGGGATACTTGCCTAAGTCTTCTTTGGATTTCATTTTTCGAAAAGATGTTGTTATTAATGATCATATTGAAATAGACAAATCAAGAAGTTTCATTGAAAAAATCAAATTGGTACACCAAAGAGTTCAAGAACAACTTGAAAAGAGCCAAGGAAAGTACAAATCAAGGCGCGACAATCATCGTGTAGATCACAAGTTCCAATTCGATGATGAAGTTTGGCTTCACATTAGAAAAGAGAGGCTCCAAGGAGAAGGTAAAAAGCTAAAACCAATTATATATGGTCCATTCAGAATTTTGAAAAATATTGGTAACAATGCCTTCAGGTTGGATTTGCCTTCATATATGCAAATTTATGTTGTTGTTAATGTTGAGAGTTTAAAGTTGTATGAGCCTTCGTTGATTGAATATCAAGGAGAAAATTTCCAAATTCCTTCCATAGAGGATTTTTCTCCTGAATACATTGATGAACTACAACAAGGCACCATTCTTAACAGAATAACAAGGTCTTCAAATTGAGGGAATGTGGATTACCTTCGATTGGGGCTCAAGGAAACAAATCCTTCAAAGGCCAAATGGATCGAGATTGGAAAGGTGAGGGAAATGTACCCTCACCTGCTGGACAACTAAAAGTGATATTTTGGGGTCCAAAAGGCTTCCAGTGGGGAGGAATGATCAGGTGCTCAAAAAATAGCTCAAATTTCAAAGTTTTCAAATTCATGTGGAACCTAGATGACCACGCAATGCTCGTCATCCCGAATCTAGTGCAACTCATTTCTCACAAAACAGACTTCGTATAACTCCATAAATGAGTTCTACTCACTTTTTGAAATAGGCAAATTTAAATAAAAAAAAAGGACAACCCAGTCAGTAGTCTGTACTAATGATGTGGCACTGACTGGGCAGGGTATGTGGACATTGACCTGGTCAATAGGCTCCTCAGTGAATTATATCGTACCAAGTGGCACATTTGTATTGGTCATATTTTAGTGGGTTTTATTGGTTGGAATGATGGCCAACCATGGGTTGACATGTTGCCCAGCCGGAGGCCGCCATGTGGAAGCTTTGGAGGCCACAAAAATTTTGTTTGAAGTTCTAGGCGGAGGTAGTGGGGGTCAAACCCGCTACCTCCCAACACACAACAAAGCCAATTACCATTGCACCACACGCCATGTTTCTTGACCATTATGATCGCATAGATTATTTAAAGAGTTATGGCACAGAGTTCGAAAGTTGGGCCAACCCATGGGAGCCAGCCCGCGGACTTAATGTCCATGTGAACATTGCTACAGTTATCTACCAACAGTTTATGCGACTGCCAGAGGAAAGGGGCCAGTGTTGGGGGCTAGCCCCTAGGTGCATGACCCTCCATATGGCCTTTCTCCTAATTTTTAGGCCTCGACGACCAAATTGTCCGCTCGGATTTCAGTAGATTTGGTGGCCAGTTAGCGGGAATTCGAGCGAAAATGAGGGTTCAATGTCGGATTTTGGGCAATTTGTGGAGCGAATAGTGGAGAAACTAGGAGAGGTCATAACTTCTCTAGTTTTCGACCAAATTGGGAGAAAAAAGAGGCTAGATGGTCATTTTTGGACATTCTGGACTCATTGGAGCAGGTTACAGAAGCATTTGAGCATTGTAAACACATATTTTTACACATTTTGAGCATAATAGAGAGGCCCAAGCCATTGGAAGTTGGACCAAGGAGACGTATCCCAGGAGGGGTGAACTCCTTCATCATGTTCCTGTTGTGATGTGTTGTTGGTGATGTTCTGTACATTTATATGTTGATGTTCAATTTCTTATTTATGTTAAATTGCTCATAAAATTAATATAAAAACTCATCTTCACTTGCAATAAACTCATGAATCCTTGAGCACATGAATAGAATTTTGTTTATAATATGAGTGTAGAAAATCTGATGTAGGTTAACCAGATAATGCAATAAAATCAAAGTAGAATGCTATAACCTACTTCTACTATCAATTTGTGGAAGCTTAAAGATCGAACTGAACAATATAACCAGAAGAAGAAGAATCAATGCACAATACACATGAAAATACTTTGGGGAAAGCCTCAGCTAAAAACCCCAGATTGTATTATCATACAAGGTGGAAATACATAGGAATTATACAAAGCCTTAGCTCTCACAGCTAGCCAGCTCTCAGTACAATCTTCATAGATGCTCGCAGGCAATCACGGCTTCTCTCCAACCTTCCTCTCTGCCCTCCAAGCTCCTATTTCCTTGCGATGTTCCTTGTGGATGATCTCCTATTACCAAGTGGATGATGAACCTCTTACCAAGTGGAACACCCTTTCAAAGCTGTGAAATCTTCAAGGATGATGCCTTGACTGCATGCATGAGTTTTATTTCTAAGAAAACACATGCAACTGATAGTACATTTTCCTTGAACATTAATCTCAATTGGGTCTTTCTCAAAATAGACATGCATGAGTTTCTGATGAGGGAATCTTCAGTTAACTAGAGTAGCACTAGTTGAGTGCATTAATGCATCAACTGATTGTTAACTCTTTATTAGTTCCTCAAACAGTTTGGAACTAATTTAACTGGACTTAACTCAGTAAAATGAGTTAACTAATTACAACTCAAATATAACTCAATCTTATCTGCTTAATTTAAGGGATAACTCTTGCATGACTTTAGAAGGACTTCTAACTTGAATTTCTCCAACTAATTAATTTAAAATTAATTAATTAATTATTTCCAAGTAGATGTTAAGACTAAATTCTATTTTAATTCAAGGAAAAATTAAATTGGAATGTTCTTGTTGCCATATTTCAACACTCCCTCTCAACAAGAAAGGGATTATCTGCCACCCCAATCCTGTTTCTATGGAACTCGAATTTACACTTTGACAACCCCTTTGTCAAAATGCCAACATCTTGCTCCTCTGTCGAAATATACTGCAGCAATCCTATCAACCTGTGAAAAGCTACGGGTAACAAATCTTGCCTTATGCTTCTCCACACTACCATCAACAGCTTGCTTTACCTTGTAAAGCCAACGAGAACTCACAACTGACTTGTTCTCCGGTCTCGGAACCACGTCCCAAACACTGTTACAAACTATGGAGTCATACTCCTCCACCATAGGATCAACCCAAATCAGCTACTACACTGCTTCCTCAAAGGAAGATGGCTCAGTCTCAACACATTCCCCAGCAAGGGCCATGTATCCAATGTACGTCTCAGGTGACCTCCTCTGTCTACGCTAAGAAGATGGTGCTACCACATTCTCTCTCACATCCTCCAACAATCTATCAGCTTCTCTTGTGTGCTTCCGTCTATCTCTGGAAGACTCTGCTTGAGTGGACGTCTCCACTCCTGGAACCTTTTCTTGTGGCTACTCCGCATCAGTCTGAGGCTCCTCCTCCTTAGGAACCAACAATTCCTCCACAGCCTGTAGTTGGAGCTCCCTTTCAAGGGAAACTCACATGGCCTTCTGCTCATCAAACTTGAGATCTCTGTGAACCACTGTCCTCCGACTAGTAGTCAAGTACACCCAATAGTTGTGAGGTGTATCAATGTACCTCAAAAGTATCCCTAACTCTACTATCAGCTCAAGCTTCTTCCGTGCATCCTTTGTCACATGGAAATATGCCAATGAGCCAAAGATCCTGAAGTGACCCACATCTGGTCTCTTATCGGAGAAGGATTCCTCTAGTGTCTTCATCCCAAGTATGCGATGCAGGCTTCTATTATGCAAATAGACCGTTGTGTTTCATGCCTCAATCCACAAGTGAAGTGGTAGACCTTGGTCATGCAGCATTGCCCATGCTACCCCTATAATAGTTTTGTTCTTCCTCTTGGCCACCCCATTCTGCTATGGGTTATGAGGTGTCGTCAACTCTCGTTTAATTTCTTCCATTGCATAGAAGTCCTTAAACTCTTGAGAGACATATTCTCCACTGTTCTCGCTTCTCAAGGCCTTGATCTTCTTCCCTGACTCTTTCTTGGCCAAAGCTTTGAACTCACAAAACTTAGTGAAAGTTTGGTCCTTCTTCTACATGAAATAAATCCAGCATTTACGAGAATAGTCATCAATGAAAATCACATAATACCTTTGCTTCACTGTGGATGCCATCGAGAATGATCCACATAAATCAGTATGAACTCGCTCTAAGATAGCCTCTGCTCGACTGTCTCTTTCATGAAAGGAAGACTTGGTGTGCTTTCCCGAGGTGCAACCTTTGCATGTGTCAACTTGCTCAAATTTACCTTTGGGAAGTCCTGTAGATATCTGTTGCATTATCTCCAAAGCCCCATGAGGCAAATGACCCAACCGATTGTGCCACAACTCGCCAATGTCTTGGCTTTGCACCAATTCTACTTTCGTACTCAATGCTGCACAATCATCTACCTCTAGTTTATGGAGATTCTTCACCTGAATCCCTATCCTCTTGGGCTGACCCATGGCTATGTGTCTTAGGAACGCCTTTCCTTTACTGAAAACAACATCGCAGCCTTTGTCCTCGAACATCGCGACCGATACCAAGTTCTTCTTTAGTCCAGGCACATACATCACATATGTCAAGGTGAGAGGAGGTTGAAGCTCCCTCTGAAAAACAACCGTGCCCACTCCTGAAACACTATACCTTCTATCATCACCCATCCCTATGCGCATCTTGAGGTCTTTCTCCTCCAGGGCACTGAATAAATTTTTATCACCGGTCATGTGGAATGAGGCTCCACTATCAAGATACCAGACACAACCCATCATCGATGACACCATGCATGCGATGAGGATAAAGTCCATTTCGAACTGAGAGGCTAATGCCTCACCTTCCGATCCTTCCGAGGATCCCTTCTTGGACTTCTTTGATGGGTAATTAGTCGCATCATGTCCCATATTGTGACAATTAAAGCATCTTACTTTAGACATGTCACCCTTCTTACCTCCATGAGAAGAATTCGATTTGAAATGGGAAGCCTTCCCCTTTCCTTTCCTTGCCTTACTTGCTAAGGCCAGATTTTCTTCATCATCATTCTTGGATGAAGAACAATCTCGTGTGCTCCTCCTCATCTCCCCCTGCATAAGATCTGACCATATTCGTTCGCAATTCGGTAGTTTCTCCCTTTCATTCACAGAGTCCTGGTAGCTATTCCAACTCTTTGGAAGGCCAAGGAGAGCGAGGCTCACCATATCATCATCGACAATAGTTATTCCCACATTGCCAAGCTCATCTCTACAGGTGGTGAGTTGTTCAGATATGTGGAAATAGTATCACCCTTCTCCATATTGATTCTTCGAAGCTTATCCTTGAGTGTCAATTTCCTCTAGTCACTACTGTTCTGGTAGAGGTCCTTCAATGTCTTCCACATTCAAAATGGAGTATCCTTCCCATGGAGACTCGAGACAATATGGTATCGAACTCCCTCAAGGATGATCCGCCTCGCCTTTGCCACACACTTCTTCCACGCAAACAACTCTTGTGCATTAGTTGAAGTTGGCTTTGGGATTTCTTGATCAATGAAACCCTTCAAGCCATTGTCTTCTAATACAGCCTCCATTCTATCTTTCCATGCTATGTAATTCGAGCTACCTTCCAAGGCATACTCGAGTCTCAAGCCATAGAATGCCATTGGGCAACTTTGAAGTATGATATGAATTCGATTTGCACCTACAACCTCGAACTTCAAACTTCAAATTCTCTTATCAGTATACTGTTCACAGCTTCGATACCACGTAGAATTTTCTACAAATCTAGCTCTGATACCATGTAGAAAATTTGATGTAGGTTAACCCGATAATGCAATATAAATCAAAGCAGAATACTATAACCTACTTCTACTATCAATTTGCGGAAGCTTAAATATCGAGCTGAACAATATAACCATAAGAAGAAGAATCAATGCACAATACACATGAAAATACTTTGGGGAAAGCCTTAGCTAAAAACCTCACATTGTATTATCATACAAGGTGGAAATACATAGGAATTATACAAAGCTTTAGCTCTCACAGCTAGCTAGCTCTCAGTACAATCCTCACAGATGCTCACAGGAAATCATGGCTTCTCTCCAACCTTCCTCTTTGCCCTCCAAGCTCCTATTTCCTTGCGTTGTTCCTTGTGGATGATCTCCTATTACCAAGTGGATGATGAACCTCTTACCAAGTGGAACACCCTTTCAAAATTGTGCAATCTTCAAGGATGATGCCTTGACTGCATGCATGAGTTTTCTTTATAAGAAAACACATGCAACTGATAGTACACTGTCCTTGAACATTAATCTCAATTGGGTCTTTCTCAGAATAGACATGCATGAGTTTCTGATGAGGGAATCTTCAATTAACTAGAGTAGCACTAGTTGAGTGCATTAATGCATCAACTGATTGTTAACTCTCTATGAGTTCCTCAAACAGTTTGGAACTAATTTAACTGGACTTAACTCAGTAAACTGAGTTAACTAATTACAACTCAAATATAAATCAATCTTATCTCCTTAATTTAAGGGATAACTCTTGCATGACTTCAGAAAGACTTCTAACTTGAATTTCTCCAACTAATTAATTTAAAATAAATTAATTAATTATTTCCAAGTAGCCGTTAAGACTAAATTCGATTTTAATTCACATTTTAATTCAAGGACAAATTAAATTGGAATATTCTTGTTGCCATAATTCAACAATGAGGAGGATCTTAGCACAATAAAACTAATATTCCTAATCAGACCAAGAGGTAACTCCACGAATGAATTTTGTTTTTGCATTAAATTGGAACATGAATATATACATGGAGAGGGATACTATTTGGTTTCATATCCCAATGTCTCTTCATCTTCCAATTCCCTTTATTTTCCTATTTACATGGATTTACCTAATCCCAAAGATTATGTTATGAAACCAGCTCAAGAAAAGATAGAAAAGATAGATCAACGCCTTAGAATTCAGCCTCTTCGAGGGGGCAACCTCCTTTACATTACATAAATGAACAATTCTTGGATGATACAAATGACAAAACCTCCTTTCTATATATAGGAGTCTAAGGAGTCACAATATAATCCAGCCGACCTAACAATAATAATATAAAGCCACAAAAATAACAATAGAGGGATTCTATGGGGCACAGAAATAACAACATGGGGGTAATAGGGGCACAACAATATAAATAAGGGGTATAACTACAATAGTAATGGGGTAATCACTAGTATTATAGGGACCCAACATGCCCCTCTCCTTCAAAAAAGTGTTGTCCTCAACGCTTGAGTAGTTCTGGATACTTCTGCATAAAATTCTCATCCTCCCATGTGGAATCTTCAGCGGATAAGTTCTTCCACTTGATAAGATACTCTGAAATTGATCGATTTCGTAGCTGTCGAGTTCTTGTTTCTGTGACTGCTTCCAGTTCCAATATAATTTTTCCTTCCTCGTCAAGTTCTGGCAATATTGTTTGAATTGGGAGCTTGTCGCCTATAACCTTCTTTAAACATGAAACATGGAAAACTGGGTGCAATCGAGAAGCTGCAGGAAGCTCCAATTTGTATGCCATAGTACCAATCTTTTGCAACACCTTGTACGGACCATAATACTTTGGTGATAATTTATTATCCTTCTTAGCTTGCTTTAGGGACATTTGCTTATATGGTTGTAGCCGTAGGAATACCCAATCACCTACATCAAAACTTCTTTCACTGCGATGTTGATCTGCCTGTTGTTTCATTCTATTTTGTGCCAACACGAGGTTATCCTTTAAGAGTTGGAGGACTTGTTGTTGATGTTCGATGTGATGTTCCACTGCTTGAACCTTAGAATTTTCTCTTAAATATGATGTGATGGATGGTGGTTGATACCCATAAAGTGCCATAAATGGGGTCATTTTTGTTGCTGTATGGAAGGAAGTGTTATACCACCATTCAGCCAGAGGCAACCATTTGACCCATTGTGTCTGTTTATCAGATACAAAGCAACGAAGATATCCTTCCAAACATTTGTTTACTATCTCAGTTTTCCCATCAGATTGAGGATGATAAGATGAGCTATGAGCTAACTGAGTACCAAGACAAGAAAATAATTTTGTCCAAAAATTTCCAGTGAAAATGGGATCTCTGTCACTTACAATAATCTTTGGGTTTCCATGTAGCTTTTGAATTGTTTCCATAAATGCAGTAGAAACTGTACTGGCTTTAAATGGATGTGATAATGCACAAAAGTGTGCATACTTGGTAAGTCTGTCAACTACCACCATGATGACACTCTTTCCCTCAGACTTGGGTAAACCTGTGATAAAATCCATTGAAACCTCCTCCCAACGTTGGCTTGGAATGGATAAAGGTTGTAATAGACCCGGTGTCTTAATTGTTTCAACTTTATTTTGTTGGCAAACCAAACATTCCGCCACAAACTTTTGAATATCTGATTTAAGGCCATCCCAAAAAAATTCCTTCTTAACCCTGTGGTAAGTTTTTAAAAATCCTGAGTGCCCTCCTAAGGGAGAAGTGTGCAATTCCATAAGAATCTTTTGTTTTAGCTGGGAATTCTTACAGAGGTATAAGCGATCTTTGTACCATAACGAATCATTTTTCCAGCTAAATGTATCAGACGTACTGGAATCTTGTTGTAGCTTTCGAATAAGTGCCCACACTTCTTCGTCATTCTTCCATTCCTCCCTTGCTTCGTTTATCCAATCTGGTTGGATAATAGAAATGGTGCACAACAATGCTTCCACATCCTCATCCTTTCTTGAGAGTGCATCTGCCACCACATTTTGCTTCCCTTTTTTGTAGATGATTTCAAAGTCATAACCCAACATCTTTGTGACCCACTTTTGTTGCTCTTCAGAGGATAATCTTTGTTCTAAAAAGTATTTAAGGCTATCATGATCCGTTTTTACCTTGAAGTGTCTTCCCATTAGGTAGGGTCGCCATTTCTTAAGTGCATGGAGTATTGCCAACATTTCCTTCTCATAAATAGCTTTGCTTAAAAACTTTCCCTTGATTGGACGACTTTCAAAAGCAATGGGTCTTTCATCTTGCATTAGAACAACACCAATTCCATTTCCTGAAGCATCACATTCCACAATAAAGGTTTTTGTGAAGTCCGGTGTAGCTAAGACCGGTGCTTGGCACATTGCCTCTTTAAGATGTTCAAAGGCCTTTGTTGCTTCCGGAGTCCATGAAAATGCATCTTTCTTCAATAATGTTGTTAGAGGTGCTGCTATTCTCCCATAATTCTTAACAAACTTGCGATAATACCCTGTCAACCCAAGAAATCCTCGCAGATGCTTTATGGATGTGGGGATTTTCCATTCCTTAATGGCTTTAATTTTGCTAGGGTCTACCTTAACTCCTTCATGAGATACAATATGACCCAAATATTCCACCTCCTGGACTCCAAAGAAACATTTGGATCTTTTTGCATATAATTGTTTCTCCTCCAATAGTTGTAGCACCCTGTCAACATGTTCAACATGATCCTTCCAAGACTTGTTGTAGATTAGTATATCATCAAAAAATACTAACACAAATTTTCTAAGGAATGGTTTGAAAATTGAATTCATCAAACCTTGAAATGTTGAAGGTGCATTGGTAAGGCCAAAAGGCATGACCAAAAATTCATAATGACCCTCATGAGTTCTAAATGTTGTTTTCGGAATGTCTTCAATCTTCATTCTGATTTGATGATATCCTGAACGAAGATCCAACTTGGTGAAGTAAATTGATCCATGCAATTCATCCAGTAATTCATCAATGACAGGAATGGGGAACTTATCTTTAATAGTGAGCTTGTTGAGCTCCCTATAATCTGGACACATGCGCCATGATCCATCCTTCTTGTGCACCAATACTACTGGAGCAGAGAAAGAACTTTGACTTGGTTGAATTATACCAGCCTCTAGCATTTCTGCAACCATACGTTCAATTTCACTTTTTTGGACATAGGGATATCTGTACGGCCTGATGTTTGGAGGAACACTTCCTGGAATCAGATGAATAGCATGATCATGATCACGCATAGGTGGGAGACCCTTGGGAGTCTCAAATACCTTGGAATGATTGTCCAGGACTTTTTGGAGATCTGGAGAAATAGATGATTCCAATGTGGAAACATCTAGCGAACATAATTGTGCAATTACACCTCTTTGCTCCTTTTTTAGAAGCTTTGTCATACCATTAGAGCTGATTATCTTTCCTGGTTTCCCTGCAATACCCCTTAATTCAACTTCCTTTCCTTCCGTAGAAAATTTGATGAAAAGTTCTTGAAAATTAAAAGCTATTGTACCCAAGGATTGTAGCCATTGGACTCCTAGTACAACATCAGCACCTCCCATTGGAATGGAAAGCATTGGGCTAGTCAATACATATTCTCCCATGGATAGCTTGATATTATGGCACTTTCCAGAACAATTTATTGTTCCTCCATTTGCAATCATCACTTGACACTCTGGTGCTGGATATAGGAAGCAATTCAATTCTTTTGCTACCCTACAATGAATAAAATTGTGGGTGCTTCCTGAATCAATCAACACTATTACCTTTTTCTTCTTGATTTGTCCTTCTATCTTGATGGTTTGAGGAGTGGTAATTCCCGCCAATGCATTACAAGATATGGTCGGATTTATTTGTTCTTCATCTAGGCTTTGTTCCTGGAGTATATCTTCTTCTTTTGACCTTTCTTGCTCCTTTTCTTCTTCCTCTTCACAATCTATGTAGAATAATTTCTTCTCAGCACACTTATGACCTTTAGTGTATTTGCTATCACAACTGTAACAAAGCCCTTTTGCTCTTTTTTCTTCCAATTGTTGTGGTGTCAACCTTATAGGTTGTGGAAGACTAGGGGCAACAACACTTCCGTCTTTATAGTTGTGAGTGGTATGCTTCCTGGTTGCCATAATTTTGCTTTCCATTTTTCTTGCTAACCTGAATGCCTTCTCTAATGAATCAGGTTCCCAAAGGCGAACATCATGTTGGATATTATCCTTTAAAGACCCTATGAACACATCAATCCTATGCTCCTCTGGAATATCTTTTACCCTTATGTTCAATTTTTGGAACTCCTCAATGTGCTCCATTACTGAACCCTTTTGTTTGAGACTTATCAATTGGCTAAAAAAAGTGTTGCTTTTTGTATCTTCATAATGTGCTATCAATTCTTCCGTAAAAATTGCCCAAGTGATAAATTTTTTACGAGAGCAAAGCCATTGATACCATACAAACTGATTTGGTTCCAAATATACAGTTGCCATACGTACCTTTTGTGTGTTTTGCACATTATTGAGATCGAAGAATTGCTCCATCTGTAATATCCATGTGGCGGGATCCTTGCCATCAAACTTCCTCATATCGATTTTTGGAATATGGTGGGTCTTCGATCCAACATTAGAGTCTATGGAATCATGATTAACATTTCTTTTGTTCACATCATGAGTTTCCTTTACAACCTTTTCACCATTAGTAAGTATTTCTTGTAGAAAATTTGTCAAATCTGTCTTCAAATCTACCATGTCTGTCTTCAAATCTGTCTTCAAATCTGCCATGTCTCTCTTCAAATCTGTCTTTGAATCATCCATCTTAGCTTCCATGCCCTTTATCTTAGATTCCATGCCATTTATCTTAGATTCCACGCCATTTATCTTAGCTTCTGTTAGCTTTTGTGAGCGTGACATTTGTTGCACTTGTTCTTGTAATTTTGATATATCATGTAGCATTTCTTCCTCTTCTTCATGAGTCATGCTAGAGCTTTCAGGTTCCTTACTAGGTGTTTTCATTTTCTTTCCTCGAGGCATCAGTTACCGATAATAATTCTTTACTATGCCCTTTGAATTCCTTCAAACCCAGCTTACACAAAAATTTAAAAAAAAACTACACACCTTTTTTCACTTTGTAGAAGCCTGATATTGAATCTGATGTATCTCTGTAATTCCAGATCCTCCAATTCTGAAATTGCGACCTATAGTATCCTTCTGTGTCCTCTTTCCAATGCCACAAGTCTGACCCAATTTGGATTCTCCAAGGAAGAGTTATGCGAAATCTCCCACAGTGACTTGATTATAGACTAGTTCAGTAGAGCGAACTTGTACAACGTGCCACGAGTCACTGTTTCGACCTTTGGATCTGAAAAATGCATACAAGAAACTACAGTTTGTCCTCTTTCTGTACCTTCTTACGAAATTTCAATTCGATCCCCAAGAGAAAGTTATGACGATTTTCCCTAGGTCACCTGTTTTGAATGTAATTCAGGAGTCTGCAAAAAGACCAACTTCCTCAGATCATATCTCCGCAAATATCGCGCAAAAATCTCTGAAATTCGGACCCAAGGTTCAGCGCGATTTCTTCTCAAATGGGTTTTTTTTTGCGACTTCTGAAACGTCACAGAAAAAAAGTTATAGCGAAAATGCCACGATGACCTATTTGGAGCAGCGAAACCCTAGAATCCAAAGCTCTGATACCAAATGTTATGAAACCAGCTCAAGAAAAGATAGAAAAGATAGATCAACGCCTTAGAATTCAGCCTCTTCGACGGGGAAACCTCCTATACATTACATAAATGAACAATTCTTGAATGATAAAAATGACAAAACCTCCTTTCTATCTATAGGAGTCTAAGGAGTCACAATATAATCCAGCCGACCTAACAATAATAATATAAAGCCACAAAAATAACAATAGAGGGATTCTATGGGGCACAGAAATAACAACATGGGGGTAAGAGGGGCACAACAATATAAATAAGGGGTATAACTACAATAGTAATGGGGTAATCACTAGTATTATAGGGACCCAACAGATTAGGTTTCAACATTCCCCTCAATCTAAAGGGATGTTAGGGAGTCCATGCATCATTCTGAATCTTTCAAACTTTTTTTCCCAAGCGCTTTGGTGAAGCTATCTGCAATTTTCTCATTTGTGGAAAAATGGCGTAGGTAAATTGCCTTGGCCTCAACATGATGTTGAATCAGATGGTATTTTGTATTGACATGCTTCATTCGATCATGGAACTTTGGGTTCTTGGCCAACTTTATTGCAGAAGTGTTTTCAATCAAGATAAGAGTTGAACGCACTTGTTTCTCTTGCAAATCTTCTAGAATTTTCCTGAGCCACACAATTTCCTTTGTTGCTTCAACTGTTGCCACATATTCTGCCTCAGTTGTGGAATCTTCTGGAACTGATATTTGTGTGACCTCCAGAAGGCAAATCCTAATCCAAGACTCATAACATAACCTGAAGTAGATACCCTAGTTTATTTATCTCCATCAAAGTCTAAATCAAGCTAAATCCGCCAACCTGGGTATACTTAAGTCCAAAGTCTTGAGTTCCCTTCAAGTACTTTAGAACTCTTTTTGCAATTGACCAATGTCCCTCACAAGGATTTTGCATAAGCCTGGAGAGGATTACAACAACAAATGAAATGTCTGGTCTAGTAGTAGTCAGGTAGTTGAGACTTCCTACAAGTTGTATATATTTTTTTGCATCCTCAAATTATTTTCCTTTAGTGGATGTGAGCTTTAAGTTCTATTCCATTGGAGTAGTCAAATGATTGCACTCAACCATGCCAAACCTGTTCAACATATCTCCAATGTACTTCTTCTGAGAGAGGAATATAAACTTCAGATGTTGAGTTACTTCAATACCAAGATAGTAGTGAACATAGCCCAAATCTGTCATTTCAAAACCTTTCCTCAATTCCTTCTTTATGGATGCAATGTATCTCTCATTGTTCCCTATCATCAGAAGATCATTACATACAACACAATATATACAACTGTTTTTCCAACTTTTTTGACAAACAAAGTTGCATCATCAAGATCATAATGTTTGAAGTTGAGTTTCAGAAGATGCTCAGTTAACTTCTCATATCAGGCCTACAGTTATTGCTTGAAGTCGTACAAGGATTTTACAAGCTTGCATACTTCATGTTCATGGCCCTTCACAACAAATCCTTTTGGTTGAGACATAAAAAAATTCTCTTTCATATCTCCATTCAAGAAAGTGTTTTAACATCCATTTGATGGACTTTCCAACCATTGTGTGCTAGCAAGGCAAAGAGTGTTTGGATGGTAGCCCATATTGTTGTGGGGAAAAATTATCCTCATAGTGGACCCCTTACTTTTGTGCAAAACCTTTTTCCACAAGCCTGGATTTGTGCTTTTCAAGTGAGCCAATTGCTTGATACTTGTTATTGAAGACCCACATATAGCCTTTGGTTTGGTTCCCAATGAAGGATAAACCAGATTCCTGGTCCCATTCTCTATCAAGGGATCATATTCTTTATGCATTGCTTCTTTCAATTCATCATGAGAAGTGGCTTGTTTGAAAGAAATTGGTTCAAAATCTGTAGAAAAATTCAGTTCACAATCATAAGAAACATCCATATCAATAGGTGAATCAGAATCATCTACATCACCACCATTTTATCTAGTTGAGCTTCTTTTTCTTGTCTTTCCAACCTCATTAGGATAAAAACTTTAAAGTTTCTTTGTCAGCCATTTTGGTGGACCTTTATAAGATGGCATAGGCTACTCAGTTGACTGAGTTGAGGTTGAATCAATATTTAGTCTCCCAATTCTCTCAATCACATCACTCAAAGTGTCATCAATGGTTGGAGCTTCATGTGGGGGAGAGAGTGCCTCATAAAAATATTCCAAAAATTGATCCAGCATACGAATCCCCCCTTCAAGATGTGGAATCTCATTATCAAATTATTGAAAATATTTTGCATGTCTGAATCTATCCAAGGGATCAAGTTGTTGCTTAACAACATTGTCAATCTTGGAAGATTCAAGAAAGATTACATCTCTAGATATTATAAAATTCTTATTGACTTCATCATATATATGGTATGCTTTGGAAGTATTTGAGTACCCCAAGAAGATACACTTGCAACTTTTTGCATCGAGTTTTTTTCTATGTTCCTTAGGTATCAAGGCATAACAGGTGGAACCAAAAACTCTAAGATTCCTCACCGAAGGAATGTGGCCATACCACATTTCATAGGGAGTCTTGTTTCTTATAGCATTAGATGGAAACCTATTATTAATATACACAACACGTAGAATTGCATCAACCCAAAAAATTAGTTTAACATTCTTGAAAAACATCATGGAACGTACCATATTTAAGATTGTCATGTTCATTCTTTCAACTACTCCATTATGTTGGAGATTATAGGGCACAATTGTTTGATGTTTGATCCCATGTTGCTGGAGATAGTTTTCAAATTCATTTGAAGTGTATTATTTTCCATTATCAATGCAAATAGAGCTAATATAAGATTGTACATCATTTTCAATCCATGCATGAAAATTCTTGAATGTTTCAAAAGCTTCAGATATTTTCTTCAATAAATAAACCCAACACATTTTATTGTAGTCATCAATAAATGTCATCATATATTTATTATCATTTGCAGAAGGAACAAGCATTGGGCCACATAAATTAGAATGAACGAGTTCAAGTTTTATATGTGCTCTGGAATGAGAATCATGAAAATACTATTTGTTGTGCTTTCCTAAGATACAAACATCACATTGCTTAAGTTTCCTGTGAATTGTAGGCAAACTAGTAAAACCATTTTTCTTAAACAAACGAAGATTGTCATAGTTCAAGTGTCCATAAAATAATTGATGGAAATGTACCTTCGTCATAGTGAGAACTGTATGAGAAGTTATGTGCAGGAGCAGAGCTTCCTTGCAGCTTCAGAATTCTTTCTTATTCTATCCCTGTCATGACAAGTGAGTGATACAATGCTTTTTTGACCTCAATCTTGCCATCAAATATATGAATGGAGTGTCCTTGCTAGCAGATGTGTACCAAAGACAACAAGTTTCTCCTCAACTCCAGGAGATATAAAACATCATGTAGAAGAAAGTTTGGAAGACCAGGAAGTTTGAGCTTGATGGTGCCAAGCCTTGATGGCTTGAGTTTGGATTTTTTTGCAAAGTATACTTCTCCATCAACATTGTCAGTAAATTCTTCAAAGAAATCTCTCCTGAAAGTCATTTGGAAAGTTGCTCCTGAATCAAATAACCAATCATCCTTCCGTGAAGCAAGTGAAGTATTGAATAAGTCTTCAGTTACTCCAATGTTGCAATGTGCCACAACATAATGAGTGGATTCATGTGCTTTACCTTTCCCTTTGTCAGTTATTTTACCTTTCCCTTCATTTATTTCCTGCTCAATTTAGTACCAAGGAAACTTACAAGTGGAAGAATCATGTCCATCTCTATTGTATCATATGCAATGAAGATCAAACTTCTCTCCTTGGAACTATTTCCCCCTACCTCTAAAATTCCTCCTTCCTCTTCCTCTTCGGCCACCTCTTCCTCTAGAAGAATCTTGTGCATGATTCTTCTCCTTTTGTGCAAGGCACACAACTTCTTCAGAAGACTAAGGAGCGGTCTTCTTCCAAAAATCCTTCTCTCTCTCAACAAACTTATTTTCAAGGGAGTCAAAGGTAATCTCCTTAAGGTTTCCACTTGCTTGCAATGACTCAAGATAATGTGAATAGGTGGGATATAGTGCCTTGACATAAGCTATGAGAGGAATATATATCTCAACACCAGTGGATTTTATATAATGCATAATGGATCTTACTTTTGATGCTAAGGCAAGAGGGTCATCATTTTTCAACTCAAGACTAAAAAATTTAATCATCAATTGAACAACTTCAAGTTTAGAGTGTGAGTAATAAAATTCCTTCAACTTCTTTAAAGCTTCAAAGGCATTTGAAAATGGATAAATGTGGTGACTCACCTCTTCATTTATTGATGTTGCAATCAAGGCATAGGCCTTTTTGTTCTTGTTTTCCCAAATGGAAAGCTCCTTATCTGAAGTGGGCTTTTTAGGTGCATTGTCTCCTCCTTCACAAACCCATTTCCGCAACTCATTGAAAATGAGGGTGTGTTTTATATTCCGAGACCAATCAAGGTAGTTCTCCTTGCCAATGAGAACTATTCCCATTATAGATATGAGTGAATCCATAAAAAATACTTTCTTCACAACCTTACTTAGTTAAATAAATGACATACCTTCATTCTTTATTATGCAAATAATCACATCATATAATATTTCACACCATATTACATGTGATATTCATTACTCCACTCATGGTCTTCAAAAGAGGAACATAAAACATTTAATATAATAAAACTTCACTTCATATAAACCTTTTTAAAAGAGGCACACTCCATCATACATATGTTTTATGATCATTTTAAACAAAAAATGTCACAACACATTCTATACCATACTCCAGTTGCAATTTATGAATATGAATGACCCTACACAATTTATGAATATGAATAACCATACACACTTTATGAATTTCAATAACCATATGTAATAAGTGCATCAACGCATACCATAAATCAGTTCCAACTCAATCCAACAATAATCGCACCATATAAAACCTTCAATTCAACACAGTGTAATCGCACACAAATTTCAAAAAAGGAGGCACACAGTGTTCACAAATATCAACGCACATATGCATTCACCCAGACACCATTCCATCGACTATCAAAAAATTATGCATTCACCATATATGCCATCGACCATCAAACTCTTCAATGTATGAGTTGTTAATGGATTTCGGTCATTAAAAAGCACTTACCAAACTCCATCATCATTTGAACATAGTCGACGCAGAATGCACACATCAGTCTCACCATTCAATATAGCCATTAACACACAGGTAGTCACCAGAGTCGGTTCACACCAGATCCACGCTCAGTGCACCGATTTCCACCTCTCAACACAAGACTGCTCCAAGGCTACACCATGCACAAGAGATACGTTGCGCAAGATTTAACGCATTCAGCTACCACTCTTGAGCTCAAAGACTGAGATGATGGTATCCCACTGATTCCTCTTATCATGAAGCAAAAATAGTGATATTAATGAAGTAGTAATAACATATTTTACAGACAAGGCAGAGTAAAGCCCAATCATAAATTCATGATGTTGTGGGAATATGCAGTGAAAAAGAGAGAAACACTCATCTGAAGCCAACACACAAAGCTTTGGATTACAAAGAAATGAACATCCATGAAGCAATATGGCAAAGAATATGGAAGAGAGCAGAGGAAATAGGGAATTGTTGCAGATTTTGTCAGGAGTTACAGGGCAAGAATGTTAAGAATGGGGTTGATTATGTTACCATGTTAGGCCAGGAGGTAACTCCACGACTAAATTGTGATTTTTCATTATGTTTTAGTGGCTACAACCACCTTCCAAAATTTTGGCTCACATGCAAATTTTAGAGCCTACCTTTGATCTTGCGATCGATCATCCTTGGTTTCTTATTGGTAAGCAAACGATTTCAAGATCCCCTCCTTGAACCTAAGAGTTGTGTGCATTCTCATCTTTATGTAGCATGTGTCATTTTCAGGCATATGGGTTGTTTTTTGTCATGCAAAGGGAATGTTGTTTTGCTTCAAGGGAAAGAATGTGTGCATGAGTGGTTGTCATCACATAGACATGTTTCACACTCACTTCACGCACTCTTGTCACGAAGGTTGTTACATTATGAAAAGTATATATTATGCATTCTGCATGTTGTGTCACTAAGGGTCTGTGTGTGATCACAATCAAGTCCTATCAATGTTTACTATGTTTCACTGATCTCAGACTTAGCCAATTTCCTGAGTAACCTAGCCTCATACATCTTCCTGGAACCATGCGCTTCACTTCTGCAACCATCAAGCTTCCTCCCTTTCCTGCTAAAACCCCACAGCCCACAGAGACACCAACCTCCCTTGCCTACTGAAACCCCATAGCTCGCAAAGACCCCAACCAACACTGCTCTCTAGAAATGCGCAGAGCAGTCCAACTGCACTACACTCAGAAATTGCGTACAGGTGTCCTCCCAGGACCCCCATACCGCAACATTGTATTGTGCCTCAATACTACGCAACGTTGTCCAAGTCTCCCTGCTTGTCTTGTATGCAGAAATTGCGTAGACGAGCCTCCGAGGGCCTCATCTCGACAACAGCCACTGTCCACTGAAATTGCGTAGATCTACCTCTCAGTGACTACAGGAAAAGGTGACATGCTGAAATTGTTTCCAAGGAGTTGAGGAGAAGGACCATGAAACCAAGTAATGGAAAAGATTAAGACCGCATGAAAAATTTGTCGGATGCATGATCATCTTGAGGGTAAGTATGGTAAGTAAAGAACACCTTTCGAAGTATACCTCTTAGTTGAGTTTGTAGGACTGCTTGTCATTTCCATATCATCATGTCCTCAGTAACATGCATGTGCACAAACACGAAAAGTTATTTTATGTGTTTCTTCTACATGTCTTGCTTCCTTTTCACTTGTTCGACCAATTCTTGTCTTTGACATGTTGATTGTTATGTCATGCTTACGACCTCATTTTGGTGATATTGAAGGTTCCTCTTCATGTGTACAAATTGTATTCGTGATGTAAACATCTGTCGCACTCACACACGAACTTGTATGCACTATCGCGCAAGTGTCGTCACGGTCATTCAACGATTTATAACAGGTGCCACACTTGTCACTCGCACCGTCGGTTAGTCACACTGATTGTATGTTGTGTTGATGGTTCGAGGCATCTTTTCATCAAGTCATGTTGAGTGTGTGTTCGCAAGGTCATGCATGAACGAAGTCACTCATTCACACACTTAGTCATTTTGCTGAAGCTATGTCGACCAGACCAAACCCAACAACTGGACCTCCACTCAGTTGCACTGTATAGTTTCAGCCCTCAGTGAACATGTACTACTGCCCAGAATCGCATAGAGCTAGAGGTTTCCTCCCAAGCAGTCTACATTGTGCAATCCTGGAATCAAATCGACTGGCCGTAATCCAAAACAACGCAAAAGTTTCCAAGCAATCCATCTCAATCTGCATTACCAGCAAGAAAATCAACCAAGCCTCCATCTGGTCAACCGGAGAGTTTGACCGGGAAGTGACCCCGGGCCTCACTCCTCCAAAAAGTTGCGCAAAAGATGCCAATCATGCCCGCTTCTGCTAACTGAAGAAACTACGCAAACATGCGGGACATACACCCGCTTCCTGTCACTACACTGCCCTAAAAAATTGCACAGTTTTTCCAGCCAGTCACCCTATCAGTCGGCTTGCTGCTCCTCCTGAAAACTGTGAAATTTTCATGAGAAGCCTCCCAGCTACCCAGCATCCTGCTCAGCTCAGAAACTGCACAAGGATGCCCAGCAGGCCAACCTCCCAGCTCTGTGCAGTTTTTTCCAGCAGCCTGTTGCCAGTTCCTCAGAAAAATTGCGCATTTTTTTCTAGCAGCCTCCCACAGCCTGTTGCCAGCTCCCCAAAGAAATTGTGCATTTTTTACTGCCACTCTATTTCTTGCACTGTCTAAATTGCGTAAATCTACCCTCCATCTGAGCCAGATAAGATAGGCAGTCACTGCTGATAATGGCAACCAGGCCATCGTACCAAATGGGACTCCTACACCAAACGATGTGAGTTCTAGTTGGGACTTCATACCAAGGAGATCCCCTGAATGTTGGTGGGTCCAAAACCATCAACATGTTTGGTGCTAGAGGGAGGGCCAGATAACAAGCTTAGTCCTCACAATCTATTTTGAATCTCTGCATACTTATCATGACTAAACACAAAATTTCTCTTCGGGAGTGTATGTCTTATGGAAACGACTTTGAGATCTCAGAAGAGATCTGGAATAACTTTTCACGTAAAACATACGATGCTAGAGGCCAAGTAGCCTTGGTTAGACACATGGTTTGCGTTGTAGGCTCCTGTGAAAGGCATGAATTTTTTTAAGATTACATGACCTGCACATTGTTCGAATACATGTTTCGATGGCACCCACTGCATTGGTATGCCATGCTTCCCAAAAAGTACATTCACTCTTTCCATCATATGAAAGCACCTAATGAATTCGTTGAACAAATTTACATGTACTTTTGTAATCTTGCATATCGATTTCCTGAAGATAAAATTTATGGGGAATTCCTCAATGGAAGATTTAACCATCTTCTTTACACATCTGAAAATCCATAATTCTTAGAATCCTTCGAAGCCCACTTAGCATACTTTGGTGATGGAGTTGCACAATCTCAAGAGGACACAGTTGCTTTCACTAGTGACTGTCCGACTTCCCCTCATCAAACAGTTCCACCCCCGCAGAGTGATGTGGGAGAACATGCACACATATATGTTGAACTATCACATCCTTCTACCCCACCTGCTCTTGATATTTGCACAGATTTGGTTTGCAATCCTATGGTTTTCATATGGACTTGTTACCCCAACCTCCGTCCCCATGTTCTATTGATCCTTCGGATTGTACTGTCTTGTGTTCCTCCATTCCGAACTCTACACTTGTTGTGAACGATGATCAAGTTGTTGACGGAGTTGGTGTTGTGTAGCCAACCTGTGCTATCATACATGATGAGTGTGTGTGAGAATCTAAAGAAGAACCCACAGTGAAGGATGACTCCCTTCTATACGCACCTCATCTGCTCTATCCTGACATCCCTTGTGATTTTGCCACTTTTGATTCTCCATGTGAAAACTCATTTCTGGATGTTTCTACTTCCGATCATTCACAAGACACACTGAATGTCAGCCTATCATTACATTGCGAAGAGGACACATATTCCTCTGAAAATTTGGTCCATCTATCATTTGATATTTATGAAAACACAAAGGGTGAACATCCTTGTTTCTCATCTACCCATATGTATGATTCATCAAATCATGAGGATGCCGACGAACATCCCGAATTTTCTGATCTTGCTGTCGTGATCTCTATACTTCTTCATTTGATCACAATGTTCATTCACTTGTTGTTAATCTGTCTAAGCCACTGGTCTTTGATGATCTATCTATTGACAAAGTGGAAACCCTGCATGTTGTCAAGGCACTTCAGCCTGGGCTGATGGTTATGTCAGGCCCTCGATGTCCTGAGGTTTGTTCCACTTCCAATTAGAAAATTTTCAAAACACCCAAGGCTCCTCATCACTTTCATAAGGGGAATTTTGAGGTCTAAAATGGGCCTCCTAAGGAAATTATAAAATAATAGTGGAAATAATAAAATAAGATTAGATTGCATCATCAAACTTTAAAGGGAAAAAATAAAAATTATTTTTGCAGCTCGTATTTTCAACTTATCTCCCTATGGGTTTAATCAAATTTCGAGCGGAAACACTCGTTGGATGTAAAATTTGATTCCTCATCCAAGGAGTACCCATGTTTCATACTTTCGATGGACCCTACTACACGAAAAATGAGAAATACATTAAAAACATGATTGCAATAACGTTTTCTCATGTATTTCTCATTTTTTGTGTAGTAGTGTCCATCGAAAGTATGCAACATGGGCACTCCTTGGATGAGGAATTAAATTTTGCATCTAATGAGTAATCCCGCTCAAAATTTGAGTAAAACCTTAGGGAGATAAGTTTAAAATATGAGTTGAAAAAGTAGTTTTATTATTTTATTATTTTTTAATCTTTTTACTTTTTTACTCCAAAAATGGTGAATCATCCCCCATGGTTGACATCATCATCTTGAATCCTATTGGTCCTTATAAATTTTATTTTGGTTGTACATTTTTCTTAGGAGGCCCATTTTAGACCTCAAAAGTCCCCTAATGCTTCTTTGCATTGAAGATCAGCGAAACACCCAGATTTCGCTTCCTCCACTCGAATCACATGATCCCATTGCTCAAGCTTTGGAGGAATCGTACACAACTAGAGCACTTGAAAATCATAAGATGTTGGTATTTCTCATGTTCGCTCATATGTCACAATCCAGATATTGTGTATGTTTACCGTCTGCACGTAGTGCGTCTCACCACCATGTTACGTCTGCAAAATGTTTGTTTTGTGCATTCACTCTCTTCTATTATGTGGATGTTTTAGAACTCGGAGCGTGTTGGTCTTCGTTGATCTATCTTTCTTATTCGTTGGTTTACATGCATATCTTTCTTATTAACCATGCCTTCACCAACATGGGCCAGCCAATGCGTCGATGGATGCATTGGAAATATCACTTCACATAAGCAAGCCCATGCACTATTTAGTGTAGGAGTAGGAGTAGTCTTTGCTTCTCACTTTGCTTTTCTTTCTAGTTTGCATGTTTGTTTGTTTGCTTACTTCGTTTGGTTTTCTTTCTTTCTTTCTTTTCTTACCTTTTTTTCTCCCGCTTACTTCTGCTTTTTGCTTTTTCCTTTCTTTTCTTGCTTGTACCCATAGGTTAGCCTCTCGTGAAACAGTGTTTGTCTCTTGAGACAAGATAGAAAAATATAAGAGGACTTGTACAGCTATCAACATCTGGTTATCTATTGTCCTCCCTCTTTATGAAGAACTTGTTGTCTTCAGTCAATGATGCCTTAATGGAAAATATGTTATGTTCAGAGTGAGTCTTGGTGAAAACACAACGCTTGCACTATTAACTAGTACCGCCTACTCTAATCAGTTCTTTTGGGTTAACCCTTGTCATCTCAGTCAAGTAGAGTAAGGTGAGGGGGAAAACCTTAACAAGTATGTCAGAGGTATATATAACATAATTCTCTGAAGGAACAACCTCTCCCACTCTCAATAAGTCGGGATCTGTCTTCCGCCTTTGAAATAAATAAGTGCCTATGCACATTTCTTTGAAAATTTAAAAAAAAAAAATGAAAAATGAATAAGGCGAAAGAAGAGAAAGGCTTCATGTGTAGAGAGGTGATACAAGTAACTTTGTCGGGGTACTAACCAGGCTCACTAGCAGCGGAGCGATGCTTGTGTTCCTGTGTGACTCCACTGGGGTACTTTCTAGGCCTACTAGAAGCAGAGCAACAATAGAGATGAAACTTAAACTCTGACAATTATATTACTTGTGCATCAATATACCCATCATCCCCAATTGAAACAACTAAGTTGAATTGGCTTGGAATGTGTGTTGACTGATCAAGAGAATGGTAGGGACTACATCTTTCACACAAGATAATGCAAAAGCCACCACGATCAAATAATCAAGCAATACTTCCAGAAGGGTTAGACTCACTTTTCACAAAACAAGGTCTATACAGAAAGCTGGATTTCTACCAGTGTGTCGCCAAGTGTTGTAGCGGTTACAATCACCCTCCAAAATTTTGGCTTGCATGAAAATTTCGGAGCCTACCTTCAATCCTGTGATCGATCATCCTTGGTCACTTATTGGTAAGCTGATGATTTCAAGCTCCCCTCCTTGAACCTAAGAGTTGTCCACATTCTCATCTTTATGCAACATGTGTAATTTTTGGGCTTAGGGGTTGTTGTTTGTCATGGAAAGGGAATGTTGTTTTGCTTCAAGGGAAAGAATGTGCGCATGAGTGGTTGTCATCACATAGACATGTTTCACACTCACTTCACGCACTCTTTTCACGAAGGTTTTTGCATCAAGAAAAGTATGTCTTATGCATTCTGGATGGTCTACGTTGTGTCACTAAGTGTCTGTGTGTGATCACAATCAAGTCCTATCAATGTTTACATATGTTTCACTGATCTCACACTTAGCCATTTTCCCGAGCAACCTAGCCTCATCCATCTTCCCAAAACCATGTGCTTCAATTTTGCTACCATCAAGCTTCCTCCCTTGCCTGCTAAAATCCCACAACCCGTAGAGACACAACCTCCCTTTCTTGCTCAAACCCCGCAGCCCACAGAGACCCTAGCCAACACTGCTCTCCAGAAATGAGTAGAGCAATCCAGCTGCATTGCACTCAGAAATTGCACAAAGGTGTCCTCCCAGGATGCCCGTCCCGCAACAGTGTCTTGTGCCTCAATACTGCGCAATGTTGTCCAAGCTACCCTATCTATCTTGCATGAAGAAACTACATAGATGGGCCTCCTAGGTCCTCATCCCGACAATATTCACTGTCCACTGAAATTTCTCAGATCTACCTCTCAGTGACTACGAGAAAAGGTGACATGTTGAAATTTTTTCGAAGGATTTGAGGAGAAGGACCAAGGAACCAAGTAATGGAAAATATCAGGATCACATGCAAACTCTGTCAGGTGCATGATCATATTGAGGGTAAGTATGGTAATTAAAGAACACCTTTTCAAGTACACCTCTTAGTTGAGTTTGTAGTATTGCTTGTCATTGTCATATCATCTTGTCCTCAGTAACATGCATGTGTGCAAACACAAAAGTTTATTTTATATGTTTCTTCTACATGTCTTGCTTCCTTTTCACTTGTTCAATCAATTGTTGTCTTCGACATGTTGATTGCTATGTCATGCTTGGAACCTCATTCTGGTGATGTTGAAGGTCCTTCTTCGTGTGTACAACGTATTCATGATGTAAACATATGTCGCACTCACACATGAAGTTGTATGCACTATCACACAAGTGTTGTCACGGTCGTTCAACAATCTATCGCAGGTGTTGTGCTTGTCGCTCGCACCGTTAGTCAGTCACACTGAGAGTATGTTGTCTTGATGTTTCAAGGCATCTTGTTGTGAAGTCTTGTTGAGTGTGTGTTCACAAGTTCATGCATGCACAAAGTCACTCATTCACACACTTAGTCATTTTGTTGAAGCTATGTCGACTAGTCCAACCCCAACAGGCAGACCTCCACTAAGCTTCACTGCACAGTTTTAGCCCTTAGTGATAATTTACTAATGCCCAGAATTGTGCAGAGCTTCAATCTGCCTCCCAAGTAGTCTGTGTTGCGCAATCCTGGAATCGAATCGACTGACTGTCACCCAGAACAACGCAGAAGTTTCCCAGCAAGCCATCTCAATCTGCGTTGCCCGTAAGCAAATCAACCAAGCCTCTAGATGGTCAACCGGAGAGTTTGACTGGGCAGTGATCCCGGGCCTCACTCCTCCAAAATATTTTGCAGAAGGTGCCAAGCATGCCTGCTTTTGCTGACTAAATAAACTGCGCAGACATTCCAAACAAACACTCGTTGCCTATCACTGCACTACCCTCAACATTTGCACAGTTTTTCCGGCCTATCACCATGTCAGTCGGTCTGTTGCTCCTCTTGCTAACTGCGCAATTTTCATGAGTAGTCGTCCAACTTCCCGTCATCCTGTTCAGCTCAGAAACTGCACAGGGATGCCCAACAGGCCAACCTCCTAGATTTATACAATTTTTTCTAGCAGCCTCCCGCAGCCCATTGCCAGCTCCCCAGAAATATTCTGCAATTTTTTTCCAGTAGCCTCCTGCAACCCGCTGCTAGCTCCCTGGAGAAATTGCACAATGTTTACTGCCAGTATCCCTCTATTGCATGCACTGTCTCCATGAAAAAATTGTGCAGATCTTCCCTCCAGACGAGCTAGATCCCACAAATAGTCACTACTGATCCGGATTTCCAATCTCAGCCTCCCAGTGACATCTGCACAATTTTCAATAACAGTGTTTGGAGCCCTTGGTCACCTGCACCCGAAAGAGAAAGATAATGCATCATGGTAGACTAAGATATTTCTGGATTTGATGTCATCTTGTCATGAATGATTGCAGATATAGGTACATGGATGAGACATAACGTGATGATGAATGGGATGAACAAAGAGCGCATGCTAGGATACTTGTTCATGAACGGGTGAACACTATATATACCCCCCATTTGTACATGTGACGAACTTTTCACCTTGGCTCCTCCCACATAGCCTTGAGAGTCTGTAATATTTTCTTTGAGGAGCGAGAAGTGGCTCCAATGCCCCGCTATCCAGGTTAGTGATGTAATGGTGTATGGATTTGTCTTGGAACTTTTGCTTAATTCAGAAGCCTATTAATTGACCAGCATGTTTTCACACATGTATTGTATTTGTTTGTAAGACTATTCTTTGGACGCTTGTAATGCATGTTGCTTTAACCTGTATTAATACAATTGAACTATTTCAGTTGTTTTAGTACATATGCTATTGGAAATTTGTTGTATCAGTTGCTAACGTTGTCTCACCCGTGTGGGCTATCTCGTCGGACACTCGACAGATTCATTCTTGTTAACTTGTTATAATGCCCGTTGCACTCGTGTGGACTATTCTGCTAGGTGTTGTACATGCTATCTATTCACCTTGTGTTTGTGACTGCCACATCCGTGTGGACTACTCTGCTGGAAGTTGCGCATGTCCTATTGTGTTGTGTTTCTCTAGCAAATTTGGGACTATTCCCTTTCAACATGAGACTCACTTACACCCTCTCCCTCTGCAGTGAAAGAGCTTTGACACAAGTGGCACTAAGCACTCACCAAGCACGCGAACCTCGTTGTTCAAAGATAAAGAAAACCACTCCCACGTTCTAACAAGAAAAAGCTAAGGCATATATTTAAGATAAGGGCAACCGGGCCATCGTACCACATACCGGGGAAATCCCCTGAATATTGGCTGGTCCAACACCGTCAACACATTAACATGGAACATGGATATATACATGGAGAGCGAGACTATTTGGTTTCATATCCCAATGTCTCTTTGTCTTCCAATTCCCTTTATTTTCCTATTTACAATATTTACATGGATTTACCTAATCCCAAATATTAGGTGTCAATAGGAATGATCCAACTATTACGAAATTTCCATACAACGACATATTGGTTCGAAATTGTAAATATTGTTTTTACTATTTTATTTTAGGAACTTATTGGAATGCCATGTCAATTATATTAAGAATTCACAATTACACATTTAATTGTATATCTTAAGTATGAATTATGGGATATATATTTAATGAGGCAGTTAAGGTATTTAGCAACATACCTTATATTTTTGAGTAGTTACCTTGTTTTTCTTTTCTAACAGAGAAGAAGTAATTAAAATCAGTTTTTTAGTTAAGTTAGTTCCCAAAATCAAGAAACCATTTTTGGAGAAGGCTTGTATTGATTATATAAAAGATATAAAAGTAGATTGATAAGGATTCATAGTTTTTATATATTTGGAATACAAAGATCCTTTCTAAATTCTTGGTGTTAGTTGTGGTAATTGATTGAAGTTTTTCTCTAGTGGGTCGTGAATTGTAGAGAAAGGGCCACTCTACAACCATAGTGATCTCATTCCTATTGATTTTCTCATTCTACATTACTTCCAAATAAGTAATTGATGACTTAATTTCTTCTATATTTTTTATTTCCTGTAATAAACATTATTTTAGAATCTTTACTCTGATTTAAGCATATCCAAATTTATTAATACTAACTAAGTTAATCTCGTGTATAAATGTAGTTGGTTGGATAAGCTTAATTACTTTTTGTTGTAGTTAATTTAATTAGTTGATGTAGTTAATTTAAGTATTTTATTTGTTGTAGTTACCTGAGTTAGTTGTTGTAGTTAATGTCTATATTTTATTTGTTGTAATTAATTTTTTTCTATGTGGTTTGTGGTTCCCAAAGATCGATGACCATTATGTCCACGAAATATTTGTACCAGGAAGATCTACCCAAAAGGATCACTTCATGCCAACTTAACCATGGAGCCTAACCCGAGAGTGTTAAGAGAATTGAACCTGTGACCTCTCAATAGAAAAGATGCTTTAATGACCGGGACATGACCAACTGAGATAATACTCAGGGCTAGTATTTGTTGTAATTAATTTCGTTAGTTATTGTAGTTAATTTCTATAATTTATTTAGAATGATCAAGTGGAATATTGTTGTAAGTAATTGTATAAACTAAGAAAGGATTGTGTATATTTATTACCTATAAAGGAAATTTTTGTACTAAGTAATCAACCAAGAAATCTAAGACTCTAAAAATGCACAACATTTTCAAAAGTCATATGTTACCTGAATGATAAATAAGTATGTTCCATTAAATGATGGAGTGTTTCATTTCATACATTATCTAAGCTTGTCAATTTTTTTGGTGTTCTTGAACACACCAATTATTACAATCTTGTCTTTTACATTTGGCCATGGGAAATAAGTTACTAGAAAAAAAAGAACTGGAATTAGTTTTTCCATTTATGCCCTTTTATTATTTTTCATTTTTTATTTTTCTACAATAAGAATGAATGAGAAGAAAGAGGGATACATTAGGGATATTTCTTCCTAAAACTCCTCTTATTCTAATTTCTAGAAAATCAGGGAATCAAGAATATTTTGTTCAAACTCTAAAATTGTCAAGGACAAACCTAAGATTGTATTGCAATGAGATATTCCAAATTTTGATCCTTGCTAATTTGGAGTGTTGGAACAAGATCTAAATCTTTTGAATTGGAACTTGATATCTACTTTAATATGGGAGATAACTAGGATGGACATGAGGATCAACATGAGGAGGAAAGACAAAAAAACATGACATGATAGACGAAATATACATGAAGAGGAAGAAGAGGAGGAGGAGGAACCTCCCTTCCTTATAACAGACTATTAATGATTCTAAAATAAAGAATATTTATCCTTCAGTTCTTCCAGTATTTTAAGGGTTGCCCTTAGAGTACCATGATAGTCTTATGTATAACTTATGATTATAAAACAAACTCTCAAAAGTTAAATTTGTTCCTTTCAACTTTGAAATATGTTGCTTTAAGAGGGTTTATGGGATTAAAAGGAGGAAGTATGAGAAATTGGGAGGAAATAAAGCATGGTTTCTTATCAAATTATAAATTTTATTGTAAAGTAAAGGAAATAAGAGATGAAATATTTCATATGACCCAAAGACTAGATGAAACTTTGGAAGATTATGTTGAATGGTTCTAGTTTAGTTAAAAATGTTCCACAGATAGTAAATTAGATGACGAGTTGATGCAGGAGCATGAGGCTTGAAGACAAAAAGCTTCGAATTTATTCCAAAAATACAAGAAAAAAGGTTTACAAGCAAAGGAGTGGGATCCTTTAGCTGTCAAATTTACAAGTTTCTAAATAGGATTTGAGCTAGGATTTAGGGATTGAGTGATTTTGTAATTAATTCATGCAGTTTAGATTTAGTTGAGATTCTCGAGGAGAATTTCAACCAGATTCGATATTGTTTAATATTAGGAAGATTCCATCCAGTGATTAAGGATCTAATTGTTAGAATGAAATGGTATTTATGTAAGTTCTGAATGATTGTAAGGGGATTTTGACTGATTTGCCTTGTTTTGGCCATATAAGATTAAGTTGTAGAAATTATATCTCTGTGTATTTTTGTGTATAATTGGTCAATCCCGGAGGTGTTGCATCACTCTGAAGTATCTCTGTGTATTATTGAATTTCTAGTTTGGCCTAAAAATTTAGAGTTCTGTATGATCTGGTGTGATCACGTTTAATTTCTCTTTTTTTGTGTATAGGATCTGGGTGATCAACAGCTGCGGGGGTAGGAGCGTACGGATTTCTTAATCATGGTTGAAGCCCCACACTCACTCCTAGCTGTCGATCTCATTTTCAACCTCTTACGTCATAGTCAACTACGGGGGTTAAGCTATTTTTTAATCTATGTGCTAGTTGAAGACCCGCAAGACGTAGATTTGATGACCTCTTATATCCAATGGATATAGAGTCATAAAGTGATCAGACGTTAATTTCAAAACCGGACCGAAACATTTATATATCAAGGATTTATATTCCTTATCGGCTTTGTAAGGGCGGGTAAGCGTCGCACAATATCCCCGTCCGATATTGCTGCTGACTGTTGGATCAAGTGTGCCTTGATCAAATGGTGGAGGATCATTGATTAGTTTCACATCGCAATATTTCATGAGTGAATGAACCTTGGCCTTAAGAAAATGTGATTTGTGATGTGCGATGCTTAGAGGACTTGTAAAGCACTTATCATTGCGGCTAAAATTAAGCAGTTCTGCTAATTTAGCAGAATAGTCAAGTTTGGAGGTAGATGACTGATACTCCAAAGGAAATCCAAGAAGAAATTCCACCTGAACTTGCAGAAATCGTTTCCGGATTTGAACGATTGTCCATTACACCTGCACCTAGGCCACCATTTGTGGTATCAGAGCAGCCTACTGACACTAAATAGGATCTCAAGGATCAGAAAAAGAAATCCAACATGGCTTTCAGATTTGGAGGAAGAGGTGGTGGTTGAAGAAGAGGACGACCAGTTGCAAATGTGGAAGTGTTGGAAGCTATGCAACAGATGCAAGCTAGATTGGAAGCAGTGGAAATGGGAAGAGATGCAGATGTTGGAGATTGCAGTGAACCTGAAGCTGAAGCTGTGGAAGAAGAACCTGTAGATGTAACTCTTGAAATGAGATTCTTTAAGTCAGTATTGAGATCCACATCCAAGCCTAGACTTGCAGTCTCAATCTACACAGGAAGCGTAAGCCCTGAGGAATTGATAGACTGGATAAATGACATGGAGAAATTCTTCAATTATGAAGAAACAAATGAAGGAAAGAAGGTGAAGTTTGCTGTCACAAAACTGAAAGGGCATGCAACACTTTGGTGGGATGGAGTGCAGGCAGAAAGGATAAGACTTGGCAAACAACCAATTAATAATTGGAACAGGATGGTGGCAAAAATGAAAAGTAAGTTTTTACCAAGTGATTATCAGCAAACATTATTTAGACAGATGTAGAATCTTAGACAGAGGTTTGTGACAGTAAAATAATACACAAAGGAATTCTAAAAAGTGAGTAGAAGAGAAGGAAAAATTCAAGATACAGATGAGAAGGTTGCAAGATATGTGAATGGTCTTAGAATGGACATTCAAGATGAGCTAAGTGTGTTGTCTCCTAAAACAGTAGAAGAGGCTTATCAGATGGTACTGAAGGTTGAAGAAAAACTAATGAGGAAGCAATCTGCTAGAAATAGAGGTACTTCCCGAGGTAGGGGAAGTCAAGGTGGTAGAGGAAGATCTACAACACCTAGAGATGGAGATAGCAGCAACTCAAGTCAGCATGCACCCACAGGAGGTGATGCAAGTGACAGAGGGAGTTTTTCCAGAGGAAGAGGAGGTAGAGGTAGAGGAAGAGAAGTTAGATGTTACAAATGTAACAAGTTGGGACACAGAGCTTATGAGTGCCCAAAAAATATAGGAATGTATTAGAGGAATGCAATTGTTGGAAAAACTGAAGAGGAAGCAACAAAGGTAATAGACGAAGAGAATG
Organism: Pinus tabuliformis; assembly: GCA_031772625.1. Taxonomy (NCBI): domain Eukaryota; kingdom Viridiplantae; phylum Streptophyta; class Pinopsida; order Pinales; family Pinaceae; genus Pinus; species Pinus tabuliformis. Next base: position 1,383,684,685 of record CM062804.1, on the reverse strand, counting down.
TACCAGAGAAAGGGGAATCTTTGGTAGTCAACAAAATTTTGTTAAAACCAACTAAGGAAATTGTTGTACCAGCTCAGAGAAAAATCTTGTTCCGGACTATGTGTAAGGTTCAAGGGAAGTGTTGTCAGATGATAATAGATAGTGGTAGTACAAATAATTTGGTCTCCACAGAAGTGGTGGAGAAGTTGAAATTGAAAACAAAGAAACATCCAACACCTTACAAGGTGTCATGGCTTCAAAAGGGATATCAATTGGTAGTGAACGAGCAATGTGAAGTGGAGTTTCAGTTGGGAAAATATAGAGACAAAATTATGTGTGATGTTATGCCTATGGATGTGTGTCATATATTGTTGGGTAGACCTTGGCAATATGACAGAGGAGCTATGCATGATGGAAAGAAGAACACATACAAATTTAGCAAAGATGATGTCAATCATACATTGCTACTAATAGAAGAAGAGGATACATCAAAGAAACCTGATCCAAGGACCCTTTTGTTGAGTGGAAAGGAGTACTTGTAGCAGATGGAAGAAGATGAGGTAATTTTTGTGTTGGTTTGCAAACCCAAGGTAATAATTACTTCCACAAAAGTTTCTGATTTACCAATTGAAATTCAATAGATGCTAGACAGTTATTGTGATATCATTGTAGATGATTTTCTTGATGAGTTACCACCCACTAGAAAAATCAGTCATCACATATATTTGATTCCAGGAGCAAATATACCTAATAAAATGGCTCCCACAGAGAATGAAGAGATCAGGAAACAGGTTCAGGAATTGTTAGACAAGGGGCTAGTTAGAGAGAGTTTCAGTCCTTGTGCAGTGCCAACAATGTTGGGCCCAAAGAAAGATGGAGGCTGGAGAATGTGCACTAATTTGAGAGAAATCAATAAGATAACAATCAGGTATAGATTTCCTTTACCTAGAATCGAAGATTTGATGGATTGTTTGAGTGGAGCCAGATATTTTACAAAGTTAGATTTAAAAAGTGGTTATCATCAAATTAGAATTAGAGAGGGAGATGAGTGGAAAACTGCTTTTAAAACAAATGAAGTATTGTATGAGTGGATGGTAATGCCTTTTGGATTGTCGAATGCCCCTAGTACATTTATGAGGCTTATGAATGAAGTTCTGAAGGAATTTATTGGCAAATTAGTAATAGTATATCTGGATGATATATTAGTTTACAACAGATCTAAGGAGGAACATGTGAGACATGTGAATTATGTCTTACAGAGACTACAACAAGAAAAGTTACTGTTAGATTTAAAGAAATTTTCGTTCATGAAGGAGGAGTTGGTGTATTTGGGCTTTGTTGTTTCTATTGAGGGGTTAAAGATGGAAAGAAGATCAAGGCCTCATGGAGTGGCCTTCACCAAAAAGATTCTTTGAGGTAAGAAGTTTTCACGGTCTTGATAGTTTTTACAGGAAATTCATAAGGAATTTTAGTAAGATCAATGCTTCAATTATTGACACAATAAAGAAGGACAGACAACCATTTAAATGGACTGCTGAAGCAAAAAAGAACTTCCAGCTGTTGAAGAGAAATATTACTGAGAAACCTATTTTGATTTTGCCTAATTTTAATAAACCTTTTCAAGTGAAGTGTGATACCAGTGGAGAAGCAATTGGAGCTGTTTTGAGTCAGGAGGACAAGCCTGTAGTTTATTTTAGTGAAAAACTGAATGAGACAAAGAAGAAATATTCTTCTTATGACAAAGAGTTTTATGCAGTGGTGCAGTCTTTGAAGAAGTGGAGACATTACTTGATGTCTAAGGACTTCATATTATATTCAAATAACCATGCATTACAGTACATTATGCAATATCCAAAGCTTAACCAGAAGCATGCAAAATGGGTAGAATACCTTCAAAGTTTTAATTTTGTGTTAAAACATATAACTGGTCAATCAAACAAAGTAGCAGATGCCTTAAGTAGAAAAAGCAATTTTGTTCAAGAAATTCAAATTCAAGTGTTGGGTTTTGATTTTCTTAAAGAGTTATATGAGAAAGATCTAGATTTTAAAGAGGCATTTGAAGCTTGTAGAAATCTTGTTTTGTTAGACATAAGCAAATGGTTGGATTATTTCCTACAAGAGGGACTGTTGTTCAAAAGAAATCAACTATGCATACCAAGTTGTTCTATGAGGGAGAATTTGATCAAGGAGAAACATAGTGGAGGACTTGGAGGGCATTTTGGTGCAAACAAGACTTATGAGCAGTTAAACCAGTTTTATTTTTGGCCAAAGATAAGAGCTGAAGTGGAAAAGTATGTGAGAAATTGTAAAGTCTGTTAGTATGCAAAGGGAAGGAGTCAAAACGCAGGTTTGTATGTTCCATTACCTATTCCAGATAGGCCTTGGGATATGGTAAGTATGGACTTTGTTTTGGGTTTACCAAAAACTCAAAGAGGAAATGATTCAATTTATGTAGCAGTTGACATATTTTCAAAAATGGCACATTTTCTTCAATGTTATAAACAAGTGATGCTACTCACATTGCTAATCTATTTTTTAAGGAGATTATAAGATTACATGGGTTACCTAAGAGCATTGCTTCAGACAGAGACACCAGATTTGTTGGAAATTTCTGGAGGACATTGTGGAAGAAGCTTGGAACTAAACTAAGTTTTAGTTCTGCTTATCATCCTCAGACTAATGGACAGACTGAAGTTGTAAATAGAAGATTAGGTAATCTTCTGAGAAGTCTTGAAGGTGAACATCCAAAATAGTGGGATCAAGTATTGGCATAGGCAAAATATGTATATAATGATTCTCCTAACAGGAGTACAAGGAAGAGTCCATTCCATATTCTATGGAATGCACCCAAGAGGAGTGTCTGAATTGAGATACTTGGGAAAATCTGAAAGGAGAAGTGTTAAAGGAGAAGATTTTGCTACATAATTTCAAACAATAGATGAAAAGGTAAAATAGTAACTACAAGACAACAACATAAAATACAAGAGCAGAGCAAATTTGAAGAAAAGAAAAGTTAATTTTGAGGTTGGAGATTTGGTTTTAACACACCTGAGGAAGGAAATATTTCCAAAAGGGAGTATAATAAGCTAAAGTTTAAGAAAATTGGACCATGCAGAGTCTTGAGGAAATTTTCTGCAAATGCATATGAAATTGAATTACCCCCTGATATTGGAATATCTCCAATTTTCAATGTTGCTGATTTGTATAGGTATGAAAGTGAAAATGTAGATGACACAACAGAGGATCAAGAATAACAAGAGATTGATTGGGTAAAATAGTTTCCTATAGAAAAGGAATTGAAGCCAGAGAATATTTTGGACAAGAAATTGTTGAAGAAGACAAGAGGATAGGACTATTTTCAGTATTTGGTCAAATGGAAGGATCAACCAATTGCTGAAGCTACTTGGATGACATATTCCATGCTATAGAAGTTGGGAAGTTCTGTAGAAGAACTCATGGATAGGAGCCCATGAATAATTTTGTTCTCAGGAGTCTGATGCAGGAGCATGAGGATTGAAGACAAAAGGCTTCAAATTTATTCTAAAAATACAAAAAAAAAGTTTACAAGCAAAGGAGTGGGATCCTTTAGCTGTCAAATTTACAAGTTTTCTAGATAGGATTTGAGCTAGGATTTAGGGATTGAGTGATTTTGTAATTAATTCATGCAGTTTAGATTCAGTTGAGATTCTCGAGGAGAATATCAACCAGATTAGATATTGTTTAAGATTAGGCAGATTCAATCCAGTGATTAAGGATCTGATTATTAGAATGAAATGGTATTTATGTAAGTTCTGAATGATTGTAAGGGGATTTTGACTGATTTGGCTTGTTTTGGCCATATAAGATTAAGTTACAGAAATTATATCTCTGTGTATTTTTGTGTATAATTGGTCAATCCCGGAGGTGTTGCATCACTCCGAAGTATCTCTATGTATTATTGAATTTCCAGTTTGGCCTAAAAATTTAGAGTTCTGTATGATCTGGTGTGATCGCATTTAATTTCTCTTTCATCGTGTATAAGATCTGGGTGATCAGCAACTATGGGGGTAGGAGTGTACGGATTTCTTGATCATGGTTGAAGCCCCACACTCACTCCTAGCCATCGATCTCATTTTCAACCTCTTACGTCATAGTCAACTGTGGGGGTTAAGTTGTTTTTTAATCCGTGTGCTAGTTGAAGACCCACAAGCCGTAGATTTCATGGCCTCTTATATCCAACGAATATCGAGTCATAAAGTGATCGGTTGTTAATTTCAAAACCAGACCCGAACATTTATAGATCAAGGATTTATATTCCCTATCGGCTCCATAAGGGCAGGGAAACATCGTGCAAGATCCCCGTCTGATATCGCTGCTGACTGTTGGATCAGGTGTGCCTTGATCAAATGGTGGAGGATCACTGATTAGTTTCGCATCGCAATATTTCATGAGTGAATGAACCTTGGCCTTAAAATAATGTGACTTGCAATGTGTGATGCTTAGAGGACTTGTAAAGAATTTATTGTTGTGGCTAAAATTAAGCAGTTCTGCTAATTTAGAAGAATAGTCAAGTTTGGAGGTAGATGATTGATACTCCAAAGGAGATCCAAGAAGAAATTCCACCTGAACTTGCAGAAATCATTACCGGATTTGAATGATTGTCCATTACACCTACATCCAGGCCACCACAAGTCGCTTAAGTTGGTGTTACTTAGAGGTGTAAGGGAAGAATTATTGGAATATTTAAATTTCATCACTTCTAGAGATATTATCAGTTCAGTTATGATGAAATTGGGAAACTCTATAAAAATTGTTCAAGAGAAAGCATGAGAATTGAAAAAGGATTGAGAAAACTTATAACTCCAACATCAAAGAATACTATGGGAGTAACTAAAGTTGAAATTGGAAATATAATATAGAATATGAAAAAAAATATTTTAAATTCATTATCCATGTAGTTAGATGCTTTATAGAAAAGAAAGAAACAAGAGGACAATGATAAAGCATTAGCTATATTTTTTCCAAAATGCACTATGAAACATCCAATAAATGGGTGTCCACTTGCTCTAGTAAAATTTTGCAAAATTTGTTTAGAAAATCATGATGTTGTTAATTGTCCACGGTTTTCAAGATTCAAAGCAACATAACAAACTATTGAACATAGCATGGAACTAGTAAATTTTATTAATCAACAAATATTTGGACAACCTCACCCATAGTTTTTGGGATACATTAGGATTCTCAATATGTTACCAATCTTGGTCAACCAAATATCCCCAAAAATTTGTATTTTTCTCAACCAAATGCTAATCAACCATCTCAATCTCAATTTATGGCCAATCAACGACCTTTACAAAACACCTCTTCCAACACCATGGCCTTATCAGTGTCTTACAATCAACAATTATATCCCTTCCAAGGATCTTAATGGCCAAATATTAACAATATTTTCTATTGCCACCTCCAATTCAATGCTCTAACCAAGCTCTTGCAAGGCCATCTCAATTGCCTACTCAACCAAATAAAAACCAAAAATCAAAGTTGAGAAAATGAATCAATCAAATCAACACAATCAAATGAATCAACCAAGTCAACCAATTAAATCAATCCAAACCAATCAAATTTATTGTAACAACCAAACAAATGATAATCAAACATATACAATTGCTATGTTAGACTCTCATGGAGTTTCTCTTATGTCCAAATGAAATTTAGGGGATCCAAAACTGCCATAAATTAAGAAAACATGTGATGAAGAACAACAAATTAATAAATAAATAGAGCAACTACATATAGACCCTAATACCATTGTTCAGCATAACATGGAACATGAAATAAAAAATCTGGATAGAGTTCTATGCTTTCCATATAGGCTTAACAAAGTATAAATTCCCCCATAGTCTGCATTCAATATGATGAAGGAATTAAAGAATTTATGTGTCAAAATTCCTTTGATTTAAGCTATAAGATATATACAAATTTATAACAAGGTGATAAAGTATTTGTGCATGAAGAACACTGAAAGGAAGAAACAAGATCCTCCAACTATCCATGTGGTAGGGAAATTATCCAATTTTATTGTAGGAAAAATTGTTAACCCAAAATATGAAGGTCCTTGCAGTTTGATTGTAAAAGTCTATATTGGAAAAAAATCCATTCCAAATACTTTAGTGGACATAGGAGATGCAGTAAAGATTATGACTAAGGAGGTCATACAAAATTTAAACCTTCAAAATTTAATGAGACACACACCAAAGTAGGGGAATTTTGAAGTCCAAAATGGGTAGCAAAATAAAAAATGTACGAACAAAATCAATGTTAAAAGAACCAATAAGATTCAAGATGATGATGTCATCCTTGGGGGTAAAACTTTTTGAGGGAAAAGAAGAAAATTATTTTTTTAATTGTACTTTCACTTTGTCTCCTTATATGTTTATTCAAATATCAAGTGTAGGCATCTGTTGGATGCAAAATTAAATTCCACATCCAACGAATACCCACTACATAATTTTGAGTAGACCCATAACAAAAAAAAGTTGAAGCTACATGAAAAATGTGTTTTTTCAATAAACAATTTTTTTAGTGATCTATAAACTATCATGGATATTGCACCAGATAATTCTCCACAACAAATATGACAAAATATACTTAAAAATCCAAAAATCTACATTTACAATTTTATTTCCTTTTAGATTTATAGATATGTAGATTATTGTTAATAGTGTATGCATGTGAATTAAAATTATGCAGAAAATAGAGAACAATGAAAACAAAAGATGACACACACATTTGACACAATATATGACCTGGGAAACCCTTTCGAGAGAAAAACCCAGCTAGAAAGTGAGGCCACTATAGGTTTTAACACGTACAAAAATTACCTGCATACGGATTCTAAAACACAAAAAATAAACAATGCGAGAGCATAACACATAAAACACATATACATAGAGATTTTCCCATGGATCCCAAAACCAGGACTACCAGCGCGATTTTTCATTATGTTCCTTTCAATGTTACAATACATATATATACATGTCGAATAATCCAATACCATGGACCAAAAACCATCGCGCCCAAAACCATGCACAAAACCATAGGTAGGTCCACCCACCTAATATAGCGTCCAAAAAAAAAAATCCCCGGGGTGCTGCCTCGGACCTCATAGCTACCCCCCTCAAATCCCCAGTGACCCCCCCCACTGCGTAATCAACACAACGAAGGGGGGGCTCTGCCCCCCCTCTAACTCCCCGCTTAACTAGGGGCTAGTCATGGAAAGAATATAACACAACCCAACAACAACTCCACTCTCTTTCTCTAAATGGAAATATGGCCGCAAGTACAAAGAAGTATGGCATGTGTCCTGTGGGATGCTATAGCATGAAAATCCTATTTAGGTGCTCTATCTCCTATCCCTCCTAGATATTTTTGCTCAACTATGGAACAAATGCACTCGAAAGAATGGAACCCCTTTTCCTCCTAGTGGCTTGGTTATAATATTACCCGCTGGTATACTAATAGTTGGGTTTGGTTACCTAAACTCTTAACAAAAGTTACAATATAGACTCTTTTAGAATCTTCTACATCATAATCACGTGACTAGCCCCTTTTTTCATGAATAATGGGGGTTGAAGTGGCATCCTCTAGAATTATGGTTGTGAAAACAGGAAGGTCAACTTCTTAGGGACATAACTTTAACATAAAAACTTGGATTGACATGATTCTTGCGTCGTTGGAAAGGTCTATGTGTATAGAATAGGAAAAAATATCCCATAAGGTTTTAAAACCCTAATTTTCCAAACTGGGTTCTATAGGTAAAAATGGTCATGAGATTTGATTCCTCCACTTTGTCCACTCTTAAAGCATTGATATGGATGAAAAACAATATAATGATCCAATTTGGATCATATATCCCCATTTTAGTAGGATTTTGGTCCCCAAAAGCTTATACTGAATGAGGTGAGGAAATTTTTCCTTCACCTTCTCTCTAGTGTACCATTTAGCTTTGCATGGAAGTTTTCCTTTCAACCCAATTTGCTAAAAGTTATGTTGCCCCTATCTTGTAGTTCTGGACCTCTTCTGTAAAGTGGTATCTTCTGGAAACTCTACTTAAGCATCTGGTGCCAAATCTTCCACAGAAGGTAGGACTTGTTCCTGTTCCTGATCTAGCATGGAAGGCTCATAGTGTTTTAGATTCTCCACATTCACAATTAAGTAAATTCACATAATGGTGGTAAACTAAGTTGATAGGCATTATCACCCACTTTTTCTAGTATCTCAAAAGGACCATACCTTAGAGCCTTGATTTTATTACCAGGCCACTATAGCCTCTACGTGTTTAATTGTAGCTATATTATGTATTCCACCTTGAATGATTTCTATGTTCTATACTAATCATGCATAGCCTTATATTTCTCTTGTGACTTATGCAGAGTCTCTTGTACCTGTATATGAATCTTCTTGATCTTCCCTCATTCCTCCTTACTGCCCATTATGCAATGTCCAAAGGTGAAGGTGAAAAATATCGAAAACAAGTTTCAAATGGGGACATTCCTGTAGAAGTGTGGACTGCGATGTTGTAAGAATGTTGTATATATATTAGATTTTCATCCCAATTCTTTGGATGCTTCTGGTTGTATCCCCTCATAAGTTGCACCAAATTATTATTGAATACTTATGCATTCCCATTTGTCTATGAATGGGATGTTGTAGATATCTTTAGATTTGTGTTTGTCTTCTCGCACAATGTATTCCAAAATGCACTGAGAAATATTGTGTCCCTATCTAAAACTATTCTCCTTGGTATCCCAAAGTGCACCCAAACTTTTCCAAAGAACAAGTTTATTGCTTATTTCCCATTGATGGTCTTTTCATCCGAAATCAAAGCACATATCTTGTTGAACTTGTCAACTACCACAAAAAGTAGTCATTTCCCTTCCTAGTTGTTGGAAAACCTCCCACAAATTCCATGGAAATGCTTTCCCAAGGATGAGTGTGTATAGGTAAGGGATGATATAGATCTTATTTCTTGTTTCTAGGCTCACTGGTACAACAAAGTATGCATCCTCTTATGATCGTAGCTACATGATCTTGCATCTTGAGCTAATACACATACCTTTACAAGTTGGCCATGGTATTCCCTACACCAAAGTGCCTTGCAACCTTGGAGGTGTGAGCCTCTCGAATCAGCTACGATCTCTCACCTTTAGGAACACATAGCTTACCTATCATGTAAAGTAACCCAGCCTATAGATGGTAGTCAATGGTGTTGTCATCATTGTGCACATGACTCTGACTTAGCTACTGCTAAAACACCCCCTTAAACTCCTCATCCTCTGAATATGCATCATGGGTGAAGGGCTCCATGTGCATAAGAGTCCCTAAATCTGTGATCTTTGATGTGGGTGGCCTTAAGAGCATGTTGACCAACTTATTTTTGTTTCCCTACTTGTACTTGATCACCAAATGAAACTATTGTAGAAACTCCATCCACTTGTAATTCCCAACCTGTTGTAACTTACTTGGGCCTACAGCTACTGTAGTTATTGGTGATTATGTCGATTATTGTCTCCTTTCCCACCAAATAGAGCTTCCAATTCTTCACAACTTGAATTAGGGCATAGAGCTCCTTGTCGTAGGTAGGGTAGTTAAGAACCGCCCCATGAAATAATTTAGAATGGTAGTGTATAGACCTTCATCCTTGCATCAAGACTCATCCTATAGCATACCCACTTGCATTTGTCTTCGCTTCAAAGGGTTTCTTCAAGTTTGGTAATGCCATAACTGGTTCTTCACTGATCTTCTTCTTTATCTCCTCGAAATCCATCATTTGACCCTTTCCCCATTGGAAACTCTTGCCACTTGTTTTTATGGCATGGAGCGATGTTGCTACTGCTAAAATGAGGCTATGATTTTCCTTGGGTACTGTGCTACCCCAATGAAACTTCCAACCTTAGAAACATTAGTAGGCACAGACCATTTCATAATGGCCTCCATCTTTGTAGGATTTATCTTCAACTCTCCTCCACCTATCACATCCCCCATAAACACCAAAGGCTACCATGAAAACTCACACTTCTTGAGATTTTCTAGCAGATGCTACTTATTAATGTCTCCAACACATGCACCAAATGTGAGATGTGTTCCTCCTGGGTAGCATTATATACGAGTATATCATCCAAATAGACAATAACAAATGAATTTATAAAAGGGCGCAATATATCATTCATAAATCTCATAAATGTAGTTGGTTCATTACATAGGCCAAATGGCATGATTAACCACTCATATAACCTTTCCTGGTTTTGAAGGCAGTCTTCCAGGTATCTTCTTTTTTGACTCGAACCTGGTGATATCCATACTTTAATTCTAGCTTGGTGAAGTATTTTTCTTGCTTCAACTGATCTAGTAGAGCATCTATCCTAGGCACGGGGTACTTGTTCTTGAGCATGATTTTGTTCAATGCCTTATAATTTATACACATCTGCCAAGTCTTGTCCTTCTTTGGCACAGTGATGATCGGTGACCCACATGGTGATGTACTCGATCAAATGATACCATGTTCCAGTAGTTGTTGCAATTGTTTCTTCACCCCTCCAAGGATTCCTTACTCTTACTGACTCTTCTACAAACTGATGTTCTCTTAAAAACAATAAAACATACTTCTTGCTGGAACTAATCAATTTCATGGCTTGGTTGGCACTTACCAACAATATTTTCAACTTTTCCTTGTGCACATTGATGGTGAATTTTTTTTCATCCTTGACGAGTCAATACTCATTAGATAAATTTTAAGATCTAAAATGGGCCTCCTTGTTGGAAATACTGAGGGGAGGGGTGAACCAGTATTTCTTTTTCCGACTATTGCTTTACCAATTAAACAAATTATATTCAGAACACAAGATGAACAACAATAATAAATTCTTTTATTAATATAATCTTTGCAGTAAAACAGATACAATATATAAGTGGTTGCAATCAGTTGCCAAGCTCCAACTCGAACTTTGGTGAGGCTCCAACCTCCAGAGCACCAACTCTATTTCACCAAGACACCAATCTTGGACTTAGGAGCACCAACTCCCAAGGACTTCAATCCTTCCATTTCCTAAGACACTAGTCCCAAAGACACCTATCCTTCCTACTTCTGAGGCATCAACCCCAAGGACTCCAATCCTTCTTACTTCTAAGGGCACCAGCCCCAAGGACTCCTATCCTTCTTGCTTCTGAGGCACCAGCCCCAAGGACTCCAATCCTACTTACTTCTGAGGCACCAGCCTCAAGGGTTCTGACCCAATCTTGTCAAGGTTCATTTGATAGTAATGTTCTGCTCTCAGAACTCTTCTCTACTGAGTTCTGTCTTATTATAGCTTCACTGCAGTCTCCAAGCTACAGGATCAATGACACGTAGTCTTCTTATGAAGTAGTCTTCCCAATTCTTCATATTGCCTGCACAGAGTGTCTAGTACCCTTCAAGACTTCTGATAATGTCTTCACACAGCTTTAGTCAGTCTACTATTAGCTGCACTAAGCTCTGCATAAATAACAACCTTTTGTTCAAGCTTATGTTCTCTGCTGGCTACTTCTCCCCTTCGATTGTCTACTGTCCTATTGGCCCTTCGGCCCTCTTTCTGTTTTGCTGGATCCTCTCGCTGCCTCTGTCTCCTCCATCTTATTTTTCACATCGTTCAACAGCCTTCAACAACATGCATGTTCTTTGTTTTTACATGTTTTATTTGTTGCCCATGCCTCTGTCTCCTAGTTTCCTCTCTTCTCTGGCCCTTTAGCTTCCTCAACGTTCACTTATCCTATCAACTTCCTCCTCGGTCACTGTCATTTCCTTTGTGCTCGCTTGCTTCTTCAGCTTCCCGGCTTTCAGTATCCTCTGTCTATTTGTGCTCACAGGACACATTGATTCAATGGCGAGGACCGAGTCATACGCAGAGGACACATATTCAAAAAAAACTATAACAACACTCTTGTTTTCTCATGATAGCAGGCATACACAGGGACTGTTTCATTTAATGGACCCGCCACGTCCTGATCGCAATCACCATCGACATTAGTTCAGCCTCTTGAACTATCGGGAGCATTTCGTAGTGTATTTCTGTCGCGCAAGCCAAAAATTCATTTACACAGGAAAAACAAGCAAACAGGACTAAAGGGCGGACTTCAAAAAATACACACCCGCACCTAAACTGTATCGAATCCGCTCCTTCACAGTTTTATCGTAATTGGCATTTTAGTGTGGCAAGGCTTCATAATATATGCGATATGTGACAGATGCGATGATAGATTAACTCATATTGCAATGTGCGGTAGGTCCGCGTGTATATGTATCGCAATCGGGAGTTTCCCTTGGCGGAGGTCCGATGCGACATCGCTAATCGCTATCGGCGATCGCAATGGACCGCTTGACACATTGTAACTCCGCTCCCGAAGTGTCGATGCGATATACATCGGCAATCGCAAGTCGCAAGGGTTCAGGGCTCGACGTTAACGCAGACCACTCATAGTGATGCGATGTGCCGGACCCGATACAACTCAACACTCCCGTGTATAACGTTTCAGGTCCACTTTCCGCCTCCGATAGTGTATTTGCCTATGTATGTATGTTTATGCCGCCGATAGTGCAAATGCATATATATGGTTTGTGTCCGCCGATAGTGTTAAAGCATACATATATGGGTTTTTGGCCGCCGATAGCTCCCGATAGTGTAATCCGCCTGCATATACACTATATTACTCCCTGATAGTGCATTCTTTGACATTCTTTCTCCCGTAGTGTTATCTGTGGCATATATGGCTTCTGATGGCTGTTAAATGCATGCATATATATGTCTACGCTCTGATATGCTCTCCGATGGCGTATATATCTCCACTCCTTTAACCCTGTATATATATTGCTCTGATGTTATACTCCTTCAGTAGGCTCTGTTTATGCTCCTCCGGTATGGCTTTGTTTGCTCCGTTTGCTCCTCTTCTTTGGCATATATATGGCATATATATATGCTTTGTTCTGCTCGCGTTTGCTCCTGTAGTTCCTCTTGCTCCAATGTGGCTCCTCTGGCTTGGAAATGTCTTTCAAAGACCTCCTTGCATATATGAATGCCTTTGTTGCTCTGATATCCTGTGATATGCTTTGATCTGCCTCCTTTGGTAACTCCTCTTGCTTATGGCTTGGCTATCCTGATGGCCTTGCTCCTGTCTCTTCATGGATCTATTCTGCTTCCCCTTGGCTTCTAGTATCTAGGATATTGCCATATTAGTATCTAGAATATTGCCATATTGACATCAATGACAACCTAGGTCAACAATCTCCCCCTTTGTTATTGATGGCAATATTCTTCTTCTCTCCCCCTTTGGCATCAATGGAAAAGGAGTGCTATAGGACTCCCCCTATTAAACTACTTATGTTCTTCATGAATGGTAGATCTTCATGGGTCTGTGACTCCCCCTGTCATGGTGCTCTTCTTCTTTTTATTCAAGATAGAAGGATTGATGCTTTATCATCAATTAGCACATTATTCCCTTTTCATGTCTCAGAACTACTTTATCATGGATTCAACAATGCTTAAAGATGCTATACTTCAATGCTTTCAATCAGATTGAAAATATCCATACACCAAGTGTCCAAGTCCAAGCTTTGATGCTTCAATCCATATTGTTGTCTCCATAGGCAGAATTGAGAGACCTTCATAGTTCGAATCAAGAGAAACTGCCACTGAGATTGTCTTTCTTGCTGTCTTTCTTCAGATCTGAGTTCATTTGTGTCTTTGTGCTTCTTCTTAAGTCACTGCCATCCTTTCCTTGTGTTCTTGTACATATCTCAGCTAGTTATTTCCTCTTAGCAGATTTAGATATCCAATCTGTGACTGTCTTTTAAATACAATTGTTGATCTTCATCTTCATGCAGTGATTTAGTTTTGATATAGGCTGCCAGTTGCTCTTACTTCAAACTCTATTCCAGATGTATCTGTTTGTTTGAAGATTGCCTCTATTAGTGTCCAGAATTTATCTGTTCTCACATTAAATCCCTGAGTTAAGACATAAACTTCTGTGATAACAGCACCATGGTTGTTTGCCCTATTTTCTCTAGCATTAGATGACTTTCTCTGTTGCTTCAAATACTACTTAGTGATTAAGTGGAAAGCATCTTTAACAACAGTCCAAAGAATGGTTACAGGATCATATTCTTCAATGGAGTACCCCTGAGAAATGATCTTTATCAAAGAATGACTGTTAATATAGTTCAGCAAGGATTTCATAAGGACCCTTTCACTAATAGCTTCAACAATAATGATCAAGAATTACAGGCTCCCCCTAACTATATGCATCATCTCCTTTTGGCAGAGTCTTCTCATAAAATGCTTAGATTGTCAAAATTCAGGCCAATGACATATGTTGTTGGCTGGAGAGCTCAAGGGACTTTCGGATTGTATTTCCTTCCTTCTCCATACTTGTGTAACTTTCTTATTTTTCATGGTTCTATCTTGTGTAAGAGCCCAAGTTAAGTTACAGTCAAGTGCCATATGACCAATGTTATGACACTTGAAGCATTCTACATTGTTCATGAATAAGAATTCATATTTTCTTCCTGCAAAATTGTTTCTTGGAGATTGTTGGGGACCATAATTTCTATCTCTATGAGATGGTTGGGGAACATAACATCTATCTTTATGATATGCTTTACAGTCTTTTGCCATGTGACCAAATTTTGTATAAGAATAACAATAACCAAAAAATGAACTTCGGTACCTGGGAGATGGAGATTTCCTTGATGTACTTTTGAAGCCTTTCTGCCTTGAGGTCCTTTGATGATAACCATTCCCTCTCGCATCTTTGACATCATCTACATTTCTTCTTGGAGCAGGATTTCTTCTATTTTAGCCTTGATTTTTCTCCTTACCTTTGCTGGAACTGGGAGCATCACCATTTCTTTCTAGCTTCTTCACATCTCTTTTGTTTGAAGGATTTTCATTCTTGTTTGAGGATTCACCTGCATACCCGAGACTTGATTTATCAGATGGACTTCTGTGATAGCTGAGCATGTCATCCAAGGCCTGAGAGCTCTTCAAGATTTTGTTCATTCCTTCAACCTTTGTTCTGAGGAAGACAATATCTTCTTCCAATCTTTCACACTCACTATTCTTCTTAGCAAGTTGTTCCTCAGTTTCTTCCTTGATACGTGTTTGGTCAATTTAGTGATGTCTAAATTGCAACTTTTAAATGTCAACCCGGGGCTCGTAAGCTGATGAAGTGATGTGTACTGTATGTACTTAGGCAACTGTTTCTTAAGTTTTTGTCGTTTTTAACTTTTTAAGTTTGTTTTCAAATATCTTTCTCCTACAATGATGTGATGGAAATGAAATAAAGTGAGTGAAGTGTGTGTGATTGTGATGAGTTCAAAATGATTTCTTAAAACTTAAGAGTAATCTACAAGAAAGCTTTGAACAATCAACTGAAATGAAATCAACTCTTAAAGGAAAATGAAGGCATCAAATAAAAGACCAATGGCATCGGCCTAGTACCTCTACTGCTGATGAAAATGAAATTGAAAATGACATCTACATTAACTCAATTAAAAACAAGAACAACTACTTTAACTCTTCAATTAAATCTTAAGTAATGTAAAATCTAGGTGACAAATCACACCACTTAATTTTCCCTTAACCTTTCTGCCTTCAGCTGGATTGATCATATAAGAAAGAGTTATGAGCAAGTTAGCAATGTGAGTCTTAAAACAAAATAAACCAAGCTGCACTAAGTGATATTCTGGCTCCTCTAAAGTTAGTTAATTATGATAAAAAGAGCCATCAAAAGGTGAACAACTTGATAAGCTATGAGCAGAAAGTAAAGTGCAAACTAAAGCAATGATACCAATGAAAATCAAAAATAAAGATCAGCAGTCTAGATAAGACAATCACAAATGCCACTAGCTGTAAAAAGAGAAGGCAGAAAACTTTCCCGGGTACCTAAGAAATCTGCAAAAACACACTGATCAGTCATGAACAAAAGTGCAGAAATGTAATCAGCATAATTCAAAGTTATATACAGCTATTGTACATGATAAAAACATAGCAATCAAAAGCATTCTGTACAACTATTATACATAAAATGATAAGAAGAAATGCAAGAAATGAAAAGCACTGTACAGGCCTTAAGTAAACAGGGGCCCTCTGCCTACTCCAGCCAGCTCAAAAGATCAGTTACACGCTTAGAAACAGAACGGTCTTCTCATATATTATGTAGCAAAATAGAAAGTACAGTGGGAGATCAAAATTACATATCAGCAGCTAACTAATCAGTGTTCAGAGACGCTTTATTTATAGCAGAGAAAGCAAACTAACTTAACACAAACTACGCTATTCTATCAGCTGTGTAAAAACACGTAATCTGGCAGCATCCTCGGATTTAGGCAACAGTCATGGTGGGCATTAAATCTTCTGTTGGATTCGTGTTTCCCACCGTCTGCGTGGCTGAGGAAGAGGCCAGCTGTTCTTCACGTGCTCTAAAATAGAACACGCAGAGTCGTGCCACCGCCAATGACCTCTGTTGACCGTAGTTGCCCCCTCGTTGACCATGGCTTTTTATGACTGGTTTGGATGAGCTGGAAGGAAACACACCATGTCCTTGGTTCCACGAACTTGCCCATGTGGCTCTTCTGCCCGTAGGACACCTGGAACATGCCGTTTAATAAAACAGCTGCAGAATCCGGGGTTGGCTGCGGAAATCGGGATCAGCTGCGGAAACCCTATGTGAGCTGCGGAAACGCAGCACTTGAACCAAAATTCTAAACCAACAACACAGTCATTAGCATAATTAACAAACCATGTAAAAAGTCCTAAAATACAATGATTTGAGCAATTTGATGAAGGGAATGAGTGGCAAAAGAAAGAAATGAATAGGAAAAGGAGGCTGAGAGGATGTGTAAAGAAGTGCAGGTTTGAGGCTCAACATACCCCCACTGTGAAGGTGTTGCATGTCCTCA
This sequence comes from Pinus tabuliformis, assembly GCA_031772625.1. Taxonomy (NCBI): domain Eukaryota; kingdom Viridiplantae; phylum Streptophyta; class Pinopsida; order Pinales; family Pinaceae; genus Pinus; species Pinus tabuliformis. The sequence goes on along the minus strand of CM062804.1, from coordinate 1,383,667,740 downwards.
TGCAACCAAAACTTTGTCATTGCTTTTCAGTCCATGTGCTCAGATGCTTCTGCCAAAACATCTAGCCTTCTTTTCTTTCTCCTTGCTGCCAAAATTGTTCTTGGTTTCTTGACTAAACACTTGAATTTCAAATTGATCAAGGCCCTGCTCAGTTTCTTGCATTTTCTCTTCAATTTTCTGTTCTTCTTCTGCCAAAGTCCTAAGTGAAGCATGGTATTATCATGGACAATTTTGTCCACCTTGCTTTGTTCTTTCAATGCTTCGTTTTCTTGTTTAATATGTCGATTGAGGACTTCTAGCTCAAACACCTCTTGTTTTAAAGATTGGACCTGTTCATTAAGAGGCAATATAGTGCTTGGACCTGCAACTGATTGCTCCAAGGTCTCCAAATAATTGTATACCTCCCGTTGGTCAGGGTCAATTTCAGGTGTTCTCCTTGGGCTATGTTCAAAATGAAATTCTGTTTGAAGTTCTGGCTGGAAGGGACTCTCTTCCCGTGGAGGAGTGGATTCAAGGTCAAGCTGAGTTGGAGCCTTTTCAGGTGTACTTTCTCCCAAATCAATGAAATGTGACTGTTTTTCTTTAGTCACACTCATTCTTTCTTTAATTCTACTGCTTCTTCTCACTTGTGCACTAGTGCTCTTTGGCTGGGCACTCTGTTTTTCTTTCTGTTTCTTCTTTGAGAGGGCAGCAGCTTGAAGTTGTGTGAGTCTATCAGCCAAGGTTTGAGAGTCTTCTTCTATTGAAGGTTCAGGTGATGGATATGATTCTTGAACAATTGTTTTCCCTTTCTCCTTTTTCTGTTTCTTAGCTTTATCTCTCTCTACCTCTTCTTCTTGAGTAGTCTCCTGAGTTTCTACAATAGGAGGATCTTGGGCTGCAACATCTCTTTTCATTCTCCTACTTCTTTTTGGGACTCTAGGAGAACTGCTAGCAGAAGCTTCAGTTACCTCTTGAAAATGATTCCTGACTAAAAACTTTTCCCATGTATCATTGTTGTTTTTCAATTGGTCCTCTATGAGAATTCTAATGAACCCGTGATGATACAAGTGAGGTTCAATATGGCCTATATTCTTTTGGACAGTGGAACTCATTTTCGTTAGGCTTCTTAACAGAAAGTAGGGTAAATTGATGGCATGTCCTTCCATGAAGTTCATCATAATTCTGGCATGGTACATATACATAGTGCCAAAGCGGCCCTCACATGTAACAAACTTTTGAACAAGTAATAACAATGCAGTCCATTCTTCCTTAATTACATGTACAGGAATCCCTTTGGTGAATATTGAAGTGTCCATACCTGGGTTCTTAAGCATATCTTTCCATCCCTGATCTTCCACCCCTCTGTTCTTAAACCATCGGTCTCCCACCTGAGGTAGACTGGTTGCTGTTGCTATGGAGTTCTCTGTGATTGTGAATTTCAGGTCCCCTACTTCCACAGTGTGTCCATTGAAGGATCGAGCAAATGCTTTCGTTACCTCCTTATCATATCCTCTGAATTTTTGAATAAACTTCAACCATTTTGCCTTCTTTAATGCTTCTTTTGTCTGTGGGTATCCTTCTAGATACTTTGAACCTTCAGGTTCTGCTCTAAGCAGCTTCCCCATATTCGGTTTTCAACTTCGGCTGAGGCTTTTGACTGTGTATGGATGCTCAAGGAGGATACTCACGGGAACAACAGGTGTATTACGGCCGTAAGTGGAATATCCGCAATGTAATGCGAGGCAATACGGGTTTAAAACAGGACTGTGGAGTTTAAAACAGAGCCGCGGGGTTTGAAACAGAGTTGTGGAGTTTGCAGCGAAAATGAGAGTGGAAATGGTGTGAGTGCGAGGGAGTAGAAGAAAGACACGAGAATGAGTTCAAATGCGTGTGGAAATGGGGTGATAAGAGGATGGAATAACGGCTGAATCCCTTGGAGTCGGGTGGCTTACGCACACGTTTCAGCATTGGCTGCGGAGATCGTGGTGGAGAAGAGACGTAGTACGATAGGTCTCTTCTTCCTTGTACGGCTAATAAATGAAAGCGCAGTCTCAATTTGAGTTTGAACTAAGAGTGATTATGAGACCGTTAGGAGGGTATGAGGTGGATGAAGTGTTATCGTGGAGGAGAAGTGGGATGATCTTGCCGAATCATTGCATTTAGTGGCTCTGTCCACGATTTAATAATTATGCATAAAATGACATTTAAATGGTTGTTTGGAAAAGATTTTGATCATACCTTCATGGGTTTGTCATTTGTTGATTAAGGTTGCTGATCCATGATTGCTTTTTGATCCTGCAGGTGCCTCATATCCTTGTTTCCTTTGGTGATGATGATGATGTTAATCTTTTTGAAACAGAGTGCTGCTAGCTGTAGAGACAGAGTGGTGCTGGCTGCAGAAATCGTTTCTGGCTGCAGAAACTGGTGCGAGCTGCGGAAACGGTTTCCAGCTACGGAAACTAAACATCTCCCTTTTAACTGCACAAAGTTAGTTAGAAAAAGACTAACTGAATGGAAATAGTCCTGAAAGGGACTTTTATTAATGGAATGAGATGGAGTGAATGGAGTGAAGTGGAAAAATGAAATGGAATGAAGTGAAATGGAGATGAAAAATGATGAAGGTGAAGTGAAATGGAATGAAGATGGAGTGAGGATGGAGAGAGAGAGAGAGAGATTTTTTTTTTGGAAAATATAGAGTGTCAGGTGTCCCTGATTTTCACTCCATATTTTCTGTATAAGACCGCGAATCTGAGATTGGTTTTCAGGCTTATACACATTTTTTTTTCTTTTTCTTTTTTTTCTTTTTTTTTTTCAATTCAGAAAGAAACAAAGATTAGGCTGATGGAGGAGAATAATTCTTCTCCACTAGCCTCATTGCAGAATTTTCTTGGAATATTTTGACAAAGTCCTCTTTTGAGAGTGGCTTGTGATAAATTTTCAATCGGTGGCCATTCACAATGAGAGGAGTTTGAAACTCATCAATAACCTTGATTCAGACTACTCCATTACTAAAGACTTCATCAATCTCATATGGCCCAAGCCAATGAGTTTGAAATTTCCCTTTGAAGTCTTTAAACTTTGAATCAAACAGTAACGCCCAATCTCCCTTTTGAAACTTCTTCTCTTTGATATATCGGTCGTGCCACTTAGTTCTTTGGTGCTGAACTAGATCAGTCCTTAGAATTGCATCTTGTCTTATTTCATCTAGCTCATTTAGCTGCTCCATTCTGTGCTTTTGGGCTTCTGATAGACTCATCCCCAACTGAACTGCCATCTTGAAGGTCTTGATTTGAAACTCATTGGGGAGCAAGACTTCTTTCCCATAAACAAGTTCATAGGGAGAATGTCCTGTTGTATTCCTCCATGTAGTTCTATAGGCCCATAAGGCTTCAAGGAGCCTTTCTGCCCAATCTCTTCTGTGGAGATGAACAATCTTGGTGATGATGCTTTCAAGAACTTTGTTTGTAGATTCCACTTGACCATTTGCTTGCGGATGGTATGGAGTAGATTTTCTATGCTTGATTTTGTATTCCTCCATCAGCTTATCCATCAATTTAGATGTAAATTGATTTCCCTGATCTGTCACAATTTCTCTTGGGACACCAAAACGAGTAAAAATATCCTCAAAAAGAAATTGAACAACTGAATTTTCAGTGGCAGAAGGCAATGCCTTGGCTTCTACCCATTTAGTAACATAATCAGTGCAAACCAATATATACTTCTTTTGTTTAGATGGTGGATTAATAGGTCCAACGAAATCTAAAGCCCATTTCTCAAAGGGTTCGATGAGTACCTGTGGCTGTAGTGGCATTTCATTTGAAGGAGTTGGTCTCCCAACTCTTTGGCAGCTGTCACACCTTCTAACATATTGCTTTTCATCTCTAAAGAGAGAAGGTCAATAATATCCTAAAGAAAGGATTTTATAGGCCGTCCTCGTGTCAGCAAAGTGTCCACCACACGGTTCATCATGACATGCCTTAAGGATGTCAGGCATTTCATCTTCCCGAACACATCTTCTGATCACACAATCTAGCCCTGTTTTGAACAATTCATTAGAAATCCAAGAATACTTTGAGCTCTCCTGAATGATTTTCCTTTTCTCATTAGGAAATAAGTGTGGAGGTAGCTTCCCTGTAACCAAATAGTTAGAAATATCTGCATACCAAGGAGTTTTAGTAGTTACTGCAAACAGATATTCATCTGGAAACTTATCCTCTACGGGAGAATCTTCGTTAGTATTTTGGATTCTAGACAAGAAATCAGCTACTGTATTTTGTTTTCCTGGTCTATCTAACACAGTAATATTGAATTCTTGTAGAAGTAAAAGCCATCTTGTAACTCTGCCATTAGTAACAGGTTTGTTCATGAGATATCTAATTGCAGAATGATCAGTATGGACAAAAGTTTCATAGCCTGTTATGTAGTGTCTAAACTTGTTGATTGCATGAACAACGGCTAAGAACTCTTTTTCAGTCACAGTATAATTTAACTCAGTGGGAGTCAAATTTTTACTGGTGTAATAAATGGCATAAGGAACTAAATCCTTTTGACCCAACACAGCTCCTAGAGCTGTATCTGAAGCATATGTAGAAATGTGGAAAGGAAGTTTCCAGTTTGGCCCTCTCAAAATGGGTGCTTCAGATATTCTAGTTTTTAGAGTTTCAAATGCATATTGACAGTCAGGATCCCACTTGAATTCACAGTCTTTGGTAAGTAATTTGAAGAGTGGAGATGCTATCTTGGTGAAGTTTTCAATAAATCTTCTATAATACCCAGTAAACCCAAGAAAACTTCTAATATCTTTTTGACAATTTGGAATAGGTAACTTGGAGATGACTTCGACTTTTGATCTATCAACTTTGATTCCATCTCCTGAAATATGATGTCCTAAAACAATCCCTTCTGTAAACATCATAAAAAAATTTTCATGACTTAATGAAAGATTTGTTTCTTTACATCTTACAAGGACTTTTTCCAAATTTTCTAATGCCTCTTCAAATGAATTACCATAAACTGTAAAATCATCCATATAGACCTCTACACAATCATGAATTAGATCAGAAAAGATTCCTAGTACTGCCCTTTGAAATGTTGCAGGTGCATTACATAATCCAAAAGGAAGTACTCGGTAAGCAAAAGTTCCCCATGGACAGGTAAATGTGGTCTTGTCCTGGTCTTCAGGTGCTACCTGAATTTGATTGTAACCACTAAAACCATCCAAAAATGAGAAATACTTTTTACCTGCTAGAGTATCTAATACTTGATCAATAAAGGGTAAAGGAAAGTGGTCCTTCAAGGTTGCTTTGTTCAATTCTCTGTAATCAATGCAAACCCTCCATTTACCATTCTTTTTAGGTACTATAACCAAAGGGGAAACCCACCAGCTATCTGAAATAGGGTAAATGAAGTTTACATTAAGTAACTTTTGGAGCTCTTCTTTCACTATCTCCCTAAGGTTTGGATTCATCCTTCTTTGAGGTTGTCTGATTGGTACACTGTTTTCCTCAATGTAGATATGATGAATGCAAGTCTTAGGATCAATACCTTTCATATCGGTATACTCCCATGCAAATGCAGTAGAATTTCTTTGCAAGATTTTGGTTAGCTCCCCCTGTTGTGATTTTTCCAAGTTCCTGTTGATGTTTAGTGTTTTTCCTGGAAAGATCTCAATGGCAGAACTACCAAAATCTTCCATAGAGAAAAGAGACATTTGTCTAGATGATAGACACTCTATGTCAGAATCCAACTGAAATTGTGTGGAGTCATATTCTGAAGATGGTTCAAAATTTTCTAATGTGTTCAGAATTTGACTATCTTCACTAATCTCAGAAATGGTAAAGACAGGTTGTATAGTATCTTCATCATCAACCCACTCATTATCTCCTATTTCTGTGATTGCTTTTGCTGGAGAATACAGATTGAACTTCTTTGTCGAATTACCATAAGAAATGTACATATCCCCAGACCTACAACTTATGAAAGCATCAACTGTGGCTAGCCAAGGTCTTCCTAAAATAAGAGGATGTCCTCCTAGATTACTCTTGGGAGTTAAAATCATGAAATCCACTGGATATTCCCAAAAATCTAAGGAGACAGGAATGTCTTCTAATACACCATCTGGTTTAATAATTGATCGATATGCCAGTTGCAATAAAGTAGGTGTAAAAAGAAGATTAGGAAGTTTTAGCTGTTCCATAGTCTGCCTACTCATAATGTTAATAGCAGCCCCTAAATCAATCAAAGTATTTGGTATTTCTACCCCATTGATATGTGTTTTGACAATTGGACTACCGGGATCTACATATTTCTGCATAGTAATCTTTCCCATCATGATGTCTGCAATTTTTCCTACCAGGTGGATCCTTCTGGTATCTCTTGGTTTCCTTCCTGGTCTTTTAAGGCTCAACTCCTTTATTGTTTTCGCTAGAATAGGAATTTCCTTAATGGCTTGTAACAAGGGAATCTTGATACAGACATTCTTCAATTCATCTAGGAAATTATAGTCAGGCAACCAAATTTGTTTTTCCACTCCTTTGTCAATTTGTAATCTTTCAGGAAAAGGAGGTGTGGATAGAGATGTAGGTTGCTCAACTATAGGAGTTGTGGGGGTTAATTCTTTTTCTTTTCCTTTTTGAGTGTTTGGGTTTTGAAGAGATGCTTCAGAACCCTTATTGGCTTCAAGAGATTCTTCCTCAAAAATGCTTTGCTCTTGAGCTTTTATAGAAGGTTTGTCTAAGACTCTACCTGATCTGAGTTGTACTTCATTGAGAGGAACAATCATATAGGTAGGAAAAGGTTGACCTTCCATCATGTAAGCATTTTGAGGATTTTTATTATTGGCGTTTGGCAATGGCTGAGAAGGAAGTTGATTTGACTTCTGTTGGAATGGAAGCAAGAGTTGAGAATTGGGATTCTGTTGAGAAGGTTGTTGTTGTTGTGGAAATGGTAATGATAGTTGTGGATTTTGATTTGGAAGTTGTGGAGCTTGTTGGTTTTGAAAAGATGGAGGATATTGGTAGAATTGAGCAAATCTACCATAAGGATTCTGCATACCTTGTACCCATGCTTGAAAAGGATTTTGAGTTTGGGGCCAAGGTTGTTGCCAAGGATTCCAATTTGGTGGAGGTTGAAAATTCATAGAGTTGTTAAACCCTTGATTTTGTTGCCCCTGCCAAGGTCTCCTTGCAACAAAACAGAGAGATTCAAGTGTACTTGAATCTTCTTGAAAGACAACTTTGAGCCCAGGGATTGAAGGACAATCCTTGGTCTCATGATTTTCTGAGCAAATTACACATGTCTCTACAACTTTTGCTTCCAAGGGACATTCCCTTAGAGCATGTTTCTTTCTACACTTTGGGCAAAAGATGGCCAAAGCCTCAGCTTCTGCTTTCTGCTTATTGTGAATCTTAAGAGTGTCTAGTTGTTCACTAAGACTCCCTAAGATGTCAGTTTTAAATTCATCAAGCATACTGCCAATTTCAGCCCTACTTACTGATCCAGTTGCAGATTTGTTTGCTCTGAGGAGAGAAGGATCTCTAGGCCCTTTTTGAGTTTTAGATTTCCCCCTTGAGAGATGGACACATAGTTCTGCTATATCATTGAGTGAAAGTTGAGATATATCTCCCTTCCCCATCACGTTCAAAATGTCTATCCATTCATCTCTAATGGCTTTTAACAAAAGGGCTTTAAAGGTCTCCTCATCTAAGTTGTTCATTTTTGCTCTTTTCAAATTGTATTGAAATCTTTCAAGCAAATCCTCCAAATTTTCATCTTCCTTTTGTACCATTTTGAATACCTCATCCTTATGATTGGTGGGCATACAATAATCCAGGTACCTATCCAAAAATGTTTGTTTCATATCATTCCAAGACCTAATGGATTGAGTGAGTAATCCCATGAACCACTTCAGGGCTGCTCCTTTCAATGTTGAAGGAAACAGTTTGAGTTTTTGAGAGTCTTCCAGATAATCATAAGTTCGACAAACGACTTCAAACTCAAATAGAAATGTTTCAGGGTCCTCATTCCTCATCCCATGGAAGTTTGGGAGGACAGATGGTGAGATGTTTTTCATGGTGGCTCGGGAGTCCTCATCGACTATAGGAAACCCGAATGAGTTATCTCCATCCCTATTTCCCCCAATGTTACCTCGACCTCCTCCATTGTTTCCTCCTCCTCCTCCTCTACCTCTACCTCTACCAAATCCAGTTGATCCTTCTTCTGTCATGATAGTTCCCTTGGATACTTCAGAATTTTCTGGTTCCTCTACTAAGGGTGGAGGAGAAGGAATTTCTCCCTCTTCTTCAGATGTTTCTACTTCCTCAATTACAATTTGTCCTCCTATGGAAGAAAGAAAAGGGTCTCTTTCTTGTTCCGATTCAATGGATGGTGTGGGAGAGTCAACTATTGCCTCTTGAATTCCAGGAATCCTAGGGCTAGGAGTGTGAGTTGGAGATGATGGAGGTGTCTCTTGTCTATTCCTTGGAGTAGATGGACTTGTAAAAATCGAACTCTTAGCTCTAGCTAAAAACCTTCCCCTAGAATCTCTTGCTCTATGCATGTCATTTTTTATTTTCCTTCAAGTCAGGGTAATAATTCTCTTTCTGATCTTCCAGGTCACTCTAGGTGCAAGAAGAGAGCATACTCAAGAAACTATTAAACCAATAACTTTCTCCTTTCTGATCCTCCAGATCACTCTAGGTGCAAGAGGAGAGCATACTTTGAGAGGTTATTAATTTTCCTTCCTTGAAATTTTCTTGTTTTTTTTAAGAATTGGCTACCTAATTTTCACTTCCCCGGCAACGGCGCCAAAATGTTTGGTCAATTTAGTGATGTCTAAATTGCAACTTTTAAATTTCAACCCGGGGCTCGTAAGCTGATGAAGTGATGTGTACTGTATGTACTTAGGCAACTGTTTCTTAAGTTTTTGTCGTTTTTAACTTTTTAATTTTGTTTTCAAATATCTTTCTCCTACAATGATGTGATGGAAATGAAATAAAGTGAGTGAAGTGTGTGTGATTGTGATGAGTTCAAAATGATTTCTCAAAACTTAAGAGTAATCTACAAGAAAGCTTTGAACAATCAACTGAAATGAAATCAACTCTTAAAGGAAAATGAAGGCATCAAATAAAAGACCAATGGCATCGGCCCAGTACCTCTACTGCTGATGAAAATGAAATTGAAAATGACATCTACATTAACTCAATTAAAAACAAGAACAACTACTTTAACTCTTCAATTAAATCTTAAGTAATGTAAAATCTAGGTGACAAATCACACCACTTAATTTTCCCTTAACCTTTCTGCCTTCAGCTGGATTGATCATATAAGAAAGAGTTATGAGCAAGTTAGCAATGTGAGTCTTAAAACAAAATAAACCAAGCTGCACTAAGTGATATTCTGGCTCCTCTAAAGTTAGTTAATTATGATAAAAAGAACCATCAAAAGGTGAACAAATTGATAAGCTATGAGCAGAAAGTAAAGTGCAAACTAAAGCAATGATACCAATGAAAATCAAAAATAAAGATCAACAGTCTAGATAAGACGGTCACAAATGCCACTAGCTATAAAAAGAGAAGGAAGAAAACTGTCCCGGGCACATCATGGTGTTTCTTTCCTTTCCTGCTTCATCAACCTATCCTTCTATGACTTCCAATGCTTCCATGGTCTTTTCAGCTCCTTGTGCTTGTTTCCTTGCTTCTTGTAGTTCAGACTTGAGAGAGGAGACCTATACCTTGTATTGCCCAATCTCTTCTTCAAGTTTGTTCAATCTCTTGTGCCTTTGTTCAAGTTGACTTGACAAGGTACCTTCATGCTTCTTTGCTTTATTCATTTGATTTGTCATGGATATGACTTCTTCATGATGCTTTCTTTTGCTTTGATGAAATTCCTTCTTAAGCTTGGCAAGCTCTTCATCCCTTTCTTGTACTTGAAGCTTGATGATGTCAACTTTATTTCTTGTTTGATCTTGGTCACCAACTAGTGTTATCTTCTTAATTTCCTCATTTTTCTTCTTCAAATTGTTAATTTATTCCATAGCAGTCATAAGTTGAGTGAGGAGTTCTTCTACAAAATCTTTTTCATTCTCTTCATCTTATAGGTCTGCTTTAGCCTGACATCATCATTCTCATGCTCAGCTTCTATGATGGGTTCTGGATTTATTTCTAGATTTCCATCATCTTCTTGACTAATGGTTATGGTCAATACTCCTTTTGAGTGAAGGTCATGAAATTTGTCCCATATACCCTTTGCTGATGAACATTTTCCTAGATTTTTCTTTACAGAATCAAGTAGCCCATTCAAGATATCCTTTATTACTTTTGCATTGTACTCCTTGGATTCTCTATCCATCCTGCTATCATCAATCTCTAATTTCTAGCTTTCAATGCCTTGAGTCTGTAAAAAATTCCTCATTCTTGTTTCCCATATATTAAAGTTCCCATTGAGCCTTGGAGCCTCCCCAAATTGATTGTCTTCTATTTTAGTAGTACAGGGAGACACATCCTTAGGAGGATTGGAGACTTTCTTCCTTGACTTTGCCATTTGTGTTCTAAAGGTCAACCTTCAAGTTGTTAAGCTTTGAATGAAGGTACCTACTCTGATACCAATTGTTAGAAATACTGAGAGGGGGGTTGAATCAATATTTCTTTTTCTGACTATTGTTTTACCAATTAAACAATTTATATTCAGAATACAAGATGAAAAAAATAATAAATGATTTTATTAATATAATCTTCGCAGTAAAATAGATACAATATATAAGTGGTTGCAATTAGTTTCCAAGCTCCAACTCGGACTTTGGTAAGGCTCCAACCTCCAGAGCACCAACTCTATTTCGCCAAGACACCAATCTTGGACCTAGGAGAACCAACTCCCAAGGACTTCAATCCTTCCATTTCCTGAGACACCAGTCCCAAAGACACCTATCCTTCCTACTTTTGAGGCATCAACACCAAGGACTCCAATCCTTCTTACTTCTGAGGGCACCAGCACCAAGGACTCCCATCCTTCTTGCTTCTAAGGCACCAGCCCCAAGGACTCCAATCCTACTTACTTTTGAGGCACCAGCCTCAAGGGTTCTGACCCAATCTTTTCAAGGTTCATTTGATAGTAATATTCTTCTCTCAGAGCTCTTATATACTGAGTTCTGTCCGATTATAGATTCACTGCAGTCTCCAAGCTCCAGCATCAATGACACCCAGTCTTCTTATGAAGTAGTCTTCCCAATTCTTCATACTGCCCGCACAGAGTGTCTAGTACCCTTCATGACTTCTGATAATGTCTTCACATAGATTTAGTCAGTCTACTGTCAGCTACACTAAGCTCTGCATAAAGAACAACTTTATGTTCAAGCTTATGTTCTCTGCTGGCTACTTCTCCCCTTCGACTGTCTGTTGTCCTTTGGCCCTTCGGCCCTCTTTCTGTTCTGTTGGATCCTCTCGCTGCCTCTGTCTCCTCTATCTTATTTTTCAAAACGTTCAACAACCTTCAACAACATACCTATTCTCTTTTTTTACCTGTTTCATTCGTTCCCCGTGCCTCTATCTCCCGGTTTCCTCTCTTCTCTAGCCCTTTAGCTTCCTCAACGCTCGCTTATCCTATCAACTTCCTCCTCGGTCACTGTCATTTCCTCTGTGCTCGCTTGCTTCTTCATCTTCCTCGATTTCGGTTTCCTCTGTCTATTTTTGCTCACAGGACACGTTGATTCAATGGCGAGGACCGAGTCATACGTAGAGGACACATATTAAAAAAAACTGTAACAACGCTCACGTTTTCTCATGATAGCAGGCATACACAGGGACTATTTCATTTAACGGACCTGCCATGTCCTGATCACAATCACCATCGACATTAGTTCAGCCTCCTAAACTATCGGGATCATCCCATAGTGTATTTATGCCGCGCAAGCCAAAAAATCATTTACACAAGAAAAACAGGCAAATAGGACTAAAGGGCGGACTTCAAAAATGTACACCCGCACCTAAACTGTATTGGAACCGCTCCTCCACAGTTTTATCGCAATCGGCATTTTAGTGTGGCAAGGCTTCATAATATATGTGATATGTGACAGATGCGATGATATATTAACTCATATTGCAATGTGTGGTGAGTCCGCGTGTATATGTATCGCAATCGGGAGTTGCCCTTGGCGGAGGTCCGATGCGACATTGCTAATTGCTATCGCCAATCGCAATGGACTGCTTGACACATTGTAACTTTGCTCCTGAAGTGTTGATGTGATATACATTGGCAATCACCAGTCGCAAGGGTTCAAGGCTCGAAGTTAACGCAGACCACTCATAGCGATGCGATGTGGTGGACCCGATACAACTCAACACTTCCGTATATAACGTTTCAGGTCTGCTTTCTGCCTTCGATAGTGTATTTGCCTATGTATGTATGTTTATGTCGCCAATAATGAAAATGCATATATATATGGTTTGTGTCCACCGATAGTGTTAAAGCATACATATATGGGTTTTTGGCCGCTGATAGCTCCCGATAGTGTAATTTGCCTGCATATACACTATATTACTTCATGATAGTGCATTCTTTGACATTCTTGCTCCCGTAGTGTTATCTGTGGCATATATGGCTTCCGATCATGCATATATATGTCTGCGCTCTGATATGCTCTCCGATGGCATATATAGCTCCACTCATTTAACCTTATATATATTGCTCTGTTGTTATACTTCTCCGGTAGGCTCTGTTTATGCTCCTCCAGTATGGCTCTGTTAAACACTTATATATGGCATATATATATGGCTCCTTTGTAGCTCTGATAGCTCCGTTTGCTTTGTTTTCTCCTCTTCTTTGGCATATATATGGCATATATATGCTTTGTTCTGCTCGCTCTGTTTGCTCTTATCGCTCCTCTTGCTCCAATGTGGCTCCTCTGGCTTGGCAGTGTCTTTCAAAGACCTCCTTGCATATATGAATGCCTCTCTTGCTCTGATATCTTGTGATATGCTTTGATCTACCTCCTTTGGTAACTCCTCTTGCTTATGGCTTGGCTATCCTGATGACCTTGCTCCTATCTCTTCATGGATCTATTCTGCTTCCCCTTGGCTTCTAGTATCTAGGATATTGCCATATTAGTATCTAGAATATTTCCATATTGACATCAATGACAACCTAGGTCAACACTCCAAAGGAATATTATAAAATAATAGTGGAAATAATAAAATAATATTAGATTACATCATCAAATATTAGAGGAAAAAAGAATAAAAATACTTTTTCAACTTATCCCCATACAATTTTGCTCAAATTTCGAGTGGGAGCACTTGTTGGATGCGGAATTTAATTCTTCATCCAAGAAGTACCTATGATGCATACTTTTGATGTATCCTTATACATGAAAAATGAGAAATACATGAAAAAACGTGATGAATATACTCTGCATCCAACAAGTGCTCCTGCTTAAAATTTGAGTAAAACCGTAGGGAAATAAGTTGAAAATACAAGTTGAAGAAGAAGTTTTTTTTTATTTTTTATTTTTTAATATTTTTACTTTTTTACTCCAAAAATGGTTAATCGTCCCCCATGGTTGACCTCATCATCTTAAATCCTAATGGTTTTGGTTGTACATTTTTGTTTTGAGGCCCATTTTAGACCACAAAATTTCTCTAATGTGGTTGGCTCTCCGAATGAATATTGCATCTCGCACGTACATGTAAGGAATCTAAAACATGACTCCACATACTTCATGGGGAACCACATCTAGTTCTTCTTCATCAACAAAATTAACACTAATGGAAAATCTAATTTTGCATTGGTTCATTACCTTCAACTTTGCTGCAATGATATTTGTATGTTATCCTGGGTCGAATAGAGCATAAATATTGGTCTTCTTTACCTTTATCTTTATATGGAAGAATCTAGTCATTTGTTTCTCTTCTTGTGTCTGAAGGCTACTCAGATTCACTTCCTTCTACACTAATGTACAAACGATCTTCTCATCCACATCCAAGTTTCTTTCAATGTCCATGAGATTCTTCTTCTTATTGTATTTCTTTTTGTTCTTCAAGTTAAGCTATGGATGCAAATTCCAACACTTCTCCTCTTTTTGGTCATTAATGTTGTAGTGGTTGTTAGGATCTTTGCACTGGTGTGTTGTGGCTATTATATTTTTGTATGTTACCCCTTTCTGCTTCTTCTTCCCCTCCTTGGAGGCATATTTTTGCTCCTTTTGATTCAATCCACTTGATTGTGCTTTCTTCAGGTGTATGTTCTCTAGGTTATGTTCTTGTACATAAGCCTCGTCCACTAATTTGGGCTTTAACAAAATCAATTGCTCCTGCAAATGGTGGTGTAGGCCCCACAAATGCTTGAGGAGTACATACAGGTTCTTTGGGGAGATATCCAACATTATGACCATCTTTCTGAACTTTGTGGTCTAATCTTGCATGCTTTGCCCTGAATTTTGCTTGAAGTAGTGCCACTGGATCATTAGTCCACTACATACCTAATAGGGTAAAACTGTGACTTTATGAGGGTTTTGAAGCTCTCCGACCTAGTCACTAGAGGTTCTCCCTCCAACCTTAAGGTCTCCGTGTGGATTTCTGACCAAGTCAGGGCATGGCCCTGTAATTTCAACCGCACAAATGAAATATTTTGTTCTTAATTTAATGGACACTAAAATACACTTTCAATTGTTGAAACCAGTGATTTAGCTTCATAGCGTCGATCTCATTATGGTAAGGCTTGATATTTACCTTTGATTCCATTTTAAATAGGGTTTATGATTGGTTCACAACACTCGAGCTTGATTTATCTTTTCCGGATTATTTATTCATTTGGTTCTACATTTCTTCCCAACCTCTTGATCCCCTTTCTGATTTTTCCTTTGCATTTGAACCCTCGTCTTCTCCAAATATTCAGAGCTTATTTCTCAGGGAAATCATGAGAAGATTTACATTACGATTTATATTTACAACTTGTTGTTCCATCCACAAAAAAAATTCCTCTACATGATCACAAGTGTTATTCATAGATTCATCAGTCATTATTAGGGTTTTACAATTTTTCGCCCAGTCAACGTAGATCCCCATCAAATCTCCACAATAGACCCAAAGAAATGTGTCTCTCATACCAATATTATCAATAAACTTCCATGAATATTCCAATGGATAGTTTATCACAACATATCTGATAAAATATACTCGAAAATCCAAAAATACACACTATTATAGTTTTATTTCCCTTTAGATTTATAGATCTATAGATTATTGTTAATAGTGCATGCATGTGAATTCCCCCAATCGAGGTGAGAGAGGGAATAAAGGAATAGGTGGGATTTGAGCCACTTCCATGAATTCAATAATAATAAAGAGAGGGGGGTGGTTTGGTCACCCCCACACAAGCTTGATCATACACGGGACGTCAGAGCAACATTATCACCAAGGATAAAGACAAGTGGAAGGTATTGAAAAGGTGGCCACCTTAACTTCTACATGTGGCCAAGAATCAAGAATAAAAATGACTTCTCCTCTAAAGGTTTCTGGTGGGTAAGGAATTTCTCCAGCGCAGTCTCGAGAGGGAAGGGTAACACCTGCGTCCAGGCCTCCGCGAGCGAGAATTCGATCCTTTGTCTCTGCCTCTGCGGGTATGTTCAGGTTGCATACCTTATGTTCAACATGATTTATGTGCAATGTATATGTTTCATATGGATGTTCATGGTCTGTCTAGATATGTTTCTTTAGAAAAGAGTTCTGGTTAATCTTGTGGAGGTATGGGGGGATGGGGTTTAATGTTTTACCCTTCCGTATGGGGTTTGGAGGCTAGGTGTCTAAAGGCTCTCCTATGTAGTTAGGGTCCATCCTCTCCCAAGATTCACAAATTTGAGGGTTAACTAGAGTTTGGATGATTTCGAGTCTGTAATTCTAAATCCTTTTTCATCATGCATGTAGTCACTAGTTTGGTCAAGTCCAAAAGGGTATGTGGGTTATAGTTCTTGCATGAATTTGAGACCCTTCCACTAGGAAAAAAGGGATTTACAGTGTATTTTGGGTGGTTTTCTAAAACAAACCCATGATTTTAATATGGAGAATCTCCTTTGGGATTGGTTTAATGTTTCTTTTTGCAATGGATATGGTTCTTTAGACCTTGCAGGCTCTCAACACCACCTAGTTTACGGGTACCTTCTTCCTGGTCATTATCCATAGAATAATCAAGTAATTGTCATTGTTAGAAGAAAAGGAGGGGAGCTTGTTCGACTAGAAAATCTTAGGCTTCTCCCCAACACCAATTTTTCGATAGGTATGGCTCAACCCATTTTGCAGCGTGGCCGTAATCCAACCATAGGCTGTGGGTGAGGTCATGACCGAGGTAGTGGGCACACACGCTCCAGTAGAGGATGAGGTCATAGTAACAATAAACACAATTTTTAAGGCAATCAGAGTGTACAAGAAAGACACCCATCCTTAGGCCTGCCAAACCATTGGTGAGTGGGAAGCTAAGATTGAAATTTGGATGGATATCAATGATCAGGAAATTCTAGAAGAACTCAATAATCTTATACCAGACCCAGGTTATACGAGAGGGTGTCAAACTAAGTTTAAGTAGAACTTATACCTATTTTTGATGATGAATACTCTCCAATAAAAAGCTTTGATGTCGACTATCACAGGCAACTCAGGTTCTCTCAAATAAATTCAGGAAATTCACAAAAAAATTCAATTAATTCAGTGCCAAATTTAATAGCAAAATGTTCACCTTGCAGACATTAAGAGGCACATTCCCTGCTTGCCTCATATGGAGATGTCAGGTTCCAATGCCAAAGACCCCGCACCAGTTTGATTCCTCTGATGATTAACTTGGTTGATTGGCATAATATGGATATTTTACAATTTAGTCTTGTTTAGATGACCAATATGGAATTTTTCCTTTTTTGGTATAAGCTTATGTTCATTAGGAGTCATAAAGATAGTCAATTTTATAATATCAGACAATTTAGATTTTGGATGGCTTATAATGCAACCATATTGTCAACATACTTGGTTTTCCTCTGGGAAAGTTGAGACCATCTGGACATGGATATTGATCTGTAACACTTGCCTTATTTTGAAAAGTGATAGAAAAGTACCACCGAAGCTTACAAAAAAAAATAGTGCATGGATGTGAAATGAAATTATGCAAAAAATAGAGAATAATGAAAACAAAATTTCATACATATATTTGACACAAAATATCACATAGGAAATCTTTTCAGGAGATAAACGTAGTTGGAAGGTGAGGTCGCTCTGCTTTCCCTCTCTAAATGGAAATATGGCTGCAAGTACAAAGAAGTATGGTATGTGGCCCGTGGGATACTATAGTGCACAAATCCTCTCTTTGTTCTCTATCTCCTATACCTCTTGGCTATTTTTTCCTAGATATGGAACAAATGCACTTTAAAAAATGGAACCCTTTTCCTCCTAGTGGACCAGTTATAACACAACCCAATAACCTACTAGTGGTTAGGTTTGAATACCTCAACTCTTAACCAGAGTTACAATTTAGACTCTTCTAGAGTCTTCTACATCATAATCATGAGGCTAGCCCCTTTTACATGAATAATGGCAGCTGATGTGGCATCCTCTTGAATTATGGTGATGAAAATAGGAAGGTAAACTTCTAAGTGGTGTAACATTCACATACAAATTTTGATTGACATGATTTTTGTGCCATTGGAAAGGTCTATCTGTGTATAAAATGTCATTAGATGCCTTCAAATGCTCCCAGAAGGTTTCAGACCCCAATTTACCAAACTGGGACCCGTTGGTAAAAATGGTCCTGAGAGTTGATTCCTCCATTTTTTCTGCTTGAAAGCATCGAAATGGATGAAAATGATCCAATCCATATCACACCTCCCAATTTTTGGATGGTTTTGGCCCCAAAAACCTTCTACTGAATGAGGTGAAGAATTTTTTCCTCTGCCTTCTCTTTGGTGTACCATTTAGCTTTTCTTGGAAGTTTTCCTTTCAACCCAATCTTCCAAAGGTCATGTTTCCCCTATCTTGTATTTTTGTACCTCCTCTACAAAATTGGATCTTCTTTCAACTCTGTCTGAGAACATGTTGCCAAATCCTTCACAAAAGATAGGTCCTATTCCTCTTCCTGATTTAGCATGGAAGGCTCATAGTGTTTGAGATTCTCTACATTTCACAGCTAAGTAAATGTGCATATATGGTGTTAAACATAGTAAATAGGCATTATCACCCACCTTTTCTAGTATCTCAAAGGGACCATACCTCAAAGACTTGATTTTCTTAACGGGCCCTTGTAGCCTCTCCTTATTCAACTGTAGCCATACTTTGTCTCCCACCTTAAACGATTTATTTGTTCTATGTTGATCATGCTTGGCCTTATATTTCTCTTGTGACTTCTACAATGTTTCTTGTACCTATATATGGATTTTCCTGATATTCTATATAATTTTTTCATTCCTCAATGCATCTCCTATAAGAACTTCCCTCACTCCTTCCTACCCATATTCAATGTCCAATGGTGAAGGCGACAAATATCCAAAAAAAGTTTCAAATGGGGACTTTCCTATAGAAGTGTTGATTGATCTATTGAAAGAATGTTGTATATATACAAAAATTTCATCCCAGGTCTTCATATGCTTCTGGTTTTATCCCTTTAGAAGCTACACCAAATTCCTATTGACTAATTATGTCTGCCCAACTTTGTGTGGATGGAACGTTAAAGATCTCTTAAACTTTGTGTCCATCTTCTCCCACAATGTAGTCCAAAAGGCATGGATACATCTTGTGTCCCTATCTAAAACGATGCTCCTTGGTATCCCAAAGTGCACCCAGTCTTGTCTAAAGAATAAGTTTGTTACTTCTTTCTCGTTGATGGTCTTTTCACAAGGAATCAAAACGCACATCTTGCTGAGCCTATCAACTATCACGAACAAGTAGTCATTTCCCTTCATGGTTGTTGGTAAACCACCCACAAAGTCCATGGAAATGCTTTCCCAAGGATAAGTGTGTACATGTAAGGGATGGCATATACATTGTTTCATGTTGCTAAACTTGTTGGTACAACAAAGCATGCATTCTCTTATGAAACTAACTACGTACTATTGCATCTTGGGCCAATACACATACCGCTACAAGTTGGCCATGGTCTTCCCTACACAAAATTTCCATGCAACCTTGGAGGTGTGATCCAGGTGGATCTCCAGACACCAGTGGCATGGAAAAGGCTCAAAATTCAAAGTGGTAGAAAAATGATTAACTTGACATCAGATCGAAGTGCTCGTCACCCTGATTCCAACAATGTGAATGACACTCCAATCCGAGTTAGGATGAAAGAGATAGAGGCAGTCAAAGTTGGGTTGAATTTTCGATGACTGGGGAGGATTAATGAAGGCACAATTTGAACTTCTCCGGTGGATGGAATCCAGCCAACTCTGGTCAAATTTCAGGCAAAATTGTTGCTCGGTTAAAACTGTTGGAAATAATACTAAGAGGGGGGGTGAATCAGTATTATCAAATCAATATAACTTTTTCATTTCCACACTCAGATTCATTTATGCTACTTCAGTTAAGGGAACCCGCATGTACACACAACTGTGTCTAATGCAACTAGCGTATATCCAGTAAACTTATGATTCATTTAATCCATTAAATGTTGATCTTTAGTTAGTGCATCATAACTTCATTAACCATATGAACAGTAAATAGGCGCAGTAAAATAGAATAGATCATTACACACAAGAAGCACACATGAACACCATGATGTAAAGTGGAAACCCAATGTGGGTAAAAACCACCTGCTGAAATTCGTCTCTATCTTCCTTTAATAAGAAACTTCTTTTTACAATATTTCTGTACTAGAGCAGTCTTATACCAGTACATAGGCTTCTACCTGCAGAAGGCTACAACCTTCTCTCGTTCTCCAGCTTCTCCTGGAAGGGAGCTGCAACCCCCTTAGCTCTTGTACTAGCTGATCCTTTTACTAGTACGTAGGTGTCTTCCTACTGAATGCTCCAACCTTCACTCGTTTTCCAGCTGCTAGTGGAAGGGAGCTACCACCCCCTTAGCTCTTGTACTAGCTGATGTACTAGTACGTAGGTGTCGACCTACAGAAGGCTACAACCTTCTCTTTCTTCCTCCAGGTACCACGTTTCATAAATTTTCAGACTGGATACTCATGGAACACATCATCATAATCTGAAGGCCACGTTTCATCCAATTTTCATACTGGAACTGTCAATATCATTGAAGCACACGATCAATCAACACTAGCATCATCAATCTCTTAATCACCCAATATTGAACCACTGAAACCCAGTCAACAAACTGCAATCACCAGAACACAGAGCAGAACACAGAACTCTGCAACAATGTTCAGATCTAACTATATCATCAAAAATCATGTATCAGAGTGCATACGCTACTTGGAAGAGCCGAACCAGCGTGTATACGCAACTTCACCAAAGCGAACCAGCGTATATGTCATTAATTACTTACTTATAACTTCGCTGCACTTCCTGACTCCAGAAAAACCCAGATCATTACATATACAAGGATAATATGTATGTTAGCAACCAGATCTAGTCCATCAAATCACATAAATATAAGTCATTATGATCCTGTTCCATTATAGATCTCATCCATCAACATTGAAGCTAAACACAATCAACCAAACTGAATATGCAAAATATTGATACCAGTAAACAGTCATCAGAACTCATCAACAACCAGAACCACCTGTAACTTCAAACATCATAGTTCATATGGTATACGCTACTTAGATGTATCTAACCTGCATATGTACGCGCTTTTATCATAGTCAACCAGCGTATACATCTGTAAATATTCATTCATGAGTTGCAGCTATTTCAAACTTAAGTTCTACCCAAATCAGAACATTACATGCGTCAATATACAGATCTAGAATAAGCATAATCAAACCATATAGAGATGATTCATTCCAAACCATTTGATCCCTATCTATCCATAGATCTTGTTCTCCATCAACCAGTGAGATTCCTCCTTAGCTCAGATCAAGCAAAGCATCATGAACCCATAACCTACATACTAGATCTCATACTTCATCAGATATTCAAGACTTTCTGAATTCCTTTGCCTAATGATCTTCTTCTCCTTTTATAGTCTTAGGCCTTACTCAATACCATGGTCCAAAACCATTTAAAACCAATACTAGGGACCCAATACCTAGGTTAAACACTTCGGTCGCAATACCAAGGTCCAAAACCATAGGTCCAAATACCACGAACCCAAAACTTAGTTTTCCAACATGTACGCGCCTTTCCTTGTGTGAAAGTGTGTGTGTACGATATACACACCTTTGTATATAGTGAAACTGCGTGTATACACTACCTGGTATATAGCGAACCTGTGTATATACGCGACTTGGTATATAGTGAACCTGTGTGTGTACACGACTTGGTATATAGTGAACCTGCGTATGTACGCGACTTGGTATATAGTGAACCTGCGTATATGATTTTCTTTCTTCATTCTTTGTAGTCTGATCTTTGCTACTGACCTGCTGCACTATGATCTGTCACCTGTGTGAGTTGCCATCAATGACAACACTTGTATCATAATGCCAACAATCTCCCCCTTTGGACTTGATGGCAAAGCTAACTTGCCATACTGAGAATTGTCATGAGTTGTCATTGTTCATTACATCTGAACTGATTCCTTTGAGATGTCCTGCATCCCATGTATTTTGTCACATCTGATATCTCTTCTGTAGATTCATCTACTTATATATAAGTGAGTTGTTCTTCTAAGGGGTCGCCATCAAGTACAACACATGCATCATAATGCCAATAATATCCCCCCTTGGACTTGATGGCAACAACCATACCAAGTCACTCTCCCCCTTTGACATCAAGGGCAAAGGGCGAACCAAGATATTCTCTTCCTTGATATACATTCCGCTGTCCATACTCCCCCTAAGTACCTGCTGAAATTTCTGATTGAGCTCCCCCTTTGTATATGCCAAGGTGTACCAATCTGTCCATGCTCCCTCTGAGTACATGCTGAAATCTCTGCTCTGCTGAAGTGTGTTGTTCATGCTCCCCCTGACTGTAAGCAAGGTCTGCAAAAAGATGTTCTACAGAAAGAACATGACTCTATACATCATAAATGACCTTCCTATCACCAAAGACTCATACATACATCCATCTCCCAACCAAGTGGGGATATACCAATATTGACTTATCCACCCAACCAAGTGGGGATACACCAGATACCAATAGTTTATACATGACTGAAATATTACATCATCCTTCCCATGCATAGTGGGGTTACAAATTACATCATATGACCAAAAGGGATTCATCAAATTACTACAATAGATAGAGACAAACTATTACATCATGAGTCTTGGTATGACATTTACAATGAATGATATATATGACATTTATAACAGAGACCAAATATCTAAACAGGACCATGATAGTCATCAGCAACTATCATACACACTGTATGATCTGCTCCATTCCATCAACAGCCTCTAGACCAGTAACCTGTATATGTCCATCAGTGTAGATAGCATCAACCTGTGATAAGATATGTCTGCATATAGATATCAATTCATCCTATTGATCTTGAGCATTATAAAATCATTCACATTATATCATATGTGAAAGACACCGTAGCCATCTCATCAACATTAAGATCTGCATGATCTTATATATCATACATGTATCATCACTCAAGAACATCCCCCATCTGTATCAATCAACATATGTAAGTATCAACCTAACATCATATGGGTAAGAATTCATCATCATCATGTTTCCAACAATGCAACTTTGAGTAATCATCCATGTATCCAGCATACTGTATATAGCACTATGTGTCTTGAGCTCAAGATCTTTTGTCAAGACTTCTTGATATCATCAACAACAACAATCCTCATCCATGTGAACGTAGGAATCCTGCATCATAACTGTATTATATGTCGACGGCAGCATATGAGTGACTCATCATCAAGTAATGAAATTGTGTATTCAAGATTTGTACTTCTCCTTATTCTTATGAAGATCACCATGTAAGCACCATATATGCATCATCAGAGAATGAACCACAAATCTGATCTGAACACCAACTATGTAACCCCAAGAATCATATGAGATTTTATCATGGAAAACTCATAACGATATCATAGCAAGATGTATCATTTAGCCATATAAGCATCATCACCAAGGACTACTAACCATAATGCCAACAATGTATTATTAGAAGTATGTGCTCCCCCTGAACCTGTGTCATCTTGTTTACTGTCAGATCTGATCATGCATATATCAGCAAGAAGTATCAAGACATCATCATCAACAAGTTAGGATCCAAAACACTTCTAAACATCTTACAAGTATCAAGACATTTCCACACATCATCAGCAGATTGTAACCATTATCAAACAAAGCAAGTAATGGACTGAATCATATCAGACCCTTTTCCTGAGCCTGTCCCACTACTTTTCTCAACTTGACATATACGTGATTGTGCACTGTCTAACTTGCGTATATACGCGACTTCTCTTTATGAAAATTGTGTATGAGATTGAGAACACTGAAGTTTTACACTTTCAGCTTCCTCTAAGTCTGTTAAGTTTGTACATTGTGCTGTGCCACATCTTTCCGACAGTACTTCCTTCTTCTTCCATATCTTCAAGTGTGGTGATGTTTTCTCCTTTTGGTATGGTACCTGTACTTTGTTCCTGCATTTCTTTGCTATATGTCCAAGCTTGTTACATGCATAACATCTTGCATGTTTCATATTCCTTCTGTATTAATCAATAGCTTTGTGACCGAACATATTTCAAGAAAAACAATATTCCTTAAAGTACCTGGAACGTGA